>CM026077.1:673546-1273546 GCA_014839685.1 Anableps anableps | reverse complement strand
AGTCAGACTCTGAAATCAGAAGTTAATTAAATTTGTTTTGTGCTAAATTATAACTGTCATCTGAAGGCACTTTAAAAAAAATAAAAAACAAAAATCAGATCCATTCACAGAAATATATAGAGTAAATTCAGCTCAATATTACAGAGAGATTTCAAGTCAGTTACATCCATTCCCGCTGGTCTTAGTTATTAGCTAAGTCAGTCAAGTTCAGTTTATTGTTCAAACTGGTAAACAGTTTCAGTCTAAGGAAACCCATCAGATGGCATCAAGTCTTTGACTTTGCCAAAATAATTCTTCCTAAATCTGGGGATTCAGTTGTGCTCCAGGGGGACTTTGATTCTCAGGTGGGCAACAATGATGTAGTTTCTAGATGTTCCCAGCAGGTTGCAGCAAAGCAACAGGTGCCATAAAAGAGTTGATCTGCAGAAAACTGAACTTTTTGAAGGTAATGCAAAGTAAAAAAAAAAAATACATTAAAAGGAGGAAATGGGAGAAGTCAAACATGATGGGGACCATTCAGACTGGAACTGTAACACAAAATGACGCTTTATCTATTTAAAGGTCCAGTTTGATGATTTTAACCTGCAGGAAACACAGTCGAGAGAGGAAAGAAAAATCTCAAAAGGGTTTCCTTCCATGAGGAACTCTTCTTGTGTCAGATGTGTGTAACTATATATTAATCTGAATCTGAAGGAGGAAACAAAGAGGAAAAACAGGAGCAATTAGAGGTGGAGCAGCACTGGAAAGTTTCAGCATCATTTTCCAGAAATGAAAGTGAAAATTACTGAAGAACTGCAGAGCTGCAGTCAAGACTAATTTCTCAGTTTGTGTCTGAGTTCATTTGTCTTCCTCAACAACTGAGTCCAACAGCGGTGAGTACAGCTGATAATATTCACTGTTTCTACCTGCAGCATCAACAAGAAACTGAAGATTTCAATAAGCAGCAAACTGGGAAAAATCATCTCATTGCGCTCAGAAACACTGATTTCACTTTAATCATTTATCTTTCATATGTTGTTTTTAACCAACATGAAAACTAAATTAAAATGTTGTAGAAGTGGAATGTAATATGTAATTCAGTTTAACTTTCGGTTGATTCACCACCTTAACATGGTGGAGGGTTTGTGTCCCACTATGATCCTGAGGACAACGTTTTCCAGAGCTGTAGCTCCTGGTGGAGTCTCCCATGGCAAATTGACCTCAGAGGAGGGGTCACACTAAGAACGATTGAAATATTGTGATTATATGGCTGACCACAATAAGAGGCTAACTTTGGTTGGATTAGGGAGACCAGGGAACCCTCCTGGAGCCTGGCCAGGGTGAGCTTTGGTTCCTGGGGCTTGACTGTGCCCAGCTCAAAGAAGCTTCAGGAAGGGAAGCCCCTCTATGTGGGCCCACAACCTGCAGAGATCCCTGCTGTAACTTGCAGAGATCGGTTTCCATGCAAGTTGGGTGGCAGATGAGGATGGGGGTCTTGATGTTCTGATTCCTGGCAGCATAATCTGGTTTTAGGGGCAAAGATTGTCACCTCAGTGGTGGAAAAAGGCCAGAGCTGTTGTGTGAGGTTGAACAGTCCATTTAGTATCTGGTGGGGATGGTGAACTGCAGAAAACTGAACTGTCTGAGATTAATGCAAAGTAAAAATTAATTAAAAGGAGAAAATAGGAGTAGCAGAACATGATGGAGACCATTCAGATTGGAACTGGAACACAAAGAGATGCTTTATCTATTTAAAGGCCCAGTTTGATGTTTTTAAACCACAAGAAACACAATCTGGAGAGGAGAGAAAAATCTCAAAGGGGTTTCCTTCCATTAGGAACTCCTCTTGTGTCAGATATGTGTGACTCTATATTAATCTGAATTTAAAGGAGGAGACAAAGAAAAAAACAGGAGAAATCATAGGCGGTGCAACACTGGAAAGTTTCAGCATCATTTTCCAGAAATGAAAGTGAAAATTACTGAAGAACTGCAGAGCTGCAGTTGAGACGAGATTCTCTGCTCCTGAATTATATTTTTTTCTTGCTCAACAACTGAGTCACAGAGCGGTGAGTACATCTGAAAATCACTGAATTGCTTTCAGAAATGCACAGATTTGCCTTTAATATTTTATCTTCCATATGTTATTTTAATTACCATTAAAACTAAATGAAAACATAAAAGTGGATTTTACTATTTAATTACTTTTAAATATCAAAAATACTCATATCAGTAGTCCAAAGGTCAGTTTTAATTAACTTCAGGCAATCACAGTAAGACTCTTCCTAGTAATAAGTTCACAGAAAGACTCTCCCAGTCAGGATATTCGCAGTGAATGCCTCCAGGGAGATGAAATATTATCTTAATAATGAATCGGGACAAAGTCCACAGCGAGACTCTTCCAGGTCTCTCCTGTCCAGATTCTAAGGGATGCTTGTCCGTTTGGTCCCATCTTTGTCCCTTTGCTGTCACAGTCTGGTTAAAGTTAGTCCAGGGGGACGGGAGGCCTTGCAACATCTGGATTCAAGCTGTAAACAAGTCGAAGTGCTACACCCACACATTACGCATGGGGAGCACCAAAGAAAATCAGGCTTATGAAAAATCAGCATAATTATAGTCATCATATTATTTACATATTTATTTACATATATTATTTACATATTACTTACATATCATGTTTTTGATTATTATCTCCTGAAGAATGTTTCTCTTGCATGCTTCAGTGTAAAGTCAGATCTATTCAGTCTCCCTCTGTGTATTTCACAGTGAACATGGAGTCGAGTTTTCTGCCACTTTCTTTCAGGCTTTCTGACAATCGCTTCTTGAACTTCTTATGAGTGGAGCATTTCTCTACAGGGACTTCTTTGAACCAGAAGCGACTTTCACTTTCATGAGAGCAATGGAATCAATGATGTCTGAAGTTTTAGAATGAAAGTTATCGACCATCTCATTTACTGGGTGACAGGATGAATGGTAGATGGGAGAACTGGATGGGATTGCCAAAAAGATGGAGCAGAGGGCACTTGTCTTATAGATGTTGTCTCTGCAGATGTGTTGTTTTGTTTTTGGGTCAAGTGTATATAATGTTCTCTCCTTATCTCCGTGGGCTGTGCTTCATAGTCAGAGCTGTTGTAGTTTCAGCCATGAAGGACTGAAATGGATTTAAAGCTGGTATGATAACTATTGATTCAACATGTACTCTACATTAACTCTGGTCACAGCAGCAGGTAGTGGAGGAGTTGCAGGAAGGAAACTCTGTGATGTCACTGGACCTTTAACGTCCCAGGGAAAAGATAAAACTGTCTCTTACTCACCCACCATCCAGGAGGGTGACAAAGGGGAGACTGGCGCAAATCCTTCATGGGAAGAGGAAAGCTGCATTTGAAACTCCAGAAGCTTTTGATCCAAAATGCAGGTTCTCCAACACCGCAACAACCCGGTGCTAGCTGGGTCCCCAGAAAGAGAGAAGAGGAAGCAGACTACTCATGAGTAGCTGCTGCTAACCATTTCATTTGTTGTAAGACCTGAGCTGAGCAAAGTTCTGGGCAAAGTTGTTTTCAGTGCCACCCTCTATTGGGAAACAAGCCCCTGATCAAGTCCTCCAGCCATTTTAGGACCGGAGCTGAAGATGCAGTGCATTGAGGCTGTTTACAATTGCTAAGCACCCCAGGCTAGCCTGATCAAGACCTAACAGTAAGCTGCTAGCAAACCAGAGCTAACGACTCCTCACACAGACGTTGCCAGCAAAATCCATGAGCCCATCTCATCCATCGGAACTCTGTTCACAGTATGTTAGAAGCCAGCAAGCAGTTGTTGTCCAGTTTTATCAAAAACAATGTCCCTTGGCCTTGAAGAGGTGTTTTCTTTCCTAGAAAATGTTGACTTTATTAATAAACTTTATTATACTGTCAGTATTGTCGGTACTATTATTGTCGGTATTATACTGTCGGTATTTTAAGCCATTTGTTGAGGATGCAGCTCCTTTCAACCTGGAAGTGTTTCAGGAAGCTGCTGTTCTGCCTCTCTGAGAGACAACAGGTCCTGGAATAACAGCTGCTGTTGCTCCTGATGCCATCTGGTGTCGGGGTGATCAGATGTTCTTCTCCTTTGGTCCGCTGACTGAACTCCCTTCATGTAACCTGATCAGAACATCATCTCAGACCTTCAGATCAGAAAGTGTTGCTAATCATTGATCCGTGTCTCCTGTCCTCAGAGTTCAGACATGTCTTCTGGCAGCAACCTGAGGTCTGAGGATCGGTTTCTGTGCTCCATCTGTCTGGATGTGTTCACTGATCCAGTCAGCACACCATGTGGACACAACTTCTGCAAAACCTGCATCACTCAGCACTGGGATGTTAATGTTCCCCACAAGTGTCCTCTGTGCAACGAGCAGTTCACCTCAAGACCTGAGCTGAGAGTCAATACCTTCATCAAAGAGATGGTTGCTCAGTTCAGACGTGAAGCTCAGCAACAAGCTGCCAAACCAGGAGACGTTCCCTGTGACGTCTGCACTGGAACCAAACTGAAGGCCCTGAAGTCCTGCCAGGTGTGTCTGCTCTCCTACTGTCAGACTCACCTGGAGCCTCACCTGACAGCTCCACGTCTGAAGAAACATCAGCTGATGGAGCCTGTGGAGAACCTGGAGGACAGGATGTGTCTGCAGCACGATAAACCTCTGGAGCTGTTCTGTAGGACCGACCAGACATGTGTCTGCTCGCTCTGTCCTGTTTTAGACCACAAGAACCACGAGTTTGTTCCTCTGAGAGAAGAATCTGAAGGAAGGAAGGCAGAGCTGAGGAAGACAGAGGCTGAAGTTCAGAAGATGATCCAGAAGAGACGACAGAAGATCCAGAAGATCAGAGGGTCGGTGAAGATCAGTAAAGCTGCTGCAGACAGAGACAAAGCAGAAGGTGTTCAGATCTTCACGGCTCTGAAGGAGTCTGCTGAGAGAGGCCTGAAGGAGCTCATCAAGGAGATCGAAGACAAAATGAAAACTGCAGAGAAACAGGCTGAAGACTTCATCAAAGACCTGGAGCAGGAGATCTCTGAGCTGAAGAAGAGGAGCTCTGAGGTGAAGCAGCTCTCCCAGTCTGAAGACCACCTCCACCTCCTCCAAAGCTTCTCCTCCCTGAAAGCTGCTGCACCCACCAAGACCTGGACACGGGTCAGAGTTCGTCCACCATCTTATGAGGGGACGGTGGTGAGAGCGGTGGCTCAGCTGGAGGAGGAGATCAGGGAGATGATGATGCTGCTGCTGGAGGCTGAGATGAAGAGGGTCCAGCAGTTTGCAGTGGATGTGACTCTGGATCCTTATACAGCTCATCCTGAGCTCATCCTGTCTGATGATGGAAAACAGGTGAAACATGGAGACGTTTGGAAGAATCTTCCAGACAATCCAGAGAGATTTTCTCACTGCGTTAATGTTTTAGGACGGCAGAGTTTCTCTTCAGGCAGATTTTACTTTGAGGTTCAGGTTAAAGGAAAGACTGACTGGGCTTTAGGAGTGGCCAGAGGGTCCATCAACAGGAAGGGAACAATCACACTGAGGCCTGAGGACGGGTTCTGGACTGTTTGGTTGAGAAATGGAAATGAGTCCAAAGCTGGTGCTGGACCTCCAACCCATCTCTATCTTTATTCTGGTCCAGAGAAGGTGGGGGTGTTTGTGGATTATGAGGAGGGTCTGGTCTCCTTCTATGATGTCGATGCTGCAGCTCTGATCTACTCCTTTACTGGCTGCTGCTTCACTGAGAAACTCTACCCATACTTCTGTCCCTGTAATCATGATGAAGGTAATAACTCTGCTCCTCTGATCATCTGTCCTGTTAATCAGGTTGATTGGTGATCGGATGAAACTCAAAGAGGAATGAATATGTTGGTGTAAAACTTCCAATCTGTGTGACACTGCAGTAACACCTTAATGTGACGTGTGATTTCTTCATCTCCAAGCCCAGCTCCACACCCCTCAGATCCTCAGATCTTACATCCATCCAGAACTTCATTTATGTATTATTTATTTAAGGTTTTTCTGAGCTGAGACAAATCATAGGACAAAGTTATATTTAGAAAGAAGCAGCATCTGCCCTATCCATAGGTCCTCTTGTTTCCAGACCCAGTCTGTGGTTTGGCTTTGAAACGTTCAACTAAAACTAGTAGCACAATTTAAAACTAACAGTAAAATAAAACTGAAGGAAAAATCCCACAACAAAACTTAAATAATGACAACAGACATACAGTGATACACTGTAAAACTGTGTTAAAGAGGCCCAGCTGTCATTTTAGAACTGCCCCAGTTGTAAGCAGGCTTTGGTAATCAGTTCTGTACCAGGCACATGTTCCTATTTGTGTGTGTGTGTGTGTGTGTGTGTGTGTGTGTGTGTGTGTGTGTGTGTGTGTGTGTGTGTGTGTGTGTGTGTGTGTGTGTTTTCCTTTTTCCTGGAGCTGAACTGAACTGTTGGTTGGATCACTGAATAGAAGTTTCAAATATATGGATTCTGATCAGGGAATTATTGATTTTTCTGTCGTTTCCCTCTAGATTATGTTTGTGTTTCAATATATTTGTTGCCTTTCATTGAAGCAGGTGTTTGGTTTGTTTTTATTTGATGTTCAGATTAATTCTGTATCTTACTTTGGACAAACTGGTGTGACTAATAATGGTATCAGGGAGAGAGCTGGTTGGCTGGTAACTAATAAAAATTACAGAACAAAACTCTGATCTATTCTCATTTATTTTTTTATTTAAAGCAATAAAGCTGCATCATGGTCTGAAAAACCATGATAAAGTGGAAGTAAAAAGACCCCATTAATCTATAAATACTCCAGTTGATGTGTTTTTATGAAAGATGTTTTGTTATTCTTTAAAAGTAGCTCAAATTTGTCCTTTACTCGCTGTGACAGGAACATGAGCAAATATATTTTCTACCCGGAACATTTCATCTTTTACAAGAGCCCAAGAACGGAAGGTGTCATAGGTTCCTCCCACTGCACCGTTTGTCATTCCAGAAACCATGGCCACTTCAGGTTTCTGACACCGTAGTTGCAGGATATCACGCAGAAAAAAGATTCTGTCCAGAATACATGGCAAGAAGAAGCTGCAAGAACTTCCAAAGCAGAACCGCAAGAACAGAAAGATGTCAATTTGTTCTTGCAGGAGAACTGACTTTGCAGCAAAGGGAGGGGCCAAAGGTGTCGGGTGCAATGTGGTATGGGTGGCAGCCGAAGGTGGGGACCTTGGCAGTCTGATCCTTGGCTGCAGAAGCTGGCTCTCAGGATGTGGAAAGTCATCTCTGGTGGGGAAGGAGCCTGAGTTGCTGTGCAAGGTGGAGCAGTTCCGACTAGAAATCGTTGGACTCGGCTCGACACACGGCTCTGGAACCAGACTCCTTGAGAGAGGTTGGACACTCTTCCATTCTGGAGTTGCCCCTGGTGAGAGGTGCAAAGTGGGACTGGGCATACTTTTTGCCACCCATCTTGGCGTCTGTATATTGGGGTTCATCCACCTATGTGTGGCGGGATGGGTTCTGACTATTGTTTGTGCTCTCAGAATCTCTCAGAACCAGAGATTGGTGAGCTCTCCAATCTCTGGTTCTGAGGTCACCAAGGTGGTTAAAAAGCTCCTCAGTGGCAAACAGCAGTTCAGATTACCCACCCTTCTTGGAGTCCTTGGAGGGGGTGCTGGAGAGTGCCCCTCCTGGGGACTCCCTTGTTCTGCTGGGGGACTTCAACACTCACATGGGCAACGACAATGAGACCAGGAGGGGTGTGATTGGGAGGAATGGCCCTCCCAGTCTGAACCCAATCGGTGTTTTGTTATTGGACTTCTGTGCTCATCGTGGATTGTCCATAATGAACACCATGTTCAAGTATAAGGGTGTCCATATGTGCTCTTGGCACCAGGACACCCTAGGCTGCAGTTCGATGATCGACTTTGTTGTCGTGTCGTCTGATTTGTGGCCGCATGTTTTGGACACTCAGGTGAAGAGGGGAGCAGAGCTTTCCACTGACCGCTACCTGGTAGTGAGTTGGCTCCGATGGTGGGGGAGGATGCTGGTAAGACCTTGCAGACCCAAATGTATTGTGAGAGTCTGCTGGGACTCCCATGAGACAGAGCTTCAACTCCCACCTCCGGGAGAGCTTAAAACACGTTGTGGGGGAGGTGGGGGACATTGAGTCCAAGCGGGCCATATTCTGCACCTCCATCGCCGAGGCAGCTTACCGGAGCTGTGGTCGCAAGGTTGTCAGTGCCTGTCACGGCAGCAACCCTTGAACCCGCTGGTGGCCTGGATGCTGTCAGATGGAAGAAGGAGTCCTATCAGGTCTTTTGGGCATGTGGGACTCCGGAAACAGCTGATGGGTACTGGCAGTCCAAGCGGCATGCAGCTCAGTTGGCTGCTGAGGCAATAACTCGAGCGTGGGCCTCAGAGAGGCCATGTAAAACGACTTCCATATGGCTTTGAGGTGATTCTGGTCCACCATCTAGCATCTCGTGGGGGGAGCAGTGCACTACTAACACTGTTTATAGTGGCGGTGGTGTGCTGTTGACCTCAACTCGGGACGTCGTGGGTCGGTGGGCGGAATACTTCAAAGACCTCCGCAATCTCACCAGCACGTCTTCCACTGAGGAAGCGGAGCCTGGGGACTTTGGGTCGGGCTCTCCAATCTCTGGTTCTGAGGTCACCAAGGTGGTTAAAAAGCTCCTCAATGGCAAGGCCCCAGGGGTGGATGAGATTCGCCTGGAGTTCCTTAAGGCTCTGGATGTTGTGGAGTTGTGTTGGTTAATGTGACTCTGCAATATCGCGTGGACATGCTGTTCTGCCTCTCTGAGAGACAACAGGTCCTGGAATAACAGCTGCTGTTGCTCCTGATGCCATCTGGTGTCGGGGTGATCAGATGTTCTTCTCCTTTGGTCCGCTGACTGAACTCCCTTCATGTAACCTGATCAGAACATCATCTCGTCAAATTCTGACATCAGAGAACAGTAATGTTGGCTATTATAATTGTTATAATAATACATTTAGAATTATTACAGTCATATAAAATTTGAAATATAAGTACTAATTGTTGTTAAGTTGTTCTTTATTAAGTTATTTATGTTATGTTGAATTAATAAACAAATGGTCAATCAAAACGTTTGCATTAAATGCACTCAAAAACCTTACACTAAATCAAAACCTTTGAGTCAGAGGAACTTAATACTGAGTTTAAACTACTCAGTCTAATTATTTTCAACCTTCGGGTTTATGATGAAGGATGTCATTATTTCCACGAAATCCAGCCTCTAATGTTCTTTAACCGTTTACAATAACAAATAAAAATATTTGGCCCTCAAAGTACCATCTTCAACTGACTGGAATTAGTGTTATTAAGCGAGAGGTACTGAACACGATGTTACAATTCTGTTAATGGAAGGACAAGGATTTGGATGAGGTCAACAGCCAGAGAGAAGAAGAAGAGGAAGAGGAGTGAGGCAGTGTGGCAGAGGAGTTAGGAGGCAAAACAACAGAGGACGAGGTAGAAGAGGGCGAGGACATATGCCAGTTTCCATCGTTCCAACATTGTCATCAATGGTTTGCGACCCATTCCCAACGGAGGAACCTATGTTTTGGTGTATAATATGTGTAGGAAGAGTGAAATATGAATGAGAAAGAAAAAAAGTTGTTCAGGAACCTTCAGAATTCTCAAAAAGTGCCACTCTAGCTTGTCTAGTGACCAGAGCAACACATGTATTGCAATACTAATATAAGGTGGAGAATAATGCACAGGAATCGTTCAGCTTAATAAAAAGAATAGGTCTTTATTTATACTCCAGGACTTAAAAACTTTCAAGAGAAACTCCGTGTGGTAACTATAGAAAACAAACATCCAAGGCTAGCCCAGGCAAAGTTTCCTCTCCAGGACTCAACTGCACGCAATCACTGCAGCAATGAAAACCCACACATGCTATTACACAGCACCCCACTGCAACCCAGATGGACAGTCTAAATCACTGCACAGCAAACGCTACTAAGGGGAGTAAGGAAACTGTCTCTTACTGCTCTGGTGCTGCTCATTGAAATTATCAGATCCATCCCATATACTAAAAACAGTCAGCTGATACAAATAAAAGAATTCATGAAGTTTTAAATGGACACATAGCTGCTGATGTGGTGTCAAGACCCCTGCAAACAGCACCCTCCCCAACCAAGTCATCACAGTATTTTCTGAAAATTGAGCATAATGTGACTAAAAATTTGAAGAGGGATTTTATGAAAACCATAAAAGATATGGAAAAAGCTGAACTATACAGTAGTACCCAAAGGGCATAACTACATTATAAACTTTGTATCAGGGTTTGTGGTTGTGGTAATGGACCAAAATGCAGACAGGCTGAGACGACGGTGGATATGAGTGTTTAATAAAAAAAATTTAAAAAAAAGATGAACAAAACTTAGTAACAGGGAAGAAAACAGGAGAATCCAGGAGAATCCAGCAAGGAGTGAGAGCAGGAGAAGGATTTAAATACTGTGAGTGTGAATGCTGAAACAATAGACTGGGACTGACTGGCTAACGGTTTGCAGGTGTGTGAGGGGAGAGAGCAGAAGGCAGACTGAGGAGAAAGAGACAGAGAATGGCAGCAAGTGGCGAGGGAGAGCAACATGGGGACCAGGAAAATGAATCAAACAGTAACAAAGAATAACTAGACACAAGGAATAAATAAACATATTTAAAATAGAATAACTAAAACAGGACTGAACTACAATAAAACAGAAACAAAGCTGATCTAATCAAAATAAGAAACTAAAGAACACAGGATAACAATCAAAACTAGAATCAGAAGAATCAAACCCCAAAACAACCCAGGTTCTGACACTTTGAATGTAAGTGTGTGGAAGTAGTAAACTGTGAAAGGCTGCAAAATTTTTTGCAGAATTTGGCAGAATTAATGGGATCTTCCATTCATTTCAGTGGGGCCAAAAATGATCATAAAAAGCTTAATATTTCATAAACTGTAGAAGATATCAGCACCAAAAGTCATAACCAGAATGTCCTGAATGAGCAGGACATTGTAGATGGTGAACGTTTGAAACAGCACAAAAATTGTGGAAGAAGTGAAGGCTCTAAAACTGGCAACCAGAAATATGACTATTAAAGCTATTATTGTGTGAATGCCTGACAGCGTTCATGCAATAATGATGAAGGAAACTATAGAAAAAGAACAAATCATAACCAAAAGAGCTCCTCCAAAATGATGCCACCATGAGCGGAGCTATTCTATAACAACAAAATGGTGCAATAAGGGAGGAATACAGTAGTTGGAGTGATGTGAAATTTAAAAAGTACACTGCTTTACCTAAAACTGAAATATTTTTTTATACTTTAGATTGTATCCATGATATGGTTTCCATATAATTTTATTATCTATTTTCACCCCTAAAAACTAATATTCATAAAATCTTTCAATTATTATAGTATTCATTTTTACATTTACTTCCATATTTTTAATACTGTTTCCAAATCGATACATTTATTTTTATTTGTGTGAAAGACCATAAAAATACGACTCCTTTACACCACGGTGTAATTCCACCTCCGGACCAGATAGTGGCGGTACAGTTTTATTACTAACCGGCACGATCCGAGGGAAAGAAACCGTTTTTTATTTTTCTGTCGGTTTGTGGGATTCTGGAGAAATATTCATAACTTGTGGGTAAGGAAAATTATATTTATTATGCATTATTTATTATTAACCCCATTTAGTGTCTCTGTGACAGTAGAGAAGCGTCTCCGAAGACAAAACTGGAGTTAGCACATGTCTAATGTTAGTTTAGCATGTAGTGCTAGCTTTACTTCTTTTAGCTGCTAAGTGTAATGTTTATATAATATAATAACTGCAATGAATCAGACATAAGCTTTCTCGTGTAATATAGTGTATAATTAGTGTTCAGTGTGTCAAAGTTACAGCTAATAGAGGTGAAATGTTAACAGTAGCTTGACTCGTCCTCTCTTATCTCCGGTTCCGACCTTCTCGGGTCCAGTTTGAGGTTGAAGATTGTAGAAAATTTCTATAAATGATCAGAAAAGTGAAGAAGATCGTCTAAATAAGTTAAATATAACAGCTGGACTTAGTAAACATTATCTCAGAGACACAAATACCATCACCTGGTTTGATATGTCTGCCTATGACCAAACACAGTCAGACAGAAATCAATTGAAAATGTGATTTTCTTACATTTTCTACAAACTGTTTACCGTGAAATCATCTCAAACCTCTGCTAATGGTCTTAACAATAAAGAAGGTTAAAAATGCTACTAAATCTACAGAGTTTTAAAGTCTGTTTTCCAGAAAAAAACTTTACTGTTTTTATTTCAGCCAAGCAGGAAATCTGCTAATATTTAGACTTCAGTAAAAGACAGTCTTGAAAAGTGGTATTAGATGTTTCCAGGCGTGATAAGTATAAAAGAACAATATCAAAAGTATTTGTTTTCCGTATTTTAGTACTGCCCCAGCAACACATTAGTCTGGTTTCTGCAGGTTTAGTAGTTAAAGTTAAACCTAAGCAGGAAATATCTGCATGAAATTATCTTTTGCTTTTTTGACTTTTAAAATGAGGTTGAACTGTATGGAGAACTGATCGTGCCAAATTTGGCAAATATTGAACTAAATAAATGGTTTGATAAAGTAATTAATGTGGCAAATATTGCATCCAAAAAAAATTAAAAATAACTTTCCCAGCTTATTTGATTGTAGTGTGACATTAATGATCATTTTCAACATTATAAATTTAACATTATCAGTATTTATTTTTCCATTTTAATTTCAATCTTATTGTTTTATTACTTAGTTTTCTTTTCTCTATTTTTTTCTTATTCTGTTAGTTAATTTAATATTTTTTAATATTTTTTATTTACCGTCACTTTTTATCACACACACACACATATTTATACACACATATATATATATATATATATATATATATATATATATATATATATATATATATATATATATATATATATATATATAGTCCAGTCCAGAAATGCGCAGTTCTCGGCACAGCCAAGATACTACGCAGAACCCTCAAGCTCCCAGGCCTCTGGTAGAGGACCCGAGCTCAGAGGTTGAGAAAGACTACCCGTGGAGGGTGAGAAGGGAATTATATATATATATATATATATATATATATATATATATATATATATATATATATATATATATATATATATATATATAATTTCCTGGTTGCAGTATTTGGCACATAAATTGCCATTTATTGATTTCTGTATTTATTGCTAATTTTGGCAGGATCAGTCCTACATAGAACTGGACCTGAAACCTTTACCTAAACTCTGGAAATGTTTAAATTTCGACCAGAACGATGTGGATGAACTCATCAGTAAACATAATTATGGCCAGTTTGTTTAAAGTTGTTTGTGATACTTTAAGGTTCGATCAGTGAAGAAAAGTCTCCTTCCTGGCGTTCCACCATGGCGGACATCAAGAACTTCCTGTACGCCTGGTGCGGGAAGAAGAAGTTGACTCCCAGCTACGACATCCGAGCCACTGGAAACAAGAACAGACAGAAGTTCATGTGTGAAGTGAGTCCTCCATCACTGTTCAGCAGCAGCTCAACACATCTGCGGTTTGCTGAGCCGAGTCTCTCCTCCGGCAGGTCCGAGTCGACGGCTTCAACTACATCGGGATGGGGAACTCCACCAACAAGAAGGACGCTCAGACCAACGCTGCCCGGGACTTCGTTAACTATCTAGTCCGAGTCGGAGAGATTCACGCAGCGGAGGTCCCGGCGGCCGGGGTCAGTGTTCAGGTCCCCACACAGAACAAAGTTCAGTCAGTCAGAAACCTCTCCAAGTTGGAGCTAATTATGGGTTTTGGACCCGCAGGTTGGTCCTCCTGGAGGTGATCAGCTGGACAGAGGAGGAGACGGGAGCTTCGGAACCCTTCCTCCCAGCGGACCTCTGCCGCCTCATCTGGTTGTTAAAGAAGAACAAGGTAAATCCTGACGTTTGGACGTCATTCGGGTCAGAACTGAACACAGAACCTCTAAGAGTTCTCACCCTGGTTTACGTTTCAGGGGAGACTGGTGTCAGTGGACCAGTTCCGGGAGTAACCGGGCTGGGTTACTCAGGAGGAGGGAACTTTGGAGGAGGAGGAGGAGCTGAGTGGGAGCGAGGAGCCAACCTGAAGGAGTACTACGCCCGCAGGGAGGAGCAGGAGGCCCAGGCGGTACCAGACTCGGGTCAGACTGGGTTTCAGAAGGTTAATCTGGGTCAGTCTGATGGATTTGTTCTCCTTCTCAGACCCTGGAGTCGGAGGAGGTGGATCTGAACGCCAACCTCCACGGAAACTGGACCCTGGAGAACGCCAAGGCCCGTCTGAACCAGTTCTTCCAGAAGGAGAAAACCAGTGCTGAGTATAAATACAGCCAAGTGGGACCGGACCACAACAGGTCTGGATCAAAGGGCTCAGTGGGTCTAAGAACTGCCGCAGAACTTCACACCAGATCCAGACCGAAGTGTCAAACATGGAACCCGGACCTGCTCTGAACTGGGCCAGGTTTCTCAGTTTATCATAGAGTTGATCGGGACTGACATGAATACCAGAGTCAGAAATATTGGGATAATAATGATCTGAGATCTCAGCATAAAGAAATGTTTTCTACTTCGGTTTGGATTTGGTCAGAGGGTCTGGCTTTCTGCACTCTGTCTTTTCTCGAGCTTTCTTCACTCTAGCTTTCTTCACTCTAGCTTTCTTTACTCTGGCTTTCTTTACTCTAGCTTTCTTTACTCTGGCTTTCTTTACTCTAGCTTTCTTTACTCTGGCTTTCTTTACTCTGGCTTTCTTTACTCTGGCTTTCTTTACTCTAGCTTTCTTTACTCTGGCTTTCTTTACTCTGGCTTTCTTTACTCTGGCTTTCTTTTCTCGAGCTTTCTTTACTCTGGCTTTCTTCTCTCGAGCTTTCTTTACTCTGGCTTTCTTTAGTCTGACTTTCTTTACTCTGGCTTTCTTTCCTTTGGCTTTCTTTCTGCTTGCTTTACGCAGTATATAATAAAAGCAGAATAATAATCCAGTCCAGGCAGATTTAGTTTAATATTCCAGGACACTGAGCTGATTGCGTCGAGTCGCCGACTGCAGCATCAATCCCTCTTGATCAAGCACGAGATGACTCACTTTGAACAGGAAGAAACCTCCAACAGAACCAGAACCAGGCTTGATAGACGGAGGAAACAGGCTGAACCAGGAGTACTTTCTACTTCTTATAGCAGCAGCTTCAGTGGCTGCATCTTGGAGAGAAACAGTTAAACACAGGAGCACCTTCTACTGTTTCTACTGAATTCAAACATCATTCATCAGCTGGGAAAGAACCACCGGGTCGGCTCTGGTTCTGCTTCTCACTTTCTAACACCTAGCAGAGCAGTCAGCTTGTTAGAACCAGAACCGGCCCATCAGAGGTTCTGATCTCTGTATTTCCTGCATCAAACCCCAGCTGAACCGGGCTGGAACCAGGCGGTCGGCAGGAAGTTCTGTATGTTTTTCTGCTGGACGCCTCAAACCCAGAGACCTCCAGGGTGTGTCGGCAACACCAGAACGGTCTCACAGAACATCTGACCAGAACCCAAAATCCAGAACCAGCTTCACGTTTGGTACCCTGCCTGTGGACGTCTGTGTTCACTGACCCGAGAACAGGCGGGTCGGTTTGCACAGATGAAGACACTGATGGACTCGGAGGGGACAGATGTCTCCTTGTTGGGTCCAGACTGAGCCCTCTGAGGTTCTGGTCGGGTACCAGATGTTTAGCTGGTGAATCGGGCAGAACCTGACCTTTTAGCTTCCTGCTCTGTTAAAGGACATTAAGGTGACACCAGAACTCAGAACCGACCCGAAGGAAGACATGGGACAGCGTTTAGACGCTCTAAAGCTGTCCCATGGGCGGGGCTGAAGGGGGCGGGGCTAGCTGGAGTCTGGTTGTGATTTCTGGTGTCCACCGCAGGGCAGAGCCGCTGGCTGCTGGTAAATGATCCGGAAAGTCCCGCAGAAACACATGCAGGTTCCTGCCGGCGGCGCCGCAGGTGAGTCTGCTCCTCACCGGGCCACAGTGACGATGATGGTGGTGTGCTTTTATTTTGGAAAGCGCAGGAAGTGAAGCCGGGATGTTTGTGTTGCAGGAGCTTCATCGCAGAGATGCAGCTGTTTGTGAGGCAGCTGGGCAGAAGTAAGAGCTCATCTCAGAACCAGAACCAGTGATCCGATCAGTGGTTCTGCTCCTGGTTAACCTGCTGCTTTGGTTCCCCCCCCAGAGATCACGGCCCGGGAGCACGGGTCCAACAAGAAGCTGGCGGCCCAGTCCTGCGCGCTCTCCGTGGTCCGGCAGCTGTACCACCTGGGGGTCATCGAGCCGTACTCCGGGGTCACCAAGAAGAAGGAGGGGGAGACGGTACCAGCTGCTGTTAAACCGCTCCACTGAACAGAACCAGAACAGAACCTGACCCTCTGTCTGCTGTTTCCCCAGCTGGAGGCCTACGAGGTCAGCGTGGGTCCAGACCTGCAGCAGCAGCTGGCGGCGGTGGTCCAGGAGATGGGAGTTCACATCCCCCCGCCTGTGAGTCCAGTTAGGGTCCGATCTCACATCAACTGGGTCAGCCTCAGAACCAGCAGAACCAAGTTCTCCTGTTCTGATGGGTTCCAGAGAAGCAGATTAATGCACATTAATGAGACCCGGACGGGTCGGCTGAAGCTGCAGAGCCGCAACCTGTTCTGTGCATGAAGACGGTTCTGAGTCGGTACCGTGACCCGAGAAACAGTTTGTTCTGCCTGGTACCAGTCAGGGCTTCCCCCAGAAGACCCGCTAAGCCCAGTGGTGGGGGCGCTGGATCAGTCCACCCGCGGGTGGCCCACCGCGGTTCTGCCTTAAAAGGATGATAAAAGTTGACAGATTTCTTAATATTACCGGGTTATTATGGTATTATTGACGATACTTCTAAAAATAGGAAACACAAAAAAAACGCATTTCAGATCAATATAAATTTTTTGCACTTCAGTTAAGTCCTAATGTAGTAATCAGCCAGTGGATCTTCAAACGTCACATTTAAAAGGAAATTAAATTAAAAGAAATATTACGGAAAATGGACAATGATGAGTCAGCATATTTCTGTGCTTTACTGAATATTCTTTGGGTGCAAAATTAAAGTATTTATTGTATAAAGTTTTCCTAAATCCTACCGTTTAGTAATGTGTGCCGAGCTGCAGTATTTAGCTTTGCTGGTTGTGATTGGTTGTTATTTATCCAGTATTTGCAAGGAATTCTCTGATTGGATGAAATAGACCTGCCTGTGATTGGCTGGTGGTGTGGCTAATTTGCATAATTACGGACAACCCTGAGCATCCTCCTTAGGATGCTGTCATACAACAGCAATGTCTTCAGTCAGAGGCTTCTTCAGATTCCCTGTAATACAGACTGTTACAGGAGATCCTTCCTGCCTGCAGCCATCAGTGTCTTCAACAACTATCTGAAGAACCTTGAATTAAAATGAGTTACATTTAGTTTTCCTTTGGGATGAGTAAAGTGTTTCTGAAATGCATTGAATAAGCTTCATCATGTTGCAGCGCAGGCAGAGCCAAACGTGACAGAACACGTACTGAGCGAGGTGTGTGACGTGAAAATGAACATGTCAAACGTTATTCTTTGTTCACAAAGAGATATTCGCTCACATGAGTCTCAACACGAACCTGTAAAAGTGCGACTGCAACTCAGCCTTTATAGTTGCGTTTTTGGAGGTCCGTGTTGAGCGAGCCGAGCGGGCGGTGAGGATTTAATTTTTGACCCGGACGTTGGTGCAGCATTCTCCGAAAGAACAGCCCTCATAGAGGGATCATATAAATGCCGGTACAGGTTGACCTACTCTGCGAAAACACCTTCCAAATAGACCGTGTTGATGAAATGTGGAGCATGCGTGACCCGTTTTTGCTGTCGGTGTTACTCATGTATAAAAAACCCTATTTAAAATAAGCAAACAGCAGGGAACCTGCAGCTGCTGCCTTCACAGACTATAATAAACATGGGAGTTTTATGCTTTAATGTCAACCTGCTGATCACTGATCAAAACCTAACGTAAAAGTTGGTTTATTTTCTTCTCTGGTTGATTGATCCTGTTATTTTAAAGTAGTGAAACTCTGCCCCCTGCTGGTGTGAAGCTGCAGCTACATTTTTATTAATTCACTGAGAATTTATTGATGTTTTTTGCTTTGAGCTATAAAAACAGTCTAAACTTGGTGATTAAAACTCCATTTTTTAGATGACTGTGAACAGAACCATGGTGGTTAAGGTTTTAAACTTTGAGACCAACAGTCTCGTTCTGGTTCTGGCTCCTTACTCCAGTTAAACCAGTTAAAGCAGTGAGATCATAAGTAGAAAGTGGCAGCAGGGATCTGGAGCTGAGGATAGGCAGAGCAGGATGGTTGTAGTTTCCTTCCCGGCCTGCAGAGGGCAGTAAACTCCTGAACCGGAGCGTTCTGCTGTTAACCAGTGACGGTTGGCTTGTTTCAGCCGGCGGACCCCAGCGCCCCAGTGTCTCTGGTCCAGGGGAAGATGGCCACCTTCGAGCCGTCTCAGAAGCAGAGCAGCAGCGGCGTGGTCCCCTGGTCGCCCCCGCAGGTCAACTGGAACCCCTGGACCAGCAGCAACATCGACGAGGGGCCGCTGGCTTACGTAAGGCTCCTCGGAGGCCAGCAGAACACCGGCTTTAATGTTTTCAGCCAGTAGAGGTTGGTTCCTGGCGTCTAACAGGTTGTCGTTCTTCCCTGTCCAGTGCACCCCAGAGCAGATCAGTGGGGATCTCCACAGTGAGCTGATGTACCAGCTGGACCACGACGAGAACCTGCAGAAGGTCCGTGTCCCTCGCTGACCCGCCGCTGCTTTATTCAGACTGGAACCTTTACCTGCTTCCTGCTGTCCTCCAGATCCTGTTGGAGCGAGCTCAGCTTCCTGTCAAGCAGTTTGAGGAGGAGATCATGGCGACCATCGACCAGAACCCAGTGGTGATCATCAGAGGAGCGACGGGCTGCGGTAAAACCACGCAGGTCCCTCAGTACATCCTGGACCGCTTCATCAAGGGCGGCCGGGCGTCCGACTGCAACATCGTGGTCACACAGGTAGGACCCGACCCGTCTCCTTCCCTCTGAGCTCAGGGATCCGGTTCTGATCCGGATCCTCTCTGCAGCCCCGACGGATCAGCGCCGTCTCTGTGGCGGAACGGGTCGCCTACGAGAGAGGAGAGGACCTGGGGAAGAGCTGCGGCTACAGCGTCCGCTTCGAGTCCGTGCTGCCCCGACCGCACGCCAGCGTCCTCTTCTGCACCGTCGGTACGTGAGCCTCCACCAGCAGGGGGAGCCCTGCTGCAGGTTTACATGCTCGAGAGCCTCATAATCCCCACAGTGAAACCGCTGCAGAACCCAGAAGGACGTTTCTGTTCTGTTTAAACACATAAATCATTAAAACAGAGTCTAATATTCAACAGATTCTTGTATTGAAAGAAAAGAGAAGATAACAGCAACATTAAAGCAAACCATGGATGCAACTGAAAACAGGAACTCGCAGCAACCAGACGTTAAAACCAGGACCAACCATCCAGTGATGCTTCCTCATCTGTCTTTACAATCATTAAAGCTGGTTCTGGTTCTGCTCCAGTTTCATCCAAGTAGAACAAACTTTACAAGAAAATGTGTTTTTTTTTTCTTCTCAAAGTTCTGGACGTTTCCAAAGAAACCTGGGTATAATAAAGTGAGAGTGGAGGATGCAGTTGCTCTGAGTATATTACAGTCATGCAGATCGTACTGTAGCAGGGCTGAGGCGTTCAAAGTGTGGCCCTCAGGATGTTTTTCTGTGGCCCCTGACTGCAGTTCAAGAATTTTACTGACAAGCACCGACAGCTGAGTCTCAGCAGGCATATTTGAAGAAAGAAGAACCCATTTCTTTTGTCATTGCAGAGAATTGAGCTAAAAATTTCAGAAACTGTTTGACTTCCTTTCAAACGGGCAAAACTGAGACTGTTTGAGCTCCAACGTGAATTACAGCTGCATTACTACCAAAATCTAACCGATTCGTTCCTTTTATTAAAATACTCCATGTTTATTAACATGAAAATCAAAAAAGAAAAACATTGAAATTATGATTTTCTTCTTTATTGAAAATCAAGTGTAATTTCTCCTTAAATTGTTCAGATTCTGATCAACATGAACAGATTAGTGATTAATTAGGTTGTTGAGGAAAACTCAACATTTACATTCAGTGAAGTTCATTCAGAAAAAATGATGGAAACAGAAACTGCGACTCAAATGACAAAATGGAGAAAGAAATATAAATAAATTTAGTTTAAATATAAGATAAAAACGGCTCATTTTAATCTAGAATAATGTGTTAAGTCTACTGAGAGAAAAATCAATAAATACAAACTAAAAACTAAAGGAATCATTTTATTTCCATGTTTATCTTTGAAGTGACTGAATTTAGTTTAGTTCATATCCGCTCTTTAGATGTTTAGAAGTGGGTGAGATATGAAGTTCATGTGAGGACTAAACGTTCCCGCCTCCAGGTGTTCTTCTCCGGAAGCTGGAAGCAGGAATCAGGGGGATCAGCCACGTCATCGTCGATGAGATCCACGAGAGGGACATCAACGTGAGTTCACGCACCCGGAACCTGAGACCCGACCCGCTCTGAGGTCTCTCACCGTGTTTCTGCTCCCGCAGACGGACTTCCTCCTGGTGGTCCTCAGGGATGTGGTCCAAGCCTTCCCGGATGTCCGCATCATCCTGATGTCGGCCACCATCGACACCACCATGTTCAGGGAATACTTCTTCAACTGCCCCATCATCGAGGTGTTCGGACGGACCTTCCCTGTTCAAGGTGAGTCACCCAGGTCCTGGATCTTCCTGAAGGATGTCAGATATTTCAGCATGTTACTGTAACAATTAAGCGTCGATACAAGCATAGACATTAGCATGCTAACCCCTCAGGTCGTATGTTTTTCATATTTCCCATCAGCCTCTTGAATTTCAGGATGATTCCCTTTTTTTTCAAGATTTTGAGTCTTTCAAACCAATTTTTGTCATAAAATGTTCCCCATTTTCATGACTTGAATGAACTTTATGTCACATCAGATGTTTTTGACTTTGGTCGTGCTGTTCATACAACTTTAAATAATAATATGGCGCAAAATCAGAAACTGAGGACTTTGCTGTCAGCGACCCACCAGTCGTCAACTGGAAGGAGATGATGATGAGAGAGTCAGACTGAGAGACAGTCGTCTTAGTGGTTAGCGTTAGCTTTTGCTAATTTTCTTGTGTTTAGCAGTTCAGCATTAGCGTCCGCTAATTTTTTTGTGTCTAGCGATTTAGCGTTAGCTTCCATTAATTTTTTGTTTAGTGGTTTAACTTTAGCTTCTGTTAATTTTTTGTGTGTTGGTGGTTTGGCATTACCTTCTGTTAATTTTTTTTTGTGTGTGTGTGTGTGTGTGTGTGTGTGTGTCTAACGGTTTAGCATTAGCTTCTGCTAATTTGTTTTATGTGTTTAGTGTTTAAATTCTTGTTTAGTGAATTTCTGGTTAGTGAACCTAACTTTTTGGCGAGCTGTGCCCACCACTTGCAATAAGTACTGGTGATTTTAGTGCAAACATATCCTACATTACAATACAACCGTTTTGAAAAATAATCACTAGAAAAAGTAAACACAAGATCAAGAAAATACATATAATTTCTGTGGTTCAAAATATGTAGGCTATGATTTGACACTAAACGCATTTATCAAATTGATTTTAGTCCAGAAATTAATTTTCCATGACAATCCTGGTGGCCATCTTGAAAAATCAAAAAATTATCAGTAAATATGATTTCTATGGGTCCATTTATGTATGATTCATCGCCAAAAGTATTCATCATTCATCTCTGATAAATATTAGCAGTTTTAGTTCAAAAATACATTTTCCTTGATTTTTCAGTGGCTAACATTTTGTTTTTGTTTTTTCAAAAAAATAATCTCCTGGGAACATCTGTGCCAAGTCAGGCTCTTTGACCTGCATGTGAAAGATCTTGGTGAAATATTCAATTATTCCAGCTGTCTGTCTCAGAGTACTTCCTGGAAGACTGCATCCAGATGACCAACTTTATCCCGCCGCCGATGGACCGGAAGAAGAAGGACAAGGACGAGGAGGGAGGAGACGATGATGTGAGGACGTTGAGTCTCCTGAGGCTCTGAGGGTCTCCAGCCTGGTTCTACCGTCTCACCTTCTCCTCTCTGCAGACCAACTGCAACCTGATCTGCGGTCCGGACTACACGCCGGAAACCAAGCGCTCCATGGCTCAGATCAACGAGAAGGAGACGTCCTTCGAGCTGGTGGAGGCTCTGCTGAAGTACATCGAGACGCTGCAGGTGGCCGGAGCCGTCCTGGTCTTCCTGCCTGGCTGGAACCTCATCTACTCCATGCAGAGGCACCTGGAGACCAACCCTCACTTCGGTACCTGAACCCATCCGTCCTGCATCCCAGAAACTCCCTGATACCTGAACTAATGTGATGTCGTTGGTCTGGTTCCAGGAAGTAGCCGGTACCGCATCCTGCCGCTGCATAGCCAGATCCCTAGAGAGGAGCAGAGGAGGGTGTTTGAGTCGGTTCCGGACAGCGTCACCAAGGTGAGTGCTGGGAAAACCCCGGAAGCTTCTCTGCTTCCAGGTCACCAGGAGGTTAACCCTTGTTCTGTGGTTCCAGGTGATCCTGTCCACCAACATCGCCGAGACCAGCATCACCATCAACGACGTCGTCTACGTCATCGACTCCTGCAAGTACGAACCCCACCCCCGAGCTTCTGCTCCTGGTTCGCTCCTCGGATTAATCCTGAATTCCTCCTGACAGGCAGAAGGTGAAGCTCTTCACCTCCCACAACAACATGACCAACTACGCCACCGTCTGGGCCTCCAAGACCAACCTGGAGCAGAGGAAGGGCCGAGCCGGCAGGGTCCGACCCGGGTTCTGCTTCCACCTGTGCAGCCGCGCTCGGTTCGACAGGTACGGCCCGCCGACCCGAACGCGTCCAGAACCCCTGCGAGCTCTGAGCGAAACCAGTGTTTGGGTTCCTGCAGGTTGGAGACCCACATGACCCCAGAGATCTTCAGGACGCCGCTGCACGAGGTCGCCCTGAGCATCAAGCTGCTGAGGCTCGGAGGCATCGGGAACTTCCTGTCCAAGGCCATCGAGCCGCCGCCGCTGGACGCCGTCATCGAGGCAGAGTTCACACTGAGAGGTGGGAGGAGCTCTGGGGAAGTGGGAGGAGCATGGATGGACTGAAGCTGGGTCAGAGAAGTGGAGGTTTCGGAGATATTTCCAGATACTCCACGTCTTCTCACATCTCAGCCTCCGCCAGCTCATACCAGGCCTGAATATGCTCCTAAAAGCCTTCAGGGGGCGCTGTTTAGACACCTTAGGGGCTGCTATCTCCTTGGCGATCCAGCTGATCCATCCCTGCTTTTAATTTTAACTTTTACTGAAGTTTAAGGTTCATAAATATTTGACATGGAACCAACTAAACTAAACCAACTAAATTATGATTTTATTTTAAAAAATCATAACCAAAATAAGTCATTTACTTGAAAAAGTAAAAAAAAAGCAACAACGAATGTATTAGATGACAGGGTAAAGCCATGATTCAGGCTGCTGAATCATGCAAATCAGTTCCAAATCAGGTTTAATTTAGAGAAAAATTATTTTGGTGAAATCTGTTGTTTTAAGGAAAAAATAAAAAGGGGGATTAAAAAAACCAAAAATATTGGAAATAAAATTAATTTTAGATGAAAAATGTCACAATTTCTATTATTAGAATAGGATATAGACTAGAAATATCCTTTATTGTCCCATGTTGGGGAAATTTCTGTGCAGCAGCAGCAAAGTGACAGAGACAAGCAGTAACAGCAAACAGACTCACACAAAGATAGAATATCAAATATATGTAAAAACAGATAAAGAATAAAAATACTCTACAGTAAGGGCAAAATTTCAGCATAAATTAAATTAGAGATGATGGAAGCAGCTCAGACAAGTTAAAAACTTGATAAAAAAAAAAACTTTAATTTTGTGTATTTTTGTTTTTAAACGTATTTTTAATGTTCTTATATTTTTTTCAGTGTTCGTGGATTAACATTGTTTTATTTTTATCATCTCTCTTTGTAATAATGAAAGTATCAGTTATTGTGCCCCGTTGAGTCGCTAACTGGTCTAACTGGTTCTGCTGGTGTCTCCAGATCTGGACGCCCTGGACTCCAACGACGAGCTGACTCCTTTGGGTCGGATTCTGGCCCGGCTGCCCATCGAGCCTCGGCTGGGGAAGATGATGATCATGGGATGCATCTTCCAGTCAGTTTCTGCTCCTCTGTTCTTCAGCTGATGGGTCTTCAGGTCTCTGATGGGCTCTCTGTCGCCCCCTAGTGTCGGAGACGCCATGTGCACCATCTCAGCCGCTTCCTGTTTCCCGGAGCCGTTCATCAACGACGGGAAGCGTCTCGGCTTCGTCCACAGGAACTTCTCCGGGAACCGCTTCTCGGACCACGTGGCGCTGCTGTCGGTCTTCCAGGCCTGGGACGACATCAGGTGAGCGAGGAGAACCGCTGACGTTTGGTTTTATCGGATCTGGAAGCTGAGATCAGAACCAAGCTGTTGTCGTGGTTCTGCTCAGGGTTAACGGCGAGGAGGCTGAAAACCGCTTCTGCGAACACAAACGTCTCAACATGTCCACTCTGAGGATGACCTGGGAGGCTAAAGTCCAGCTGAAGGACATCCTGGTGAACTCTGGGTTTCCTGAAGGTACCTGAACGCCCCGCAGCCTCTCTGTTGAGCCCGAGCTCAGTGATGATGATGATGATGATCTGTGGTGTTTTTCTCCTCCAGAGTGTCTGATGACCCAGACGTTCAACACGGTGGGACCCGACAACAACCTGGACGTGGTGGTGTCCCTGCTGACCTACGGCTCCTACCCCAACGTCTGCTTCCACAAGGAGAAGAGGAAGATCCTGACCACCGAGGGCCGCAACGCCCTCATCCACAAGTCCTCCGTCAACTGCCCCTTCAGCAGCCACGACATCAAGTACCCCTCACCGTTCTTCGTCTTCGGAGAGAAGGTGGAGCAGCAGCTTCTGTGGCAGATGTTTTCTGAAGGTCTGGAGACGCGTTTCTGTGATTGCGGTTCTGTTTCAGATCCGAACCCGGGCCATCTCGGCGAAGGGGATGACCCTGGTGAGTCCTCTGCAGCTGCTGCTGTTCGCCTGCAAGAAGATCAGCTCCAACGGGGAAATCGTGGAGCTGGACGACTGGTGAGAACCTGATGATCCGAGGACCGGCTCAGCTAGGAGGGAGGCTGATTACAGGAACATCTCATCTAATTAATCAATTATTATTATAGAGAGTGAAATATTCCAGCCTTTATTCTCGTAGTTCTGATGGTTCTGGATCACAGAGAATAAAAACCCAACATTCAGAGTCTCAGAACATCAGCGGCCTCATGTATAAAAGAAAGCTCAGCTTTCACACTGACAGTTTGCAGTAGGTAGAAATTCTGAAACCTGAAAAAAATCCAGGTGTATAAAACACTGCAAACACATGCGGCTGCGCTCCTTTCCTTCATGCATCCCAGTCTGAGTGAAATAAAGTTGCAGCTGCCGCATGGACCGCCCATAAATACAAATTAGTATAAATACCCCAAAGGCTCCCACCACGTGTCCAAATAACCAACAGCTCCTGCTTCCTACAGTGGACTGCTAATCATAATACATTTTATTTAAAAGACGCTTTTAAAGCACACAAAGTCACCTTACAAAAACAGAAAAGCAAAAAAATGAAAATAAAAAACCAAAAAAGAAAGTTTAGAGAGTAAAATGATCAGTCAAAGTGAAAATGCTTCTTTGAACAGATGAGTTTTCAGCTGTGATTTAAAAACGAGAGTGATCCAGCGATTCCTCTGGAGTGAGTGGAAATCAACCATTCCTCAGTAGGAAGGAATCGTGTGTTGAACCAGACCAGCTATTTGCACATTTACAGAATGGAAAACGTTCATTCAGGAAGGCCCATTCATTTCCGGACGGTGCCCTTATAGCGATACGAGTGCAGTCGACAGCTCTGATCAGCAGACTGCAGTTTAATTCCTGCCTGTTCAGCTGCAGTCTCGGGGAGCCTGATGTAACTGGGCGACATGCGGGAGAGGCCGTCCCACACAGCTGGCAGGGCTCCGCTGGGCGGCGACCGGGACATTCCCGGCCTGTCGGCCAGCTCCCGCTGAAATGCTCCGGTTGAATCCCAGCGTAGTGACAACTTGAACCTTTAACGCACGGCTCCTTCTGGTTTCCCTCACTGGGACCAGTTCCTCACGGAGCTCCAGGATGAAGCTCTGAAGAGGCTAATAAACCATCATCATCATCGTGTCCCAGCAGGTCAGTCTGATCTCTGAATCCCTCCAGTGATGTCCCCCAGCAGAGCCAGAGCTGCCGTCGTTCCACCTTTACGCAGGCATTTATGGACATGTGTGATCATCTCCACCTGAAGAATCATCGAGCCTGACCTGCTTGGACTTCATCTGCTGCTCCGACCCGTTTTCTTTTTCACCGAGAACCAAAGTGCCTCAATTTACATGCATTTCAAGCGACTGATGAACATTTACATCTGTATGAGACAAAAACGGAGGAAATTTACTATTTTCATCTGATTGAATTTCATCTGATTCATTTTTGATGTTACGTTATTGTATGAGGATAAATGAGGTTCAGTTTCATCCTTGGAGTTTAAACAATAAGAGATTAAAATCATAAAAAAGAACATTGGGTTCGATGCTCCTTGGGTTAAATAAAACGGAGTGGAGTCAGAGTTCAGTGGATTTAGCTGGGTTTGGGTCCTCTGTAGTTGGTCGACTGAAAAAGTTTGCGTGGCTGCTGCACATCTTTACACAACGTTCATTTTTATGCACCATTCAGACTCGAGTGTGCGTTTTGTACACGGTTTATACATGAGGCCCTGGTGTTCCTGAGGAGGACTCTCGATGCCCTCACAGTTGGAGGTGAAGCAGGACTCCAACCAGAGGAGACTAGAGTTCGAGGTGTGGACTCTGGAGATGTTCTAACCCTTGTCCGTCTTCTCCAGGATCAAGCTGAAGATCCCTCATGAGGTGGCGGGCGGTATCGCCGCCCTGCGGGCCGGACTGGAGGCTGTGGTGGTGGAGGTGACCAAGGATCCAGAATACATCAACCAGATGGACCAGATGAACGGGAAGCTGCTGAACGTCATCAGACAGGTGTCCAAACCGTCGGCAGCTGGAATCAACCTGATGGCCGCCAACCAGAGGTACCAGAGAGGCCGTCGGTTCGATTCCCACAAACGGACCCGCATAAGGAGGAGCTGAAAGATCTGCTGTCTGTCTCTGCAGGATGGGGGATGGACCTCGACCTCCCAAGATGGCACGCTTTGACGGAGGAGGAGGAGGGGGAGGCTACAGAGGAGGTGGGGGGGGATATGGAGGGTACAGGGGGGGTGGAGGATACAGAGGAGGCGGAGGTTATGGAGGAGGAGGAGGCGGCTACAGGGGAGGAGGAGGCTACAGGGGAGGCTATGGAGGAGGAGGAGGAGGCTATAGAGGAGGTGGGGGCTACTGGGGGGGATATTAAACAGAGCGAGACCTCCTGTTGTAGAGCAGATCTTTGTTAATGTTTGTCAGAGTGAACATTCCTCCAGTCTGGGTCTTCGGAAGTCTCTGTGTTTGTGTTTTTATTGATGTTTCCAATAAATCTGGGATATTTCCACCTGAAGCTGCTTCATCTCCATCATCTGCTCCTCATCCACACAAACGGGTCTCTCTGCTGCAGACGAACTGTGTCATTAATATTCTGATCAGATCAGGAACCTGATGGGACAGATGGAAATTAAAAAATCTGTTTGAGATGTGAAGTTCTGTAGAAACACCAGCAGGGGGCAGAGTTTGGCTGCAGAAGTTTCCAACCTGAAGGAATCTGGAGTTTAAAAAAGCCTCTGCTGCTCTCTGCTCAACGTTCTCCTGATTCTTCTACTGGAGAAACGTAAAGCTCTGAAACCTGGAGAACAATAAACCTCAAACACTTGAAGTTTTAATGAAATTAAATTCCAGATGGGGTCAGTTTTACAGTAAAAACTTAATTTGAAACTATTTTTATCTCGTTTTATCATTTAATGATCTACCTGGTCTTTTGGAGTTTTGACCTCCTTTGAGCTACTGAGTATCAATCAGTCGGTCATTGATCAGGCGATCAGCTGATTGTGTCTGAAGACCCAGAATCACCTGATAGGATGGAGGCCTGAAGTTTGATCCTCCAATCTGGACACACTGAGTCCTCTCTGGTATCAAAGTCTGTGCCTAAAACACAGAGAGGCTAAAAGATCCAGAGAAGAGTTCTCCAACGTCTCCGCTCAACACGACTGGAAGAGTGAAAATCCCTAAATCTGGGTTGATGCTGTTTCCAGGAGGAAAATGTTTGATGGAATGTTCCTGCTGCTGAACAGGTCCCTTCTCTGAGCTCCTGTTCCAGATGATCTTCAATGTTTTCCTTAGAATGAACAGATTTTCTGTGAGCAGGTGTTCCTCAAGGCTCCTTCATTGGTTCCCTCTGGTTTTGATGGGACAACCATGTCCATTTTTCTAGTATCACTGTTTGCCAATATGCAGATGATGTGCTGATATTCTAATTATCCCTGATTCTCTTCCAAAATGACCAAACTAAACATTTTTCTGGTCCACATCTCCGTTTAGAGCTCAGAAACTTCAGCAGGGATAATAAAACTTCTTGTTTTACTTGAAACGTGAGGTTTTTTTCTCCTGGTTTTGATCAACCAGCACATGGAAGTGGAAAACAGGGCAGATAGATCCAAAGATCTCTGACCTGGAAGAGTCCTGGATCACAAACACAGGGATTAGGTGAGAAATCCAGGAATCTTACCGCTGATCTGTTAACCCAGATCGGATGATTTAATCTAATTTAGGGCTGCATGGTGGGCAGCACTGCTGCCTTGCTGCAAAAAGGCCCTGGGTTCAAATCCCACCCTGGGGTCTTCCTGCGTAGATAAGCAGGAGCTGATGATGGTTTAATTCAGTAAAAGATTCAATAAATAAAAGGTGCTCTGAATAGTTGAGTCTTTTTTACGTTAAAGTTCCAGGTTGGATTGAAGATCTAATCAGAGCTGAACTGAGAGTTGATGAAGAAGCTCCTCTTCGTCATCGCCGAGGTTCAGGCTCTAAAACTCAAGCAGGAATCTGGGAGATTTTATCTCATAGATGTTCTGAAAACAAGCCGGGTTCCTTCCTGATGCAGCTCTCTCTTAGGTTAACTGTTTAAAGCAGAACCAGGGAACTGGACCTGAAACATCTGCGGACAGCAGCTTCGTTTTAAAATCAAGGAAACATCGGTTTTAGGTCGTTTCCCCGATGAAGACATTCCTAAAGATGTTGGGGCATCAAGGAGGCCGATCCATGAAGAGTCCCAGGATGAAACGCTTCCTCTCCTCCTGCAAACCCGTCCTCAGCTGTCCAGCAGTACCGGGCCTTCATCTGGCCCACTTCTGGGTCCGGAATCCTCCATCGGGTCACGACTCCTGGAAAACATCAGCTGATTTCAGTTTCCTGCATCAATAGAGCCGTGAAAGGTGGAAATAAATAGTACTATAAATACATGAAGATCATAGATTTTATATATTTATCTTTTATAAATTCATAAATCATTTCAAATTCCTTCATAGATTTGTTTGTTTAATAAACATTAACAACAGATTTTTATTACTGTACCTAAAAAAAATCATAAGAAGAATGTTAGAAAAATAAAAATTCATAAAAATATGCAAAAATTTAAAAACAAGATTTTTTATTTTTTTTTTCCATTCTATTAAAATTTTGTTTTTCAATCAGTTCATCGACAGTGGCAGGAGTACCCAGGCTGGGATTCAAACCCAGGACCTGGTTGCCACCCACTGCTCCACTGTTCAAATTCATAGTCAGGCTCATAATTATTCATACTCCTGGCAGATTTAAAAGTATTGTTATTCAAACAGTTTGTCTCAGATTAGAAGATGAGAATCATTTTGAAAAAAGAAATATTTCTGTTTTTATTTACATGTTAATAAAAAAAATGTAAAATGATTTATTGTCCTCTAATAATCAGAGTAAAAATCTTTATTAGCATCACAGCAACCAAACATTTCTGTATTTGACTCAGAGGATGGAACGCCTCCTTACCATCACCCTAATGTAAGCTAAAAAGTAGAGGAAATATAAAATAAAAACAAGAAAAATGCAACAAAAAAAAAAAATTGGGAAAATCAAACATAAACTAAAAGTATTTTATGAATAATCCATCCGTATTCTGAATATGATGGAGTAAAAACAGAAATCGTGTGTTTTATTTCTCAGACTGAGTAAAATGTTGACAGATATCTGTCCGCTGCGGGTCTCCAGAGCCTGGGGACTCCTCTGCTCATGTGAAGGGAGCTGGTCCCCCTGGAGACCAGCGGAACCCAGATCTGCTCTGGGACCAGCGCTCAGCGGAACTCCGTCGCTGGTTTTCCTACATCTGGGAGTTTCTCCGCGCAGCAGGAAGCCGCAGCTTCTTCAGCTATGATCTAAATAATAAACTCGTGATTCGAGGGCAGACGTGACTTTGAAAAGTGTGCCAAATGTTGAAGTTTGCGCAGTGATTGCGGGTGCGCAGCGGCTCTGCGGTGATTTGGTGACTCTGGAGGAAGAGGCGGACTCTTCTCCGCAGTCTGTGCGCCTCGGAGCTGCGCAGTAGCGGACTGGGTGTAGTCTGGACTCCCGTCTTTTCCTGCTGGAGTTCTGGGTGCATGGCGGCGGACACAAAGAGCTGAGAGCGACCTCGGAGACCCAGAGAGCAGCAGCAGAGAGCCGCGGAGCCTGGAGCCACCAGTCGCTCCTCGTTTTCCAGGATCCTCCAGCCCAGGATTGTTTCTGCGGGAAACTGACGGGGAAGACTTTGGGAAAGTTTCGGGAGAGCTCTGATGGGAGTTTCGCGGCCGATCGGGAGGACGGAGCGGGCGGGCAGGATGCAGAACCTGATCCGGGCTCTGGTGGCCTGGAGCTGGGTGGCCGCGGTGTGCGTCCGCGGCGCCATGGATGAGTGCGCGGACGAGCAGGGCCGACCGCAGCGCTGCATGCCGGAGTTCGTGAACGCGGCCTTCAACGTGACGGTGGAGGCCACCAACACCTGCGGCTCCCCGCCGGAGGAGTACTGCGTCCAGACCGGGGCCACCGGGGTCACCAAGTCCTGCCACATCTGCGACGCGCGGGACCCTCGGAACCACCACAACGCCGCGTACCTGACCGACTACAACAACCAGCAGGACGCCACCTGGTGGCAGAGCCAGACCATGCTGGCGGGGATCCAGTACCCCAACTCCATCAACCTCACCCTGCACCTCGGTAAGACCCCGGGCTGAGGGCCCCACAACTCAGCACCAACACACGCTGCGCCACTGCGCTGCGTGGACGCCTTGGTCCCTTAGAACAGCTTTCCCTGAGCTGCAGCTGCGGTCTGGAGGGGCCCTGGTGCAGAGCAGGAGCTCCAGACGCAGAGCAGGAGCTCTAGATGCAGAGCAGGAGCTCCAGACGCAGAGCAGGAGCTCTGGAGCTCTGGATGCAGAGCAGGAGCTCTAGATGCAGAGCAGGAGCTCTAGGTGCAGAGCAGGAGCTCTAGGTGCAGAGCAGGAGCTCCAGACGCAGAGCAGGAGCTCTAGATGCAGAGCAGGAGCTCTAGATGCAGAGCAGGAGCTCTAGGTGCAGAGCAGGAGCTCCAGACGCAGAGCAGGAGCTCTGGAGCTCTGGATGCAGAGCAGGAGCTCTAGGTGCAGAGCAGGAGCTCCAGACGCAGAGCAGGAGCTCTAGATGCAGAGCAGGAGCTCTAGGTGCAGAGCAGGAGCTCCAGACGCAGAGCAGGAGCTCTGGAGCTCTGGATGCAGAGCAGGAGCTCTAGATGCAGAGCAGGAGCTCTAGACGCAGAGCAGGAGCTCTAGACGCAGAGCAGGAGCTCTAGATGCAGAGCAGGAGCTCTAGGTGCAGAGCAGGAGCTCTAGATGCAGAGCAGGAGCTCCAGACGCAGAGCAGGAGCTCTGGAGCTCTGGATGCAGAGCAGGAGCTCTAGGTGCAGAGCAGGAGCTCCAGACGCAGAGCAGGAGCTCTAGATGCAGAGCAGGAGCTCTAGGTGCAGAGCAGGAGCTCCAGACGCAGAGCAGGAGCTCTAGATGCAGAGCAGGAGCTCTAGATGCAGAGCAGGAGCTCTAGATGCAGAGCAGGAGCTCCAGACGCAGAGCAGGAGCTCTAGACGCAGAGCAGGAGCTCCAGACGCAGAGCAGGAGCTCTAGGCGCAGAGCAGGAGCTCTAGATGCAGAGCAGGAGCTCTAGATGCAGAGCAGGAGCTCCAGACGCAGAGCAGGAGCTCCAGACGCAGAGCAGGAGCTCCGGATGCAGAGCAGGAGCTCCAGACGCAGAGCAGGAGCTCTGGATGCAGAGCAGGAGCTCTGGATGCAGAGCAGGAGCTCTAGATGCAGAGCAGGAGCTCTGGATGCAGAGCAGGAGCTCTAGATGCAGAGCAGGAGCTCTAGATGCAGAGCAGGAGCTCCAGACGCAGAGCAGGAGCTCTAGACGCAGAGCAGGAGCTCTGGATGCAGAGCAGGAGCTCTGGATGCAGAGCAGGAGCTCTAGATGCAGAGCAGGAGCTCTAGATGCAGAGCAGGAGCTCTGGATGCAGAGCAGGAGCTCTAGATGCAGAGCAGGAGCTCTAGGTGCAGAGCAGGAGCTCTGGGGAAAACCAGGAACTTTGCAGATCGGGAAGTTTGGGTGCAGAGCAGGAACTTTTCATCTTGATTTGGAACTGTGCAGATCAGGAATTTTTGGGCGGATTTGGAGCTTTTTGTGTAGATCAGGAACTTTTTGGAGCTGATCATTCTGACCTCAGATCATTTAAATCTGCAGGCTGTGATGAATCTCGGGCTCCTTCTGTTCAGGATCCAGTTGTCATTACTTGGGGCTCGGCTCAGACCGGCTGCTGCTCCGCCAGAGCTCCAGGGTTTACCAGCCTCCTCTGAACGCACCATCTGGTGTTGGGTTCAGGTTCTCTGGGAGATTCAGGGAGTCTGTAGGTGTAAGGGTTAGATAATCGGTGCTGGTGCTCACCGCTGAGCTCCCGGGGTTCGGTTCTTCTGAGCTCCTCACCTGGGCCGCGCTGTTGGTGGAAACGAGCTGGATTTAGGTTTGATGTCTGAAGTTATTCCTGCATATCTTGAGTGTTTCTTCAATCTTCTTGTTATTAATGCTCTTATGGTTCCCGGGGAACAGCTGTGTGTTTATGGTCCGGAACTAATTGAGCCTTCACAAGCAGCTGGATGAAGCAGCTGGATCCCTCCACTGATCCGAGAGCCGACGTTCAGCTGGGTGGTTCCGGTCGGTTCCGCTGGTCCGAAGCAGTTTATGAGTTTTGTGAACTTAAAACTTTATCCAGTGGTTCTGTGTCTTTTCACACACAGAGAACTGTCACTACGAACCAGACCAGAACGTTCAGTCTGTTTATGGGTCGGGTGGATCCGGGTGTTAGAACCAGATGTAAATGCTGTGTTCCGACCCGGAGAATTTATTCAGAACATCAGTTTGTTTGAGGTAAACTCATCCAGAAGCCTGCATGCAGCAGAATCCCAGCCAGGCAGGATTTCTGCTGCAGATATCTGGAACACACCAGCTTACAGGAAGATCTCGGCAGATATGGGAGCTGGTTTTCTAGTTCTCAGTGAAATAATCTGCCAGGGGACAAGGCATTTCAACTTATATTATGGGGAAAATGTCTTGTTCCACTGGCAGATTATTTCACTGAGAACTAGAACCTTTCATCAACATTCAGGAATTATTGTCTTGAAACCAGCTCCCATATCTGCTGAGATGTTCCAGGAAGCTGGTTTACCTGACTTCAGGTGTTTTCCAGATATTTGCACCAGAGATACTTGGTCGGCTGTTGTGTTGTATAAAGATTGTTTATTAGTCTGTTTAGTCTTCATGATGAAGCCATGATCAGGAAAGATCTGGCTGCTGATCTGCTGAGAGAGCAGCAGGAGAGGACCCGAGGACACCTCAGGTCCTCTCAGGTTCACGTCTTCAGAGGTCGTCTTGGTTTCTTTGGTGCTTTAAAGAGACGTTCAGGGTCCGTGTTGTGCAGCCGGAGGTTTTAGAAGAGCAGGACATTCCTGAGGACTTCGGTCTTCCTGCTGCTCTGAGATCAGCTGCAGCCGGAGCCCCCTGGGGCCACATGGACAAGGTCTTCCTCACAGCCTTCATCGCTGTTTAGTCTGTTGGATCTCAGAAGCAGAAGCTGTTTGATGTCATGGAAGACTCTGATTCTGGCTGACCGTTTGAAAACATTTCCAGCATTTTTCAAACATTTTTCTTTTCTATCTTGTTTCTTCTGAAGATCTTGACCTTCTGAACTTGTCTGGTCTTGTTTCTCAGTCGTGACTCTGGGACAGATTTATTGAACACTGTTGCGGTCGCTGAACTCGATGTTTGCTCGTTTCCTCCTGAATCCCGTTTTTCTCAGAACCTCCAGCTGTTTCCGACCAGAACCAGGAGGAACCAGCTGCTGTGTGTTAGACATGCACCATAAACTGAAGTATAACCGTTTATTGGTCCTTCCATGGGGACGGCCATGTTCGGCTGATGGAGACCAACCTGGTCTGGATGGATCCTGATGTTGGACATCTGTCTCCATCCTCTGAGGAGGACAAAGCTTCGTCTTTAATCTCAGGAAACCCGCCGTGAGCTCAGATCTTCCTCTAACTTGGTGTGTTTGGACTCTTTGAAGTGCAGCAGGAAGGCGACATGTTCTGACTCGACTGTGCAGAGACGGGCCCCGGGGCCACATGAAAGAGGCAGAAAGAAGAAAACCTGCAGGAGGAGGAGGATTGGAGGCCTGAAGCTCTGCAGCTGAAAACCTGCAGTTTAGTTTTGAATGCACCAGGACTGGTAGCTGGTTTCAGCTCAGGCAGGAAGACAGACGATGTCCTCTGTAGACGAACTGAACACAGCATAGAACATTATGCAGTTACAAAATGTCCAGAAACAAGAACTGGAGCCAGAAGAAGCCAAAGTCTCTAAAGGATTTGGCTAATAGGAGCAAGAACTCGATCAGGAGTTCTGGGCAGAGCTGAATTAGATCAGAACCGCTCTAAACACCTAAAATGACGTCTTGTTCTGTGACGAGACATGCGGGCGACTGATTGTTCTGAAGTCCAGAAAGATTTTCTCACAGCAGTTCAACTCCTGCAGTAGCAACGTTTGATCAGATCGGATTTAGTAGCTTTAGACAAACCAAACTGATCCCAAACTCTCCAGATTCCTCCCTGATGAAGAGTGTTGAATATTCATCTGGCCCCTCAAGTGTTTGCTGCCCCGCTAATAGAGATCGGAGGTGATGTGGAGTCCTGAGAAAGGTTCAGAACAGCCGTCCTCTTTGTTGGACCTCTGGCGGCTGTTGATGCAACCGAGACTAAATATTTAGCAAACTCTAACAGAGCGGGTCTCGAACCTCATTCTGAGAGTTAAAGACCAGATTGTGTTGTTAGCAGTCGCAGTTTATATCAAACACGTTGTTTACTGCTTCCTGCACAGCAGACGTGAAACCAGAAGAAGTCAAGCAGGATGTTTCTTCTTTGTTTCACCCAACTGCTCCTGTTTTTGAGTTTCTCTTCATCAAAATGTTGAAAAGTTTACAGGCATTGAAACCTGAAGCCATTCATGGTCTCAGTCATAACTCAGTTTCATGCTATTTTCTTTGACTAGATGCTTTTTTTAGTTACAGTGGAATAGAAATGTGTCATCAACGTAGAGGACTGCCAAATAAAACTAGTACAAGTTTTTCTATGGAGAATATGATGTTTAAGTAGCACAAATGACACCTGAAGAACTTGAACAGGACGTACAAGAAGGATGTACTTCTTTGTGTACAGTTTCAATTTTTATGTCATACTTTTAAACATTTCCATGTATGGTTTTTCTGAAACTGAAGATTGGACACTATAAAGATAACCTCTGGATTCATAAAAGCCTGGAGAAGTTCAAGATCTGAACATAAATTTTCTTTAGTTTGATGCTTTTCTATTTTCTTGGAGCAGTTTTTAGGTTATGGTAGAATAGAGGTATGTCATCAGCGTAGAGAAGTGTCACTGAGGTGTTCTCAGTGTCTATGTAGCAAATATTACTTCTCAAGACTTACAGGAGAGATCTTCTTCATCCACAAACGCAGCTACACAGTTTCAGCTCAGCTGGCGTTTTGTTCAGTGGTTCTTTTTTTATTGAACTTTGTTTTATTTTTGAGGACTACAGACTGTAAGAACAAACTTTAGTCACTGAAGCTTGGGCAACTCTATGGTCTGAATCAAAGCTGTACTTTGATGTTCAGCTTGTTGTCTTGGAGCAGATTATTCTCTGTGGAATAGAGTTGTGTCGTCGGCGTAGAGGATTACCCAATGAAATCAGAAGGCGTATTTGTTAAGATGCAGGCTGTAAATGACACTTGAAGAAGTCACTCATGATGTGTTTGTCTTCCTTGTGCACAAAAATAACTTGATGATTACAACATATCTGTTTAAGACATTTCTTTTAAAAGTTTTTAAGTCGGGCGACACGGACTTTATACATAACTTTTACAGTCATTGAAGCTTGGAGAAGTTTATAGTCAGCATCTAAATTTGATCTAGTTTGATTTTCCTTCACCAGATTACACTTACTATGATGGGAGAGAGATGTGTCGTCAGCATAGAGGAGGTGGCAATAAAATCTGTGAAAGTTTACAAATCACAAAACAGGCTTACGCAGCAGATTTTACACCAGAAGAAGTTTTACATGATGTTTATTGTTGATATAGAAACTAAACTACTACTACTGTCTAAGTGTTTTTATCACTCAGTTTTACTAAACTTTCATGTACAACTTATTTTTTAAGGCCAAACTTTACCGTGTGGCCTTTACTACACCCAAAAAGTTAATGAATTTAAGTTTCACTCCCCTGGCTAGTACTTTTGTCTTCTTAGTGAATTGAGATGTCTCCTTTTCTCCCAACTTTAAGGACTGATTCCAAAGTTCTCCAACAGGAACCTTTGAAAAGACCCAAAGGATTCAAACTTAAAGGTTTGATTTCAGTTAGATTGTGTTTTAATGTTGAAAAAGCTCACTTGTTCCATGTTGCACAGTAAGGTCAGGTTATTTATACAGCTGCAGTCAAACACAAAGTAACCCAAAGTCTTTACAGAACCTCAAAGGAGACAGAAAGAAAATAAAAAGCGGCAGATATAAAGATATTAACGGTAAAAATGAGGGTTTAAGGGGAACAGAAGCAGTAATTTTTCAGACATCATGTGATCAGGTTTCAGTATGATGTCATCAGCTTCAGGACAACCTGGATAACAAACGAGGCGTTTATGGTCAGCATCCTGTGTGGGAAAACACAGCTTTGTTTGTGTTTTCAACTTTGCAAAAGATTCACAAAAAGGTCAAAAAAAGAAATCAATAAACATGTTTTTGTGTATAAAATCTGACATTAGGAGACTTTCCATCTGATTCTGATCCAATAAGCTCCGTGAACCTGAATCTACGACTCCTTCAGGAACCCTGGATCAGTGTGGGAAAACCATGTTTCCCAACCAGTCGTCTGTTTTCCTGCGGAGCGGCCAGCTGCTGTAAATTACACCAATCTGAGAGCGAACCGGGGGCCGCAGGGGGAGGGGAGTCATCTGCCCCGGACTCATTGTTCTGTGGCTCAGGAATGAGCTCGGCGTGGGAAACTGGGAAGTGTGGAGATTACTGGGCCGGCACAGCTGGAGCGCAGCCGGGTTCTCTCAGCTGATGAGAGAGAAACTGCAGAGGAGAACTTCAATTCTGGCCGACCCTGAAATTTCCCCGCAGATTCGGGAATCCTGGGCCGGGCCCGGTTCCAGGGCACGCTTCTTAAAACTGAGATCGGGCGCTTCGGTTCCGTCCCGTCGGAGGAGGTTCTGCCGTGTTTGTTCCGCCAGGGGTTCAGACTTCAAAGAAGCGGATAAACTTCCACCCCAGATGGTCCGGAATCTTCCACGTGACGCTCCGGCAGCTCGTCGGACCTCCACCTGGAAAACAAACCACAACATTTCAAGAAATCTGAGTGAATAATAATAATCAGGCTTCTCTGGGTTCTGAAACATTCGGTTCTACTCCTGTTTTTGGGACTGAACTCGTTCAGAACTGGATCTGGTTCTGGTTCTGAGTTGAACCCAGTTTTCAGACCAGAACTCCACTAGGAACCGGCTCCATGAAGGAAAACTGAGCTTGATCTCTGCAGACGACGTTGGAAACAGAAGAGGAACTCTGTTTGCATCGACCAGAACCTTCAGCCAGAAACCCGGTTTCCGGGTCAGAAGTTCCCCTTTCAGAACCAGAACATCTGTGAAATCTGTTGGTCAGGGACCGGATTGGAAGTTCTGGAGACGGTTCCAGTTCTGTGGGAGAGTTAGAGTCAAGGAGACCTGGTTCTCTTTAAGCCCGAGGTTCTGGTCTTGTTTGGACCGCCTCCTCCCAGACTTCCCAGCTTCTGAACCTCAAAGCATCAGAGAATAAAAGCCCAGCTGGTTCTGGTTCTGTCCAGAAACCCAATTAGAGACAGAGGGCCGCTCTGGTCCAACATCTTTATGTTTTCTTACACCAACACCCGTCCGGTACCGGACAGTTCTGTCTGGATCGGACTTATTCCGATCAGCCAGATATGATCCATCAGGCAGGCCCGGAACCAGCAGCAGAACCGGCTTCATTGTGGTGGTGTTGAAGGCGATCCACCGGGTCATCACCTCTGTCCGGGCTGGTCACCGGGTCAGAACATCTGATGGTTGAACGCTGAGGAAAGTCTGGTTCTGTTCCCGGTCCAGACGGTCCTTCAGGTCTCAGCAGGACGTTCTGAGGTTCCTCCGGACCTCCAGCCGCCCCGCCCATCAACTGTGTTTATCGGATATTGGTGTCGAGCAGAACGACCCGGCAGAACCATGCTGGATCTGGACCTGCCAGAGGGCCCGGTGGAAGCTTCCTGTCTGGGAACAAAGAGACAAACACAGTTTATTCAGTCAATCAGAGAATCAATACTATCAACCAAAATCATTATAAACTGTGATTTTCCTTCCAACAAACTTTTATCACCAGGAACATCACAGACTGAGCCGATGCAACGGATCAGCTGGTTCTGGTCCGGCTCGGTCAGCCCTGAGATCGCGGTCCAGTGAATTCCCTGCAGACGGCGGGAGGATCTTTCCGGACCGGAGCCGTTTCTGGAAGAGGCGTTCAGGGCCCCCGGATTATCTCGGTACCCTTGAAGCTCCGCCAGGAGGAGGAGACGCCTCCAGCTGGAGGTCAAGGCGACTCCTTGCTGCAGAGAGGAGGTTGAAGACAGAGATGTCTCACTCTGATCTTTATTCGGCCGACCCCCGCTGCGACGCAGATCCGGGGTTTCCGCTTCATTCCGGGTTCTGTTCGGGAGCAGTCGGGTCGCCGTCACTTTCTGGCCGTTCCTGCGGCTGGGCAGGAAGCAGGAAGCTGAGCCTCTCTGAACGGGATGCATCACTCTGTTTATTATCCACCGTCTGAAGCTCCGGCAGGCCGAGCATCTCCGAGCGCTCCTGATCGTTCCGGGAGGCGGGTCCTGGATCCGGCTCGCTCCAGGTGAATAAATCACCTGCTCAGCTGATGCGATGACGGCGGAGCCGCTTGATAACAGCCTGCAGCCTGAGGCGACCGCTCACTCTGTCTGAAATCTAGCGCTGACTCACCTGCTGCTCCCTCCTCCTCCTCCTTCTCCTCGTCTTCGGCTCCAGTCGTTTCAGGAATTCAGCCTTTTCCTCGGACCTGGAGGCCCCCCCCATCAAAGACTGGAACAGGCCAGGAGTCTTTATCTCAGCAGCTTCCAGAGACACAAACAGCTCCTCAGACGTCTGGGCTCCGACACAGAAACCGCCTCCGGCTGAACCCTGAGCTCAGTTTGGGTTTCTGTGCTCAGAATCTTCCAGCTGCTGCGGTTCGGTACCAGATGGGTCCAGGTCAGAACCAAACACGTTCGGATAGGAAGGAGGCTGGCTTGATCTCAGATCAGCGTCCGTCCAGCCGTTCTGGGTTCTGGAGAACTCCTCCTGATCAGATGCGGCTGCTCAGCTGCCTCCCTTTCATGGTGAAGAGGAGCAGCAGCTCCTGGCCCACTGCAGGTGACGAGGCTCCTGTCTGGATCTCAAGGCAGTTCAGGCCTGAATCATCTCCGACGCTCCGACATGGAGCCATCGTCCTCCCAGTAGCCAGACTGGCTCTCCATCCTGCCACCATCAAGGACTCTGGCATCCAAGATGTGGTGTTTAGTTTAGGCTTCAGTGAGAATAAAACAAAGTGGGCTGAGAACACAACCCTGGAGGACACCAGCGTCCACCTGGTTGTCATGGAAACCAGCTGGGATGTGTGTCAGTTTTTTCAGGTTTTTCTGGATCTTTCTGTAAAACCTGCGTTTTTCGAACCCTCCAGAGTTCAATGTGTGAAACAGGAAGTTGTTGCAGCTCCTTCAGGCTCTCTGTTTACCCCCCCCCTCTACAAACAGCGTGGTCCTTTCTTCTTCTCCCACAGGTCTCGTTGAAGCTGCCGCTCTGTTTGTTCTCCTCACTTTGAAGCTCAGACGCTGCATTCTTGTTGCGGTGTTAATTAAAAGGCCCCGTGGTGCGTTCAGGGACGCTGATGAGCGTCGTTCCTCAGACCTTGCTTCTCTCAGCTCTTCTTTCTTCTGTGCTGTCATCCTGAGATCTTCATCAGCACTTCCTCTGGCTCCTGAAGGTCTGTCTTTGGACTTTTGTTGGACCTTTTCTGACCTTAAAACTTAACTCAAAAATGAAATCTGGTGGGGATGGAGCAGGAAAAAGGATGAAGATGACCCCAGAGCTCCTCATCGGCAGCTATGAGCTGCTCGAAGCTCCGGAGCCTTCGGAGACGTGGTGTCCTCCGTCTGCTGGAGTCGTGTTGGAGCTCGTCGGCTTCCACTCCCAGGCTGTTATTAAGCATCTGGATCAAACCTCCATCATGAGGCGATGAAGGCGCAGGAAGTCGTAATTACAGCTCCGACACTTTCCCCGTTTCCTCACAGTGGAAAGTATCATCATCATGGAGCTTTCCTGCTGCAGCTGCGTTTTTAATCACCTGAACCTCCAGCAGCTGGAAGCGTCCCTGGGAGGCATCAACCAAACCAGAGCCTTCATGGTTCTGATCGGGTCTGCAGGCAGCCCAGTCCAGCCGCCGTACCCTCCTCTTCCTCAGCCGTGGCCGTCCCTGGAGAAGACCAAGCTCTGAACCGGGGGCCAGAACGGACAGACAGAACTGATCAACTTGCTTGATTATTCATTGCTTTGAATTTGCTTTATATTTATTATGATTATTATTATTATTATTATTATTATTATTATTATTATTTAGGAAATTAAACAAAAATCTTTAGCAAAAAGGGTGTGGATACATTTTCTTCGAATGGATGCTGATATCTGTGGAAAATGATGCAAAGTCAACCACAGTTTCTAAGCTAATGATAAAGTAGATTTAAAAACTATCACTGGTACTTTTGGTCTGTTTTGTATATTTATTGCAACTGATTTATGAAAAACTGCAAGATGCTTAAACTTGCATTTGTTAATTATGCCTATTTATAAAAACATTAGTTGGTTCTTTATCGTTTTAAGAGACATTGCTTAAAGCTGCAGTATGGAAGTTTTACTAAAATCAGTTTTGTGCATATCTGTTAAAACCGTCTCCATGTGGGGACAGTCTGGTCTGAGGCAGATAATCTGTAAAGATGGAGCTCCTCCTCCTCCTCCCTGAGCTGCGATTGGTCTAAAGAAATGCCCCGCCCCCGACCTGAAACAGCCAATCAGAGCCAGGGGGAGGGGCTTAGCGCTGCCAATCAGCCTCGTGTTGGCGCTGCTAAATGTGCTGATGGTGAGAAATAACTCACCGCTCCAGGAAACTGTTTATCTGCCGCCATCGGTGGCCATGCTAGCTAGCATTAGCATTAGCAGCAGGCTATGCTGTGGTGAACCAGCTGTAGCACAGCGGGGGGGGGGGTGAGCAGCACATATATGAGGGTGATTGACAGCGCTAAGCCCCTCCCCCTGGCTCTGATTGGCTGTTTCTGACTGACTGGTGGATTTCTGCAGTTAGTACTGGGAGCACTGGGAGAGGAGCTTAACTTTTTCACAGATTATCTGTGTTATTCTGTCACGACATCATGATAATTTTAACAAATATGTAAAAAACATATATTCCATAAAGTTACATACTGCAGCTTTAAGGTCCAAAGAACCACCTTTGGTTCCGGAACCGCAGGTTGCAGGTTGCTCTAAAGACCTCTGAAGCGGCCCATATCATGATACTCCTCCTGCCGTCCCAGAGCCCGGCTGTCGGATCAGGCATGTGAATGAACAGAACCGTGTCGGCTCAGACTAAACACCCTGAGCTCAGATGCGATCTGCTGATGAGGCGGCGGTTCACCGACGTCTGTTCTCTTATCAGCGGCGCTTTGTGTGGAGGATCAGGCGGCAGGACGCAGAGAAACAGGAGGCTAACTGCTGGAGATGATCTGATTTATGGACTGGTTTCAGCTTCAGGAACCAGTATTTTAACCATCAGCACCAGGAGATGGTTTGTTGGAGCTCAGAATCCTGGGAAAAGGCTGAGGAAGAACCAGCTTTAGAACCATGAGCATTCTCAGATATTCTTCCCAGCTTTTATTCGCGCTCATCCTTCATGTCTTGTTTACTACGTGTTCCTCTGATCAGCAGGAGATGCTCTCCATCCTCACTGATTCCCAGTCCGGCCAGCGCTCTCATGGGAGCTCCACTTAATAATAATCCAAGCAGCTAATGGATGGTTTCCTGTTCGGAAAGCTTCAGCTGCTGTTTTTCTGCTTCAGTTGGGAAGCAGCGCCCTCTCAGCTCTGACCTCTGACCCCACTGTAAACCGACTCTGAATAGTTCCTCCCTGGTGGGAGCGGACGTCACGGCGGGAAGGGAGCTGGACGGGAAGAGAAGCAGCGTTGACCTGAGAGGAACCGAAGTGTGTCACGGCGGCGTGGAGGCAGGGAGCCGCTGCTCCGCAGACTCTGTGATTTATCCAGGAAGTGAAGCGAGGGCCCCGGGGCCTCTGGGGGGGGTATCATTACAGACGGCGTGGAGTCTGAGCGAGCAGAGGTGCGTTACAGGAACAAGCAGATGCATGCAGGGTAATTTGAGCTCTGCTGGCGGGCAGGAGGGTCGGAGGGTAAACACATGACGTGTGGACGGATTAATGAGCGGCACCTTCACCGAGGATTTGGCAGGAAGCTGGAAGAAAACTGGGTCGCTGCTGCTGCTCGATGGTTCTGGTGCTGAAGTTGTTTAGGTCAAAGGTTAACATTCCCACAGGTAGAAGGATTTCAGCTGAAACCAGATCATCAGAGCACTGGGAACTGATGCCTGGTCCGCATGGCAGCATCGCTGTGCCGATTCCCCTCCGACAGTTAAAGGCACTCTGATCACCATCATGGCTCCAAGCACCTTGGGAGATATTCCTGCTGCGTGTTAGCAGCTGTTAAACTGTGGCGAAGTGGAAGCTTTTATTTTTAAGTCACCAAAAGACCGAATGTATTTTATTCGGTGACATTTCCACCGCAGGTGTCAGTGCTCTGCCTTGTAAGGCAAAGAAAACGGTCAGAAAAACTGGGGGTAATATTTGACCAGGAGTTTAAATTTAATAACCAAATTAGTCAAATCCAGCTTTTATCTCTACGTCTACTCGCCAAAGTTAAATCTTTTTTAAATCACACCAACTTAGAGAAGGCCATTCATTAGGTCCATTAGGCCCAGATTCGGTTCTTGTAATGGTCTCTATACTGGTGTCCCTCAGTCTTCCCTAAGATGACTTCAGCTTGTCCACAGCGCGGCTGCCCGTCTTTTAGCCAACACCTCTGGACGTGAGCTCCTCAGAAAAGCTCTTAAAGGCTTTAATGGCCGGGCGTCTTTAAGTCTCAGCTTTACACTTCTTTAGAGAGGCTTTTAATACCAGGTAGCGCAGAGGCATTTTGCCTTATTTTTATTGCTGTTTTGTGTGTTTTCTTTTTCTTGTGGTGTGATTTTTACTGTAAAGTGCTTTGGTCACCTTAGTTGGTTGTTGTTAAGCGCTATATAAATCAGTCAATCAGTCAGTCAGTCAAGGGTGATCTGGTCTGCTTAAGGACTGCTTCGATCTAAAATCGGGGCTATTCAACATGTTGGATTGTCTTGGCCCGATATCTCGGTGCTCCCCGATTCCAAAGGAGCGTGTTGAATGTGACGTGCAGCCAATCGGAAAGCGAAGTGACTGAAACACGGAACGGAATCCAAAACACAGAAGACGAAACGACAGCCATGTTGCGCCAGAAAGTCTGGTGGACCTCACAGACTTCTTTTTGTTTTGTTTTTTTTCTCTGATAAAGGTAGTCCACAAACTATCACCAGTGCTTCTTCCGCGTCGGCCATGTTTGTTTACTCTGAACTTTATGTTTGATCTCGAGAGGTTTTGCGAGACCAAACCTGGTAAAGGCTGTGATTCTTATGGTCATTCGGGGTCTCTGAGGGTTTGAAAATCAACCGAGAATTTTAAAATGTTGCTTTGTGAACCAGGCATTGGCTGAATATCTGCAAAACATCTTCGAAATGTTGAAATTGATAACAGAGAACTATAAATGCAGTTTTAGCACATTTTACTCCGTATCAACATGAAGAGGAAACTTATCTTTGTCGTTATCTTTGACGTCTTTTTGTGCTTATATGATAACGTTACAATACGTCAACATGTTCAAAACCGTTTTCCCAAATCTTCCCAGTACAGAAGCGTTTCACTCCTCGAGCTTGGAAATAAATTCAATAGCAGTGTTTCGTTCTAACAAGAAACTTTCTCATTGAACTAGTTTCATAGCTCGTCATGATGAGATGTATATCTCATTCAAACCAAAAGATGTTCTAATTTAAACAAGAATTAAAAACGGCAACACCTCATGGATGCTTCAGTCGTCTTGAAGAAACAGAATGGGAAAATTGAGTCAGAGGGCGCGCCTCTGTGCCTGTTTAAGGAGTTGCAATCTGTCAGACGAAGGTATTTGTGTGTAATTAAAAGCAGAAACATTCCTGTTAAAACGAGATCCTGCTCCTGAATTTATTTTCTCGCTTGTTAAACGCTGCCTAACATGTTACTGTTAGCACGCTGCGTTGCCTTTTTAGTTGCTGTTCTAGTGGAAGCATCAGATCATCGTTAGAATAATAATAACCACGCTAGCTTTAGCATTCTGGCTGTTTACTCTTTAATATGTTCCATGCTAACATTATGCTAAATGGTTATCTTTGTGTTCATGTTCTTGACGTAAGCATGTTGACGTTACAACCATGGTCTCCGAGAACTTCTTCAAAACACCTTCACAATGTCACTTGCTAATGTTAGCATGTGAGATGCTAACTGTAGCAAGTTCCCTTAGCTTTCACGGTGTTACCAAAACAATGACTTTTATTCCTGTTAATGGAGAAAATCAGCGGCTTGAAGACTTTTTGCCTGTTTTACTTGAAGAGATTTCCCGGCTCTGCAGCTCAAACACCCAGGGTTTAAATCAAAGACGGAGCTCAAACCTTCCAGCAGTCAGCTCAGAGAAACAAACTGAGGCCGATTATTGTTTCTTTGTGAAACAGATGAAGAGATCCTCTCTCTGCAGCCTCGGATCAGTCTGCAGGATCTGAGCTTTTTAATAATCGGATGAACAGATCATATCTGAAGAGGTTCCTTCACCGCTCATCTTGTTTACGTCTCGCAGATCTGAGCAAGACGCTCGACTGATGTGGGTTTTTATTTGTCGGAGCAGATCTTTTTCCTCCCTTTGCTCTGCTGCTTTCATTCCACCTGGAGAACTCGATGTTCCTGATTGCTGCTGTTTAATCCTGCAGATGAAGGACCGTGGCGTCTCCAAAGTTAAGGCTTTAATTTTAATGATTCTGTGGAGGAAAAAATCAAAACTCACTAAAACGAAACACCAAAAACAAGTTGTTCCTTCAGCTTCTCATGCAAGCGTGAAGGTTTAATTAGTATATCTCACTTTTGGCATCGAACAAGCTGTAACAGAACCGGGTTCAGTCAGGAGCAGCTTTCTGAAGCTGCTGGTTTCTGATGCTTAAAGGTCACCAGGTTCTTTGACATTTAACACCTGAACATCTTCCTGTGGTTCTGTTTGGGTCGGTTCCGTAGAAGCAGCTGCTGTTTAACATTTATTAGCGCTACAAAACAGATCAGCGAAGCAGAAAAACACCCATATACCTGTTTGAGTCACAGCCGTTGAAAGGGACACTGCAGGGAGTTTTGAACCAACTGCTAATCTTGTAAAGGACTAAAAATAAATGTGGATATATGACAACCTGATGGACTTTAGAATATCTCCTGAAAGATTACCTCATCCTGCAACCGTTTTTAGGAATCGTCTCTGCTACTAACACAGAAGCGCTGAACTGTGGCTCGTTTTTCATGATGTTTAAATAAAACAACGTCTGTACGTACAATCCGAGTTCAGATTTATCTGGTAAATATTTAAATCCCTTGGATCAAGTTGCGGAAGAGATTAGTGGTTCCTGTAATAGACATGCTAATTTATCGTTAGCATTACTTTCCTTATTTTAGTCCCATCTGGAGAACAAAAGATCAACAAACCTTTTAGTTAAAAAAGAGAAAAAGTTCTGAAAAGCAAGGATAAATTACTGTACTTTATTTGATAAGAAGAGCAGAATAATTAGCATGCTAGCTCAATCGTTTGCCCCTAAAGTTCACAGTACCATCTTAAACATCCTTTTAAAAAATAAAATAAACCAATTTAACTTAAGTAATGTAAGCTGCTTAGTTTATTATCCATGTTTTTAATTTTGTGTTTTGGGTTCAACGACTCAGATGATGATTTATTTTTCCTCCCCGTTTTGCCATGCTAAGCTTAGCTGTAGCTAGCTTTAGCTAGGCTTCATATGTTAACAAAATGGAAGCATTTTCTTTTTAGATTATTTCTCAATTTTTTCAAATGTGTATTAAATTTGTTTTTTGGTGTCTCAGGTTGAGTAACTTCTTTTGTGTTTTTCTTTAGTTTTAGCATGCTAACATTAGCAATACCAGTGCTAATACTCAGCGCATTAATGCACATTTTGACTGATGTAGTGTAGCTCTTGCAATACATCCACAATATCATATGTTGGTGTTTTAGAGAATCATCACTGAAAAATCACGAGTATTTTAGATGCTGCAACAAGATGGCTGACTCGATATGTGGTGGCTAAAATTGGAAAGCAGCTGACAATCAGAAGGTTTTGAGGTTTAAAATTTACTAAAGGGAAAGTTTGTTCCTGTGTCTGTTTCCTTCAATGAAAATACATTCAACATATCACAACAAGCTCCAGTTCAGCAGTGCCAGCGTTGCTTTATGGGGGTTATCGGGGTCCCAATAGAAGGGTTTTGCCCTGAGGCCCCTCACAGAGCTGGAGCTGCCCTGTTTTTGGTCTCTATCTGCAGGCTGGAGCCTCAGATGTAGGTTTTACTCCATGTGTTTGCAGCTGCGGGTGATGTGTGTGGGGGCGTCCTGCTGCGTCCTGCTGGGGCCTTTTGTCCCCGGCGATGGGGGGGCCGTAGCCGTTTGCTCCTGACGTCCCGGTGTGGACACCTCAGGGCGGGGCTGCTGCTTCTTTGGTGGTCCCTGGTAAACCTCCAGCAAACAGTGATGTTTGGAGTCGGAGGTGGGGGAGGACGACGATGAGGTGGAGATGGGGGGGGGGTTCCTGTGATTAGATCAGAGCTTCTCCTCTGAACCGGTGGGAATCTGCTGCAGGCGTTAAGTTCCTGAGATAAACCTCAGTCTCATCAGAGCTTCTGCTGTTTCTTTCTTGATGCTCCAGCATGAAAACGGCCCAGCAGGCGCGGCTCGTCCATCGCTGCGGGTTTCTTTCTGCGCAGAGATGATGAGAGAAATGGCAGCAGACGCTCTGAGGCGCTTCATTCAAAGCTGGGAGATGAACGAAGGAGAACGCTCAGAATATCGATGTTTGAGACGGCGGCGATACGAAATTCAGACTGAAAACCGATCAGTTTTAAATCGGTGTGTAACATTTAGATTTTGCCCATATTAAAAATAATCAGCATGATTTGAGGTTTTTATTAATGCAGTTTTCAAACATTTAAAGGGAGATAAATAGGAATTATGTTATCGATTAAATTATTAGCTGATGTTTCATTTATTAATCGACTTGTTTTATTGGATAATTATCTGGTGATGTCAGATGTTTTTTTATTCTGTTCATCTAATTAAACTTGCACTTATTGAAGAGTTAATATGTTTCTCGTTTATCGGCATTTCGCTAGAATTGATCTGATTTTTAGATTTTGTATATAATATGTCTTTTTTTAATGTCCTTTCGGACATTTTGTGGAATATTAGCTTCCTCATATTTTTTACTGGTTGAAAGATTCTTTCTTGGGGGGGGATTTTTCCTTGATTGCTTCATTTATTAGTTATTTACTGGAGAATTCAGGTTTTCAAAATGATTTTCACAAAGTTTCATAAAATCAATGTAACAAAATTTTGTGTCATTTTGTTTTTGTTTTAGAGATTGAATTTGTTTATGCAAGATAAAAAAAAATTTTTTCATGCTTTAGGCGGTTTTTAGTAATATTTTTTTTGTTTATTTATAACTTTTAATGAATTATTTTAGATATTTACCTATTTCCTTTAAAAAAAAAAAAAAAAACTTTAAAAAAATGTTTTTTATGAAATTATCTCCCAGATTTTTCCTGCAGTTTTTAATTTATTTTCTCACAGTTTGAAATATTTGTTTTCTTTTTCTTCATCTCCCAGATTTTAGCTGAGATTTTCACCATCTTGATATTTACGGGTTCCTCAGCTGTCAGAGTTCCTCAGTTTGATTAAAGGCTTCAGACCCGTTATCAGCTGCAGCTCTGATCTGTGCAGGAGACCACACACACACACACACACACACACACACACACACACACACGCCCCGGTCGTCCAATCAGAGCTGCAGCTCCTGTTTATCAAACAGAGGAGCTGGAGGTGACATCATCTCCACCCTGCAGATGTTTGCTGCTCTTCATCTCGGATTTCTCGTGTTTCCATCTCCGTGGGCCCGAACGGATCAGACCTTTGGCCTGGACGAACCGAGGTTCTGCTCCGAGCGAGAGGAAACTGGGCCCGGTGGTTCTGTGCGTTCCTGAGCCTGGCGGCTTGCTTGCTTCGTGTGTGGATGCTCAGGCTGCCCTCGGGCCTCCTGCACACCGGCTGCTCACTCACTGCCAGAGCCAGTATGACGTCACCTCCCGCAGAATCGAGCCGGATCTGATCCGACCGGGACCGGGACCGGGACGTTCCAGGAAGGAGGATTTTTATCAGACTGACATGAAAAGACTTCTGGTCTGGCAGCGGCAGAGTACTCTGATTACTCTGCAGCAGGTTGGAGCTGCAGAGTAATCAGAGTACTCTGCAGCCCGCCTCGCTGCAGGCCGCGGCCCGCTCCGGGCCGCTCCGGGCCACACGTTTTAAAAGTCAAAGCAGCCATTGTTCTCCTCCCAGAGAAGAATGCGATGAGGTCATGGGAGGAAATTTAATTGGACCGAACCCCCCCTCCTTCAGGCCGACCGACCCCGAGCCCCCGCTCGGTCAAACCGTCACTGGAACCCACCCAGAACCTGCTCTGGTTCTGGGTCTGGTCAGTCGGACGGTTCCTGACAAGCGGCAGATTCTGGACTTCCTGACTGGAAGCAGACGGAGCTCTCAGCTCCCTGAACACAGCAGCTTCTGTCCTCCCAGTCCTCCCAGTCCTCCTCTGTGATGGACGACAAACCTCTGCAGCCTGAAGATCTGGTATCCCGGCCCGGATTCCACCAACCAGTGGAATTACGCTGCAGAACCAAAGCGGTCCTGCAGGTTTGGATCCGGTTTTCTGGATGAGGTTCTGGTCTTGCTGTTTCCAGCCCGGCTGGTCCAGGACCGGTCCTGCGGGACGTGTCTCCGCCTGTCTCCTGACTGTAGATGCAAATGTTTCGGACGCCTGGAGCTCTGAACGTCCTCAGAAACCAGCTTCACCAGTGGAGCCTGAGGTCCGGGTCCACAGGGGAAGCCTCAGGCGGTTCTGCTCATGGTTTTTTACTATCTTGAAAAAGTGATGAGATTCTGATGAACTGACCCAGAATCAATCAGCCCTGGAGACCCCCCCACCTCTCGGGGGACTCCCTCCTCCTGTCCCTCCGTTTGTCCAACGTCAGTCTTTCCGCCCACGGAGACACATTCCAGCCGGTTCATTCCTGCCGTGTCACTCCAACCCCCCCGGTCGCCCCTCCCCCCCCAGCCTGAGAAAGAAAGGCTTCTTCCTGCGGACGCCTGCGGGCTCTTTCATGTCCAGACTAGAATCCGGGCCCCTGAGGGCCTCCTGAAGGGTCAGCGCTCCTCCATAGTTGGGTCAACTGGGCTTAAAGCTCAACCAGCTAATTGCCGATGTCGGCGTTGGGTTCAGCAACGTCTGAACGGAGCTTAAACCCGAGAAGCCGCTCTGTCTCCCTCCGGATCAGAGGTCGAGCTCGCTGCCGTTAATCCGCTCGTTACTGAACATCCACTTCCTGTTTAGAATGAAACAGGAAGATGGACATCAGCCCCCCAGTTGGTTCAAGGTGATCAGAACCTCCGCTTAGAAAACGTTGCCGTGTAAACGGGTCGGAACACATTCTGGTTCCGCCGGGGGGGGTAACCACCATCTCAGACTGAATGTTTCTTCAAGAACATTTATTCTGTGTTGACAGCTGAACTTCCTGCTCTGCTGCAGCGATCTAATGGCGTTAGCAGCCTGGCTGAGAGCGTTTTCCTTTTCTTGGATGGGACCATGCTCAGCCCCCGCTCTGCCGCTCCACTTTTCTCTCCTTCACGCCCCTCCTCCACTACTTCAGCCCGTGTTCTTGTCTAACACAACTGGGAAGTGTGGACTGGTTTCAGTCACACATGTGTTGGGAATATTTAAAAATCCCACAAGTCACGGTACAGATCACGGCCGTTTCCGTGCTCCTCCTTTACTGCGTCAGTCGAGGACATTCCGCCTCTGCGTCTAACGCCACCTCAACGCCTTGCCCAGGTCCCTTCCTCTGACAGTGTTTCAGTAAACTCATCTGAAAATGCAGAAACCAGAAATGAGTCTGGCTAAGCTCTGCCCTGCTGTTCAAAGCGCATCTGAAACACGACGCAGGAAGGCCACGCTATAACTGGCTACGTCACTGCCGTTCAGGTGCAACATCCGTCGACATCAGGCTGGAGCTGAAAACTCATTCAGCCTCACCTTCCTCAGGAACCTTTCTTTTGCCTTTCAAAATAAAGTAAGTTTGAACGTTTCATGATATTGAAACTGATTTCAAGCTCTGAGGTGTGGCGGCTTTTACGCTGCACCTCGATCACTGACGGAGGAAAGCCTGAGATGGATTTAGCAGAGGGGACCCAGCTGTTGACGGTTCGTTTACATGTTTATGATTAATGAATGATTTTTGTGTATATTTGCTCTTTAGGGTTCCATCGTATTTTTGTCCGTGTGGCTGGTTTGTGTTTCTGGAGGACCGCCGTGATCTCCGGCTCTGGTCGTGAAGGGCTTCTGTCTGTTGTGAGAAGATTGGAGCTGAAGGATCCGGAACGTCTGCTTCCACAGATAGAACTGACCAACCAGACGCGTTTTCATTACAGATATACGCAAAACGTTTTCAGTATTCTGCTGATGTAGAAAAACCACAATTTCTCAGTTGTGGTGTTTCTGTTAAATAGGAAATGCAGTTAAGATCAATGAGCGAGTTCACGCAGTAAATGATTCAATGTCATGAATGTGACGGATGTAAACATGGATTCCTCACGTTACAAGCCTTTGTTGGGAGGTCTTTCGGTACCTGCTGGTAACTGATATATTGATTCTGGTTTTATTCTTAAACTTCTTCAACCTTATTCATAAAAAGGGCGTGGCTTCTCACGTTGGACGCGCTGGTTCAGCTTTTATTTTGGCGGGACACCTAGGAGTAGGCCTCATGCTTGCAGAAAGGATGAGACAGTTTTTCCTCTCAGCATCAGTCTGCTGAGTGAGAGCAGAGAGCTGCACAGACTCTTCTTTGTTTTCCTAACTGTGAAGCTCTTCCTCTGGTGAATATGCTGATTGTTCTGGAGGAGGAGGAGGAGGAGGAGGAGGAGGAGGAGGAAGAGTCCCTGAAGGCTGTAGAAGCTCCACAGCTGTTGGGCTCATCAGCTCCTCTGACGTGCTGCATGTGATGTTTGAACAGCAGCTGGATCACCTGCCGTCTTCCTCCCACTGGGGGGCTGCTGTTTCCGCCTCAGCATCGCGGGGCCCCTCGTCCAATCAGCTGATGACAGAAGCTGTTGTCCTGCTTGTGAGGACATGGAGGCGTTTTTATGTCATCATTTAAAGGTTGGAGACAGAGCGTTCCTGTTCCCTGCCAGACGCCTCTTCCTGCTCGGAGCTCTGGCTCCGGGCCGGAGCTGAGGGCCGGAGCGGAGGGCCGGAGCTGAGGGCCGGAGCTCTGGCTCCGGGCTGGAGCTGAGGGCCGGAGCGGAGGGCCGGAGCTCTGGCTCCGGGCCGGAGCTGAGCTGAGGGCCGGAGCTCTGGCTCCGGGCCGGAGCTGAGCTGAGGGCCGGAGCTGAGGGCCGGAGCTCTGGCTCCGGGCCGGAGCTGAGGGCCAGAGCTCTGGCTCCGGGCTGGAGCTGAGGGCCGGAGCGGAGGGCCGGAGCGGAGCTGAGGGCCGGAGCGGAGGGCCGGAGCTGAGGGCCGGAGCTCTGGCTCCGGGCCAGAGCTGAGGGCCGGAGCTCTGGCTCCGGGCTGGAGCTGAGGGCCGGAGCGGAGGGCCGGAGCGGAGCTGAGGGCCGGAGCGGAGGGCCGGAGCGGAGCTGAGGGCCGGAGCGGAGGGCCGGAGCTGAGGGCCAGAGCTCTGGCTCCGGGCCAGAGCTGAGGGCCGGAGCGGAGCTGAGGGCCGGAGCGGAGCGGAGCTGAGGGCCAGAGCTGAGGGCCGGAGGCTGCTTCTCCTCCAGGTGTTCTCTGTCGCAGTGATGGAAAGCTCCAGTCAGCTCCAGAAAGCTCTAGAAAGCTCCAGTCAGCTCCAGACAGCTCCAGAAAGCTCCAGAAAGCTCCAGAAAGCTCTAGAAAGCTCCAGAAAGCTCTAGAAAACTCCAGACAGCTCTAGAAAGCTCCAGTCAGCTCCAGACAGCTCTAGAAAGCTCCAGACAGCTCTAGAAAGCTCCAGTCAGCTCTAGAAAGCTCCAGAAAGCTCTAGAAAGCTCCAGTCAGCTCCAGACAGCTCTAGAAAGCTCCAGAAAGCTCTAGAAAGCTCCAGACAGCTCCAGAAAGCTCCAGACAGCTCTAGAAAGCTCCAGACAGCTCCAGAAAGCTCTAGAAAGCTCCAGTCAGCTCCAGAAAGCTCTAGAAAGCTCCAGACAGCTCTAGAAAGCTCCAGTCAGCTCCAGACAGCTCTAGAAAGCTCCAGACAGCTCTAGAAAGCTCTAGAAAGCTCCAGTCAGCTCCAGAAAGCTCTAGAAAGCTCCAGACAGCTCCAGAAAGCTCTAGAAAGCTCCAGTCAGCTCTAGAAAGCTCCAGACAGCTCTAGAAAGCTCCAGTCAGCTCCAGACAGCTCTAGAAAGCTCTAGAAAGCTCCAGTCAGCTCCAGACAGCTCTAGAAAGCTCCAGACAGCTCTAGAAAGCTCCAGAAAGCTCTAGAAAGCTCCAGTCAGCTCCAGACAGCTCTAGAAAGCTCCAGACAGCTCTAGAAAGCTCTAGAAAGCTCCAGTCAGCTCCAGACAGCTCTAGAAAGCTCCAGTCAGCTCCAGACAGCTCTAGAAAGCTCTAGAAAGCTCCAGTCAGCTCCAGACAGCTCTAGAAAGCTCTAGAAAGCTCCAGTCAGCTCCAGAAAGCTCCAGACAGCTCCAGAAAGCTCCAGAAAGCTCTAGAAAGCTCCAGACAGCTCCAGAAAGCTCTAGAAAGCTCCAGTCAGCTCCAGACAGCTCTAGAAAGCTCCAGTCAGCTCCAGACAGCTCTAGAAAGCTCTAGAAAGCTCCAGTCAGCTCCAGACAGCTCTAGAAAGCTCTAGAAAGCTCCAGTCAGCTCCAGAAAGCTCTAGAAAGCTCCAGTCAGCTCCAGACAGCTCTAGAAAGCTCTAGAAAGCTCCAGTCAGCTCCAGACAGCTCTAGAAAGCTCTAGAAAGCTTCAGTCAGCTCCAGACAGCTCTAGAAAGCTCCAGAAAGCTCCAGAAAGCTCCAGACAGCTCGTCTTTCTCTGGGTTTCCAGTGAACTTCCCTGAGTTTGACTTGATACATCTGACATGGTGATGATGAAGCTCTTCCTCTTCATCGCGGCCTGTTAAATTTCTTGTTTGTTCCAACAAAGCTGCTTCTGAATCTGAATGGGAGGCAGCTAAAGATAAGGGTGATGGTTAGGAGGCCTTCCAACCAAATCACCAGAGGAGACCAGCAGAAAGCAGCTCAGCTGCGTGGAGGATCTGCTTCCTCTGATCTTGATGAAGATTTTTCTATTAATTATTAAGAAGAGGATAAATAAATAAATGTGTCCCAGTTTTGTGTTGAGATGTTCAAACAAAATGACGCATTCCTTGTTTTGAGTCTCGGTGCCGTTTCGACCGGACCTCCTCGGAGATGCTGGTTCTGACTTCCTGCCAGAAGCAGAAGATCTGAGGGCTTAACTGCAGCTACAGCAGGTCCGTCTAGGGAACTAAAACTGTTTTTGTTGGGAACAACTTCTTCCTCTGGGCTGGAGATGTTTTCCCTCCCTCCCCCCTCCCCCCTACTTTAAATAGGACCTTCTGCTTTTAGTGTGAAGTTTGAACACAGGTGTCTTATTTCCTGTTTTCTCCCAGTCGGCTCACGTTTCCCTCCCTCGCTGTATTTTCTGCCTGGCTTGTTTTTATCCCAGCGACGGTGAGGAGAGGTTCTGCTTTACCCGTCCTCTGACACACACTGTCCTGGACATGTCCGACCTGCACAGAACCCGGAGGAAACCATCGGATATCTGCTGAGCGGCGTTCTGGTTGAGCTTAAAGACAGTGAACGTCTGAACTGAGGTTTCGGTTCTCTGCTCTGGTTCTAAAACTGACAATGAAGCTGCAGTTTTGAGTCATTAACCTGCAGTTAAAGCCTTCATGCTCGAGTTGGACCCTGATACAACAGCCAGCTTCAGAACGGTTCTGGTTCTGGTCTCTTTATTCCAGTTTGATCAGGTGTAACTGGTTTCTTTCATTATCTGCTGTAAATCAGGCTCCACCCTGCAGCTAAAGCCTCAGACCTCGGCGCTTCTTGTTAACCTTGACCCATAAAGTTCATCTGCTCGCAGACACGTACACACACGCATACGTGCACACCCTCACATGCACTCCCTCAGGGAGGAGGAGGACGCCGGTGTGTTTGCAGTTGCTTCATGGCTTCCTGTAATAAACTGCAGCCTTTTGTGAGTCCTACCAGCTGCTTCACCTTTATTTGCTGTGGATGCAGCGGGGCCCCCAGGAGCCCGGCCCCCCGTCAGCTCTCTGTTGACAGAGCAGATTCTTTGGCTGAGCAAACAGCAGAGCCGCCTGCTGCCACCGCCTGTGACCCGGCGGTGGCGGCAGGCGGCTCTCCGACCTGCTCAGACCCGCCGGGACCGACCCTCCTGACCCAGAATTAAAGGAGCAGTGCGCTGCTTCGTCACGCTCCGGCTGCTCCCCGCATTCCTGCCCTGCATTTCACAAACCGTCAGTTCATGTGCAGAACCCGGCCAGCTGCAGGGATCCAGGTCTCGGGTTTCTGTCAGAGCTTTAAAGCTGCGTCTCTGGGGCTAAAGTCTGAGCTCGGACCCAGCTTCCCGATCGTGGACCCAGCAGAACGAACTGACACCTGCACACGCTGAGCCTGATTTCACTGCAGAAGCTGAGCATGGGCCACGTTTGATTCAATGATGCACCCAGGCTCAGACTGAGCTCAAGTCCGCTTTAGTCCGGCCTAAAATTGGTCTCAGCTTAAAACTTTGAAACATCCATAAAATGTCCTGTTAATATTGCAAACATTTTTTGCCATTTGCAAAATGTCAGAAAAGCAGAAACTGAAACTTAAAATCTGCCTCTGATTCAGTCGAAATAAACTCATTTCATCCTGTTTTCTGGATGTTTACATATTTACACTGTACTGATGGATGGAAACACATTTTAATCTGCCGTGTCGCTGAAGAAATGTTCAGCATTTACTCTGAGAGACGGAGTTCAGTTTGTTCCAGAAGAAAACATCTGGACCAAACCAGAACCATTGCAACACAAGAGCCAGGCAGGGCGTCAGGAAGAGCCGAGCTTTAACAGTTTTATGAATAATAGCAACATAATCCGGTCCTGAATTCATACATCATTTACAAAGTGAAATGTTATTGATACAGATGACTCAGCTGATCAAGAACCGGATTTGAACTCAAGATGTCAACAGTTTGAGACTTAAGGTCAGAGGTCAGCAATCTTTACAACCCGAAGAGCTGTTTTTACCTTTGTTTCAGATTAATATTTGTTTAGAGACACAAAAGCAACAAGACTCTTTAAAACTAATGGCTTGTTTTTATCGTCTCTCCTATAGCAAATTAGCTTGGATTAAAGAACAATTTTTAGTTTGACTGAAACTAAAACGAGTTTATAGAAATGAATGTTCCTCCAACACTATCAGTAGGATTCTTTGTGGAAATGTTATATTGCATAAAGGTAAAGCTAACTTTTTAAAACATTTCTCTGTTCTTCAGCAAATTTGGCCAAAAGTTACGAACATGTGGCTCCAGAGCTGTGCGTTGCTGACACCCCTGGTTTAGGGCGTAATCCATCTGGGTTAAACAGGTCTACGTTTAGATCTAATACATGTCTAAAACCAGTTCTAGATGTTGAAATAACATTCACATTTAAACCAAATATCTGCTAAATTTTACTGAGACGTCTTGGAATGTTTGGACATATTCTCAGTAAAGAGCCACTCACTGGTCCATTTATTCAGTCTGTTTTTGGTTTGTTAAACAGCTTTCCAGTAGACAGTCACAGATGGACACTAAGCCTGATGAGACGTTCTCAGAAAGCAGCTGATGTCTAAAGACCATTTGGGCATGGTTAGACAGCCTGGAGAGCCGAAACTCTTCTTCCTCTCCTGTTGAGCTAAGGTTCTGTATCTTCATGTCTGTCTGCAGGCAAGGCCTTTGACATCACCTACGTTCGACTAAAGTTCCACACCAGCCGGCCGGAGAGCTTTGCCATCTACAAACGGACCAACGAGGGTGGACCCTGGGTGCCGTACCAGTACTACAGCGGCTCCTGTGAGAAGACCTACAGGAAGGCGAGCCATGGGTTCATCCGGACCGGCGGCGATGAGCAGGAGGCACTCTGCACCGATGACTTCAGCGACATCTCGCCGCTCACCGGAGGAAACGTGGCCTTCTCCACGCTGGAGGGCCGACCGAGTGCCTACAACTTCGACAACAGCCCCGTCCTCCAGGTCAGAGTCTGGAATGAAGCTAATGTTGGGTTGTGCAAACATGATTTTAGCTTTGATATTGGTTCAGAGTTGCAGCTGTGGGAGCAGATGTTACCACAAAACTGTGGGGAAAACATCAGCTTCAAAAGGAAAACTTCACTGAAAACCAGAAATAGTCCAAAAAATACTCTTTAAAAACAACAACAGAGTTAAGATGTGGGCAATTTGATTAAAAGCAGGTTTTCATCCTGAAGTTGTCTCCATGAAAGACTCTGATGATCAGATGAGCTCCACTTTGATCACGTGTGAGAAGATCATTGAACTAATAGAAAACAATGTGCTTTACTGAAAGGTTGAAGGGGGTCTCCTTTAATCTCCTTCTGTAGAGCTGAATATCCTAAAACCATGCAAGAAATCCGTCAGATGGCTCTGTTTTAATAAGCACCATTAATCAACAGCCTACTGAATCAAGAGATTAGTTTTGAGCAAAGCAGAAGCCTGATGCTAATCTTCTCCAGAGGCAACATCAGCTTCTCTTGGATTGCACACATCGGGAATGGACCATCACACTGTGGGATTATTCAGATCTTTGTTGGAAGAAATGGACTGGCAATGAAAATGAGTCTTTAGGCTGTAGACCACTTGTAAGCAAGTGTCTGGACCCAGGTGTCCTGGTAGGGAATGTATCAGGGTAGGAAGGTTCTGTCATGGTAGGAGGTTGTGTCATGGTAGGAGGTTGTGTCGGGGTAGCGGGTTGTGTCATGGTAGGAGGTTGTGTCGGGGTATGGGGTTGTGTCGGGGTAGGGGGTTGTGTTGTGGTAGCAGGTTGTGTCATGGTAGCGGGTTGTGTCATGGTAGGAGGTTGTGTCGGGGTAGCGGGTTGTGTCATGGTAGGAGGTTGTGTCGGGGTATGGGGTTGTGTCGGGGTAGGGGGTTGTGTTGTGGTAGCAGGTTGTGTCATGGTAGCGGGTTGTGTCATGGTAGGAGGTTGTGTCGGAGTAGGGGGTTGTGTCGGGGTAGCGGGTTGTGTCGGGGTAGGGGGTTGTGTCGGGGTAGCGGGTTGTGTCGTGGTAGCGGGTTGTGTCATGGTAGGAGGTTGTGTCGGGGTATGGGGTTGTGTCGTGGTAGCGGGTTGTGTCGGGGTAGCGGGTTGTGTCGGGGTAGGGGGTTGTGTCGTGGTAGCGGGTTGTGTCATGGTAGGAGGTTGTGTCGGGGTAGCGGGTTGTGTCGGGGTATGGGGTTGTGTCGGGGTAGCGGGTTGTGTCATGGTAGGAGGTTGTGTCATGGTAGCAGGTTGTGTCGGGGTAGGGGGTTGTGTTGGGGTAGCGGGTTGTGTCGGGGTAGGGGGTTGTGTCGTGGTAGTGGGCTGTGATCAGATCAGAGTGAGAGCACCATCAGAGGATGGGTTTATGTGGTTTGGTTCCTTCTGAATGTTCACTTCTCTAAGCAGGTTACTGGTCCAGGCCAGCCAAGTGTTTGATGTGTGACCAGGTAACTCCCCCAGATTTCCCATCGGCGCAACGGCTTGGTTTGGCACAGCTGACCAGCAGCTGGAGGATTTCTATCATTCTTCCTCCTTCTCCCCCATGCTTGGGGTTCCTTCTCAAAGCTCTCTGCGGTGCGGTTGCCTAATAACTGGAAACCAGATTTTCATTCTTTTCTTTCTTACACAATGTTGTGAAATTTTTGCAGCTCTTCTCTCCAGACATGATTCTCAGGCCTTCATAAAAACCTCCAGGAGTTTATTTTTCATAATTTTGATGTTTCTTTGAAAAAAGCCTAAACATATAAAAGACAGTTTGATGTGAATAAGGCAGGATTAATTTTCCAACCCTTGTTGTCTCATTGGGTTTTCGGTGCTGAAGCCCAAAGATATTTTACCCAGTGTGACCCAGTTCGGTGATTACTGGACCTTTCCTGCACCGTGTTTCTTTTCTTTTCTAGGTGTTCTGTTGTTTTGGATCATGGTTCTGTTGATGACCCGGTTTGGGTCAAGCTTCTGCTGTTGGACAGATGGACTCACTCTAGAATCTAGAGTATAGAGGAGTTCATGGTCTAGTCAGTGACTGGGAGGTATCTGAACAGGGCCCAATCATCATCCTTCCACCACCGTGCTTCACAGCTTGTATGTGCTGTTTCTGGTGTTCTGTGGGGTCTGGTTTCTTCCATCATAGTTCTGTCCATCATGGTCCAATATCTTTGCTTTCTGTCCACAGGAAATTGTCCCAGAAGTCTTGTCCCTCATTTAGATGCAGCTTTGCTAACGTAAGTCCTGCTGCCATCTTGTTTCTAGAGAAAAGAGGCTTTTTCCTCCAACCCTTTCAGGCAGCAATACTCGTTCAGGGTTATGACCTTTAACTCTTAACCTGCTAACTAAGGCCTAATAATCTGAGGTGGGTTGAATCTGCTGCGACGTCCACTCTTGGAAAAGTTGGCAGCCATCTGAGATATTTTCCTCCTGCTGATCTTTTATCTCAGTGGATCATCCAATGCTCTGCGTTTGGATTGGTCAAGAGTCAGTGAAGATACCACAGATTCTTCCTCAGTGAAGCAATAAAGAAGTGTTTATCTATCATCAACAACAGCTGGTTGTAAAGGCTGAATAACTGTTCCTATGGCAACCCGGCGCCTCCATCTAATTATCTTGATAATTACAGGATTAAACTGAGAGTTGGAGTCCATCACTGCTCACACCTGTCGCTCCTCGTCTGACATTTGGTTCACTTTTAATCTGTTGCAGCTGAACTGTGATCCAGGAAACAGTTTTTCTGGAGAAATTTTTCCTCAGATTCCTTTGAAACAGATCAGACTGATGTTTTAAACACAACTTCTCGAGTTTCTCTCTGTTTCTGGACACGTTGGCGTCACTGGCTTCATGTTTCAGGGGTATGTGGTGAGGTTTCACCCAGTTAAATAAACATGGACAGGGTCTGATTGGTGAATGACTGATCTACATGTCCAGACAGAGGTGATCATGGATTGGATCCATCATCCTAATGGATTGTTCCTTCCTTTTTTCCATCCCGAACCTCCTCTCAGTGTAAAAGAACAGATTTAGCTCTGCTGCTCAGCCTTAAACTTCCTTATTTGACCTGTTGGCACGAAGCTATTTATACCAAAGCTGGGACTCTTTTTGGAGGTGGCAGTCAGTCGGAGGCGTCAGCCAGCCGATGGCGGCTTGGTGACATTCCTGCCGTCTGTCATCTCCAGGTCCGGATTGGGAAATAACCACCAGCTGAGGCCGTCCACCTCCACAGGCAGCTGACCTGTCGTGATTCCCAACTCTTTAAAACCCACCAGTGGATGTGGAGGCACTGTCACAGGGGGATGCGGGTTTAGTTTCCAACAGAAAAGAGTTATAAAGGCCTGATGTTATGGAACATCAATATCTGAGCAGAGTTTTGCTTCATTACTCCCAAATTTCTCCTCTTCGGGCCCACCAAAGTCAGGAATCCATTTTACAGTATTTAAATGTGTTAAACTGGTTTCAGATTTAGATTTACTAGGTTTTAAGTTTATGGCTTCACATTTGTTCCTTCACCCTGTAACGGTGTGTTCAGCTGTTAAATAACGTTTCTCAGGGTATAAACCCACCAAGAGGTTTCATACTGAACATCTTTTACTGCCTCTGGTTCCCCACAGCTGCCATACAGAGCTGTGGACGGAAAACAGCTGAACGGATAACATGAAAACTATAAACCAGTTTCTTACGTCTTCTTAGCAAAACAATAAAATCCAAGATCTTTCCAACAATATCTGGTGCTAATTTTAGTTAAATGTTACTGGATCACATGGAGGGTATCTGAAAGGTGGCAGCCTGCCTCGGTTATTTGGGTTTTTTTCTAGGAAAATTCTGATAATTGATCTAAAATGTTTTAACAACAGGTGCAGAATGATTTAATTTCGTGGTTCTGTATGAAACACTTGGACCTGCGTGCAGCAGGTGAAGCAGGTAGTGTGTTGCTCTGCTTGGGAGCATCTGACCTGTTTCATTCATTTTACTCATGTTGTTGGACATCTTTAGATGTTACAGCTGTGCTTGAAATGTTCCCTTGGTCACTCGCTGTGTCATGGTCTCTATTTAAAGGCTCAATCATTGGATGGGCCAGACTGGCATGGCTGAGCACTGATTACTGTCAGTCACATGGTGCATAAGTCAAGTCAAGTTTATTTGTATAGCACATTTCAGCAGCAAGGCAGTTCAAAGTGCTTTACATCATAAAAACATCAATCAAGTATACAGCAGAATCATCAAAACATCAAAATCATTGAGCAAAATCATCAAAATTATCTAGCAAATACACATGAAAATCATCAAAATCATCAGCAAAAACATTGATCAATAATCCACTTACTTTATTGAACTGATTTACACTCAAACTTCCACCCTTTGGAAAACCGAGCTTATCTCACCTGGATTTGTTTGCAGATTTATGGTCCAGACTGCTGATCAAAGGCAGCTCTGAACAGGTGGGTTTCAGCCTTGATTTAAAGGAACTCAGTGTTTCGGCTGTTTTGGAGTTTTCTGGGAGTTTGTTCCAGATTAGTGGAGCATAAAAACTGAAAGCTGCTTCTCCATGTTTGGTTCTGGTTCTGGGGATGCAGAGCAGACCAGAACCAGAAGACCTGAGTGGTCTGGAAGGCTGATACAACGACAACAGTTCTTTAAGCCGTTCAGTGATTTATGAACTACCAGTACTATTTTAAAGTCTATTCTCTGAGCTCCAGGGAGCCAGTGGAAGGACTTTAGAACTGGGCTGATGTGCTCTATCTTCCTGGTCTTAGTGAGAACGCCAGCAGCAGCGTTCTGGATCAGCTGCAGCTGTCTGGTTGACTTTTTAGGCAGAGCTGTGAAGACACTGTTGCAGTAATCAATGCGACTAAAGATGAACGCATAGATGAGTTTCTCTAGATCTTATTGAGACATCAGTCCTTTGATCCTGGAAATGTTCTTCAGGTGATAGAAGGCTGACTTTGTAACTGTCTTTATGTGTCTCTGAAGGTTCAGGTCTGAGTCCATCATTGCACCCAGATTTCGGGCCTGATCACTAGTTTCTAGCTGTAATAACTGAAGCTGCACACTAAATAAATGTTTGCAGGGTTCAGAGGAATAAAAACCTAAATCTAAGTGGATGTGCTGCTGGATTTAACCCTTTCTGACTGCAAAAATACTGTAAAAAATAATGTCTCCTTTGAACTGACATTCTATCTAACTGTGTAATAAATGTTACCTGTAAAATCAGTAAATATTTTAACAACTAATATCTGACCTGTGATGTGTTTAAAATGATTCAAAAAACAAAGAGTTAAAAGGCCTTGAAGTGAGTTTAAAGTTTATTTTGGTTCACATTTACCAAAAATCTTAATTTTTTTTTTTAGTTCGAGTTCAGGAAGTGATGAGAACCAGAACACTTGGAGCACCTGATGAATTATAATGCTTTGGGATTTTGGGGCATTGTTGAATTTACAAAAATAAGCTGTGAACATCAGTGTTAGTATGCTAACATTAGTGCCAGTATGCTAACAGTGATGTTAGCATCAGTATGCTAACAGCAAAGTTGCTCAGGCCACAGTAGGCTGCAGTAAACCTCAATAATATCTGTTAGTTGCTTAATAAAGGAGCATCTAGAGTTAGAATAGTTTATTTATTCCAGAAACTTCATCACTGAATGAAACTGTAGATTAATTCATTCAGACTGATGTTTCCAACCCTTTATTTCTGTTAATTATAATGACTTTTAAGATCAGAGTATTACATCAGACCAACAAAATCTTTTTAATCCAGAAATGTGGGATTAATTAAAAGCATGTTTAATACCTGCTGATAGGTTGTTAATTTTCTAAAAGTTACTTTTAATCTAAGAGCTACCTGCATACATAACATAAACATAGCTGAGTCAGTGTATATAGCAGAGTTTATCATGAACTAGTTAAACATGTCTAAAGTTTCTGGTTCAATAAATGAAAAAATAAGCCAATAATTTCCAGGCTGAACCCTAAAATAAGATGATGTGATTTCTCCTGTTGTTTCTGTCTCATTATAGACCTTCAGGTTGCAGCTTTTCATTCATTCAATAAAATCACTATTTATTCATAAATCACTTTCTAAGGTAAAAACAAATAATTATGAATCAAAATGTTACAACGGCATCAAAATTCCTTCAGTTTCCATGCAGCAAAGACAACCTCAGTAATAATCAGAGGAAGGGTTGATGGTTCTAATCTCTGTTTGTCAACCAGTTTAGGCTGCAGCTGTGACTCTGGCATCTAAGGATGTTTCCCAGACAGGAAGAGGGAGTCTTGAAGCCGTCCAGCTGTGTCAATGATGACACATCACAGTTGTTACTGTAAAACAGACCTGATGGTTATTTAGAGCGAAAACACAGCCTGAGGATTTGATGCCTCAGTATGAAGGCCTGCCTGAAAGATCCCGGCCGTGTTTCGACTGATTCTGACTGTGAAATATTTCCTGTTTCCTCAAACATGACTGAATATTAGTACTTATGTAACAATCAGCTTCTGATCCAGGAATATCTGCAAACACTTCCTGTTAAACTGGTTCTGGTTTCATTTCAGCCTCATTGTTACTGGAGCCTGAGAGCAGTTCTGGTTCGGATCGGCTGAGTGTTTGCGGTCCCTCCAGGACTTTTTAACACCCAGCTGCAGCGTTCCTCTCAGCTCATGATGGATGGAGAGCAAATGTTGTGACGGTTTAAACAGGACTGATTCAGAACCCGTGTGAGCTTCCTGGACCGCTGCAGCTGCCGGGTTGCTCTGCATGAATCATGACGATGACAAGAAGTCAGCCAGCTGCAGGACAACGTCTGGGCCCGGTTCTCTGAGCTGCTGCCGGGACAGGAGCCGCCTTCAGAGTTTGGGCCAAGTCAAAACGTGTTTCAGTGCTTCACATCCATTTGGATCAGGGAACCGAGCCCAGATCAGGGAACTTCTGCCTGCTTCAGAACCTTGGAACTCGCATTCAAACTGGGATTTATCCATCAGGTTTTACCAGTCGGGCCATGGCTGATGCTGAGTCACAGCTCCACCGTCGCAGCAGTCATCCCAGGATTTGGCATGAAGGTGGGAAGTCCCAGGAGCAGCTGGTGGTTGGTTCTGAGTGGGCAGATAATGTTGGGTGTGACCAGAACACGAGCAGAGGAAGTCCAGGCCGTAGCTGACCTCAGCAGGTTCAGAAATAACAATAAAGTTCCCGTTCAGCATCAGAACCACTTCAAGGTTCTGCAACAGATCCCACCTGGACTGAGTTATTAGGGTTTGATGAGTAAACCAGATCCTGCATGCCCGGCCCTTCCAGAACCTTGTGTAGGCGGCCCGGTTCCCTGTGAGCAGACACGCTCTCTGAGGTTTTCATTCAGGCGTTTCAGGCTCTGAGCTGCTTGTTTGTCTTCAAACAGCCGCTCTGAGCTCTCACTCTGCTGGATAAAACCTCTGGGTCCGATAAGCCTCCTGCTGATACTGAACAAAGCCAGCGCCGACCCACTTTCCCATGAGGCTTTGGCTCGGCCGAGACGTTGAGCAACGTTTGGGTCCGCTCAGAAACTCGGCAGCTGCTCGTGACTAATTCTTTCCATCTGTGTTTAAATCATGAAGCAAATAAAATAAACGAGTTTATTTGAAAATGTTTTGGTTGCATCAGAATTTCCCAGAACTTTCTGTTAGAATCTTGAAGAGAGTCTGGATCTGAAGGATGTTTCTGAAGACACCTTATTGCATCAGCTTTTATTGTTTCCCTTCAGGATCAATGTAACTCCAAATGGAACATACAACAGGTGGAAGTGAGAGGCAATTAGCAAGACAGCCCCTATAAAAGAGTGATTCTGCAGGTGGTGACCACAGATCATTTCTCTGTTCTCGTCCTTTCTGGTTGAACTTTTGGTCTATTTTTCATTTTGTCAGTGCTGTCACGCATAGAGGCATCATGAGGCGTGTTTTACAGCCCACTGAAGTTGCTCAAGTAGTGCAGCTAATCCAAGATGGAACATCACTGCGAGCGGCTTCAAGAAGATCTGCCGTGTCTCTCAGCACAGTGTCCAGAGCAGGAAGATGTACCAGGAGATAGGCCAGTACACCAGGAGACATGGAGGTGGCCATAGGAGGGCTACAACCCAGCAGCAGGACCGCTACCTCGTCCTTTGTGCAAGGAGGAACAGGAGGTCCACTGCCAGGGCCCTACAAGATGACCTCCAGCAGGCCACTAATGTGCATGTTTCTACTCAGGCTGTCAGAAACAGACTCCATGAGGAGGGTGGTATGAGGGCCTGACGTCCACATATAGGGCCTGTGCTTACAGCCCAACACCAAGAAGGACAATTGGTGTTTGCTAGGGAACACCAAAATTGGCAGATTCACCACTGGCGCCCTGTGCTCTTCACGGATGAAAGCAGGTTCATACTGAGCACATGTGACAGACGTGACAGAGTCTGGAGACACCGTGGAGAACGTTATGCTGTCTGCAACATCCTCCAGCAAGACTGGTTTGGTGGTGGGTCAGTCATGGTGTGGGGAGGCATTTCTTTGGATGGCCACCCAGCCCTCCATGTGCTAGCCAGAGGTGGCCTGACTGCCATAAGGTACCGGGATGAGATCCTCAGACCCATTGTGAGACCATATGCTGGTGCAGTGGGCCCTGGGCTTCTTCTTCTGCATGACAATACTCGGCATCATGTGGCTGAAGTGTGTCAGCAGTTCCTGCATGATGAGGGCATTGACGTTATGGACTGGCCTGCCCGTTCCCCAGACCTGAATCCAGCTGAGCACATCTGGGACATCATGTTTGGGTCAATCCACCAACGCCACGTCGCACCACAGACTGTTCAGGAGCTAACTGGTGCTCTAATCCAGGTCTGGGAGGAGATCCCTCAGGAGAACATCTGCTGCCTCATCAGGAGCATGGCCAGACGTTGTCGAGAGGTTATACAGGCACATGGAGGCCAGACACACTGCTGAGCCTCATTTAGACTCGCCCTGAGGAATATTCACTGACACTGAATCAGCCTGTCATGTTATTTTCCACTTTCATATTGAGTATAAATCCAAATCCAGATCTCCATGGTGTAATAATTTAGATTTACATTGATCATTTTTATTTTCTTCTCAATCAGTTCCACTGTGTTAATAACGAAGTTTTGCAATGAGAATATTTAATATTTATATTTGAGATCTAGGGTGTGTTCTTTTAGTGTTCCCTTTAATTTTGTGAGCAGTGTATTAATCAAGCCATTCCTGGGCTATTCCTCCAGGTTCTGCAGCAGCAAAGCAGCCCCATATCATCACTCTACCACCACCATGTGTGACTGTAGGTGTGATGTTCTGGTTCTGAAATAGTGTGCTAGTTTTACTCCAGACGTAACGGAACCAATACCTTCCAAAACATCTACTTTTGTCTCGTTAGTCCGCTGAATATTTTTAGCATCATCCAGAGGTTTGTTGTTCTTTTGGGTCTGCAGTGGTTCTGGTCTTGGAACTCTCCCACTGAGGTCGGTTCTGACCAATCTCTCTTTCTTATCATCGAGTCATGACCTTTGACCTTAACTTGTGGTTTCTGAACAGCCAGAGGCTCCAGTTGAGTCATGATTGAACAATGAGGGACGATTATATTTTAACTGAGAGCCAAGTTCATTTAGATCCATTTAATTTCTTTAATACATAAAATAATTTTAAAACAGTTTTTGTATTTATTCCAGTTATCTTTTTGGAAGATTGATTTCATTGATGATCTAAAACATTTCAGTGTTGAACAGAAGAAAGTCTGTGTGGGGGTAAACACTTTTCCACAGCTTTGTAATTCCAGCTATTTCTTAAAATATGTAGTAACACCAAAACATTTTAATATCTGTGGTTATTATATTTAACTGTGATGTCGTTGAAGTAGGAGAACCTTTTCTGATCTCTGATCGTCTGAACCTGAGACCAAAGAAGTTTACCTGTTTCCTTCAGTCCTGGAGGTTAATGATGCTTTAAAACCAAAGTAAAAGTCAAGGTTTCTGTAACTTTGTGGTCTCAATATGAGTTACACACGAGTTGGATAAACCTGCTCATGATCAGAGAGTAAAGCGGGTTTTCAGCTGCTTTAGGGTCTAAAGAGCAGAAAAACCCTCTGATTCCTGGTGATTTCTGTTCTCTAGTAGATAAAGACTCATTTCATTTAATTTTCCAGTATCTAACATCTGAACTGTTTATGTTACCTTAGACTGAACCACTTCTATCACATTATGCATCTTTGAAATGCTGCCTCCAGACGTAGCATGTTGCATTTTTCCTGCATGCTTGAACAAGAGGGGGAGAGTTTGGGAGATTGTTCAGATGGTTGCAATTCACACTTTTTGTTTTGCTTTTAGATAAACTTCCCAGGATTGTCCTGTAGAAAACATCTGAGGTGTTGATTTCCCACCGCAATGCACAGGGAAAAAAATCAGAACTAGAGTATGGCGTTCTTGAATGTTTGCTCTAATTGTCTGTGTCCTCTCCGTTTCAGGACTGGGTGACGGCCACAGACATCAGAGTGACCCTGAACAGGCTCAACACGTTCGGAGACGAAGTTTTCAACGATCCCAAGGTCCTCAAGTCCTACTACTACGCCATCTCTGACTTTGCTGTGGGAGGAAGGTAAACACGTGCAAACTGAGTTAAATATTCATCTGATTACTGAGGTTTCAGCAGGCTGATGTTCACCAAGCCTTCTCAGACAAAAGAGGACTTCAGTGAATGGAGAAGTGGGGTCAGGTGGATTTATGGGGTCCTGATCTGCCCCTGTGTGGTCCGCTTCCCTGACGCCTGCCTGAAAATTTACATAAGATCTCCTTTTCCCGCACGGTTGGGGGGAAAGAGGTTTGGACAGCCATTACAAGAGTGTTAAACACGGTGCCTCTGCAGCCATAATCTGTTTGAAATGTAGAGCAGATTTCCATTACACATCCAGCATTCCTGAGATTCCTGGCTGGCAGGGCCGGATTACAGGGAAACCGGAATGGGGCGGACCCATAGCCCTGATGGATGGAAGAAAGGACAAGAGGCCCGCAGAGAGCACTTGTAGGATTTAAAGGCTTTACTTCTCCAAGGCGGGGTTTCTGAGTGGACTTTACCTCCTGGGCTCCTCCCTGGTTGTTCCTGGTCACCTTTGTGTTGCTGGTTGAACTATAACCAGGGTTCATAACTTCATGTTACAGCTCATTGTGCTGAACTTTTCAGAACACTCCATGATCCCGATCTTCTGCCTCAGTCTCAAATAAAAACACTGATCATAAAGTTTATAAGGTTTACTGATTTGATGTAAAGCAAAGACAGTTTAGCTTGACGCCAGTATTTACTGGATGATGTACGAGATGATTTAATACTAACTAAAAATACTTTAAATGAAAACCAACTGCATTTTATTTTAACTGCAAGATATTAGTCATTGGTTGCTCAGATTAATTTTTCAAACTGAAGCAAACTGTCTAAATCTTAGCAGCTAAGCTAAAAATAGTTTTAATGTAAAATTAAATGATTTCAGGTCACCATAGAAGCAGTGAGAATCTCACTTAATGGTTGAATCTTGGGTAAAACCATTATGGTTTCACAGCATCAAGGTGTTAATACCATAAGTGTCATTAACAGCTGATAGCTCTTCAACTCAACTGCTAAAACAGCATTACCTTCATATGATGATCAGAGCTTCTTTACTTTCCCAAAGATGAAATATTTCAAGAATCAAATTGATCTTCTCAAAATATGATAAAAACCTAGTTGCCTTTTTCCACAGCTGACTGGTAGTGTTCAGCAACATGTTGGGGAGGAGCATAGTTGGGACTCAGGTCCGTCTCCCATCTTCTAAGGGGTGTCAAGCATAGGAATATGATGACAAAATTCTTTTCATTTAACAGCGGTACCTTCTAGAACCTCTCGGTACAAGTAAACAGACCATACCTAGTGTGACATTTTATCACAAAAATGTTAGTAATTTAATTTTGAAGACTAAATATTTGAAAAAAAGTTAACAGAGGTCTGTAAGCTAGTTGCTAAGTTAAATTTAGCAATGTTGTGAGATTGTCCCATTGGTTGGAGATCCCAGGGGAGCCCCAGAACTTCTCAGGAGATGGAGTTCTGGGTTTGGTTTCTCGACTTGACGTTACTCTGTGGAGGATCATGGATGGATGGATGGATGATGTTTCTTTGCAGAAAGAGCTACCACTCCTTATTTTTGTGTTGGGTAGTTCTTATGAGAGATTCTGTCTAAGAAGGAAACAATAATACAGGATTTCAGGTCTTTTTGTTTTTAATTAGCTGACCAGAGAGATCAATGTCCATTTTTTTTTTCAGCCTAACCCTCTAATCTCTAAAACACAAAATTAGCCTGAAGATTATAAAAACAAATAACCAGACAGTAAATTCTGGTTTGTTGTTGCAGCGTTTTATCAGATTTAAGCTCCAGATGAGCAAGGCTCTCCAAAGCTCTCCTATTCTTTCTGTTGTCAGACTTTCCATGGGTCTGTGCCAGGAAACGCCTGAGACAATAGGTAAAGATGGAGGCTGAACAAGTGCTGTCCTGTTGGGAAGGATTCTTCTTCCTGAGGAGGTTAAAGCAAACCTTCAATCAGAGTCACTGAGCAGAACAACCTCATCCCAGAGGAGAACAGCATCAACATTACTGGCTCCTCTCTGGAGTTTTAAAACTCTCAGACAATGACAGATTTTACACAAACAGACTGGATTTAAAGGACATGTCTGATGATGAAATGCTGATTCTTTGTCAAACGACGTGCTGAGAGATGTGTCTTCCAGGTGTAACAGGTGTGTGTGTGTGTGTGTGTCTGCCATCAGGTGTAAGTGCAACGGCCACGCCAGCGAGTGCATGAAGAACAGCAGGGGACAGCTGGTCTGCGACTGCAAACACAACACCGAAGGCGTCGACTGCAATGTGTGCAAACCTTTCTACAATGACCGGCCGTGGATGAGGGCCACCGCCGACAGCGCCAATGAGTGTCTGTGTGAGTCACAGACGGCAGAGAGCTTCTAAAGTTACTGCTTTTATTAAAAAACAACTGACCCAAAGAGCAGAACATCTGTGCTGATTTCAGGCCAGGTCTCTGGGGGATTGTGGGAGCTGTAGTTCCTGTTTAAGGAAGATGCATGACTAAGCTGTGGTCACTCTCCCACACTTCAGGAAACATGATAGTTGGGGAAACTTTTCTAAAGGGCAAATGTCATCATTTCTTATAATTTCCAGTTTTAGTTTCATGTTTAAAGTTCAGAAATATACAAAAAAGTATGAAAGGAAAATGGAAATGAAAGCCGCAGAAGAATTATGACGTTTTGACTGAAACACCAAACTCAGACCTGTATGCATAACACAATGTTCTAGTGACTGGTAAACCTGCTGTTCTTAATGTGAAGACTGGCATGGTGAGTTATCCAATGAACAGCAGTTTGGAGACTTAACAAACCTGCACCCTACCCAGGGATATAAAAGCTCTCTGAATGGTGAGCCCAGGGTGTCTTTACATCGCTACAGTAGGGAATGACCACTAGTGTTGGTAGTGTTGAGGTCAATGTTGTAATTTCTGCTCCAGTTCTGACCAGAATTGAGTCTGATGCTGATGGATGTCTTTCTTTATAATAGGGAGGCCTGCTTTAGTTTTTTTAAGTCTCACTTTTCCTCACCCAATCAGTTCATGTTAACTCATGATGGTTCACCTCTGAAGACACAACCTATCACTCCACTCCGTATACGGTTGGGTTCCTCACAAGAACATGTCCTTTGGCCCTGGAGAGTCACTTAGCGCTAATGCTACACATGGATGGAAGGGTTAGGGTTAGGGGTCAAAATACTCAGATGGTATCTGCAGTCAGAGAGTCTGCTTCATATGGCTGCAGCAAGTTATTGTTGGGTAAAACCATGTTGACTGATTGTACTGTCAACAGGACACATTGGAAGTAAAAATCACAGGTAAAGAAAGAAAATGAAGAAAGAATGGTTGTATTTGCCTTGGTGGTCTGGCTGTTGACTCCCTGCTTGAGCTATTGGTCCCAGCCATAGCATGCACTGCACTGTGCCCTCTTGACTTTACTTGAATGTAGTCCTGTCATCACACAAGGAGGAGAAATCCCCCCATTTACCTGTTTATATCCACATTCCTGCAGAGATCTTCATAAGGGAAGTCTCACTCCGTCCTCTTCCTGTGTCTCCACTTAGTGGTCCACATTAATAATACTGATTCCTGGTTTAAAAAAAAAAAAAAAAAAAAAAAGTGTATATTTTATCAAGAAAACAGAAAACAACTTGTCCACACTGAGACAACATAAAGGCTGTCATTTCTGTTTGTGAAGATTTCAGGCTTTCTGGCTCTACGTTTGATGATGTCTTGCTTCTTAAACAGCTTTTGGACGTATTCAAGGATCCATTAAGTTGCTGTTTTCATGTTTCAGCCTGCAACTGTAACAGGAAGAGCTCAGAGTGTTACTTCGACGCAGAGCTGTACCGGGCCACGGGTCACGGAGGTCACTGCAGGAATTGCGCTGACAACACCGACGGGCCCAACTGTGAGCGTTGCCTCGACAACTACTACAGAGACCAGAGCAGCGACCGCTGCCTGCCCTGCAACTGTAACTCCATTGGTGAGTCGCAGCAGCTTAGTTTTAACAGAAACGGAGCATTTCTGACACAGAAGTTCATCCTTTCATTCTGGGGAATGAAAAGTGGAAGGTTAATGCTTTAAACATAGATTATGGAAGTATGAGTCTCCTATGACCACGCTGACACCTAACAGATCAACTGTGACGGCTAATGTTCTGTCCCTTTCTGGCATATTCGACATTTTTACATTTTGATATTTTTATGGTTATTTGGGGATGGTTTTGTGTAGTTACTTGGTGTTTGCATCATTTGTAGCTCTTGTGAACATGTTTTGTGTTTCTTCTACATGTTGAGAATGTCTCCATCTGCATATGTCATGTCTTGTTGTGCTCAGTTTATTGGATCTTTGCTCTGAGCCTAACTAACCTGCAGTGAATCCACTCTGTTCCAGCATCTCTGCTTGTTTCACTCACACTGACTGTCTTCGTGAGGTTAAACGTTTCCGAGCTGACAGTTGATGTTTGTTTGCTTGTAGGTTCTGAAAGTCCTCAATGCAACATCAAAGGCGTGTGCGCCTGCAAACTTGGAGTGACCGGAGAGAAGTGCGACCGCTGCCAGCCGGGATTCCACAGTCTGACCGAGGCCGGCTGCAGGTATGCACCAGCACCTTGACCTCAGATTTGCGGACCTGTTGACTAACCGCTTCAAAAGCTGGAAGTGTTTGGGGAAGGAATGGGAACATTACAGAGAGGGAAAACTGCAATGTTGGAGTCTGAAAAGCAGGAATGAACGAACATCTGACGTGAGCCACCTGTTGGTCTACTCAGAGGGAACAGTAATCCACGGACTAAGCTATGAGCACCCTCTGCTGGCCACATCTTTTCTGTCAAGTTTTCATGAGTTGGGGATTGTTTTGTCTTCTAAAGATTAGCTCTGTGGGTAATTTTAACCCTATGTTTGTCTGCTAGGCCTTGCACTTGCTCGCCGTCAGGCAGCACCCAGGAGTGTGACGTAAACACGGGTCAGTGCCACTGTAAGGACAACGTGGAAGGCTTCAGCTGTGACAGGTAACCCCCGCACTGAGGTTCTGGTTCCTCTCACATTAAAACATTCTTTATACTGACCTGTTTGTCCCCACCAGATGTAAACCAGGTTACTTCAACATGGACCCCAACAACCCTCTGGGCTGCACAGCCTGTTTCTGCTTCCAGCACTCATCTGTATGCGACAGCGCCGAAGGCTACAGTGTCCACACTATCAGCTCCACTTTCGACAGAGGTGAACGCTGCTGCAGCCCAGACTCGAGGTACATTTACCCTATCCTCTCACTTTTCTGACTTCCTGTTCCTGTTTCCAGGTGATGAGGAGTGGAGCGGCCAGACACGAGACGGATCCACCATCTCTGTCCAGTGGTCTCCCAGTGGACAGGAAGTGTCCTTGATCTCTGAAGACTACCAGCCTCTGTACCTAGTGGCCCCAGGTACCTATACCTGAGCAGTTTTGCTGGATCCTCTCTGGTTCCCCTCAGCGACTGACCCGTTGTGTTTTCTGCTCCACAGGGAAGTTCTTGGGGAATCAGATGTTGAGTTATGGACAGAACTTGAGTATGAACTTCCGAGTGGAGCGGCGAGATGCTCGCCTGTCGGCTGAGGACCTGATCCTGGAGGGGGCCAACATGAGGCTAGCAGTCCCCCTCATTGCCCAGGGCAATGCCTACCCCAACGAGAACATGCAAACCTTTGTATTCAGGTGAGAAGTGGGATTCTGGGTCCAAAACCTGCTTCAGGGGGTCCGTGATCTCGTTTTTCATTGGACATTCCTCAGTTCTCTGTTGTTACTGAATAAATCAAACCTGCCTGGCTCTGGTTCAGGCTCCACGAACAGCCTGGCTACCCATGGAGACCTACCATCAGCAATTCGGACTTCCAGAAACTTCTCCACAACCTGACGGCCATCAAGATCCGGGGCACCTACAGCGAGAGGAGTAGGCATCTCCGACCCAACCTTCCATCATTGTCATACCTGTAGGGGCTTTCTGCCATAACCCCACCTTTGTCTGGGTCTGCAGGTGCTGGTTACCTGGACAATGTCTCCTTGGTAACGGCGAGGAGGGGTACGGGTGTGCCGGCCCGCTGGGTGGAGCAGTGCACGTGTCCGCCAGGTTACCAGGGTCAGCACTGTGAGCAGTGCACCCTGGGATACCGCCGGGCCCAGCCGGAGCTTGGATCCTTCAGCTCCTGTGAAGTCTGCAACTGCCACGGACACAGCGACGCCTGTCACCCTGATACCGGTAAGATTGGGAACACTGGGATTATGGGGACTTTAGACTGTACTGACGCCTGCCACCCTGATACTGGGAACACTGGGTTGTAGACTGTGTGGTGGGGATAGTGACTTTCGTAAACTGTTTTACTGTAAGCTGGTTTTCAGTTGGCTCTAATTCTGATTTGCTCTCTTTGGCTTCAAACTGATTTTTTTAGACTGATAACTTGATGATCATACTGGAACTGTTGACTTTCATTGGTTTTCCTTCTAGTTGCCTGTGTTTTAAAGCAGTTTTGACTGGTTCTTTGACTGTTTTATGACAGATGATTTGGTTTTAATGGTTTTTCAACTACTTTCTTGACAGACCGTTTTAAGACTTTTCTAGTTGGTTTGTTGACTGTACTTTACCAGCTTTCTGACTGGATCCTTGTTTTTTTTACCTTTAGTTCAGGATGTGTTTTATCTTTTGTTTTGTTTTTTTCAGGTTAAATTGGTTGTCAGCAAGGGAAAACAACTCTTTCTCTGTCTCTTTTCCAGGAGCATGCGACTGTCAGGACAACACTGCTGGACTGAGCTGTGAGCGCTGTAAGGACGGGTTTTATGGCGACGCCACTCAGGGCACACCAGGCGACTGTCAGTCATGTCCCTGCCCCAGTGGAGCCACCTGCGCTGTTGTCCCTAAAACCAGAGAGGTGGTTTGCACCAATTGTCCTGCTGGAACCACAGGTACCCACAGAGAACTGGACACCAAGCAACCTCATGTTTCTTCCAAAAGATCTTTAAGTGTAGTTTAAAAATATACAAAACTAAGCTGTCCTTTGACATGTTTTTGAAACATTTCTTAAGGACTGTAGTGAAGTAGACATCAACATGTTATATTAACATCTAACACCTCATCTCTGTGCAGGTAAGCGCTGTGAACTCTGTGATGATGGGTTCTTTGGTGACCCCCTGGGCCAGAATGGGCCAGCCCGGCCTTGCCGCGCCTGCCAGTGCAGCAATAATATCGACCCCAATGCCGTCGGCAACTGCAACCGCGAGACTGGAGAATGCCTCAAGTGCATCTACAACACTGACGGCTTCTTCTGTGACCGTTGCAAGGCTGGTTTCTTTGGCGATCCCCATGCCACCAACCCTGCTGATAAGTGTGAACGTAAGCATTTTGTCACATGACGCTACTATGGAAAACCAGTAAACAGGTTTTATTCACAGTTACTGACCGACACATTACCTGATGCTGGAGTACACTCACATTTTACTGCTTATCTAGTGTAAAATGAGGTTCAACCTAATTTCTTAACACAGTTTTGAGCTATCCAGTTGGAGGCTCGTCTTGGACTGGATACAAATTAGCTTTTTTTCTTTGTGAATTCAGTACTCAGTGTTTTCAATCCGTCTTCTTCCTCAGCCTGCTCCTGCTCTCCGCTGGGCACAGTGGATCAGCAGACCAGCTGTTCTCCGGTCACCGGTCAGTGTCAGTGTCTCCCTAATGTGGCTCAACGCGACTGCAGTGCCTGCCAGTTGGGATTCTTCAACCTGCAGAGCGGCAATGGCTGCGAGGGGTCAGTACCCTTCTGCATCGACTCTTACTTGATACTTTCACTAACTGTTTATTCATCATTTACTGTGCAGCCATTAAATGTAGTCATTTATTGTCTTTGATAATGGCTAAACAGATGAGGGTTGGAAGTTCAAAACCATAAAGTCAGTGGAGGGTTCTAGTGATCTGATGAATTTGTTTCCCAAACGTTCCTCTGTACCTGTCCACAGGTGTAACTGTAACCCAATCGGCTCCACCAGTGGTGAATGTGACATTGTTTCAGGACAATGTGAGTGCCAACCCGGTGTCACCGGCCAGCGCTGTGATCGCTGTGAGATCAACTTTTTCGGCTTCAGCTCTTCTGGATGCAAACGTGAGAACAAAACTTGTTACATTCACTACATTGGAAAGTTTACCTTAAAGTTGCAGTTGGGTATCATCTGCATAGACATGATACAGAAACCCTGGGAGATTAGTTACCCAGGAGGGATCCAGTCACTGATCCTCTTGGTTCTCCTGTAGAAAGGAGACTATGCCAGAGTTACAGAGCAGTAAAGATGTGAAGCATGAATGAACTTCTTTTCTTCCTGTTTCCTCCCCAGCTTGTGACTGTGACCTTGAAGGTTCTCTATCAGGTCAGTGTAAGGAGGACGGTCGATGCGAGTGTCGACCTGGCTTCGTTGGAGCTCGATGTAATATGTGTGAGGAGAATTACTTCTACAACCGGACAGTGCCAGGCTGCCAGCAGTGTCCGTCCTGCTATGCTCTGGTCCGAGACAAGGTGAGGATTCGTCGTTGCTGAGCGCTTCACTCCCTCACATGGGCTTTTTAAACTAAAATGGTGTTTGTGTGTACAGGTGAACCAGCAGAGACAGAAGCTCCAAGAACTCCAGACATTGATAGATAATCTCGGCTCCGGCCAGGATACTGTCAGTGATAAGGCCTTTGAGGATAGATTGAAGGAGGCAGAAAAAGTCATCATGGAGCTGCTGGAGGAGGCTCAGAACAGCAAAGGTAAAGCTGGTCTAATCTGACACTAATAAAACCATATGAGGATCAGAAGCTGGAATTAGTAGAGCAATAGTTAGATTCAGCATGTAAGGTCAAGGTGTCCTAATGTACTGCCTTGGTCCTTTCAGATGCAGACAGAGGTCTGTTGGACCGTCTGAACGCCCTGAACAACACCCTGACCACCCAGTGGAACCGTTTGCAGAGCATCCGCAACACAGTGGATGACACCAGCGCTCAGGCAGACCGTGCTCGTGACAGAGTCCAAGATGCCGAGAACCTGATAGATCGAGCTCGACAGGAACTGGTCAAGGCCAAGGATGCCGTCAGTAAAGTGGTAAGTGACATCAATATTGTCCTGATAATTAATGGAATGACCAACATCAGTTAATTGAGCCAGTGTTATTCACAGGACATCAAACCTGCCGGCAGCACTGGAGAGCCCAACAACATGACCTTGCTGGCTGAGGAGGCTCGACGCCTTGCCGACAAGTAAGACTCCACCATCAACAGCTCTAACTGGCCAAACCTGAAAGACTCATCAAGAACTCATCAAATCTCAAAGATGAACTAATTTCATCTACTGTGGTGAGGGGGAATCTTTTAAAGTCATCTTGAAAAAATGTGTTCAATGTTGGTTCCTACAGGCACAAGATGGATGCTGATCAGATCGAGAAGATCGCCAAAGATGCAAACGACACATCCACCAAAGCATATAACCTGCTCCTGAAGACTCTGGAGGGCGAAAGCAAGATGGGTGATGAGATTGACAAGCTCAACAAGATGTAGGTCACATTTCAGTTTGTCCAGATCAGAAAAGTTTCAGCAGGGACAAACCCACACAGGGGTGTGTCCATGTTTGCTTTGTAGTTTGATTTGATACTTTTGAATCTTTATTCAGTTGTATTGTCTCAAGTTGTTTAATATAACTTCTTTGCTTGTAAAAAATATCCTTTGTCCTTTTTTGTTTTACGATGTTTGTTGTAGTTTGTGCCTTTTAGTGGCAGTTTGGTGTCCTAGTGAATAAAGCCTGTTTAAAATTTTGGACTTTATGTCAAATGGAAGAAAAATCTGAGGCAATGAGTTTCCAGCAAATTTCGGACTTCCTGACCTTCTGGCTCCTCTCCCGGTTCAGGTACAATGAGGCAAAGGACCGGGCCATGGATCTGGAGAAACAGGCCAACAAGGTCCAGGCTGATGCAGAGGAGGCTGGGAACAAAGCTCTGAAGCTTTTTGCCAACCTGACCAGCCTCCCACCATTTGACACAAAAACCCTGGAGGTAAATGCTAACCAGGTAAAAAAGGCCTGTGATGCTCTAGAAATCACACGAATTAATGATGCTCCTGTTTTCAGGATGACGCCAAAAAGATTAAGAAAGAGGCGTCCGATCTGGACAACCTGATTGACAAGACAGAACGGGAGTACAATGAACTGCGAGACGACCTGAAGCCCAAAGAGCTGGAGGTTCGAAAGCTGCTGGAGAAAGGGAAGAGTGAGCAACAGGTGGGTTCAGAACATGACCTATTACCTATCCTCTGGCTATCCTATTTAACACGAGCCATTAAACCTCCTCCTGTTCATCAGACCGCAGATCAGCTGTTGGCCCGAGCCGATGCCGCCAAAGCTCTAGCCGAGGAGGCGGCAAAGAAGGGCCAGTCAACTTTCAAAGAAGCAGAGAACATCCTTGAGGACCTCCGAGGTACCTACGCAGTCTTGTTTCAAGTCGGAGCACCAAGAATTAATCCAAATCCTGTGGTCACCTTGAACTGCTCTTCAGCAAATAAGGAACCATTAGGAGATAAAACCACATAAAGTAGCTTCACAGGCTGTAAGACTGCTTAACGGAAAATTTGGCAATGCCTTGACATGCTGTAAAATCTCGCTGTTTATTGAAAAAAAGGAATCATGATTTTACATAAAATTTGGGGGATTTTTAGCTTTTTAATCTCAGTCTCTGTTTATGTATTTAAAGGTCTTAATCCATGCAGAACTCTTAACAAAACATATTCTAGTGTACTGTGTGTTAAGGGAAAGTTGAGAGGATGTTGACAGACTTTTGCAGGAAATCAAAAGTGGAGATGATTTAGTTTTAACTTTGCACTGATTGTAAATTTATCTCTTAAATAATTTTGAATTGATGTTTCTTTTCCGAACTTCTTCCAGATTTTGACAGGAGGGTCAACGACAACAAGACAGCAGCAGAGGAAGCCATGAAGAAGATCCCCATCATCAATGCCACTATCATGACCGCCAATGAAAAGACACGGCAGGCGAAGGAGGCACTTGGCAATGCTGCTAGTGATGCTGGGGAAGCCAAGAGGAAGGCCGAAGAGGCTGAGAAGATTGCAGGCAACGTACAGAAGGTAACTAGGCGCACCCTGCTGGTTGATGAGTGGGTTGTTTATCCTGCTCACTGTCTTTTCACATCGTGTCCTCGCAGGGCTCAGCTAAGACTAAAGAGGAAGCAGAGAAAGCGCTGCAGGACACCAACAAGCTGGACAAAGATGTTAACAACATGATGGATCAGCTGAGCGCCGCGGAGGAGGAGCTGAAGAAGAAGAAGGCTGAGGCTGACAGCGACATGATGATGGCTGCCATGGTATGAACTCATTCTCTGAATATGAGGAAGTTTTAAACTGTTTAAAAAGCTATTGTTGATAGTTGGTGGGATTGATCTGTCCTGCAGGCATCAGATAACGCCAAGCAGGCTGAGGACAATGCTCGCAAAGCCAAGAGTACAGTGAAGACGGTACTGAAGATCATCACGGATCTGATGGATCAGCTAGGTAGGTCCAGAACTCATCTTTCTGAGTGGTTTTACTCCTGCAACATTAGCTGTGAGTTTCAAACTAACCGTCATGTTTTTTTCTGCAGGAAACATCGATAAAGTGGATCTTAGCAAACTGAACCAGATTGATGAGTCGCTGAAGCGCGCCAAGGACAAGATGGCTGGTAGTGAGCTTGACAAGAAGCTGAGAGAGCTTAATGACGTGGCAAGCACACAGAAAGAGATGATCGACGACTATGACCGGCAGATCCAAGAGATCCGCAATGACATCAACAACCTCAACGACATCAAGGCAACGTTACCCGAAGGCTGCTTCAATACACCGTCACTGGAGCAGCCTTAACCCCTCCCACCTCCTCCTCCGCCCCGCCCTTTTCCCTCCCACACTCACACCTAACACTCCGGCAAATGTGCCGATTTTTACCAAAACAGTTCTTGTTCTCAGATTCTTTGCCAACATTTCAGTCACGGCCAGCAGAGGGGCAGTTGCTGGTGACGGCAGTGTTGTTACAATGAACTCCACGGTGCAGAGACGCCGTGCAGCGAGGTGGACAAACCTCAGAGAGACAACCAGAACCATAAACCCGACGTGACTGCAGCCACACAGGAAGTCCACTGGCGCCTTGCCATATTTTTGTCTTCAGCGTTTCAGAACACGTGAAGGAATTCTCAGATCCTCCTCCCAAAGCTACGCTCTCCACACAGACAGCAGGGAAAAAGTTTCAAATCCCCTCTTCTGCAGTATTCACACCTCCAGCAGCGGGCAGTGCTTTGCAAAGTCACATAAACTGCTGTGAGGGAAGCTGCCAAAGTCCCAGAGAGATAAAACCAGAACCAAACTCTTTCTCATTTACAATCTTCCAGATCTTAACCTTGATAGAAGCTGTGAATTCTGTGGGAAGAAAAGTGGCTGTTTTCCATCACAGACAGAAGCTCAAAATCTCCCAAGAGCAACAAAATGTTCCACAAAATTCAGTAAGAGCTTAGAAGCAGCATCAAAGTTTCAGTCCCCAAATCTGTTTATGAGCCACACTAAATAAAAGTGGATGTTTTATTAGAGAAACATTGCAAAGGTTTACTTTAGATAAGCTACAACTTTAACCTGCTAGACCTTATAATCGTTCAAATCAGTCTTTACCAGCAGTTCTCCAGGCTTTGCGAAGGTGCTACAGAGTTTTTCATTGGTTTTTCTGTAACTTTTTTAAATTTAGTAAAGCATAACTGATTCCAGGCCATTTTCAGTTGCTGATTTTCATATTTTCTCCTAGAAATTAATTGAAATTCAAATGTGACTCATAGTTTAACTAATTTTAATTTTCAGTGAGTCAAAAAAAGCTATGGAACGTTTGTGTTAGCTTGCTAAGGCTAATCTTAGTACGCTAGGCTCTGTGCTAGCTTGTCAAACAACTCATTAGTTATCATGGTGAATGCTTAAGTTTTTCTTGACAACGCTAATGTTACATTTAAACTTAACATGCCGGCATTTGCCATTGTATGTTTAAGTTATTGTCATTATGCTGATTATGTTACCATGCTAATGTTAACATATGCAAAATATTTTTTGCAGATAATCGTTTTATATAAAGACTGAGTTGGCCAAACTTTTAACACTTAAGTCTAGCAGGTTTTCCCATTTTTTCCTATACCAGGATTTTTGTCTCCAACTTCTGGTGTCAGTGTTCAGTGTGAAATACTTTGTGTTGAGGTGGTACGCTGGGCTGGAGATGCCTCGCTGCTGGCAAAAAAACTTTCAGAGCTTTACTACCACCTTCTGGGCTGGAGCATGGACCTCAGTGTTACTGATGTGCTAGAAACTAGGGAATGAAGAAAGATGCGATTAGATTCACTTTTTAGCATAATTGTGAACAGCTTGCTAGTTAGTTCGCATGTTAGAATTAACAATAATGTTAGCCTTAGCATGCTAGTTTAGTAAACTTTTGTTGGACAGCATTATTTCACATTACTTTTCCTGGAGTGCCTACATTTCCAGAAGACTGTAAAAATCACTGGTCTTTCTTTAATATCTTAAAAACATCAGAATAACAATTGACTTGAGAATAAAGTCTGATCTTTATTCTGAACCTGACTACAATATGGCTGATTTATTACTGCCTGTTGTGTTCTGTATATTTCTCAGCATCATAGATACAGCCCAGATTGGACAGAAGTTTTCCAGCTGGCTGCTAGCATTTTCCAGCTCAAAATCTAAAGAAAATCCCAGACTTCAGAAAGCCTGGACGACTATTGATCCAGAGCACCTGAAAAGAAGGAAGATAAACACGTGGGATGAATCAGGAGTTCTGTCTGTGGTGGAAACTTCTGAGAAGAGAAGATTTTGTCTGAATGATGTGAAGCTTCCTTATCTTATCAGATAAAATGCTTTTCCAATGTTGGGACAAGACAGTTTCCCTGTTGGATGATGTTGGAATATGTTTGTGTGTAAAATCCCATTCCAACCCCTGGAATGACCCCTTCTGGACTTTGGCAGCTTCTGCCGGCTCATCAGTGCGTTCCCACGCTGCAACACCTCACCTTTGTCTCCACATCCAAATCCTATGCAACTTTGTACATTCTGCGTAGCGAGAGTTTTATCTGATACACTGGTGCTAATAATTATTACAAATGTTTTATTTTTGAGTGAATGTTTTTTATTATTAAGAGTTAGAGCAAGGAGTTTATTATTATGTGTGTAAATAAGTGATTGGCTGATTTTATCCTGAGCAGCCCCAATACGTTTGATCACAATCAATCAACTGAAACCTCCAGGTGAAGATATATCCTTTATCATAACGTCTGTGGTATGTTATTATTCTAATTGTTATAATTATTATTATTATCTCTGCTTGCTTGTACACTGGGCTGAGAGCTGCTGCCTTCCACCATTACTGTTTGTGTTAATTTTTTGTGGGTTTTCAGGAGGTTTTGAGCCCATCATCAGTCAGGACGAGTCTGTTCACTCACCAGAGGCAACGAGCGTGCTCACATGCTTTTTATTTACGGTTCGCGCCTTAAAGTACAGTTGTTGGTACTTCTGCAGAGTTTTTAAATTCACACAGACCGATCGTTGCCCTTCAGACCACAGGATGTCCTCATCTCGTCTGTTTCAGAGACTCGTCTGTCCTCCCTGCAGCCTGCGCAGCTCCAAGCTCTGTAATCAGTATTTTAAGTTATATGGGCTGTTTGTGGCGAGATCTGCTGTTGTTCTTCATGTTGGTAGCCATGTTGGAGCTGCTCAGCCTGCAGGATTCCTCTGTCATGTTTCCAGCTCTGCTCACACCTGCCTGTAAACCCAAACCTAACATTTCAGTAATAAAAACCAACTACTACAGGACTCACTTGTCTCTGAGTTGACTTTCTTTCAGGTTTTAATCCTCCACTGAAGCAGGCTGAACCCGCTTCATTCTTCGAACATCAGGAGGAACACCAGATAAACATGTAGGGTTAAACTGATGACCTTTGGGATCTGAGGAGGACCCAGTAGGAACATCAGGAATGCTGGATAACTGCAGGAACCCATCTCAGCTCTACGAGTACGAGAGTCAAACTGCAGACAGAGCAGGAAGATTAAAGCACAATGGCATGTGTCCTGCTGAAAATTAAAACCACTTATTTGAAACCAGCAAGGATGAAAACCACACTTCAAAAAAATTAACTCAGTGGTTCCACAATTATTGTCTTCTGGTCATATTTCAACATCCATCTTCTTCCAACAGGATTTAGTATAGATAGACCAGGTAACCTAATCTTGGACTGTGGGAGGAAGCTGGAGTACCTGGAGAGAACCCACCTATGCAAGGGAAGAACATGCAAACACCTCACATAAAGATCCCTTGCCAAGAGTCGAACCCAAGACCTTCTTTCTGCAAGCCCAAAGCTTAGTTTACAGTAGCCGGTGTTCCCAGGTGGTCACTGATTCAGGTGCTACAGGTCTTTTTCCCGCGAGCAGCACAGCTCAACTCTACACAGGTCTGCTGGTTTTCCATTATAAACTGAGTAACAGCTCCTGTGGGGGGGGGCACCAAATCTTTTCTCTGCAGATGCTATTGGGGATCTTGTTGTTTTCTTAGGGTGCTGTGAAGTGATCATAGGTCCCTACGTTCCTCTACAAGACATTCAACATCCCCAATGGTCACATATACAGTATCTAGACAATCTCTGGCTTTTCAGTGACACCATTCAGAAACAAAAACATTGGAAACCTTTACATCGAAACAAACTGGGTCTGTAACATCAAAACTCAATGGAAGGTAACAGGAGACATTTTTTTTCGGCTGTCTTCACATTAGGAAAATGTGTGTGATCCAGAGAAACGGCATCCATCCCACTTTAGACAGAGCAGCTCTTCTTTCTAGGAATCTGACCAAATTTATTAGTCCTCCAAAACACTGACAACCCAGGGTCCAGACCAGGGAGCAGAGTCGCAGTTTAACACACCTCTCTGCGGCTTCTGGACTGTCACCCACCCCTTACATTATTAAGACAGTGTCTTAAGACACTGTCACGGCCAAGATCAAATGTATGAAAGACTAACCTAAAAAGAGCAAATCAAGAAAATCTCATAAAGATAAATACGACTCTAACTGAACAGAAAAATAAAGCAAATGTGGTTTATTGAACATTAGATCTCTCTCTTCAAAGTCTTTGTTAATGACTTGATGTGTGATAATCAGATTGATTTGTTCTGTCTCACAGAAACCTGGCTGCAGCAAGAGGATTATGTTAGTATAAATGAGTCAACCCCTTCTAAATATTTAAATTTTCACATTCCTCATAGTACAGGGCGAGGTGAAGGAGTAGCAACTATTTTTCATTCAGATTTACCAGTTGATCTTTCGCATATTAATGGCTACGGTTGTTTTGAACATTAACCCCTAGTTTTCCTCATCCTAGTTGCAAAGCAGTAAAACCACTTTTGTTTGTTGTTCTGTATCATCCACCAGGCCCTCACTCTCAATTTTTAGATCATTTTGTCAGATTTTTTTTATCTGATTTTGTGTTAAACACTGATAAGATCATTACAGTGGGGGACTTTGACATTCATGTTGACACTGAGGGTGATAGCCTAAATGTAGCCTTTAATGCTATCATCTTGGACTCAAAGAATTCACTGTCCTACCCACTTGTATTATCATACTTTAGACCTTGTTGAATTGAGCTTACTGCATTGTTTGATAACTAGGATCAATTGGAATATATGTATGATTGAACTGAAATGATTTTTTAAAAGCGCCTCCAGACGGCATTTGTTGTGAATTGGCGCTAAATAAATGAATTGAACTAAATTGTGGTCGAGGGGCAAAACATCAAAGATTCAGTCTTGATCCAGATTCCTGGAGGTTTTATGGCAGGTCAGTTATTCAGATCAGAACCACTTCAGAACAGGTGTTCAGTTCCCTGTGAGTGTAAAAATGGACCAGCAGCCTGATGGAGGTTTATAAACTTTCATACTGAATGATGTAAAACTGGATTAAAACCCTAAAAATCAACCCGAACAAAACCGAACCTTCAGGCTGTCCGCTCCGCAGAGGTTCCTGCTGCTGCTCCAGCAGAAACCTTTTGGACCAGAACCAGGATCTCCTCTGCAGCTGCAGTCAGCCTCTCTATCAGCAGCGTCCTGAGCAGGTCGGGCATCTTCGAGCAGAACTGCTCCAGTTCAGACGGTTCCGAAATGTAAACAGCTGCAACCAAGAACCACCCAGTTTACTTGAGCTTTACCGCCCCCTGCTGGTCAGACTGAGGACTGGAGAACCGACTCAGCAGAAGAATCGGTTCAGAGTTCAGTTCACATTGACTAAAACTGAACTATTCATCTGTACGGTTCATCCTCAGAGTTCAGAAGAACCGGAAACATTTAACGGAGTCAGGTTTCACCACTCCAACCGGACCCGAACTGATACAATACTGCAGTACCAGCTGGGACCAGCAGAGGGAGGCAGAGCGCCGCCTGTTGAACACCAGTGATGTTCCGATAGAGCTGTGACCTGCTCTACCTGGACCTTCAGAGGTACCGGGCCCCGGATCAGAACCGCACATACAGACTCGGTCAGCGAGAACACAGAACCACAGACTGGGTCAGAAACAGAACAACAGGCTGGAACAGAAACAGAACAACAGACTGGGTCAGAAACAGAACAACAGGCTGGAACAGAAACAGAACCACAGACTGGGTCAGAAACAGAACCACAGAGGGAACAGAAACAGAACCACAGACTGGGTCAGAAACAGAACAACAGGCTGGAACAGAAACAGAACAACAGACTGGGTCAGAAACAGAACCACAGACTGGGTCAGAAACAGAACAACAGAGGGGACAGAAACAGAACCACAGACTGGGTCAGAAACAGAACAACAGGCTGGAACAGAAACAGAACCACAGACTGGGTCAGAAACAGAACCACAGAGGGAACAGAAACAGAACCACAGACTGGGTCAGAAACAGAACAACAGGCTGGAACAGAAACAGAACAACAGACTGGGTCAGAAACAGAACAACAGAGGGGTCAGAAACAGAACAACAGGCTGGAACAGAAACAGAACCACAGACTGGGTCAGAAACAGAACCACAGACTGGGTCAGAAACAGAACAACAGAGGGGACAGAAACAGAACCACAGACTGGGTCAGAAACAGAACCACAGAGGGAACAGAAACAGAACCACAGACTGGGTCAGAAACAGAACAACAGGCTGGAACAGAAACAGAACCACAGACTGGGTCAGAAACAGAACCACAGACTGGGTCAGAAACAGAACAACAGAGGGGACAGAAACAGAACCACAGACTGGGTCAGAAACAGAACCACAGAGGGAACAGAAACAGAACCACAGACTGGGTCAGAAACAGAACAACAGGCTGGAACAGAAACAGAACCACAGACTGGGTCAGAAACAGAACCACAGAGGGGACAGAAACAGAACCACAGACTGGGTCAGAAACAGAACCACAGAGGGAACAGAAACAGAACCACAGACTGGGTCAGAAACAGAACCACAGACTGGGTCAGAAACAGAACAACAGAGGGGACAGAAACAGAACCACAGACTGGGTCAGAAACAGAACCACAGAGGGAACAGAAACAGAACCACAGACTGGGTCAGAAACAGAACAACAGGCTGGAACAGAAACAGAACCACAGACTGGGTCAGAAACAGAACCACAGAGGGGACAGAAACAGAACCACAGTCTGGGTCAGAAACAGAACCACAGAGGGGACACAAACAGAACCACAGACTGGGTCAGAAACAGAACCACAGAGGGGACAGAAACAGAACCACAGTCTGGGTCAGAAACAGAACCACAGAGGGGACACAAACAGAACCACAGACTGGGTCAGAAACAGAACCACAGAGGGGACACAAACAGAACCACAGACTGGGTCAGAAACAGAACCACAGTCTGGGTCAGAAACAGAACCACAGAGGGAACAGAAACAGAACCACAGGCTGGAACAGAAACAGAACCACAGTCTGGGTCAGAAACAGAACCACAGAGGGAACAGAAAGGATCAAAATAGTCACCAAATGTTCACAAACAGTGGAAAAAGGTCCAAAATAAGCAAAAACTGAGAAAACAGAGACTAAATACTCAGAATCAACACAAGATCATTTCTAAGACAAAAAGACTGAAAACAGACATGGTGAAGAACAATAACTGAATCCAGAAAGGAGCACCAAATGGACCGGAAACAGAACCAGAAACACACTCCCCCTTCAGGACGGGTAGCAGGCAGCAGGTGATGGAACATGCAGACTTTAGGAAAGAACCTGGAGAGGACCAGGAGAACATGCAGGAGCCAGGACCTTCTCTCTGCAGCCTGACTTGACGCAGGACGCTTCGATCCATGAGAAGAACGTGACCTTCTTCACATTCTTTCTGCGTCAGGTTTAGGATCTAGAACAAGGCCGCTCATGGTGGCAGCATGTCGGAGCAGCTCTGCTGATTGTGATCAGCTCTTTTTCTGGAGTTGTGTTCATCATTTCCTGGTTTGGACTATTATTCTCTCTGGTTCTGGACGCTGAGCAGCTGCAAGGTTTCTGCTCTTACTTTTCTACTTTCAGATAGTTGTTATGACACGTAACCGTGGCAACAAGGTATTGTTTTTACAATTAGGAGCAGCTGATTAGCATCTCAAAAACGTGACTAATCGCTGAACTTTAACCCCAAATTCCAGAGGAGGTGAAAAGGAGGCTTCATAGACGCAGAGAGAGCAGGAGGAAGTTCAAAGCACCTCTTCCACCCATCATAACAAGGATCCCCGACTCCAACAGCTTTCTGACCACACAGCGGACCGGACAGAGATCTAAGGAGGAGTGACAAAAGCAAAGGCGGTGGATTAGCAGAGCTGATGATGTCATCCAGGACACGTTCTGGTAGGAAATTCTCTCTGCTGCCTGGATATTGAGCTGTTAGCATGTCGTGACGGTCATGAGACTGCTATACAATCTTCAGTCAGAGGCATCCTCAGAGTCGTTACAACACTGACTGCTACTGGAGATCCTTCCGAGCCATCTGTTCGACTCGTTGAAGCTACTTGGATGATCTGAGATCCGACGACATGTAATTTCCCTTTCGGATGAATAAGGGATTTCTGAACTGGCTTTGTCCTCCAGAACCTTCCTGGTTTAACTTCCCTGCATTAGGTCTCATCTCCATCTTGGGATGCATTTAAAATGTCACCTCTGACCCTGAGGAGTCTGCATGCACCAGAACCACAGAACCGTCTAGAACCTTTATTCACCAACAGACCAACCAGAACTTTAGGACTGTCATGTCAGCTTCTTCTCTGGGTTCCTGGTTCTATGGAAACCAGAGGGAACCAGAACCTTTTCACGGTTTCAGAACCGTCCCACCTACCTGAGCAGGAAAACTATACAGAACCACGCAGAACCTTGATCTCTGTTATAACAAGGGAGCTTTTAGTTGGCTGCTTACCTGAAAACTGTTCAGATCTCTTCAAGCTCGATTCATTTACCACGTTTTAGTGGAAGAGTTGGATTTATTTACAGTTTGCTTTAAAATGAGCGAACGAATGAACTGAAAATGCAATTATCATTATATTAATATTCAGTCCAGGAGGTCAGAACCCGACCCGACCCGTCTGACACCAGCCGCTCCAGCAGGAACCGACCCGGTTCTGAACATTTAACACAGAGACTCCTTCACATCTGCGGGTTGATTCCAGGAACTCCACGTTTCACAATTAGAAACATGTGGAGTTACCTGGATGGGTGGATGACGTCATCATCAACAACAACAACAACAACAACAACGACGATGACGATGATGATACGGTGAGTCGTGTCTTGGCAGGCCTCAGGCCGTCTGGTTTGGACCCTGAATCCTCTGAGGTGACTCTGGTCCGCCTTCATCAGGAAACATGGCCTCAGGTCCTGGACGTCCTCCTCTTCCTCCCGGATCTCCTTGCGCGCTCCCGCGGGGGCTGGCACGTCGCTGCGCGGCGCCGCTGCCCCGCGCGGCCCCGTGGAGCGGCAGCGGCTCAGATCTCCAGCCCGCCGGAGACTCACCGACCTCCGCCTGGATCCCGGACTTCCAGCCGCTCTCTGCGCTCTCCCTGCCGGACTGTGGGGGATAATTCAGCGGGAAGGAGAGGAGAGGTTCCCGGCTTCCTGTTTCTGGAGCTTTGGTGGAAGTTTGGACCGTTTTTCCCCAGAGCTGGAACCATGAGGCAGGACCGGACGGCCAGCCGGAGCGCCGCCGGCTGCAGCGGCAGCAGCTAGCGGCCTTCAGGGAGCAGCGGGGCGGTCAGAGCCCCGGAGCCTCCATGCGGGATCAGACTCTCACTTTATCCCACTTTCACTCACACTTCCCGGCTTAACGCGCTCCTCCGGAGGCTCTCCTCCCAACACAGCAAGTTTCCTCGGTGGGATATGGATCCGGACTCGGCACCGGCAGACCTGGACTCCCTCCAGGGCGGACTGGGTCTCCTGGATCCTCTGGTGGACCGGATCCTGGGGGACTCCGTGTCCCAGCAGCAGGGATGGCTCCGGGTTTACGGTAAGGAGAACTCACCCCGGGGGGAGGGAGCCTGGCACCGGGACCGGGACGATCCCGGGTACCGGTCCAGTTAGGTCGGAACCAGCAGCAGCTGGACTTCATAGAGGTTTGACCCTGGAACTGGTTCTCTAAAAATAGACCCAGTTGGTCCCAGTTGGTCCTGGAGCCGAGCCGCAGGATCCAGTTTCCGCAGACAGTAGAGTCCAAGAGACAGAACTTCTCAGAACCCGTCCTGAAAGTTGTTGAGCCAGAACAGAACCACCTCAGAGCCAGAACCACGGTGGAAGCCTGCAGAACTGGCTGGGTTTTCCGGGTTTTCCCCGTGAAGTTGAAGGAACTCGGGAGTTTTTGGGTCAGAACCCAGTGGCCCGGTTCTGTTAAAGCAGCTGGGGTCAGACTGAGTACCGGGTCAGGTGTTGACCTCTAAGGCTGAAGCTTCAGAACCTTTCTGCTCAGTTCTGAACCTTTCAGAACCTTCTGGGCTGAACTCTGAGGTCCGGTTCGGATTCTGCTGGAACCGATCCGGACCATCAGACGTTCCTTCTCAGATTAATCATCCATAAATCCTCATTAATTTGGTAAAAATTAAATATTTTACAAGAATAATCTGTAATCTTTAATCTGGACCCGGTTGAGCTCTTTAAACATCACGTTGTCATGACAACCAGACAGAAGTTCCAGGTGAGGGTCAGAGGTCATCAGTCGTGTTCAGATGTTTCACCTGTGAATCCCCTGCAGGAGATGGAGACGTCACAGGGTTCTGGTACCAGAACTTTCCTCCTGAAGCCCAAACTGGTCCTGGACAGAACCTGGAGGTTCCCACTGGTCATGTGACCTGTGACGTCATCCACCCGTCCAGGTAACCCCACATCATGTTTCTAGTTGTGAAACAAGTGGAGTTCCTGGACTCAGGTGTTCAGAACCGAACCGGGTCGGTTCCCGCTGGAGCAGCTGGTGTCAGACGGGTCGGGTCGGGTTCTGACCTCCCGGGCCAAAGCTGGACACCGTGACTCAGAAGTTCTGGGCTCGCCGGGGCTTTCAGTCTGACAGCGACATGAGTCACCTGAACGCCTCAGCGGCTCTCAGCCGGGTCTGCTGGTTCTGGTGACAGCAGAGGTCTCAGGGTTGATGCATTAAATAAAAAAAAAAATTAAAAATAAAGTTCTGATGCGGACTGGGAGACGGTTCTGGAGAAACTCTGTCAATGAAAGTCTCGAATCTTTTGGTTTATTGGATCAAAGAATCAGGAGTTTGTGGTTCTGTTGGGTTCTGGTTCTGATCTCTGCAGATTTGTTCTCAGCTCCCCATGAGCAAAGGTTCTGATCGTCCTCATCGGGTCGGTTCCGTCCTGAAGCTGCGGCTTTAATCCGTCTCTGCGTCGGCTGCAGGGAATTATCCCGGGAAGCTCGTTAAATCGGACCTCGGAGCGGCGCCGGGTTGGGGGAACATCTGTCGGGTCGGAGATTAATCCTCCAGGAACATTTGGGTCAGACCGTCAGCCGGTCCATAAAGGTTTGGTTCTAACAGAACCCAGAGATGATCCGACCCACTGCTGGTCCAGAACCGGTTCCTGAGCAGGTTTTAGCTCCAGCTGGTCCAAATCTAAAGGTTCTGTTTGTTCTGCAGCTCCGGATCGGACCGGACTGATTCTACGGTCCAACAGAGCGCGGTTCCAGAACCTTTAACACCGCTTTGGGGCCAGAATGTTTTCGGATCCGTCCGGAGTTTTTCCCAGCCACCCAGAGGAGTTCTGCGGTTCTGATCCATGCTTGTTGTGCAGGATGGGTTCTGATTGGAGACAGAACCGGGCCCAGCTGGTTTTCCTGTCAGGGCCCGGTGCTGCAGCGGGGCTGTGGGAACTAATTCACACCTGAGCTCCCTGCGGGTTGGACCGGGTCGCGGTTCTGGAGCTGTGAAACGGGCAGATTCTCACCTTTTCCCTCGTCGCCGGAATGATGGAGGAATTTCCTGCAAAACCTGGAGCGTTTCATTCTGCTGAGAGTTTGTTCGGGTCGGTTCTGATCCGACTGTCCCGCCGGGCTGCAGCTCTTCCTCCTCTGAAGGTTCTGAACGTCTCGCTCAGCTGGGTCTGAAGCTATAGAGGCAGAGCATCAGGTCCAACTGGCTGGTTCCGTCTGAGATTCTTTAACGGGTCAGAACCGGAACCCGACCCCGCGTGTGTTTAACATGTAGTGACCTGGTTTGGACCCGGTCTGTGAGCTCATCCACCGGTTCTGTTCCCAGTCAGAGGGATCGTCTCTGCTGGGTCCAGTTGGTCCGGTTCTGTCTGCAGACAGACTCTGGTTACTCTGGGTCATGGCTGGTTAGAATCCGACCAGAACCAGAACCCTGTCGTTGTGGTCAGACGGGTTCTATCAGGTCAGTTCTGACCCCAGAGTCCAGTTTGGGTTTGGACCCAGACGGCCTGTTTGTCCTGTCAGTCCGCAGGTTCTGGAGGACAATGGAAGCGGGTCGGGGAGGAAATGGAAAGTTCCTCCATGCCTGGTGGGGGGGCAGGATTTCCCCTCTGAACAAACAGGTCCGGACCAAAATAGGCCCGGTTCTATTTCTGGACTCAGAGTGGAAAAACACAACTGGACCGCCTTGGTTCTGCAGGACAGAACCGTCCACACCTCTGTTAGACTCTTGGTTCTGGTTCCTGGGATCTAGATTTGAACTGGGTTTTTTTTCTCCCAGCTTCAGCCCAGTTCTGGTACCGGTTCTGGTAGCGGACCACAACGTCCTGTTCCGGTTTACTCTATGGCAGGCTGTTTTAGCATAAAATCGGTTTGGTCTGACTGCTGCTACGTTCCAGATTTCTAAAAATGAAAACCAGATTCTGACTATCCTGGATGATGATCTCAGTTATCTCCAGTCACATTTTGGTCAAAATCCCTTTCAAGACATGGAACTGAACAGAAACAGCCTTTATTGTCCAGCAAAATGGAAGTTCAGGTGTAGCAGCAGCAACAGATATAAAGTTTCACACAAAAAGTTCTTAAAGTGTAAAAAACTATTTTAATAATAATAATAATCTGTGAAAGACTAGCAGAAAATACTGAGCGGTTATTAGAAGTAGGCATATCAGACCCACGATCCTCGGGCTGTGCCACTGCGTCGGATCACTTTTTCCAAGAATGTACAGAATGTACCTGTGTGCTGAGCAATGAAAAAAGATAGTGATTATAATCCAGTGTATCAGTGCAGAAACACAGATGTGCAATAACTGCAGAAATGTTATTTAAAATGAGCAAGAACAGAGTAGATGATGGTGCAAAGGCCAGCAGGGGTGTGAACACTTATTGGTTCTGTTGATGGTTCTAGAGTCTAACAGCTGCTGGGAGGAAGGATCTCCTATAACGCTCCTTAGTGCACCGAGGATGCAGCGGTCTGTCACTGAAGGAGCTCAGCGGCTCAGCGACAGCTTCATGCGTGGGGGGGGGACGTATCTCGAATGACGTCACAGGATTCGTCACCTGGAGGTTCAGCCGTCCGTAACTGCAGTTCAAGATATCTCAAACGTAACTATGACGAGTCAAAACTACATTTTCAGATATCTGAGGTAAGAAATTGAGCGTAAGCCCCTCTGGTGCTGCTTCTGAGCTGTCCAAACAGTTGCCTGCACAATTCTGGGTTTCCTGCACAAAATAGTCAGAAAATGTCAGAATACAGAAAGAGCTCAGCAGGATGAGGGAGAGGAGGAGAACGCGAACTTCGTGAACGGCTGCAGAAATCTGCAGAGCATTTCCTATTTATTCTCTGCCAAGACACAAACAACGCACTTAAAGACGGCTTGAAGAGCTAAAAGTGCTGCTCCCAAGATGAAAATGGAGCAGTTCAAAACGCTTTTTTTCCATTTAAAATGTTATAATGCTACGTAACTTTGAGACATTTTGACTTGAAAGAATAATTGTTCAAGTTATTAATGACATCATTCTGACTAGTCAGGATGTTAATTTAAGATATCTGAAATAGAAAATCCAACCAGATTGAAAGTGTTCCAGATATCTCTAATTAATCTGGAGAAATCTTAAAAGGAATCATGACGAGTCAGGATTACAGTTCCAGATATCTCCAAGTTAGTTTTGCCGAGTCATAATTAGCTTTCTAGAAATCTGCAACTTAATTTGCACCAGTTGAATCTGATATATCTGAAATCTAAAAACACACTTAAGATATCTTGAATTGGAATTATGACTAGTCAGAACAAAAAGTGAGATATTTTAAATTTACTTTATGACTAGTCATAATTTAATTATTGATATCTGAAATATATGTTTGAGAATAAAGTTAAAGAATAAAAACTAAATCTGACCACATTTAGTCAGAACGTAATTAGAGAAATCTTCATTAATTAAAAATTCTAGTCATAAACCGATTTCAGATATCTAGAACGTAAGTGCGGTGAGGCTGATTTTATGTTAAAATTGCCTGCCATACATGCCGATAATGGTACCTGTTCTGTGAATTCGGGTCAACATTCTCAGCCAGACAGAACCGGACTCTCGATGGACCATCATCTGCAGTTTGCTGAAGCTCTACCAGATGTGGTCTCCACAGAAGGACCACCAGATCTGGCCTTGAATCTCTAACACTGGACTGTTCTGGACCTGGTACTGGTTGGTTCTGGACCTGGTACTGGTTTATTCTGGAGCCTTAAACGGTCCGTGGTGTCTGGAACCTCGCTTCTGTTTGCTGCATCACATAAACGGAAGAGGAGCAGCATCTTCCTCAGGAATCTGTAAACTACAGGTTGGATTCATCGGCCCCTGAGACACAGGAAGCAGAACTTCCTGTTTGTTTGCTGAAACAGAACCAGAACTTCTTGTTTGCCTCCTGAAACAGAACCGGACCGGTTCCTCTGGGCTCAGAGGAGCTTCATGGAAGAACCAGGAGCAGTTTTCCTGTTTCCTCCCTGCAGCTGATTGAAGGAATCGGGGTGTTTGTTTACATTCCTGATCAGATACCTGGACCCTGCGGTCAACAGGAAGTAATCTGATTACTGCAGAGGTGGAGGCTGTAAACTCAGCAGGGAGAGGAAACGTTACTCAGAGGAACTGAAGCAGGTTTGTTCCTCTTCATGTTCTGTTCTGAAAGCTTCCTCCTTTCTGGGTCTGACCCATGAACTCGGCCTGGACCCGGATCGTGGTTCCCAGACCTGGAGCTGCTCCAGAGCTGCTTTTTCCCAGTTTTATCCCTGAACATTAAACGCCCCACCAGCCAGATGGATCTGGATGTGGATGCTGAACAAGGTTCTAAAGATCTGAGACGAGTCCAGGTTCCCTGCAGGATTAAACTCCTCCTAAAAATGGGATCAGTTACCGCCCGGAGCTTCTGGCTCCATGAGGGCCCCCGGCAGGATTCCTGAGGGCCGCTTCCCCCCTCCCAGGGTGTCCAGCAGCAGATCTGCTCTCTGCTATTCTTAGCTTGTTTCCAGCAGGAAGTGGACGAGGGGTGGATAATGGGACGCCTGATAGAGGTCCATCACCGTCTCCAGGGTGTCCTCCACCCACAGCCGTCCCTGCTGATCTCAGACCTGTGTCCAGAACCAGAACCGGGTTTCCACCAGTCGTCTCAGGAGGATTGATGAGTTATTCCATGACATCATCAGATGGTGACTAAAACAGGAAGTGACTGTGAGGTGAGGCAGCTGCTGGACCGAGATCATTACCTCAGAGCTGCAGAGACGGGATCAGAAATCTCCAGGAACTCCTTAGACTGCAGCTGCGTTCATTTCAATTAATTCACTACGCAGATCTTAACACGTTAAAAATTATAACACAATTAATAGCATTTTTCTTTTTTTTTTTTACATACAAAAGTTTCGGCTGGAACCTTTTATATCTGCATGTTTCTGGTACGCCCGTAAGTCTGACGCACAACCAACCTCTGGTATCAACAGCGATGAAGCGGCTCCTCTGGGGGTTAGTTTCTGCTTCCAGAGCCGATCTGATGGGACGCTGGAAAAAACTCCAGTTGTGTTCAAGTTGAGCTAAAAGCAGTCGGCCTATCAGAGAAGCTATGCTAGCCTAGACTAGCATCTCAATGCTAACCAGGTAGCAGCAGCGCTAATGTCAGCGTCCACAGCCCACGTTTCTAAAGAAGCTCCATGAATGATCAGGGTTCCTGAAGCTCTGGAGAGATGAGCTTTGCTCCAACCTGATGCTGAAGAACCTGAAGAACAGATTAAATCTAGAAACATCTCTGCTGCTCAGCTCAGATGCTGCTGATTCAGTCATTTAGCAGCAAAAAGGGGTTTGAACTGAAATGCTGCTGATTTTATCGAGATATGATTTTCGATTAGTTGTGATTAATTATTAACAGACCCTGAAATTAACTTCATTAAACATTTTAATCGAGTCCCCCCACTAATAAATATATATATATATTAACTTTCTTTCTCTTCCTTGGACCCCCCCAAGATAGCCTAGGCCTGAACTTACATGTTACTTTCTGCAACTTTTCAGAGACATCCTGTTGGACTTTAGCTTCAGCTCCCTTCCCCAAAACCTGCTGGTTACTTTCTTGCTTCCAGGTGTCCTTTCCAGAAGTCACCAGAGGGCTACTTTCTATACGTTACAGGATGCTTTCCTGCAACTTCCTCTCCAACCCTACAGCTTTCTGTCCTGAATGTAAACTCAACGGAGCTCTTTAGAAAAGCGTGTACTTTGCTGAACCTACAGGTTCACCTCTAGGAGCTCACAGGTTGCTACCAGAGGCTGCTGGTGACCTTTAACCTTGGATCTGGTGATTGCCTTCCAGAAACGTCACACATTGTTTTTTCCAGATGGACAGAAAACTTTCCTGAAGTTAAATTTTAATTTTTCAAGAACTGGGGACTTTCTGGAACGTTTTTGTCCCAAACTTCCAGGTTTATTTCTCGGAGCCAACAGGTTTTTTTCTGGAATCTGAAGGCTCTTCAGGACTTGTTTACCTGTTGTTTTCCAGGAGATGAACCTGGAAGTCCTGCAAACACAACAGAACCACAATCAAATGTATTTAATCTGATTTTAAGGAAAATCATTGCAGGAATCAGAGAGTTCCTGGATTTCAGGATTTATTCATCAGTTTTTATGTTTTGGATGAAAACATTCCCAGACTCCAGCATCAGTTGGTCACATTTTCCCGATTAAGACAGGAACGTTTGATGAAGACTGTCTGGATCCAGGTGGGAGATCCGGGTCGGGTTTTCCTGTTGTGTCTGGATGAAACGGGAACATTAATCTTCCCTCTGAGTTGCTGTTGTCCGGGACTGGACGACGGCAGTCTGGAATGTTTGGTATTTTTCCGTGTCCACCTCTGGTCCAGGTTTCCAGCCTCTCCCTGCTGCTCCGGCCCGGTTCCTGGTCCCCGTGATTTTTATGGGCTGGAATGTTTGACTTCCGGGCTCCCGGCCAGGAAATGAATGAGATTCCAGTTGTAGGTCAGGCCTGGGGTGGCGTGCGTGTCTGGATGTTGATGTAAGCGGAGGGCTGCTCAGGTTGGGGGTGTTTACGGACCGGACTGGACCAGATCAATCAGAACAGGAACCAGAACCTGCAGAATAAACAGGAGTTATGGTTTAACCAGCAAGTGAACTCACTGCAGTTCCCATGAAGCTTATGTTTCCAGTAAAAACAGAAGTTCAGATGGAGGGGGGGGGGGGTCAGTCTGACTCACTGGTATTTTTACTCCGTTTCCAGGAAGTGACCTCACTTCTCTCCTTCAGATTACGGCTCATCCTGTTTTTATCTTCAGCTCAGATTTTCAGGCTTCAAACCAGCAGAAATGATGAAGTTTATGGGAATATTTCTTAAGTTATCATACCCCTGGGGGTCTGCTGCTTGGGTGCTCAGGGGAGAACAGAAAGCTTCCCGTGGATCAGAACCAGGAAAACCCAGTTGGTTCAGTCGGTCTGTAACTGGCTGGTGCAGATTCCCAGTTTTCCTGGAGGTCTGAACCCAGTATGATGATATGGAGTCAAAATAAAACCTGATTAGGGTTTGAAACAAATATTTAGAATCAAATTGTAATCTGTGATCTGATTGGTGTTATTTAACAGCTCTTAGTAGGAGTGATAGGGGGCGCTCTTCTCGTTTCCACAGACTTTGTGGTGTTGTGGAAATATTTTCCAAATAGCCAAACTGAACTTTTCTTTAAGTCTGATGAAGATGTATTAGCCTCCTTTCATAGGGTGTCTGAACATTCTTAAAAAGTCTTGAAGTCTTCGTTAAAAAAATGGATTTGGGCCTTAAACACGTTAATCACAGGTCTTAAGTTTTGTCTTGACAAGACTATTTAAGCTGGTATATTCTAAATATTTTTTTTTCACAAGACTTTTTTGTCAGGCCAAAGTTTGAGTCGCACTGAGACATCTTTATTGCTTTCTGTGACTCGAGGCAGTTGAGGTTACCGCTGACTAGCTGCTAACATTTCCTTGCTAGCCAGCCAGTTAGCTAGCTACCTTTCTTGTGTCTCTCATGGGTAAGTCCAAATGTATCACTAGTAGGCTGGAGGGAGTTCGTACATTTCTGTGGAGATATGGGTCTTAAATTGAATTCATAAAGGTCTTAAAAACTCTTAAATTCGAGCTGGTGAAACTTCCAGATGCCCTGTTTCAGCTAGCTGGCTGGCAGTGTGCAGCAACAGGTGGGGAAGGGACAGTGCTGTAGTCTAGTTTTGAAAACTAGGGTTAGGGTTAGGGTTACCCTAACCCTTTATTTATCAGGTTTTCCTAGTTAAATTAAATATGTGAATATTTACCAACATATTATTGAAACATAAATTTATTTTTATTAATCTATAAATGTTTTTGCTTTGATAGAGCTATTTTACATGGGCACCATTTTAAAGGCCCCTCAGCCTCCATGTTCTGTGTTACGCCCCTGCCGTTGGTGTCAGAGCGCCTCCACACCTCCCATGGCTGCTGCTCAGATTGGTTACGCTCATCTTTTATATTAATGATTATACTGGTGTGGAACTGTGCACCTTTACGGACGTTCATGGCTGTTTTTATGTTTATTGCACATTCTGGTGGAGCGCAACGCGAAGTTCGACGCCGTCCATACCAAATACTACCTTGAAGATATACAAAGATGAATGTAGGTTTTTAAAATGGTGACTTGTCTAAAATATCCATAAACCTTCATGGCTGTAACTGTCCCTGACTTACTCTTACTCCCCCAGACTCATTGTCTCACTTCACCAGTGAACTACAACCTTTGACCTTAGGGGAAATAATCATAAATAATAATAATTTTAATAAATAAATAAAATCAATTTTAAATCTCAGAGAACATGAAGAAATTCTAAGAATATCACAGTTTATGGCTCACAGCATCTGTTTCCAACCGTTATCTGTTATCTGACCTAAAGACCATCAAACTGAAGTGCTTTATATTTATAGTTGTGACCCGTTCAATGAACAGGAGGATAATCGGATATTTTAGTTCTGGAACCACAGATGAAGGGGAGTATTTGCGGATTGACCGGAACATTGATCCAGAACCACAGATCCGACCTGCTGGAGGTGGTTCTGACGTCATGCTGGCTTCTGGGGTCTCTACTGAAGCTGAGTTTTGGTTCCAGTTTGGTTCCAAACCCTTGGTTCCTTTTCTGGACCCAGTTTGATGTGAGACTGGGACAACTTCCTGGAATGTTCCATCCCATCCCAGAATGTCTTCCATCCATGCAGGCCTGTGTGTTGGTCTTCATATTATGATGCAGAGAAGAAACGACCGATGAGGACTTAAAGCTGCAGCTTCATGAGATGAACGTTTCTCGTAGAGCTTGTTAGAACCTTCCCAGTGAGAGATTCCTTGTCTGGACGTTCGGTTGGATTCACAGGCAGATGGCAGAGAATCAGGAATATGATGCTGAGCGTTCCCAGCATGCCCCCGGGTGAGGCTGCAGGTGTGAAAGTCCTCATCCGAGAGGTGGGAATGATTTCTGTCAGGTTTCTGTTCCCTGCGGACTCCAGATCTCCTCGGATGAAACCAGCTGGAGATGCTGGAGTGTCTGAAGCAGCAGGAATGAGGAGCATTAATAAATGATGATGGATGTGACGGTGTCTTCTTCTGTTCCCCAGCGTTCCTCTGTCCCAATGAATCATTTATCAGCTGAAGAATTCCTGATTTTTCCTGATGTTTGGATGAAGGTGTCGCAGATAAACATCCTGATCTTCTTTACTCTCTGAGCTCCTCTTGGGCAGCGCCTGGAGGACTTGGCTCTGGTCAGGATTCTTGGGATTATCGTCACTGGGTCTTAACGCTGACCTAGATGCAGCGGCACCGTCCAGGACACCCGCCGCTTCCTGATCCAGTCAACTCTGAATGTGGGTCAGTGAGCTGAGAGCTTTTCACAGCCTCCACCTGTTCCAGACTGGCGGGACACCTGAGGGGGGTAGCTGGGACACCTGAGGGGGGTAGCTGGGACACCTGGGTCTGGGCTTCTCCTTCTTCCTCATATCTCCTGAAATCTGTCAGAACTTCTCTTTTATGTTGGAATAAGAAGAATCCTTGATGGTTAAATTTCCCTCCTTGAATCCTTCCTGTTTCCCAACATGAACACGACGGAGGGGAATCCTTTGGATCCACCTGGAAGCTGCAGTTGACAGATGACACCAAAGCTCTCCTAACCAACCTTCTTTGCTTTCACTACTCCTCTTTAAGTCTCTGCCCACCCCTATGGTCAGAAAGATGTTGGAGTTGGGGATAAGATCCGACCAGGACAGGGGAGACTTCTCAGCTTGACATTTCAGAGCTTTGAAAGTTGAAAGACCACCCTGCAGGTATCTTCAGGTGGAGCGAGAGACAGGTGAACTGGTGGAGCGAGAGACAGCTGAACTGGTGGAGCGAGAGACAGCTGAATTGAACTCGTGGTTTCTAAATCCAGTTTCATGTCAACTTTAATGTCTGGAGTTTCTGAGATCGATAGATGTGTGTAAATAAAGGTTGTCAGACGTGTGTCAGCTCTCGGTTCCTGTTTTATTAATAATCCCCCTTCTCTCTCACACACACACACACACACACAGCAGATCAGTGGGGACGTTGTGTGTTAGTGGTGTGACGAAACGATCGTTTCTGAGGTAAAACTACGCTGCGTTCTGGTTTTTTCTCTGGAAATCTTGCTCTCTGTTGGTTCCAGACTCTGTGGACCAGAACCAGGAATACATCTGGACCCTGGATCCTGGAGTGAACTGGCCTCACAACCTGAGCAGTTCTGATCAGGGTGCCAAGCTGTAAACCAGTTTCTCTTCTGACAGGAAACCACAGTCTGCTGGTTTACAGTTTGCTGCCATCTGATTGGCTGAAGCTCATGCTTCCTCTGACTTCCTCCCAGGAAGACGCTCACTCGCTGCTTGTTGAGAAACAGCAGCATGACGACGACTTGAGGACCCAGTGACGCCGAGTTTGGATCAGAACCATGCTGTCGGGTTTGAATTATGACCCAGCTAGAACCCGGCTGTAGAACCGGTGGAGTCGCTGCTTCCTGAACCGAGCCCATCTGGTCTGAACCATGAGTGGGCGTGGAACTCCTCCGGGGGGCCTCGAGGGCCCAGTTCAGCCTGGTCTGTACCGCTGGCACCGTTACAGAAAACCCTGGAGGGTGTTTGAGCCTCAGCCCTGTTCTGAGCAGCCTTTGGACCGATACCAGTGGAGAACATCTGAAGACCAGAACCTGGAGCGCCCTCATCTGTTCGGCCTGCTAAAAACCAGCACTTTGCCGCGGCGTCGGAACCAGAACCAGGATCCAGACAAGCATGGATCTCTGCGCAGGATCATTCCCTTCTTCCGGTCCATGTCAGAACCAAGTGCCACTGGCGGCTCGGACAGAACGCCGGTCAGGAAAGCCGACTCAGATGCCGAGCGGAGAACGCCGTCCGTCAGCAGCTTCATCAGCACGCTTTCCCGTAGGATCAGCCGGGTTCTGAGAGATGAGCCGGAACCAGAGTCCGGTAGGAGAATGAGACGCTTCACGTTCATGTTTGGTTGTTTATGTGAGGATCAGAGGAGAAACATCAGCTCTGCTGATAGGTTTCCCTCCTCTTCCTGTTTATCTGCTCACCTTGTCAACCAAAAACAAACATCCTCGCCTTGTAGTACCAGAACCAAACTGGGTCGCAGGGGTTGGGACCTTCAGATTCTGTAAATGTTCTCCATTATTCTTTCTTAACACATTAAAAAATTTAAAGGTGAATTTCTTCTTATATTTCCTATTAAATATCACACAATATGCAGATGAAATTGTAGTGATTATGATAGATTTGATGATTTGCTCCATCTCTATAAAACCTGCTGCTCTACTTTTGTTTTATTTTATCATAAAGTTAAAAACCTAATGACAGACTGCCGCATCCTAGGTGCACAAAGGAGCGGTATTGTAGAGTGTTTACCCCCCTGATAGTCCGCTAGACTCGCTTCGATTGGGAACCAAAATTGCAACATTTATTCCATATCTAGCTGCTGCAGTTCTTTTTCCCTGCTCTTTGTCAAACTAACCAAACCTGTTCCCCTCTTCGCCTGTGGGGGTGCTGTACCAAGAACCACTGAAGGAAACGACTAAGAAACCTCTGAAAAAGACACTGAGTGCAACTTCCTTCTTCACGAAATGTAAACAAAAATTGAGAAACATCACTTCGCCCAAAATGAGACCGATGTTTGTAGGCGAACCAGATTTCACCTTTTTTGGTTCACAAGAGTTCGATTATGCGTTCACACCTCCCCAAACGAACTGGACTTTCTAGGCCAACAAACTAGAGTTCCAATAAAGTGAACTAAACAGGGCTGTTGTGGATGCATCCTTAAATTCACAGAAAAAGGAAAAAACTTTCCAACTTGCTCTTAATTATTGGATGTTTTTACACGCTAGAAACATTGAGATGAGACGTAAAGTCTGCGGTTTGAGTTTCTCTTCATCAACGTTTTCTCTTGGAACATTCAATTTTCCCAACTTTGAATCAACAGATTTTGGTCATTTTACTGTCAGCCATCAATGTTTAGTTTTTGATTTGATTGAACACAGACAGACGAGTGTTTCTGAGGTCTTCCTTCAAATAGTCACTATATCCATCCCACCATCTGAGCAGATCAACCAACTCGTCAACCGCCCGACTGTAAGCCCACCTGCGTCCTCTCCCCAGTAACTCTCTCCAGCTCATTCACAAAGGATCCCTAAGTGTTTGCAGACCAGAAGAGGCTGTTAGCCTTCCACAGAGTTCTGGGTCTCCCCTGTGGTCTCCTCCCAGTGGGACATGGCCAATGTGGGATATATTGGACCCCCTACTGTTGTTCAGGAACACCAGGATACTGAGACCCATCCGGCTGATTAAAACCAGACCTTCAACTTTCATACAGGTTCACCTCTTTAAAGTTGGACACTCTTACTGAGACCCATCCAGCGCATCTCCTGGCCCGTTTAGGTACCAGTTAATGTGGGACGTTGTAGTTTAGGTTCTTCACCATCGTCGGCTGGTTTAACTGAACAGTCACACAGTGGGTGTATCTGTTTAGAGCTCATGAACATTGGGTTTGCTGTCTTTGCTGTTTGGAGCCAGAACGTGTTCCTGCAGCTCTGTTTGTCCACACCTCAGTGGTGTTTACCTGCTGGAACACACCGTCCCTTTAAATCAGCTCATTGTTCACCCTGCACGCTCTGCAGGCTGTAAACACAGCGTGAAACATCGTGTACAGACAGATCAGAGGCTGTAAGGTTTCACAAAACCAGCCCTGAAACTTCCAGCTTCTACTCCTCTGGTTAACCCCTGACCTCGGATCCAGGATGCGGTCAACCCAGCAGTTTCTCTCAGCACTAATCCATCATCCTGGAAGAGGGATGATGTACTGTAAGACAGCCAGGAAGAGGAGGAACGTCGGTTTGATCATGGATTTGGAAGGTTTAATTGATTTGCTCTGATATGTGGTCATGTCAGAAGGAAGGTCGGAGCTGGAACGGAAGGTATCACATGTCCTGCTCATGTGACAGTTATCTGCAGGGAGACGAGCAGACTCAGGGACTGTAATGCTTCATCCCAACATGATCCAAACTTCTCTTTCTCCAGGTTCAGATCCCTCAGGTTGTGACAAAGAAAACACGTTATGGCTTCTGTTATCTCTGACTGGAGTCATGAAGCTCAAAATCCAAAACAGAGGTCTGTCCTGCAGAAAAGCTGCTCATAAGCATCTTATTACTGGATGACATCAACAGGAAGTAGACTAACATGGCTCCTGCTGAGCAGCTGTTGAGTTTTATTTGGACTCTACAGAAGACAGGAAGTTTGACTTGTGATATTTTCAGTTCTAGCTGTGGGATTGTCCTGTAATCATCGTGGTTCTTCAGATTCTTCCTGGTTTATATCTACAGTAGATGATGTTTGCAGCTCTCAGGTCCTTCCTCAGGTTCTTGGTGGATTATTTCAACAGTGTTTAGAAATCTCTGCAATATTTCTAGAACTTTTCATGCTAATGTTAGCATGCTAGCTTTTTCCTTTGTCGTTCTTTATAAACATTAGCATACTGCGTTGTTTCTTTCATGTTTATATTAGCCTTGTAATGAAAGAATGTTATGTGTTATCCTTTGCAGATAACTTTAGCATTGAATTTGATATTTTTCACTCTAACTTGGGTGCAGAGAAATGGAACACTGGATTGTGTTCTGGGATTGTTTGGGGCTTACTGTCACCTCCGCTAAACAGTCAACATTTCGATTAAAAAACGATATTGAGAAAAAAGTCACAAAGATTCAGTTCAGTTTATTTCATGTTGTCTCGAGGCACTTTACAAAAAGTAATTTCAATTCAGTCACATCCTAGTTATCAGTCAGTGCATCTTGTTTCACTTTATTATTCAAATTAGTCAAAAAGTTTTCTAAGGAAACCCAGCAGAGCATTGACTTGGAGCATTCACTCCTCCTGAACGAGCATGTGGTGACAGTGGAGAAGAACAACTCCCCTTTAACAAGAAAGAAACCTCCAGCAGAACCAGAACACTGTAGGTTTGAGAGGACAGAGCAGATATACAAAAAGGAATATCTCAGCCGATGCCCCCCCTCCCAGGAAGGTACGCCAGACCAGGTGTAGCTTCTATGGAGAGAAAATAACTGAGAGAAAAGATAAACGTAAGAATTGAAATAACAGCAAATAATGGAAATTGGAGAGTAGTAGAAGAAGAAAGTGAGAAAAAGTGTTCAGTGTGTCCTCCAGCCTAAGCCTATGGCAGCATAGCCAAAGATAGCTCAGGATAACCTCAGCCCTTAGAATGAGGCATGAGAGGCAGAGCTGAAAGATGTTTTATTGTGAGGCTGCATTATGATACTCTTTAATGTGTTGGATCCAAATGAGCTTCCAGGACGAGCAGGGATCCTGCATATTTTACGGTTTTGTTGACATTCTAGAACTTTTAGCATTTGTTCGCAAACAAAAAACATCAAACACAGTTAATCATTATCGTTGGTGTGATTCATCTCTGGTCACAGAGTTACAAACTTAAAGTAATTTAGCAAACATCAATCTCAGACTAATGGCAGTAGTAGCTGCAGCTAGCTTAGCCCTCCAGCGAGGCAACATGGTGCATTGTGACGTAATAAATCCAGTGCTTATATTAGCTAGCTAACTGAGTCATTTATGAGATTTTCATGTTAAAATCATCACACTAATGTTAGCTTTCTTACTTTTCTTTAGTGTTGTCCATGCCAGTATTAGTGTTAACTTTAGGTAGTTTTTCTTATTAATATTTACATGCTGTTAGCCAACTGTCATCTTTGGTATATTCATTTCAACATTAGCTCACTGATGGTAGCTAACATTAGCAGTGTTTAGTATTTTTATTTGAACTTTAGTGCACTAATATTAGCATGTTGTTTTCTTTGGTGTCTCTTAGTTGTGCTAACTGTGTTGTCTGCTAGTTTCTCTTGCTAATTCAGGCCTGGTTCTTGGTACTTTCTCTGTTGTTCTATTAGTTCACATTAGCATGCTAGCTGTATTAGCATTGGTATTTTTTTTTTGTTAATGTTAGCATGCTGAAATCTTTCTTATATTCATTATTACATTGATGTTAGGAAGCTGATTGTGTTGCTGTTGGTATCTTTAACATTAGCGGACTGATGTTAGCTCTGTCAGCATGCTAACTCTTGCCTTCAGTATGTTTGGTTTAATTTGAACTGAAGTAGTTTCTGTGTAATTAGGAATTATTTGGACATATTTTTGTTTTTTGGAAAGTACCTTCACATGTGTTGTTGATTTGTAAATTAAGGTAATTGTAGCTGTGTTTGGAAATGTAGCGGGCTACTCGCTATGTGGTGAAGGTTGCGATACGTTTTGAACATGCAGAACATTGTTGTAGTGAGGTTGTTCTGTATCAGCAGTATATCAGCGACCTGGGTGGACCGCTGTGGCAGACTATCCCACGCCTATCACCATGCTGGCCTCATTCCTGGGCTATGACCTGTTTTCACTCATTACCATGATTCCTGCTCCACTCAGCAATAATCTCTGGTTCTGATGCAGAGCAGGAGGAGGCAGCAAGCAGCAGGTTTGACACGTCAGGGTCGGTTTATAGTAAACATGTGAACAGAGACGCTCAGTGAGTTTTCTCCGGGCTGCAGCAGAGCATGCTGGGTAATAAAAACCACAGAGTTCTCACTTTTCACAGACAGAGGCCTGAGTCAGCGAGCTGCTGCTGTTTTCATGAGAAACCCACAGTTACAGCTGATCAAGTGTCCACAGCCACTCCTTCACGCCCGGCCCGCAGTGGAAAGCTGCTACCGTCTGGGTTGGGTACATCCCGGGTTCTGGTTGCAATGAGCTGGGAATGGTGGACAGGAATTTCAGGGTGAAGTGTTTGGGACACCCTGAGGTCAGCCAGGAGTGTCTCCTCCTTTTGTATGTAAATGATCCTTTCACAATAAAAGCCTGTGCAGGAACAAAGGGAGGCCTGGCTCATTAACCTTTCAGATTCCGGTGGGAACGTTGGGATTCCTGCTGTCGGGTGCTTTAATGAGGACAGGCTGACAGGGTTGCCCCCCTCTCCGATCAGACCGCAGACCAGGTCCAGTAGAACCCAGGCTGATCTGTTCTGGGTCCAACAAGCTGGGACCTACTGGGTACAGCATGTTGGACCCAGAACAGATCAGAACCATCATTAGTTCTCCGCCGCTCCTTCCTGTGAACACGCCAGTTCTGCTCCGGCGGTTCTTTGTCATGTTCTCTCTGCTCCACTGCCCCCGTCAGCCTGATCCGAGGCGACGCCACCCTTCACCTCTGACCCCAGAGAGTGCCCCCCACCATCCAGTGACTGACAGCTGAGGAACAGAACCGGCTTTGTAGATGCAGACGCTGCTGCAGTCAGCAGGTTTAAATATTAAACAGAACCACTGCCGGGTTCCACACAGACCTGCTAGAAAAGGTTCTGATATTTGTTCTGCTTGAAAAAAACAGTAAAATATTCATGAACATAACTCCCTGGTTCTGTTGATGATGCAGCGGTCCCGTTCCAATCCGTATTCCAGCTCAGTCTGTTTCTGGCTCTGCTCCATTTAACTCAACTGGGCCCGGTCTCCGGTTCTGGACCTCAGGGTTCTGCTGCTTTCAGAGGCTAGTGGATCCAAACCTTCTGGTTCTGTTAGAGGACGAACTGAAGCAGCTCTGAAGCTGCTGAGATGTGGTAGACCAAGCTGTCCCCGCTGGACCCCCGAGTCCTGCTGGACTCTGCTGGACCCCGAGTCCTGCTGGACTCTGCTGGACCCGGAGTTCTGCTGGACTCTGCTGGACCCTGCTAGACCCTGCTGGACCCCGAGTCCTGCTGGACTCTGCTGGACCCTGCTAGACCCCGCTGGACCCCGAGTCCTGCTGGACTCTGCTGGACCCCGAGTTCTGCTGGACTCTGCTGGACCCTGCTAGACCCCGCTGGACCCCGAGTCCTACTGGACTCTGCTGGACCCTGCTAGACCCCGCTGGACCCCGAGTCCTGCTGGACTCTGCTGGACCCCGAGTTCTGCTGGACTCTGCTGGACCCTGCTAGACCCTGCTGGACCCCGAGTCCTGCTGGACTCTGCTGGACCCCGAGTTCTGCTGGACTCTGCTGGACCCTGCTAGACCCTGCTGGACCCCGAGTCCTGCTGGACTCTGCTGGACCCTGCTAGACCCCGCTGGACCCCGAGTCCTGCTGGACTCTGCTGGACCCCGAGTTCTGCTGGACTCTGCTGGACCCTGCTAGACCCCGCTGGACCCCGAGTCCTACTGGACTCTGCTGGACCCGGAGTTCTGCTGGAGACATGTGAAAGCAGCAGCCTGGTGGTCTTCACCTGGACCATCTGGTGGTGAACTTCCCTCCTTGGTGGGTCTGGGTGCCTCCGGAGCCTCGGGGTTCTGTAGAGCAGCTTGAACTGGAATAGATAGAATATGGAACTGGGAGATCTTTTGGACCCTCCCTCTATGAATGAAGGTCCAAGTGGTTGGATGGAGGGAGAGATGGATCTGGACCTGGTTGATTGTCTCTCCAAGTAAACGCGCCTGCAGTAGAAGCGTCTCAGAGGTATATTGGTGTGTTTGGAACCGGCCTGTCAGACTGTCAAGTCATGTTCGGGTGCTACAGACTGACCTCAGGGTGGACAGTAGACTGTTTGGTGTCGCAGAGAACTGGATCAGTTCAGGTTCAGTACCGCCAGACCGGGTCCAGTAGAACCTCACCTGCAGCTGGTGTCTGAGGAGGATCCAGACCGATCCTGAAACAGATCCTGAAACTCCTGAGAGAACTTCAGGAAGCCCTGCTGGCTCTCTGTGGCTCTGGCTGCCTGGCTGAGTACGTACGTGTGTGTGTATAACACCCCCCCACCTCCAGTTCAATGGTCCCATCTTGATAAAGCGGTGATGTGATGTTGCTGCGCCCTGATTGGCCGGGGCTGCTGTGTTTACAGGTTGCTGTGGCGACGTGTGCAGGTCTGCAGACAAAGCGGCCTCTGTTGTCCCGTCTGTGTAGCAGCCATTAACCCTTCGGGAGCTCTCTGGCGTTCTCGTCTTCACTCTGGCAGCTCTGCTGGGGAGCTTTACTGGGAGGGGAATAACACCAGGAGCAGCTCGGACCAGAACCAGAAGCTGGGACCAGTAGACCCACCAGCAGCTGTTTCCCTGCTCTTTGAGGACAGATGAAGGGTTTTTATTCCCTCAGTTTGTCCTGCAGGCATCAGGTCCTCCGACCGGTTCTGGTTCTGCCTGTCAACGAAGCCAGAACTTGATCCCAGTTAATCCCGATCCGGTTTCATGTAAACACAAACAAACATGCAGCTTCAGAGGAATAGCAGACATGCTTGGGGGGTGCAGGGGGTGGACAGGTGGACGGCTCACTTCGCCGTTACACATTCCCTCCGGAGGCTCGGCCCGGATCCAGTTACTCCACTCCCTCTCCAAGTCCCGCGGGTGCTCTGCCTTGCTCATGGGCCTCCAGGAAGGTTTGGGGTTTTATCCGGCAGCCGCAGGTTTTTATGTCGGAGCGTTGAGGAACCTCTCACTGGGTCCCGATCCGACAGCAGAGCTCACAGAACCAGCTGTCGGTCTGCTTTATTCTGCAGCCTGTGTTTGGTTCTGATGATGGGGCGGCCCCGGAATGGAAGAATCAGATCTGGTTGATGGATCGGACCTGATTCAGATGGCTCTGACCTGGATCGGATGGGTTGGACCTGGAATGGATGGATGGGACCTGGTTTGGATGGTTCTGACCTGGATCGGATGGGTTGGACCTGGATCGGACGGATCGGACCTGGTTCAGACGGATCGGTCTGGTCTCTGACCTGGATTGGACCCGTCTTGGCGCTGCAGCAGGATGCCGCTGTGTGACAGCAGCAGCGGATCTGCTGGGATGGGACCTGGTTCAGACGGATTGGTCCAGTCTCTGACCTGGATCGGACCCGTGGTCTCGGACCGGTCTCCTGCCGCAGCGGGTTGGCCGTCCTGCTTCCTGCCTTTGTTCGGCTCCTCGTGTCTCGGCCGCAGGAGCGGACCTTGGCTCGGCTAATTATCCGGGCCGGAGTCCCGGGAGGCGGAACCAGGTCGGTCCTGGTGCTGCAGCAGGTGCGACTGCGGTTCCTGGATGAAATATTGCTCAGTCAGAAATAACCTGCTGACAGCGGAGACCATCCCAGCTGCTGCCTGGGTTCTGCTGCGGGACCGGTCCGGGTCTGGCCTCTGGTGTCCTGCTGTTGGTCTTTCCTGCTCAGATTCCTGTTTGGTTCTGTTTGGTTCTGTGTGGCATATTAAAGAGATGATCAGAACCCGCAGTGAGGTCAGTCCTCCATGTTGGCTGTTCTTGCTTGGTTCTGGGAAGCTCCTGAGCGGCTGCGGTCCATCAGAACCGGGCTGGGTTGTGTGCCGTCTCTTCACCTATAAAGGGACGGTCCGCCTGTCCTCAGGGTCCAACTCCGGTCTTCCTGCTGGTCTAACACACTGTGACGTGACCTCTGACCTCTGCTGAGGCAGCTCGCTGTGACGCGTCACCTCAGATCGTCGTCAGCCTCAACCAGCGGCCTCCGTCCTGCAGAGCCATGGCGCCCTCTGCTGGATGGACCGCCGCTCTGCAGCTTCCTCTGCTGCTCTGCCCTGACCAGAGTCCTGGACTAGAACCACTGGTCCAGAACCACCTGATTACCTGGTCCAGAATCAATCAGTCCAGAACCACCTGATTACCTGGTCCAGAACCACCTGGTCCACAGCTGGATGTTGGTCAAAGCTGGAAGCAGCTGGAACTCCAGGCCTATTGCTATCCTCCGTGTCGACCAGGGGTGTCCAAACTTTTTGTCTTGTGGGCCAAAATCGAGTCAAAAGTTCTCAGGTGCCAAGAAAAACAAAAAACTCAAATCAAGCAAATAGTCTGGTTTTTTTTTTAGGAAAGGGATGTTTTTCTTCGTAGATCCAAAACCTTAAAAGGATTTTTGCATGTTTGCTGTGTCAAAAGAAAGGAATCTGGTTTTCAGTTTCTCTTTGGCTCATTTTAACAAATTTCTTCTTAGATATAAGAGCAGGATTTGGGTCACTTTCTTTTAAAATGCTTTCTATATTTAGCCAAATTCAATAAATCATATAAAAGCTGATTTGGGTGCAGCAAAGTTGTGTTTTTAGTGAAAGTCTCTAGATAGACAGGGTTCTACTTTTATTAAAGCTTGGTTGTAAAAAGGCGAGTAGTTTTTGTTGTTCTTAACATTTTCCATTATAAGAAAATTATGTCGGTAATAATTTCACCCTGATTTAAAAATAAAAAGTCGACCACTTCAACTGGACAGCCCAGATTCATGTCATTCCTGAACTGCAATCGAAGGCCAAACAAACTCAGTAAAAGGGCCACAGGTGTCCCGCGGACCGCGCTTTGGACACCCCTGCTGTAGTCTGAAGTGCTGGGAAAGATTGTTGCGTCTGGAGTCAAACCAGCAGCTACATCTTCAGCAGTCTGGCTTCAGACAAACATGAAGCTCAGAAAACCGGGCTAGTCAAAGGCCAGGATGTTGGTGCTGCTTTCTGAGACCTGAAAAGGCGCTGAGGATCAGAGAATGTTGAAATGCAGACTTTTAAAACATCGTCATCAGCTTTGTTAGAGTTTAAATCTTTGGGGATGACAGCAGCGTGTCAAAGTTGATGGGGTTAAATCTGATCTCTGCCCTAATGATAGGGGAGTACCACAAGGATCAGTTCTGGGCCCACTGCTATTTACAGCGTACATAAATGATCTCTCAGGTTGCTGTGATGATGCCAGCTAGCAGCTTTTCTGCCAGAACGCCCTCGCTGGCCTCAGCCGTTGAGAAACGCATAAATATTGAAATCACTGAAACATTGCCAGGTATTTGGTTTTACAGAAACCAAATACCTGGCAATGATTTTTTTGATACTTTAAAGCTTCAAAGTCAAATTAAAAGTGTATGGGAGATCACATCAAATCTTAATTTACTTCATTAAAAGTTGCTTCACAGTTAAGGTCTTGGACAAACAACCATAGGATAGCATCACTGTGACATAAACACAAACGTTTTGCTTTTGAACATTTGATAAATTTCAGTATTTATTAAACGTTGGAACAATCGTGTGTCGCCACAGCGGGACTGCATGTGTCCCCGGTAAGGCCCGAAGTGTCCCCCCCCCCCCCCCCCCCCGACCTGAAACTACAGACGGAGAGCAGCGTCTTTAATCGAGCCCAAAACCAGCGGCTCACGTCTGGGCTGAGATCGTCCAGCGCTGGCTGAGCACTCTTCTTCTTCTCTCTTTCTAATCTTTCAGACGCCTCCTGCGGACAGCTGTCGAAGATTAGCAAGGCTGCTTTAAATGCGCCGCAAAAACATAAAATCTTCAAGTATTTCTGAATATCTGAATGCACTTGAAATAAGACAAAACTAACTGAGAAGTCGCACGACACAGGAGCTTGTTTTCAGTAAATAACTCGTTAATATTGATGAAAAACTTCGGGTCCGTCCAGGCAGAGAACCGGAGGGTAGTTGGACCAACTGGACGCAGGTTCTGGTCCCGGTCCGGAGCTGGTTCTTCTGAAATGGTTCTGCAGTTTCCCATCCTTCTGCTCCGACACTGAGCGGGGAACCAGAACGTGGCGGAACCAGGATGCTGTCATGACGCTGAAGCTGTGTGCCGCCCAGCGGTTTAAAGAGCGGCAGCAGAACGAGCGCCTCTGCTTCCTCGAGCCTGACGGGTCGTCCAGAACCGGGTCGTCCAGAACCGGGTCGAGGACGTGAGAAATCTCTCTGGAAACGTCACTGAAGTCTGAGTTTCTGGAAGAATCGTCTGCAGAGATGATGTCAGCTGCAGCGTGATGAACTGCTTCCCACATGGCGTCTCCAGCTGGACATCCCAGAACTCTGGGAACCCAGAGGGAACGTTTGGGTTCATGTGATGCTGGGATCCTGGGAATCTGCACCGCCGGGGTCGTTCCTGGGAAACCTCCGGGACCCGGAGCAACCCGGCGGCAGGAACGTCTGGGTTTTCCTCGGATGAAGGTGCCAGATCGCAGCTGAAGGATGTCCAGAGAACATCTGGTCCGGATCGCAGCACAGGGTGGTTCCTGCGTCTTCCCAAATGTTCTGGACGTAAATCTGTTGTCAAACAGCTAAACTCTAGGAATCGTTGCTGAATCCTGGCTTCCAGGAGTTGTTTTGCTGTTTCTTGGCTTCATCTGACCCTCCTCTTCCTCTGCTCTGTCCCCAGACGTGAAGGGTCCTCCGGCTCACCGCTTCTCCTGCGGCCAGAGTCCGTACGCAGACGCCGCCGCCTGGGAGAGGAGGTTCTGCATCCTGACGGACAGCCAGCTCATCCTGCTCAACAAGGACGAGGAGGTCCGGACCAAACCTCAGCCGTCACCTTCTTGTCTGTCCACCCCCCCACCACACTCTAACCTCCCCCGTCCCCCCCCCACAGGCTGCAGAGCCCCAGGAGGCCCTGGCGGACTCCTCCAGGGCCCGGAGCCTCCGTCGGACCGTCAGCGTTCCCTCAGAGGGGCAGTTCCCAGAGTTCCAGCCAGAGGGCGCCGCCATGCTGGGTAAGAGCTGGGGGTTACCGTGGTAACGGGGAGTTGTTGGTGCAGCAGGCTGATTGTGTAACTAGATTACTGTGTGTGTGTGTGTGTGTGAGGCCAAACCCAGCAGTGATTATCGGGATTATTGGGAACAAAGAGGGTGGATGTGATGATATTCCAAACAGAGAGCGGTTGGTGTGTGTGTGTGTGTGTGTGTGTGTGTGTGCTCAGGTCAGAGCGTGAGTTTTGGAGAAGCTGGTTCCTTCTCTGGTTGCTGCTGTGTTTTTGGGTTCTGACCCTAACTGGCCTCCGTCCGTCTGGGAGGTTCTGGAAGAGTCCAGAAGGTTCTGTTCAACCAGTCAGAACTGGTATGTGACACCAGCAGGTGCCGACCATCATCATGCTGGAAGGAGTGATGCTGTGGGCCTCGCCGCCCCCCCACCTCTCAGAGGAGGAGACGGTCACCATGGCAACCAATGAGTCAGCATTTGGTTCGGTGACTCAGCAGCTCCTGATATTAATCCATCGAAACATAAACTGGTTCCTCAGATTTGTTCTGGAACCTTCTGAACTTTATTTACTTTATACGTGTTTCTGACTCTTTATTCTGTTTTTATACATATTTTGTATTCTTTGTGTGAGTCTGTTTTATGTTGTTGCCCGTCACTTCCACTCTGCTGCTGTTGCACACAGATTCCCCCGTGGTGGGACCGTGAGGCGTTCAGGTGCAGCGTGTAATTTTCCAGCCCCGTGTGTGAACTAGGATGGAGGAATGTCGGAGGACAAAGCGTCCAGTGTCTGTCCTCGCCTCCCCCTGTGGGACGGCTGGGCCGAGGGGATTCCCACACAGAGCTGCAGAGGTCCTGACCTGGTTTAACTGGGAACACTGGGAGGGTCTGAGTCAGTGATGAGGTCATTGATCAACTGGGGACCTTTCACTCTTGACTCCGCCCCTTTAATCCCCCCCAGCAGCCCGGGGGTGGGTGGGGGTTATTTATATGTTAATCTGGCCTCTAACAACCAGTTTAAACTGGGTTTATACTGGTTGCTGCTGACTGGCTCAGTGTGTACAGTTCTACTGGATTTAGACTGGTTTTGGTAGGTGGTTCAGACTGGTTGAAAGCAGAAATGTGTTCCTGCTGCTTTGATTTCTTTCAGTTTTTTACTGGTTTCACTGGTTTAATTCCTGATAAACTGGGATGAGCCTTCTGGTTCCACAGCCTTCGTGGTAAACTGGGATGAGCCTTCTGGTTCCACAGCCTTCCTGGTAAACTGGGATGAGCCTTCTGGTTCCACAGCCTTCGTGGTAAACTGGGATGAGCCTTCTGGTTCCACAGCCTTCGTGGTAAACTGGGATGAGCCTTCTGGTTCCACAGCCTTCCTGGTAACTGGGATGAGCCTTCTGGTTCCACAGCCTTCCTGGTAAACTGGGATGAGCCTTCTGGTTCCACAGCCTTCCTGGTAAACTGGGATGAGCCTTCTGGTTCCACAGCCTTCGTGGTAAACTGGGATGAGCCTTCTGGTTCCACAGCCTTCGTGGTAAACTGGGATGAGCCTTCTGGTTCCACAGCCTTCCTGGAAGTTTACTTTGGTGCTGTTTTGGTTTAACCTGCAGCTTTTCTCCTTCCTCCACGTTAAATGAACTTTCCTCTTCCCAAACCTGAAACCCTTCAGGAGGAAAGCTGGTTCCTCCCAGGAATCGGCTGATGTTTCCAGATGTTCCTCCAGGATCGGCTCTTCCTGCAGGGAAATCCTCCAGTTGTCCCAGTGAGACACTGTCAGGTTTCTCTCCAGAACGCGGCTGGAGAAACATGGAGGACTCTGGAATCTGCTTCTGGTCGCTTCCTGGGACACAAGGAAGCAGAATATGGAAAAAAAAAAAAAAAAAAACTTGTTTCATGTTTTTGAATCATGAAATCTGAATTTCTGAAGCTAAATTGAAGGAATTTAAAGGAGTTTCAGTTCTGGTCCGAGTTTGTGCTCACACGTGAACCTGCTTTGGGAATCTGACCGTCTGCTCTGGAGGCGCTTCCCGGCTGCTGCCCGCTGCATGGGAAGTTTGGCGTCATCCTAAAGGTTCAACCAAGAACCTCCGGCACCATTTCCTGCGACTGGATCGTCAGAAATTTCCCAAAAACGAGACGAATCTGGAAATTTGAATCCAGACGAGTCTGAAATGTTGAAACTTGCCCGTCTTTAAGCAGAACAATAAAGACTCCTCAAGGTGTGAAAAAAAAACTGGGAGCGTTTGCAGGAACTGCGAGGTTCTCCGGGAAGCGGGAGCAGAACTGGACTGCATCCGAAGGCGGATCAGAACACGTCCACAGAGCCAGAAGAACGAAGGGATCTTTGGAAAAGTTCGGAAAGTTTGAGAATTAGTTTAGAAATTTTAGTCTGATTGAAGTTTTCTGTTTTTAACAAAGGCGACAGATCGGTGCTCACTGCCCCCTGCAGGCGGGAGGACCGTCCGGCAACTTTATGCCACATTTCTTCAGCTTTAAGAAGTTCATTTAAACCCTGATGGGTTTGATCTTAAAGTGGTGAAGCTGCAGGACGTTTCTCCTCTTCCTCCTCTTGTGGGAGAAGAACTTCAGCTGCTGCTTCAGAGCAGCTCAGACACCTGAATGTTCCTCTGGGTTCCTGCTCGCCCCACTTCCTGCTGCTGCCTTCACCTTCAAAAGTAAAGCAACCTGCAGTCTGAAATCTTCAGAATAAAGCTCAGCTCCACAAAGATGACCTTTTTTTTCTTTTGTTTTCAATGTTTGTTTTGGGCGCTAGTGGCTAGTTTTTCAATTTTTGTGACAGCATGTAGACAGGAAAGGGGCAGAGAAGGGGCGAGATGACATGCGGCAGAGGTTCTGAGGCCAAGAGTCGAACCCGGGACAACCGCGGCGAGGACTATAGCCTCCAAACTTGATTTCTTAAGTTTTGTATGAAAAGAGACAAAATTTCACTGCAGGAATAAAATAATCCTGCATTCCCTGAAGTACAGATGAAGTGATATTAAAAAATATCTTATGGTCATAATAAAATGAAACCAACTATAAGGAGTTTCCTAACTTTTTTGAATGATGTATTCAGATCTAAAGAATCTAGATGCGTCTCTTTAATCACTTCAGTCAGTCAGAAATAAGAGTTTCTATCAATAAACGAAGAACGAGTAAAGAAACACAACAGTCTCCATCCTGGAGGTCCAGCAAATGGTGGGAGATGCATCCTGGGTGCCCTAAGGAGCGTTATCACAGGTCCTTCCTCCCAGCAGCTGTCAGACTCCATATCCTTCACAGCTCCAACAAACTCATCTCTATAATTCTGTTATTACTCAACAGTTTTTTTTTTTAATTTCCTGAAAATATTCTGTTGCAACTTTTAAATTCAAATCGAAAAATTCTTTATTTATCCTGAAGGTAAACTAAATGTTGTTGTCACTCAGATCATCCAAGTAGCTTCAAAGAGTTGCTGTGGACTGGAAGGATCTCCAGTAGCAGCCAGTCTTGCATTGAATCTGAAGAGGCCTCTGACTGAAGACTTGCTGTATGACAGCCTGGGTCCCATCATGACATGCTAGCAGCTCAGTATCTGGGCGGCAGAGACGATGTTCCACAGTAGCGTGTCCTGGATGACATCATCAGCTGTTAGCTCGCTCTGCTAATCCACCTCCTTTGCTTTTGCTGCTCCTCTTTAACTCTGCCTGGCTCAATGGTTAGAAAGACGGTAGAGTCGGAGAAATGATCCAAGATGGCGTGAACTTTGTCCTTCTCTCTCTGATCTGCATCCATGAAGCCTCCTTTTCAACTCCGCTGGGGCTTGGGGTCAAAGTTCAAGTGTTACTTGAGCTTTTGAGATGCAAATTAGCTGTTTTATAATTTTTTTTAATTTAACCTTTATTTTACCAGGATATTTAAAAAAAAAAAAAAAAAAAAAAAAGAAGCCCATTGAGATTAAAAACCTCCTTTTCAAGGGGTCCTGGCCAAGAAGCAGCAACAAATACAACGCAGAAAAATACACAGTTAAAAGAAAAAGTCACGCCATAACAGCTACATGCCATAGAATCGGCTGCTGCTGTTGTAAACAGTAGCCTGTTGCCATGGTTACACATCATAACTGTCTGAAAGTAAAAAAGTTACGAGCAAAAATCCTTCAAGTGTCCTGTCCTGTGGCGAGACCTCAGTCTGCAGCGCTGCTATAATGCAGGCAGCTTGTCGGGCTCTTATTGTGAAGGTCTGAGCGGAAGTGAGTGTGCTGAATCGGTGGAGTCACTACGACTGAATGAATATGTCTTCGGCTTGGGACACGTCCGGACCTCGGTTCTGATGGACCTCGTAGGTGAGTCCCGTCCCGTTCGCAGCTCCGAGCCCGGTGCTTAGTCACCGCGGCGCGGGCAGCCTCTCCGGCCGGCTCCGGGGCTCTCTCCTCCGGCTGCTCGGCTCTCTGAAACACCGCTGAAGTAGTTGGTGTCCGGCTGCAGGAACCTGCTGCTTCCAGCCGCAGGCGGAGAGCCGAACTGAGCCGGTACCGGTCAGGGTTTCAGTTAAAGCTTAGCCAGTCTGAACTAGCAGTTATCGAGCCGAACAGAACCGAACTTTGGGTTAAACCCGAGCTTCAGAACCGGGAGCGCGTCTGTTTGGTCCGTTAGGGGGTTCTGTTGAGTTGGTCCCGAAGTGGAGTTTTCCAGTTTGACTTCGTGACCAGAGCGGTTTGATGAGCTGCTTGTCATGAGTGTTTCAGTTCCCCGGGATCCCGACTCCATCCACAGTCCTGGAAACGTCCTGGACAGATCCCTGCACAGATCCCTGCACACTGCTGCTCTGGTCTCAGTCTTTCCGTAAATATATCAACATGATGCCCGGAAGGAAAAATGTCTCCTGCTGCTTTTTTCCTGAATATATCCCATTTTTATTTATTTTATTTTTGCCGGTCTTAATTTTAACCGAATTTATCCCGTATTTTATATCAGTTTTAATTTTTTACTGCTTTTATCCTGGGTTTGGCCCTGTTTAATTTGGGCTTTATTCCGTTTTTAATCCCAGTTTTATCCTGGTTTTAGTTTCCAGTTGAAATCTAGTTTTTTTTTTTTCAGGTTTCATCCTGTTTTATGCCAGGTGTGTTTATTTCCCCACTGATTTTTTTTTTTTTTTTTTTTTTTTTAATCCTGAAAATAAATCCAGGTTTAATCCCAGTTTTGTTCAGATTTTTATGTTTCTTCTCCTTGGATTCTAATTTTTATCCCACTTTATTCCTGGCTTTATTCCGTTATCTTCTTGTTTTCTCTGATGTTGATTTTCTTGATTTAATTCAGGATTTATTTTTGCCTCCTGGTTTTATAGTGGTTATGTCTTTTTTTTTTTTTTTTTTTTAATTTTATTTATTTATTTTTTTATCTTGATTTAAACCAAATTTATCCCAGTTGTTTATATCAGTTTTAATTTTTTGCTGTTTTTATCCTGGTTATGTCCCTGTTTTATTCCAGTTTTATTTGGGCTTTATTCTGTTGTTAATCCCAGTTTTGTTCAGATTTTTGTGTTTTTTCTACTTGGATTCTGTTTTTATCAGACTTTATTCCTGGTTTTATTCCGTTATGTTTTTGTTTCGTCTGATATTGTTTTTCCTGATTTGTTTCAGCTTTTATTTCGACCTCATCCTGGTTTTGTTCTGGTTCTATTGTGGTTTTAGTCCGGCTTTGTCCCGAATTAATGCTGTTTCGTCCTTGCTGTTGAGGGGCATTCCCAAACTATCTGAGGTCCAGAGACAGATTATTCCCATGTGCAGCAGAATCCCAGCAATGAGAGCGATTTGTTTTTATTTGGTAAATATTGTCAGTAATGTTGATCCTGAATTTTATTCCAGTTAAATTCTGGTTAAATTCTCGTTTTTTTATCTGAGGCTGAATTTTATCTTTATATTTGGGCAACAAAATTGTATTTTAAATAAAATATTAAGTATGCAACAAATGAAGTTGAAAAACTCAGTAACAGAGTTAGAGATGCCTGAACCGTCTGCTCCTCCGACAGATCCAACAGGACCAGAACGTTTAGTTCTCGCTGGCGTTTAAACGTCCGGGAGCAGCTGATTCCTGCCCCGTCCAGTTTCACGCCTGAAGACCTGAGTCGTCGTTGCCCTCAGTCAGGTGTGACGCTGCGCTCACCTGTCAGCCAATCACAGCAGGGCTTTCGTGATGTCAGCTGTAGCAAGGTGCGTCTTATCGGATGTGATTTCAGGTCAGTTTCAGGGTGCTGCATTCAGGGCCCGTCATGTTCATTCAGCCGCTCAGCAGACCTCAGACCAGCTGACAGCTCTGTGATCCTGCTGCTGCTAAAACTGACCTGAGACCAGCTCTCTGTGTCTAAAGCTCTTCGTTTTTAACGGATGGGGCTGACAGTTTGCTCTCCAGCCGCCCTCGGTTCTGGATAACTGGGTCGAAGTGTCCCTAACATCCCTCAGATCAGTCTGGTTCTGTCTGGGAACACCTCTGGGGTGTCCTTTGAGCTGATGCTGCAGCTCCGCTCTCCTCTGGCGTTGAACGTTCCCTCTGTTTGTTCCAGCGTCTGGATGTCAGAGCTGATCCCAGTTCAGTCCGACTCAGACGGCTCCGTTAATACATTCAGAGGAATGTCAGCGGAGGCAGAGGCAGAGCTGGTGTCTTTTAGTCAGAAGGCGTTCTTTGAATATTTGCTGTGAAAGCTGAGCTCTGTGACGACGTTAGGGATGAGCGACGGGTCGGAGCAGGAAGAAGGCGTTTGGAGCTGCTGTTTGTTTCTTCTACTGTGAGGAACGTCGGCCTCTTGAGGATCCAGGAAGAAGGAGAGTATTCACTGAAGTTCATGAGAAACACAGCAGAGATGAAGAAACCGAGAGCCACCATTTTAGTTTGACTGCTGAAGAGGACAGAAACACACCTGAAAATCCTATTCAGGTGTTTTTCTATTTTCCCTCCAAGCAGCTTGCTGTATAACCGTGAAACATACCGAAAATATCACAGCTAGTCAACACATTTAGCCCTCTAATATTCGTAAAGCAATATCAAAGCTAACATGTGTAAGGTGCTACATTTATGTGCCAAAGGTAGCCTGAAACATGCCAAAAATGACACAGTTAGCTTGCTATATTAGCAATAAATATACCAAATATGACTAATTTTATTTTCTAACATTAGTATGAAAATGCCAGAAACAATATAGTTAACTTACTACGTTGATCTTCCAAAGTTAGTTTGGAAAATTACCAAATCTAACTCAGGTAGGATGCTAATATTAACATAACAATGATCAAAATTAAGCCAATGTGATTAAAGTATAAATAATAACACTCATACAACATCTACATTAATCCGTTAGCATACTAAAAGTAGCATGAAACATTTTAAAGGTAGCAGAGTTAGCATAAAATGTGTCATGTTAGGTGTGAGGGTTAGCATGAAACATTTCACATTGGCGTGAAATGTAACAAAATAAGTGTTCTGAGTTTAAAATGTATGAAATTTAACACAGCTCTCTACCACCAGCATTTACCTGTCAATAAGAGTTCTACATTAGTGTGCTATAGTTAGCATAAGACATATTAAGGACAACACAGTTAGCATGCTAGCATAAATGTGAAATATTCCAACGATAACACGTCTATATATTAGCATAGAAAATACATATAATGGCAGCATAATAATGTTTCTTAGATACCAGGAATGATCAGTTTATTGTGTTATATTCATGAGACAGAGTCAGCAGGGAAAATATTATGCTAGCTCATGCTAATATGCTAACACCAGCTTGAAAAAAATACCAAACGTGTCCATGTTTCAAATTTAGATAAAAGGAGAAAGCATTTCAAGGATTCTTCAAATTTGGACAGCCGTTGTTGCATTGCTGTGACGCAGTTGGCTTTGATAGACGCAGCCCCTGATTTTGAACACACCCACAGTTAGCTCTCTAACATTAGCATCAGTGCTACATTAGTATGCTAATGTTAGCGTGAAACATGATGATGGTACTGATACAGGAATTTATTATTATTATTATTATTATGGTGCCAACATTAGCACATTAACATTAGCATGCTAACTTCATCTTACAAGTTCCATAGACAGTGCAGTTAGAACTCTACCATTAGCATGCTAAGGTTAGCATGCTAAGGTTAACATCTCTGGCTAAGTAATGTGATTTTCATTTAAAAAATTACTCAGCTACAACAATTTCCCTAGAAGCTTGAAATATTAAATGTATTAATTGAGAATTTATCAGAATGAAACTTTGTCAGGTCTGATTAATAAACATGTCCATAAACACAATCCATGTTTTCAGCTGAAGGTTTTTCTCCCTTGTTCAGGTCTAAATCTATTTTAGTCAGACTTTTGTTTTTGGTATTTTTGTATATGAAACAGTAGCATTTCCCCTTTTGTTTCTTCGTTCACTGAGAAACCAAAGGAAAACTGAAGGAACTTCATGGAGCTGTTTGGTCCGGGCGACGTTAAAAGGTCTCGGAACCGTCTGGGTCAGGAGAATCTGGAGAAATGGGGAGTTTTTAATCCACCACCTGCAGTGAGAAGGGTCCAGACTCTCTGGAACAATGAGGGCAGTTTAGTGTGAGGTGTTCAGGTGCAGACGAAGGTGCAGCCCTGTTGTCGGAGCTCCACCCAACAACACAAAGGTTTCAGTCAGCAGCTGCTTCCTGTGTCTGATCCCGAGTGAAAGAACAGGAGCCTCTCAGACATGCCCAGCATTCCTGCCGCTGCAGCACCTGACATCACTCCTCACGCTCATCCCGTCTGGGGCGTCAGACAGGCCTGCTGAGTCACAGCGCCGTCCAGGGTCAAAGGGTGAACAGGTGAAAGTTCAGCTTCTCATCGTGGGAAAGCTTCAAGCTGAACACAGAGAGATGTGACAGAAGCTGTGATCTCCGGTTTCAGAAAGGTGGAGTCGGTCAGCAGGTGTGTTTTCCTGGTTCTGAACTTCTGCCTCCGTTTGTTTTGGTTCGGTTTTCGCTGGAACGCGGCTGTAGGAACGAGCCCGAATCCAGAATCAGGTGCAGAAAAATGTGTTGGTTTATTTTACTTGGCTGGAAGTTTGTTTGAAGATGGTTTGATCTGGAACGTTAACGATCCGAGGAATATCACCAGAAACAGACGAGCCTCAGTTTGTTTTCCTCTCAGCTGCAGAGACGCTGAATTATCCCAGCATGTTTAGTTGGATCCGAAGGCAGCAGGTCAGGACCGGCGGGCCTGAAGCCGGTTGTTTGGGACGCGCATTCCTGAGCGTTCCCAAACCAAAACCACCTGATGGTGTTGGGAGTTATTTCTGGGTGTTTGTTTCCAGAGCAGGCAGGAACGTAATGACGGGTTCTCAGGATGTGCGCTCCACCTGCTGACCTGCTGCTGGGGAGGTGTCAGTCCGCTCTGCCTGCGCTCTGGTTCTGCTTTAGCCGAATTTCTGGGATGTTTTTGGAAGAATTCAGATCTGCAGCGGAGGAGAGCACTTCCAGTCCTGAAGGGCGGATGTTTCCTCACCTGGTTACAATGAACGGGTCAGCAGCAGAGTTCTGCAGAACCTGATTTCTCAGTTCCTTTGGGTTTTTCTCCTGTCAGAAGCGCTTGGTTCTGGTTCCTGAGTAGATCTCATTCCCATCCATCACACTGTTGTAGCAATAACTGTTCAGATGTGGAATTTGGGCTCCGGGGATCTGAAACACGAAGACAAACCAGCAGCGTTCCTTCCTGGAGAACCGGCTCTCTGTCCGGGTTCTTCCGGCAGGCCGATGGACCCGTTGTCCGGCGCCTGATGACGTTCTCTCTCCCAGCTCCTTCTGGTTTATGCTTAGCAGCGTTTTTCCCTCGAATCTTTCCAGAAGGCTTGAAGGGTGCGGACCGTTGGGCTCTGAGGACGGCAGCGACCTGAAACCAGGCCCGGCTGCACCTGTTTTATCCCATCAGCTGAAAACCGGAGCAGGTTACTGAGAAACTGGAGCTCCTGCTGGGCTCCAGTCTGGCCCAGTTCCTTGCTGTGACTCTGACCCAGTCTGTGAAGGTCAGGCCGTCTCTGTCAGCCGAGACGCTGCAGAATCCCCCGAAACCATTGATCTGGCAGAGCCGGGTCCAGTCGATACCTCGTTAACAGGCGGAGGAGGAGGATGAAGCTTCTGTCATTTCGAGGATTGGAAACAGTTAAACCTTCAGCTGAAAACAGGATTATAAGGTTCTGTTCATGAAGTCGGACCGCCTTAACCCGTTCAGACCCGGTTTTCTGAAATGTTCTGGCTGATCCAGTTAAAGCTGACCTCATCACCTGGTTTTAGTTTCCTGCTCTCTATGGAAACAGACTCAGAGTTTATCTCCAGCCCAGTCCAGCGAGGAGAAGCAGAAAGCTGTCAGTCGGGCTCAGACGATTCTTCAGGGTGATGATTGCTGAATTAGTTGACTGTTATTTCAATAATCTATTATTCGTTAACTGGAGCATAAAAAAGGCCAGTTGCTGAAAGAACAACACACTCAGCAGTAATTAACCCCAAACTCTACAAAAAATATGAACATTTAGCATTTAAGATGGAAAACCTTTGTCGGTAAGTCTGCTCCACCCAGAACTCCTCCAGTGGCAGTTTTAGCTTCACTTGGTTCAGATTCTGGAAAAAAATCTATTCAGCACCTTTTGCATCCAATTTTTAGTCGATTAATCGAAAAAATATCATCCCTGCACCTCTGTAGTGAGCTCCTGGACCATTAGGCCCTTTCGCCGGTGCCGTCCCATTTGCACGTAAAACCCGGGACACGAGCCCGGCCTCCCCTCCGCTGGGCTGATGCCACGTCAGGCAGGAAGCTGAGCTTCTCACGTTGATGTTAGACGTATTTACTTCGCTGCAGAGGCATCCTTTGCTGCAAATGACCAAGCATTCACTAATAGAATGCTGTTATTGCATTTTAGGGAATGCAATGTTTTTCTTATTTGAAAAAGAAATTGAATTATTTGTTTATTTGCATTTTTTATGTAGTTTTAATATTGTATAAAAAAGGTTTACGTAGTTAAATGAAAAATCTGCATAATGTGCCAGTTCCTTTTAATTTAATTAATCATCAGAATACTTGATGGCTAACATAACTGTTCGCTGCAGGCCTAGCGGTTCGTCGGCTGAATATCACGGCAGAAAAGTGATTTCCTCACAGCTTTGCTCGTCATTGAACTTCAAAGACGAGTCGTCTGGAAGCTTTTCCACCAGCGAAACGGACCGTCAGGGCCCGGCTGCCACAGGAGCGCCACCTATCGCTCTGTTTGGGTCACGTCCTCTGGGAACATGCTGGTTAGCAACAAGCTCCAACAGTTTGCATGGATGAGCCAATCAGAATGCTTTCGCCACTCTAAGGTCGTTCCAGATCATCAATATAGGAACTACTAAGGAGATCACTGGGGGTGTTTCCGTTCTGGCCTTCCTGCTGTCAGTGCTTATTATTCATGTTTGGACCAGAGGCGATGTCACACTGTGTGTGGGAGCAGTCGCTGTTTAACAGGCTTTACTCATGTTTTAAAACAAAGATGAAGTGACTTCAAAGCTCACTTTTAAACTGTGGTGCGATATTCACATGCAAAGGGCTGTTTGGAGTGCAGGAATTGTTCGCTGATTTGCTTTAGGAGTTCTGAAGTTGTCATTTTTCATGCTAACGCAATGTTATCATATATTGCACCTAAAATCGTCATTGCAATACTTCGTCGCAAGGTTTTCTAATATTGCGCAGCCCTAACTTAGCTCCAGTTTTCCAAAAGGCTGCAGCATTCCTAATCCAGCATTTTCCAAGGTAGAGGCTGAAAGCGGAAGTCTGTTCAACCTTTCCGTTATCTGCTTGAAGTCCTGCTCTCTCTCGCTCTGCCGCAGCCTGAGTGGGTCAGACGTGTCGCAGGCAGTCTCTCTGGTTCCTCTGGCTTCATTTTGAACTCCAGCTTCCTGCAGCAGGAGCTTCCGCTCTGAAGAGTGTTGCCAGGGCGACCTGCCGGCCCTTCGTTCGGTGAATTTGCCGGCCGGAAAACTGCAGACCGGATCCTTCTGATTCGGAGGCATGGAGCTGGACGTGGGATGGTTCTGGTCGCCGGCTTCCAGAAACCAAGCCTTCAGCGTTGCCCTGATCCGGAGCTGGGTCCGTCAGAGTTTCAGACCAACGAGGGAAACGCGTTTGAAGCCCGAGGCAGCGTCACTGAGGATGAAGAGTCCCAGTCTTCCTCAGTGAATGTGAGCCACTGGGTTAATATCTGCAGCCCCCAGAGCTGCGTCCCACATCAGGCTGCGAGGAAACTTCCTCTCTGATTACCAGGATGCAGCCAGGAGGAGGAGGAGGGAGGTTGGGACTGCAGGGAGGGAGAGCGAGGAGGAAGAGGAGGAGGAGGAGGAGGCTGCAGGATTGATTGGATAAATGCGGTAAAACCTGGAGGGATCGAGTTACTGCTGAGGGAGAGCAGGACGCGGCGCTGAGGAGGGAGCGGCAGGATGGAGGATGTTGACGGGACGGAGACTGATGTTTGCAGCCTAAGCTGATTGGCTGGCAGACGGCGGTTGCTCTGGCCAATCCCGTCTGACCCTGTGTGTGTGTGTGTGTGTGTGTGTGTGTGTGTGTCCTCTCCTCAGATGATGGGGAACAGCTGCGATCGAGGTATGTTTCTGTCATGTGACCGAGCCGTCTCACTTCCTGCAGCATGCTGCCTGAACTTTGTCTCCGGGACGAAGAGCAGCGATGGCGGTGGCGTTTGGGACCGCCGTGGCGTCTCTTCCTCCTCCATCAGCTGGTTCCGTGTGTGCGTGTGCATGAAAGTTGGCTTCCCTGCAGCGCTGCGTGCATGCGGCGAGCGTCCTCCTGCAGCGAGCGTCCTCCTGCAGCTTGATCTGCATCCATCCAGCCTGGCTGCCGCTGCATGCTGCGTTCGCTGCAGCTGCGACGCTCCTGTTGCAGGAGGTCTCCACATGTCTCCATCGCATGTAAACATCACGATGACGCCGCTCGCTGCTGATTGGACGTTTCAGAATCAGATCTGGATGAATGTTTGTCTGGTTCAGTTGCTGCTGATGTTGATGCAGGTTTCATTTAGTTTACAGCAGTTTCCCTTCACCAGTGGAGTGTTCCGCTTCAGACTTTTATTTTCCTTCATCAGTGGAGCGTTCCGCTTCAGACTTTTATTTTTCCTTCACCAGTGGAGTGTTCTGCTTTTATGCTTTTTTTTAATTTTCCTTCAGCAGTGGAGTGTTCTGCTTCAGATTTTTTTTTTCCTTCAGCAGTGGAGTGTTCTGCTTCATGCTTTTATTTTCCTTCAAAGTGGAGCGTTCTACGTCAGACTTTTATTTTCCTTCAGCAGTGGAGCGTTCCGCTTCAAGGTCCAGAGCGTCTGCTGATTATCAGATCTGTGAGGTTTCTCTACCTGCTGCACCTTCAGGAATCAACTGCCATCTCACCGTCCATCTGTCCTCGTTGTGGTTGTCTTCCATCATCTCTGGAGACATCAGTCTGTCCTCCATCGTCCAGAGATGGCGATGGAGTCTGAACAGAGAAGAAAACAGGCTACTTTGGTTAACCTGAGCTAATTGTGTCTCTGTCTGTCTCTCTGTCCGTGTCCTCAGAAGTGTCTTCGGAGCGGTCTCCGAGGAGGAGGAGCATTTCCGGTTTGGGCAGCTCGGAGAAGAACCTCGCGGTCGACAATCCCAGTTCTTCTCCTTTCAAAGTGCCGGTGAGTCAGAGGACATCGTCCTCCGTGTCCTCATGCAGCTGGAGTGTCCACAGCCAGTCATCAGTTTCCTGCGTGGTTTAGATGTTGCTCTGATTCAGGACACCTGGATGAGCCCAACGAGTCATTTAAAGGTCCTCCGCAGACCCAAGTGTAGCAGGGGCTCGTCTAGGACCTGGAGGACTGGAGTTGGACATCTCGGTCCTCCGGTGTTTATGTAAGATAGAAATCTCTGTGGGACATTTTTATCCCGGAAAAACATCAGGAGGGGTGCTTCAGGTTCTGTCCAGGCCGAGTCTAAAGTGTTTGAAGGACTAGTCCAAGTCAGTTCTCAGGTCTTTACATGACTAACCTAAGACTCGAGTCTTTTAAAGGGTGAACCCTGATCAGTCATCAGGTCTTGATGGGACCAGTTCTTCTGGACCCAAGTCTGTCTTTAGAAGAACAGACCAGGTCAGTTATCGAGTCCTTGCTGGACCCGATAACTGGTTGGTACTGGACAAGTCATCTGTCTTAAATGGACTAGTCCAAGGCCAACCTTAGGTGTTTCAAGTTAATTAGACAGGTTAGATAACAGGTGTTAAACAACAAGTCCTAACAAGTTCTCAAGTCTTCAAGGGGATTAGCCCATCTCCAACATTCGTCTTTACAAAACCTAGTCCGAGTTCAGCCGTGCCATTATTTAGTTACGGGTTACATCCTGGTTGTTTTAAGGACTCATTAAAGGACTAGTCCAAGTCAGTTCTCAGGTATTTACATGAATAACTTACGATTCAGGTCTTTGAAGGATGAAACCCAATCAGTCATCAGGTCTTTGGTGAGACGAGTTCTTCTGGATTCGAGTCTTTCATTCGTCTAGGTCACATCTGGGTTCTTTAGAATGACTTGCCATTATCTAGTCTTTAGAAGACTAGACCAGCTCTGGCACAGGTCCTTAACTGGCTAGTTCTGGACAAGTCTGTCTTCAAAGGACTAATCCAAGGCCAGTCTTAGGTGTTGATCTATTCCAAGTAAATTAGACCAGGTTACATCACAGGGGGTAAACTACAAGTCCTAACAAGTTCTCTTTTCTTGAAGAGGATTAGTGCATCTCAAACCTTTTGTCTTTACAAAACCTAGTCCGTGTTTAGTCGTGTCATTATTTAGTTTCAAGTTACATCCAGTCTAGTCTAAGTGTTGTCGTAGTTTATTAGACTCGTAGAGTTATTTAAAAGGACTGGTCCAAGTCAAGTCTCTGGTCCTCAAAGAACTAGTCTGAGTATCAAGTCTTTAGTTAACTAGTTTAAGACATGGTAGAGTTATTTTTGGACTGAGTCATAGCTTAGCTTAAGATTTATAAGGAGGGGTCCAAGTCACTGATTGGGTCTTTACCTGGTCCAAGTCCTAACATGACAAGTCCGACTCCAGTCTGATGTTTATCTGGACCAAGTTGGCCACACCAAGCAAGGTTCATGACAGCGGCCTGTGACGAGTTCCTCTCAAAAACTGTTGTTTAAGAGCTAGCTTAAGTCTAGTCCACATTAGCTAGCCCACATTATCAGGTCCAAGTCATGGCTGTTAAAATGACTTGGAGTCTAGTCTTGTTTGAAGGACTCCGGTAATTCTCTGTTTTAAAGGATCATTCCAGGTCTAGTCAAAGGTTGTTGAAGCACAAGTCCATGTGAAGTTTGGGTTCGCTAGCCGACGACTCCAAGTCAGTTCTAGTCTTCTTGAAGGACTGGTTGTTTGGACTGAATGGGACTTGTATCTGCTTTGTCTGGGCTGAATTTGCTCCACGTGAATATTCAGAGTTTCTCCAGGTTGGTGTTCTGTGACTCGTCGGGTGGTTTTTTGGGCCAGAACCGGGTCTCCAGGTTGGTGTTCTGTGACTCGTCGGGTGGTTTTTTTGGGCCAGAACCGGGTCTCCAGGTTGGTGTTCTGTGACTCGTCGGGTGGTTTTTTTGGACCAGAACCGGGTCTCCAGGTTGGTGTTCTGTGACTCGTCGGGTGGTTTTTTTTGGGCCAGAACCGGGTCTCCAGGTTGGTGTTCTGTGACTCGTCGGGTGGTTTTTTTGGACCAGAACCGGGTCTCCAGGTTGGTGTTCTGTGACTCGTCGGGTGGTTTTTTTGGACCAGAACCGGGTCTCCAGGTTGATGTTCTGTGACTCGTCGGGTGGTTTTTTGGGCCAGAACCGGGTCTCCAGGTTGGTGTTCTGTGACTCGTCGGGTGGTTTTTTGGGCCAGAACCGGGTCTCCAGGTTGATGTTCTGTGACTCGTCGGGTGGTTTTTTTGGACCAGAACCGGGTCTCCAGGTTGTTGTTCTGTGACTCGTCGGGTGGTTTTTTGGGCCAGAACCGGGTCTCCAGGTTGGTGTTCTGTGACTCGTCGGGTGGTTTTTTGGGCCAGAACCGGGTCTCCAGGTTGGTGTTCTGTGACTCGTCGGGTGGTTTTTTTGGGCCAGAACCGGGTCTCCAGGTTGGTGTTCTGTGACTCGTCGGGTGGTTTTTTTGGACCAGAACCGGGTCTCCAGGTTGGTGTTCTGTGACTCGTCGGGTGGTTTTTTTTGGGCCAGAACCGGGTCTCCAGGTTGGTGTTCTGTGACTCGTCGGGTGGTTTTTTTGGACCAGAACCGGGTCTCCAGGTTGGTGTTCTGTGACTCGTCGGGTGGTTTTTTTGGACCAGAACCGGGTCTCCAGGTTGGTGTTCTGTGACTCGTCGGGTGGTTTTTTTGGACCAGAACCGGGTCTCCAGGTTGATGTTCTGTGACTCGTCGGGTGATTTTTTGGGCCAGAACCGGGTCTCCAGGTTGGTGTTCTGTGACTCGTCGGGTGGTTTTTTGGGCCAGAACCGGGTCTCCAGGTTGATGTTCTGTGACTCGTCGGGTGGTTTTTTTGGACCAGAACCGGGTCTCCAGGTTGATGTTCTGTGACTCGTCGGGTGGTTTTTTTGGACCAGAACCGGGTCTCCAGGTTGGTGTTCTGTGACTCGTCGGGTGGTTTTTTTGGGCCAGAACCGGGTCTCCAGGTTGGTGTTCTGTGACTCGTCGGGTGTTTTTTTTGGACCAGAACCGGGTCTCCAGGTTGGTGTTCTGTGACTCGTCGGGTGGTTTTTTTGGGCCAGAACCGGGTCTCCAGGTTGGTGTTCTGTGACTCGTCGGGTGGTTTTTTGGGCCAGAACCGGGTCTCCAGGTTGGTGTTCTGTGACTCGTCGGGTGGTTTTTTGGGCCAGAACCGGGTCTCCAGGTCCAAACAGACACTGAAGCTTGTCAGCAGTCAGGCCCATCAGTGCCTGTGATCTGCCGGCCCAGAACGGTGCCGGTTCTGATTGTAGCCGGGCCTGGCAGGGAGGGGCGGGGCTGATGACGTGTTTGAGGATAAGAATATCGCAGGAAACGAGGGCGCTGTCTTCCTGCGCCTCTGCAGCCTCTGTCGTGACAGACGAGCTGAAGGGCTTGATCCGTTCATCGGCAGAACCGTGCGACCCGGTTCTGGCTGGCTGTGATGAAGCTCAGAGAGATGAGTTATCTTCCCAGCATGGATCGCCTCCTGGTGGTTCTGGATGTTCGAGCTCCTTGTTCTGCAGAATCAGTCCAGCCGGGACGGAGAAGCTGGAAGGGTCCAGACATGTTCACGGAAAGTTGAGTGGAAGGAAAAAATGTGGTAGAAGAAGATGCACAAATAGGGCTAACTGCAGTCTGGAGAGGATTGTGAAGCAAAGAGCACTGGCGGGGTCAGAGGTCATCGTCTCCATCTGATCCTGGTTCTGCTTCTCTTTCAGGGCTTCTTCAGCAAACGCCTCAAAGGCTCCATCAAGAGGACCAAGAGTCAGACCAAACTGGACCGGAACACCAGCTTCAGACTGGCGTCGCTCCGGCCCGCTGACCCGGACAGGTACCGATCTGGTTCTGATCTGACCAGAACCACAGCCACACTTTTATCTGTCATTTAAACTCATTTATGACGACTCCGGTCGGTTCTGGTTCTGGTGAGAGGTTGTTGGTTTGATTCCTTTCTCTACACGTTGAGCTGCTCCGGGGTAAGATACTGAACCCAATGTTGTCGGATCGGAACCGGGCTTTATTTGCTCATTAAAGTGTGTGACGGGAACAGAACATCTGGGTCGGATCAGCAGAACCCAGAAAGTTCTGCCCGCTCCCTCAGCCTGCAGTTCTGATCCATGTTTCAGTGTAAATGAGCAGAACACCTCTGATGTTTGGACCGGACCAGAACCAACAACTGAAACAAAGCTGCAGAAACCAGAACAGGGGAAGCTCCTGTCAGGACCTGGTTCTGGTTCTGTCGGACCTGCCCTGTAATAGAACCCATCCAAACATCAGGAGACAGGAAGTGGACCGTCCTCCTTCCCAGCACTGGGCGGGGCTGGATTTACTGGAAGTGCTGCTCCCTCTCCAGTCAGGATGATGGTTCTGTTCAGCGGGTCTGATCAGAACCACCAGAACCCGGGGAAATTCTAAATATTTTAATCCTCTGAGAGTTTCTGAGCCCGATTCCTGGTTCTGGATCAGATCCGGTCCGGACAGGTCCCTCCAGCAGGGGGTGTCGGGGCTGGACCGGAACCGCAGGAGGAGTTCTGGCCCAGGTCCAACAGAACCAGCTCACTGCAGTCCAGGGTGGTTCTGATGATCCGAGTGTCGGATGCAGAGGCTTCACAGACTGGATGTCAGCCAGGAGGACGCTACACACACACACACACACACACACACACACACACACACACACACATGCTCCACACACACACATGCTCCACACACACACACACACGCCCCCACACACACACACGCGCTACACACATGCTCCACACACACACACACATGCGCTACACACACACACACACACACACACACACACACATGCTCCACACACACACACATGCTCCACACACACACACACACACACACACATGCTCCACACACACACACACACGCGCTACACACATGCTCCACACACACACACACACACACACACACACACACACACGCTACACACACACACACACACACACACACACACACACACACATGCTCCACACACACACACACACACACACACACACACACATGCTCCACACACACACACACACGCGCTACACACATGCTCCACACACACACACACACACACACACACACACACATGCGCTACACACACACACACACACACACACACACATGCTCCACACACACACATGCTCCACACACACACACACACACACACACACACACACGCCCCCCCCACACACATGCGCGCGCGCGCTGCCTCCCTCTCTGAGCTCCAGCTGCTGATGGACGGGTCGGATTCTCTCCTCCGTAGAACCCGGAGAGCTCGGCTCAGATTCAGGTAAAGCTGGTCGGACGGTTCTGGTTCCGGTTCTGCTGCAGAGGACGGGTTCTGCTGGGACCATCCGGGCGGGGACGGTGGTCCGTTTGGATTTAAAGGCCGGCAGTCTGGACCGGAACCGGAGCCGAGCTTCAGGCTGCTGAGATAAAAGGTTCTGGTGGAGTCGGGTCAACAGGATGCGAGGGTTCTGGTTTCACTCGGCTCCGGTTCTGGTGAGCAGATTGGATCTCGGTATTTATGAAACGACATCATAGTTTGTTTATTTGGGTTCAGAGCCACGGTTCCAGAACTTTTCAGCTTCGGACCAGCAGAACCAGAACCAGCCTGTGACCCGGCTGTCACCTGGTTCTGGTACCATTATTATTATGTTTGGTAGATTCTGACCCGGCTTTAGAAACCACTGATTTAAGCGGTTCTGTTGGGTTCAGAACGGGACAGAAGGTCTTTTGGTTCTGATCCACTTCCTGATTTCTGTGGTTCTGGTTCTGGTGTCGCTGCTTCCTGGATCCATGTGGGGGTTCAGAACCAGAATTAATCCGGTCCCAATCATCCTCTGGTTCTAACGTCCGGCCCGGTTTCCTTCAAACCAGAACATTCATGAAGATTTCTGGATGAACCAGAACCGAGCTTTGGATCAGAACTTGTTTTGGTTCATGTATCCAAAACCAGAACCAGCTGTTTGGATCGCTTCTGTCCAGAGGCCAGCAGGTTCTGGTTCTGGCCGGGAAGCTGACAGAACATCTGAACTGGTTCTGTTACGGTTCTGGAAAAGCAAACAGGCGGTTCGGCTGATGGTTCTGTAAAACCCTTAAATTATAAGGTTCTTTTGGACCAGAACCATCTATCGGACCTCAGAACCTGAAGTCTGAGTTTGCTGCAGGTCGTTTGGTGACGACGTGAAGAAGGTCCGATTACAGCTGATGGGGTTCTGGAGGATCCAGAGTGACTTGGTTCTGCTCTAGAGGACCGTTCAGGTGGTTCTGATGCTGCGAACAGGACAACTGGACTGGTGGACTCCAGGGTTCTGGTTCTGAGAGTGAGGCTGCAGGTTATGATCCGTCGCCGTCGGTAATCTGAGCAGGAGGATGAAACAGGAAGTTACATCACAGCCTCCTCTGATGGAGGGAAGCCGTTTCCAGAACCATGAGGCTCGGTCCGGTCACAGCTCAGGTGGCGGGTCGGGTTCTGAACCTGGTCCTCGGGGACATGTACCCGTCCTCCAGCTGACGCGGGTCTGTAGTTGAATGCCTGCGTCACGTTCCGGTGCCTAGCGCCTGTCCTCCCGGCGCATCGTTACCGTGGCGACCCTCCCAGGCGGCCGGTCTCCCGGGGCCCTGTTTTCCCGGCTCTCGGAGAAAGTGATGCTCGACTCGCTGAGTGGAGCTCCTGCGGTCTGCCGGAGTGTTTAAACGGGAGCAGGGGGCAGTCGGGGGGGCCAGCGGGGGTCGGGGGTCACCGGCGATGCTCTGGGGAGCCCCCCTCGGGTGGCTCCGGGCTTGTGTTTCGTAGGTATTCCAGTTCTCCTGCCGAGGCTCTGCTGCTGAGCTCGGCGGCGCCTCCTGGCCTCCAGCTGCAGGTTTTAACCGCCAGGTTCTGATCCGGTTCCGCTCGGGTTCTGTTCCAGGTCCCGCGGGCTTCCCAAGCTGAAGGAGTCGAGCTCCCACGAGTCGCTGCTGAGTCCCGGCAGCGCGGTGGAGGCTCTGGACCTGAGCATGGAGGAGGACGTGTTCATCAAGTCTCTGCACAGCAGCGTCCTGGGCCAGGAGTTCTGCTTCGAGGTGAGACACTCAGGCAAGGTTCTGCTCAGGTTCTGAACCCGCCGGGTCCACTCATCTCCCGTCTCACCTGTCAGGTGGCCTACTCAGGAGGCAGCAAGTGCTTCAGCTGCACCTCGGCATCGGAGAGAGACAAGTGGATGGAGAACCTGAGGAGAACCATCCAGCCCAACAAGGTGAGCCCGGACTGGACCTGGACTGGACCCGGTCTGGATCCGGTCTGGACCCGTTCTAGATCCATTTTAGACCCAGTCTGTATCCATTATGGACCTGGTCTGGACCCGTTCTAGACCCGGTCTGGACCCATTTTAGATCCAGTCTGTAGCCATTATGGACCCGGTCTGGACCCGTTCTCGGCCCGGACTGGACCCATTTTAGATCCAGTCTGTAGCCATTATGGACCCGGTCTGGACCCGTTCTAGACCCGGTCTGGACCCATTTTAGATCCAGTCTGTATCCATTATGGACCTGGTCTGGACCCGTTCTAGACCCATTTTAGATCCAGTCTGTAGCCATTATGGACCCGGTCTGGACCCGTTCTAGATCCATTTTAGACCCAGTCTGTATCCATTATGGACCTGGTCTGGACCCGTTCTAGACCCGGTCTGGACCCATTTTAGATCCATTTTAGACCCAGTCTGTATCCATTATGGACCTGGTCTGGACCCGTTCTCGGCCCGGACTGGACCCAGTCTGGACCCGTTCTAAACACGGTCTGGACCCATTCTAGATCCATTTTAGACCCATTTTAGACCCAGTCTGTATCCATTATGGACCTGGTCTGGACCCGTTCTAGACCCGGTCTGGACCCATTTTAGATCCATTTTAGACCCATTTTAGATCCAGTCTGTAGCCATTATGGACCTGGTCTGGACCCGTTCTAAACACGGTCTGGACCCATTCTAGATCCATTTTAGACCCATTTTAGACCCAGTCTGTAGCCATTATGGACCCGGTCTGGACCCGTTCTAGACCCGGTCTGGACCCATTTTAGATCCAGTCTGTAGCCATTATGGATCCGGTCTGGACCCGTTCTAGACCCGGTCTGGACCCATTTTAGATCCAGTCTGTAGCCATTATGGACCCGGTCTGGACCCGTTCTCGGCCCGGACTGGACCCATTCTGGATCCGGACTAGACCCGGTCTGGACCCGGACTGGACCCGTTCTAGACCCGTTCTAAACACGGTCTGGACCCGTTCTAGACCCGGTCTGGACCCATTTTAGATCCAGTCTGTAGCCATTATGGACCCGGTCTGGACCCGTTCTCGGCCCGGACTGGACCCATTCTGGATCCGGACTAGACCCGGTCTGGACCCGGACTGGACCCAGTCTAGACCCGTTCTAAACACGGTCTGGACCCGAGCTGGACCTGCTCGCTGTGGGGGAACCTCCACCAGAACCAGCAGGGAGGCCCAGCTCAACCTTTACCGAAGGTGTAGAACCTTCTCTAAAAGTCTGACTCAGAGTTCTGGTTCCGTCGGTGCCGTTTGACCCGGCTCCTGCTTGTTTCCAGGACAACTGCCGGCGGGCGGAGAACCTGCTGCGGCTCTGGATCATCGAGGCCAAAGACCTGGCGCCCAAGAAGCGGTACTTCTGCGAGCTGTGCCTGGACGACGTGCTGTACGCCCGGACCACCAGCAAGACCCGGCACGACTCGCTGTTCTGGGGCGAGTACTTCGACTTCTCCAGCCTGCCCGCCGTGCGCAGCATCACCGTGCACATCTACCGCGACGGCGACAAGAAGAAGAAGAAGGACAAGAACAACTACGTGGGGCTGGTCAACATCCCGGTGGCGAGCGTGACGGGCCGGCAGTTCGTGGAGAAGTGGTACCCGGTCAGCACGCCGACCGCCAGCAAGGCCAAGGGGGGCGGCCCCTCCATCCGGATCAAGTCCCGCTTCCAGACCATCGCCATCCTCCCCATGGAGCAGTACAAGGAGTTCGCCGAGTTCGTCACCAACAACTACGGAATGCTGTGCTCCGTGCTGGAGCCCGTCATCAGCGTCCGCAACAAGGAGGAGATGGCGTGCGCCCTGGTGCACATCCTGCAGAGCACGGGCCGGGCCAAGGTCAGAACCAGCACCACACTCACCCTCCGGTTCCGTCTCCTCCGTCCACTTCAGACACACGTGGAGCATTTCAAGGGAGTTTCTCCTCCAAGGAGAGGAAAACAGAAGCAGCATCAGGTGAAAACGAGAAGTTCCTCATTTCACGTTTCAACCCTGCTTTCAGGCTGAAGCTCTGGCGCCCCCTGCTGCTCCGATGACAACATGCAGTTTATTTAGCATTTTATTGAGCTTGGAGTTTCTGAAGCTCTGGATGACGGAGGCTGATAATGATCTATAACTGCAACCTTTAAGTGATAAACAGATGAAAGCGATGCTGATGTACTGTGTGAAGTTAGTCGTTCATCCGCTTAATGAGCTTCAGAGATGAAAGAACAGCTGCTTCATGAAGGTCTGTGGTGCATAAATTTACAGATTTGTCTCTAAAACCATCTCTGCAAGTCAGAACATTTAAGAAAAAAATATTTTAAGTTTAAATATAAAAAATTAAAAATCTTTACATAAAAATCAAAGACAAGTCTGAATGTTGATTAGCTGAGTTTAATTGACTTTATAGAAATAGAGATACGCTTTATTCTCCCACAGTGGGGAAATTCCAGTGCAACAGCAGCAAAGTGACAGGAAATCAAAGCAAGTAGAGTCATATAAAAACAGAATAAAGACTACAATAGTGCAGTAAGTGCGAAATTTCATCATAAATACTGTGCAGTTATTAGAAATAGTGTATCCAGTCCGGAGGAATGTTCACCTGGGTAGCTGTTTAAAACAGTTTGCAAAGTATGCATGTGCATTAAAATACAGAGTAGAAATGTCCCTTATTGTCCCATGATGGGGAAAAACAGACTATTTACAGTTGGAGAAAAATAGAAACTGCGCAACGGCAGAGATGTGCAGATACCAGCAGGGGCGTGAACACTTATTGGTTCTGTTGGGAGCAGTGATGGTTCCAGAGTCCAGCAGCTGCTGGGAGGAAGGATCTCCTATAACGCTCCGTCGTGCACCGAGGATGCAGCGGTCTGTCACTGAAGGAGCTCAGCTTCATGTATGGGGGGGGCGTTGTCCACTGTTATTTTAGCCCCCCCACCGGTGGACAACGCCCCCCCCCACTGGTGGTGTTATTTTAGCCAGAGTCCGCCTCCCACCACCTGCGCTGGGTCTCATATAGTCGCTGACGGTTTCAAACAGCTTTATTGTTAAACTTCCGTCTCAGTTTTCGATCTAACTTAATATTTATTATCTGTCTTTAATTTTGCTTCTGTCTCAATTCCTAAATCAGTCATAATTTTATTAAAAAAATAATTTTATTAAACTTCATATCGATTTGAAGCTGAACTTCAAACATACTAACACGGAATATAAAAATGTTTATTTGTATAATTTTACCTCCTTTATTTGATGTTAAATGTTTATATTATGTTTATTTTTCATGTGGAAAAATCTTTATTTAATCGGCTTCGTGAGGATCCGAGCCAATGAGAGACCAAGGTTTAGTCAGGAAGAATAAATCCTGGGAACAAACGGGGACTTCCTGTAGTTTATACAGTGACTTCCTGTAGTTTATACAGTGACTTCCTTTTTAGTGTGAAGGCGTCCTGGGTTAGAGGAGAGCTGGAATCTCTCACCTAAATCAAGACAGAGAAGATGAAAGTTTTTGTGGTTCTAATGACGCCGCAGGCCTCCAGGGCTGATTATTAAACACATGAAGATTAAACAACATCACTATAATCCACCTTAGACATGAAATGAACAGATCAAACGTTAAAATTCATCCAGTAAAATGTTCTGATTGATTAGGTAACAGTAAGGATCCAGACAAGAAGCTAAACTGCATCATCGGTTTAGATGTGATAATTAGTTACTGTAAGAGAACTGATCCCTGAGGAACACCTTCAGTTCTGTTGATGGTTTGAGAACAGCCGATGCTGACCCGTCTGGTTCGGTTCTGTCCGCTCTGCTGCTGAGGTCCAGTCGTCATCATCATCATCACCTTCATCTTCTGTTCAGGACTTCCTGACTGACCTGGTGATGTCAGAGGTGGACCGCTGCGCCGACCACGACGTCCTGATCTTCAGGGAGAACACGCTGGCCACCAAGGCCATCGAGGAGTACCTGAAGCTGGTGGGACAGAAGTACCTTCACGACGCCCTGGGTGAGTCCAGCTGGGTCCACGACTAACAGCTGGAGGCCTTAACGAGCCTTAACGAGTCCTTAACGAGCTCCTAACGAGCTGTTATCAAGCTTTTATTGCTCTTGTCTGCAGCTGTCAGATCTTCCTGCTGGTTCTCTCTGAACTTCCTGCTGAGCGACGAAGCTGCTTCATCCTCCTCTTCCTCTCTAACCTTCATCCTCCTCCTCTTCCTCCTCCATCTACTTGCTAACGTCTCAGCAGGAGAAGCTAAATTTAGCTCCTCCTGCTGAGACGTTAGTGACTTCCTGTCACTGAAACAAACATGAACTCTTTAAAGACTATTCCTGGCTCCTGCCAGCACCGGGCCCGCTCCGCGCTGGGTCCGGTTCTGTTGCTGCGCTGTAATGTCGCAGCAGCTCCGTGCTGCTGTTTTATTTTCGGCTGTGATTATTAAATATTAACTCCCCCAGCGGGTCGGGTCGCTCGCTGGCCGACTCCTTAAAGCTTAGAAGAGGCTGGAGCTGTAAAATCCCAGCTTCTCTGCAGACAGCGAACGCCTCACTGCTCCTCCAGAACCTGTCAGAGGGTTCTTCGGGGTTCTGCTGGTCCGGGTCGGGCCGGTTCTGATGAAGTTCTGTGTGTCTCCAGGGGAGTTCATCAAGGCTCTGTACGAGTCGGACGAGAACTGCGAGGTGGACCCGAGCCGCTGTTCCGGCAGCGATCTGTCGGAACACCAGAGCAACCTGAAGATGTGCTGCGAGCTGGCCTTCTGCAAGATCATCAACTCCTACTGGTAAGACCGGCGGCGCCGGGGGTTCCGGGACCGGACGAGTCCAGCGTTAAGGTGGAAAAAGGAGCAGACGTTGGGTTATTGTGTTTTCCTGGTTTCTGATGTTGCTGAAGCGTTTGGTTGTGGGACCAGAACCCGTAGAACCAGCTGGAGTTCTGGTGCCTGCATGTGTTGAAGCTCCTCCTGAGGTTCCAGGTCTGACCGGGCCGTTCTCGGGTCCGTTCCCGCTGTCTTCCAGCGTGTTCCCCCGGGAGCTGAAGGAGGTGTTCGCGTCCTGGAAGCAGCAGTGCGTCGCCCGCGGCCACCCGCAGGACATCAGCAAGCGTCTGATCAGCGCCTCGCTCTTCCTGCGCTTCCTCTGCCCCGCCATCATGTCGCCGTCGCTCTTCAACCTGATGCAGGAGTATCCCGACGACCGGACCTCCAGAACCCTCACGCTCATCGCCAAGGTCATCCAGAACCTCGCCAACTTCACCAAGTGAGTGTGCGCTCCGGCTTGTCCCGCGGGACGGGGTCTTCCTGGGCTGTCCTGAGCCTGAGGCTGTCTCCTCAGCAGGTTCGGGAACAAGGAGGAGTACATGGCCTTCATGAACGACTTCCTGGAGCACGAGTGGGCCGGGATGATGCGTTTCCTGTCGGAGATCTCCAACCCAGAGACTCTGTCCAACACGCCGGGCTTCGAGGGCTACATCGACCTGGGCCGCGAGCTGTCGGTGCTGCACGCTCTGCTGTGGGAGGTCGTCTCGCAGCTCGACAAGGTGTGTGTGTGTGTGTGTGTGTGTGTTCTCTCCCCATGCTGGACTTTCTGACGGGCCTCATGGGGGCCAAAGCGCGCTCCTGATGCAGTGGACCTTTCAGGTTAGGGGTGGTGCAGTGTTGGGGTGGGGCATAAACGCAGCGACTGATCGGGATGGAAGCGCTGGGTGTGGGCGGGAACATGGACTGGTGTGTGTGACGGTAACAGACAGCAAAGCTGCCGACTTTCTGCTGATGTCGAAAAACACAATTTCCTATTTGCGCTGTTTCCATTAAATAAGACATGAAGTTAAAGCCCCGCGTGAATAAGCTCGTTCACGCGATGAGTCATTAAAAACCTGCCGCGCCTTGATCCTCCGGCTACGTCGTCGTCTTCGCGGCTGGCGCCAGCGGCAACATCCGGTGGTTCATCATGTGACTCGTGTCGTGCAAAAAAAGTGTTTCCATTGCAGTTTTGCAAAATAGACCATTTTCGATACGACCAAAAAACCACCTCATCCTGGCGCCAAAACCTTTTCTCAAAAAAGAGATTTATTTTTTCTCCATTTTTGCGGATTTATTTTCGTTATTTCAATTTGCTCAATTTCCAGGTTGTTGGAACTGCAGCTGGTTGGGGCTCTCCCACGGTGGAAAGCCGCGACGTCGGCTCCTGTTGACGTAAACCCGTGAGGAAGATCGGCGGCGTCCTCCCGTTCTCGCCAGGCCCGGGTCGAGCTGTTGCACACAGCTCTGTGCGGTGTGGGACTGCAACGCAGTCATTTTAGTGACCAGTAATCTCGCCGTTGTTCGATTAGCTGGATAAAAAACTTGCCACATTCTGCAACTTTTTCATTTAAGTCTTTTTTTATACGATATTAGAAAGCCATCAAAAAATGCAAATAATAAGATAATTCAGTTCCTTTTTCTAAAATAAGAAAATAAACGTTTCATTCCCTGAAACGTAATAACACACGATTCCACTGGTGAACATGCGATCGTCTGTAGCAAAGCAGGCATCTGCAGCTGAATAAACGCTTCCAACGCCAACGTGAAACGCTCGCTCTTCGCATCGGGCCAGCGGCGGGGAGGCCGGGCTCGAGTTTCACATGGAAGGACACCGGCGAAAGGGCCCGATGGTCCCGTGTAACGCATGAGAAATGTCCGGGCGCCCCCCCGAGGAGTGTCGGGATGAGCTGCTGACGAGACGTTTGACAGAACGTGGAGCTCAGAGTGACTCTTCAGGAGCTCTGGGTCGAACAGATTTAGACAAAGAAGGTTTTTCATCTTAAATGCTAAATGTTTATATTCTTCATACCGCTTTGGTTTAATTTCTGCTCTGAGCCTTTTTGAGTCTGTATCCTCCAGTTAACGATTGATTTCTTACTTTATTAGTTGACGATTTTTTTCAGTAATTGATTTCCGACGAATCGTTCCAGCTCTCGAGAGCAGTGTCGTGCGATTGGTCAGAAGTTTGTGCCGTGTTGATGCAGGAATGAGCTGGAACAGCGGCGTTGATGTTCCTCTGTCCGGTTTTGCTCTGCAGGAGATGTGAAAACCTTTTAGGGAGCGTTTTTCTGACGCGGTGAGGAATTATGTACATTTGTGCGATGCTTCACTAAATAAGTACAAAGATCGCCAATAAAACTTCAGGATAGAAACTGCAACGTCGTCCTCCACGGAGGCTGCATGCAGGAAGGTGTGGCGCTCGCTCTGTGACCGTTTCGTTACCTCTGCTGTCGGGCCCGGCCTGAAGCAGGGCTGTGAAATCCAGACGGCCGCGCGTCGACGGTTCGGCGCCGGGTGAAGACTGGCAGAGCCTTTAATGATTCTCTGCTGCAGGAAAACGCTGCATCACATTTGAAAAACCAGGAAATTTAAACCTGTTCCTCTTCAAAGTCAGTTTTGTGGGTCTTCAGCTGAATCGGTTTGTGTTCCCAAAGTTTAATTTGCTCTACAACGGTCCTAAAACCCAAAACCTGCCGCAGAAATACGGCAGTCGGTTTGCCCAGTGCATAAGTTATCTCCCTGCACCGAAATTATAAACAACAGCGGTGCACAAAAACAGTAAAAGTTTAAAAAACTGATCCATCAATGAGCTCCAGACATGCAGCAACTGCTGAATCTTGTTTATATAATTTTTTAATATTTAAATTCAAATTGAAAGAGACAATAAACAATGTTTTGCTTTTAGCAGGATGTTTTGGGGTAAAAATATCTTTTTAAATGGTTTCTTGATTCAAACTGTGTTTGAAAGCATCACAAACACCTGATCCATGCAGGAAACAGCTTTTTCAGGACAGATCAGCTTTTATAATTATATAAATCGTTTCCAGAAAATAAAGGGATCGTCCTCTGGAGGGCTTTCAGGACTGGACCAGTGTTCAGGTTTCAGAACCGCTGGGTCAGAGCTGGTTCTGCTAAATGAAATCACGGAAGTGCTGGATGTGGTCGCTGCTCATTGCTGGGTGTGTTTCTGTGACGAGGCGCTGAGCTCTCTGGACTTCACATAACCTCATTAACGCCGCCTGAATGAACATCACAGCATGACCCCCTCCCCCCACCAGCCCCGCTGTGCCTCACCCCCTCACCCGTCTGGCCTGTCGGAGCTCGCTCTCAGCATGGTTCTGCTGTGTTCTGGTTCTGTTCAGTAGAAGCATGATGTTAGTTTGTTTTGGTTTCCATGACGTTTTCCTCATGTTTTCTTCCCTCCTGTTTTCCTCTTTCTGTTCGCCTCCGCCTCCATCTTCTGCTTTCCCGCCTCCACCCGATGCTTCCCTCCCACCCACCTGCACTCAAACACACCGACACACGGCGACCACAGGGTGAAAATTCCTTCCTGCAGGCCACCGTCGCCAAGCTGGGCCCGCTGCCGAGGATCCTGGGAGACATCTCCCGCTGCCTGGCCGCGCCCACGCCCATCCAGCAGCAGCTGAGGCGTTTCCAGGACAACAGCCTCTCCCACAACATCGGCGGCAGCGTGTCGTCAGGGCTGCAGCGCATCTTTGAGGACCCCGCCGACAGGTAACCAATCCGCCGTCAGAACCAGTTAACAGGAAGCGGAGCGAGGTTCCTCCGCTCGGATAAGATGGCGTGATCACGTGATTGAAATGAGGCTTTGTCAGGCAATAAAACCGTTTCTCCCGTCAGGAGCCAAACGCAGTGAAATGGACCATCAAGCAGGATTCAGACGGCGGAGCCTCAGCTAATCCAGCTCTGCCCAGACGCAACCTCTAACCGGGCATCGTAGCGCCGTGTCAGGGGGCCGCTGGGGGGCCGCTCTCCGGCCCTGGTGACAGAGGCGGTTGTTCCGTTAGCATTAGCCGTGTGCAGACGGCTAGCACACGTTAGCTCGGAAGCTAAGCTGAAGCTGCGTGTTTCCTCTCGGAGGCATGGAGGCGAGTGTCGGTTTGTCGGCAGCAATCTTTGCGAATCTATAATTTAGGGATGATTTAGAGATTTCGTCTGCAGAACTGGGAATAAAATCAGATGGAGGCTCATTCCTTCGGGAGGAAGCAGTGACCCGAGGCACACAGCATGAGACGATGAATGTTCTTGGATCCAGGCTTCCGGTCGGCCCCCCCCCCCCCCAGAGCGGTGGTCTCCCCATGGCGGCCTCATGAGCGGCGGTTCTTGTCACACGATGCCAGGTTGATGCAGTGAAACTCCTGCAGTGCATTATGGGATCAGTAGTTGTTAAACCAGCTCCGTGGCTGGAGGCTCAACGTTCATCTAAAAGAGTCTGTATTTTCTGTCTTCTGACGGCGACCAGATGTGATCTTTGTAAATGTCGGGCCTCCGGTTCCAGTTCCATCAGTAAACTGGTTGCTTCCTGTCTCTAACGCCTGTGTTTGTGTGACTCCCTGCAGCCTCCAGTCGCCGGCCGGAGAGCCCAGCGAGGGTTACGGTCGAGGCCAGCGCCCCCCGCTGGCCCAGCAGCACCCCTCCGTCCACGCCGGCTTCTCGGATCAGGAGGAGCTGCTGCCGAACGGCCGCAGCGTCTCTCTGGTGGACCTCCAGGACTCTCAGAGCCCCAAAGGGCCCCCAACGCACCACGAGGCGCCCCCCCGCCTCGGCAGGGTGGCTTCTCAGGCCTCCGTCGGCCACGCCCCGCCCCCAGTGACTTACCCCCACTCCAACCCGGTGACCCCCCAGCCGGCGCAGCACCAGTGTAAGCCCCCGGCCAGAGACGGCCAGCCGCAGAGCGCGCCGCAGGTGAGGCGGCCCCTGCCCCCCTCCCTCAGCCAGCAGCGCAGCCTGCAGCCGCTCTCCTTCCAGAACCCCGTCTACCACCTGAGCAACCCCGCCCACAGCCTGTCCGCTCGCTCCGCCCACTCGCTGCGCCACGACTCCAGCTCCGAGAACCTGAGCACCGAGAGCTCGCACGACAGCCGCAGCAACTCCGACGACTTCGGCAGCCAGGTGGGGGGCAAAGGTCGCGTGGCGTCCAGCAGCAGCCTGGACGAGGCCGGCAGCAGGCGCAGCACGCAGAGCGAAGGGTGCTCCGCGCCGCGCCGCCACCCGCTGCCCGACCTGCCGCCGGGCGCCGCCACCGCCGTCGCCGTCCCCCGGCAGAGCACCACCGCGGGCACCGCCCACATCGTCAAGGTGGAACAGCAGAGCCGGGGAGGGGGCGGGGCCAGGACGCCGCGCTCTCAGCCGCAGAGCGCCTCGCTGCGCAGCAGCAGCAGCGCCAACACCGAGCCCACGCCCTCCAGCCGCCAGCCGTCCACGAGCGCGGCGGAGAACGTGGCTCCGCCCTCCAGGAGCGCTGCCAAGCAGTCGCCACAGGTATGCAGAGCTCTGCAACGCAGCTTCCTGATTGGCTCAGGGAGGCAATCAGGAATTCCTAAATTAGTTCAACAATCAGTAAATCGTGAGAGATTTGACTGACCGAAGCGGCCCGAGTTAGGAATAAGCAATAAATCGATCCATCGTCTGGTAAATCCGTCATTTTCATTCTGATTAACATTTTTTGAAGGACAATTTTGTCTCCAGAGACCATCATCCATTTTATTTCTGGTTTCGGTCATGTGTGGTTTTTATTTCTGTTTTATTGTTTCTGGTTGTCATGTTTTATTTTGGATACTTAAAATATCTTTAAAAATTACTGAATAAATACAGAATATGGAAATAATAGAAAAAAATATGTCAGGAACAAAGTGACGGTCAATGAAATAAAATAGAAAATGAAATAAAGGTGACAAATGAACGTTGATCGGTCTTAGAGAGGGAGCGCTTGCATTGTTGAAACTGGAAAATCATTTCTGGGACAATTTATCGTCCTGATGATGTCACTGCCTGCATCCAGGCGGGAGCGCCGGTGGAGGCGGCAGCGATGTCTCCGGTGGAGCGCACGGCGGCGTGGGTCCTCAACAACGGCCAGTACGAGGAGGAGGAGGAGGAGGAGGAGGAGGAGGGCGGGGCCCGGAGCAGGGAGGAGGGCCGGAACACGGAGAAGGTAACGCACACCTGCACAGGTGTGGCCGAGCAGCAGGAACTGGTCTCTAACTGGTCCTCCCTCTGGCCGCAGTACGAGCTGGAGATCTCGCGGCTGAAGGAGCGCCTGCGGGTGTCGGGCCGCCGCCTGGAGGAGTACGAGCGGCGGCTGCTGGCTCAGGAGCAGCAGATGCAGAAGCTCCTGCTGGAGTACAAGAACCGTCTGGAGGACAGCGAGGAGCGCCTGAGGAGGCAGCAGGAGGAGAAGGACGGCCAGATGAAGAGCATCATCTGCAGGTAGAGACTCGCCGAGCAGCACAGCTGGGTCAGAAGCGCCGCGGCGTCATGACGAGTGTGTTCCTGCAGGCTGATGGCGGTGGAGGAGGAGCTGAAGAGGGACCACGCAGAGATGCAGGCGGTGATCGAAGCCAAGCAGAAGATCATCGACGCTCAGGTACACAAACGCCATCAGGTGCTGAAGCAGCTGCCGCATCACATGATCAGCTGTCAGGGTTTAGCTTCCTCTCACGCCTCTTCACTGGTTTCAGGTCAGTAACGGATGTGAAACGAACCCATCAGGCAAGTACCTGTAGCTCCGCCCCCCCGCCCCCCCACGCTGGCTTCATTTTAATTTCACAGAGGAGTTCACAGCTGAACGCCAACACGCCTCCAGACTGCAGCCAGCCAATCACAGAGCAGAGATCGCTTTCTGGAGGTGGGAGCTGGGATGACGACCAGTCAGGAAACTGGGATTTACTGCTGTGGTGCTGCTTTCTGCCAGTAAGAAGCTGAACGCTGTCCTCAGGGTTTCGAACCAGCAACTTTCACTGCCTGAACTCAGCGCTGCAGCGGGAGCCCTGACTTTCCCAGTCAGAACACCGACTCCAGGGGGCGCTGTTACTGGTGTTCCGACTGGGTGGGGCTGCTGCTAATTCTGACGATTAAGCCGATAACTTGTGCAGGTTTTTATTTTAGCCTTCTTTGTACATTATTAGAAGTGCATTAAAAGAGGCAAATAAATGATTAAATTCCTCTTTTAAATGGGAAATAAACGTTCCATGTGCTGAAATGCAGTCGCACCGCCTCGCCTTGCTGCGTGTGAAGCGGCTGAAGCTGAAACTGCCCCTTGACGAGTTTGGGCTGAGCGGCCCACGGAGGTCCGGTCCTCACAATGACGCCGGATCCCTCGGCAACGTTTCTGGCTCGTGTTCTTCGCGCTCAGTGCTGCCCCCTGCAGCGAGGAGGACTGTCCCTGAAAGCTCGCCGAGTCAGCGTTTCTTCTTCTTGTGCTTCCAGTAGATTTTAACCGGTCTCCCTCCAGAGTCGGAGGGACCCAGACCCGCAAAGTTTCGGTCGGGTTTCGGTCCATCAGAACCATCGTTCGGAGTCGAACCGGGTCACAGGAAGATGGACCCAGTTATCATTTTGATCCCTTTACAGTTTTTCCACAGTCCCAGTTTAACTTTAAGGATTTTCCTCCAGCGTGATGATGGTTCTGACCCGGTGGAATCTTCAGAACCTTCTGGACTTAACCAGTTTCTCCGTCCAGTCGTCGTGTTTCTGTCTCCTTCCAGCCGGGGGTCTCCCACTGCTGGAGGACTTTTCTGACCAATCAGAGCCCAGAGAGACACGCCCACTCTCTCATTCACTCCCAGTGGAGTTGGTTGTGGAGAAACTGGACCTGAAGGTTCTGTTAAGCTGTCAGATCTCCTCCAGACGCACTGCAGACATAAAAACACAGCGTTGAGAACTGTTCTGATGAATCCGGGGGCTCCAGATAAGGAGGGAATCACCTTAGCAACCGGCAGGTAGAGATCAGTTGGAGATGCTAACGGTGTTAAAAAGTCCATCAAGTTTTAGATAAACGTTCATTCATGATGAACACAGCCACAGCTCCCTCTGGTGGTGGAATCACGTAAGGCGTCTCTGCTGAATCCGGCCTTCCTTCCGTTTTCTGGCTCCACAATCTGAACTTCGGACCGTGGAACAGGTTCTCTCTGATGCAGGCGTGTTGGCGTGCCGCTCTCTGAGCGCGTTTGATTTCCGTTTGGCTGCAGCCCCCACCCCCTCACCCCCCCTCCCTCCGAACCACCAGAGCTTCACGTTGTGGGATTAAACCGAGGCGGCGGCCGTGGAGCCGGAGGAGCCAACGTCAGAGAGCTTCAGCTTCTTGGCTGCTGTTTCATTTGTTTGGCTGCTGCCTTCAGACTGCTGCTGTCGGGTCAAAACCACCTCACTGTTCCTCACCTTAACGGTACTGAGGGCTCAAAAGCTTCATATTTAAAGTCAAATAAATGGTTAAAACGTTAAATTTACCAAATAACCTGAAAGATTTTCACTGTTGATCATTTGATGCACTTTGGTTGCTTTAACATCTCATTCTTGCTAATAATACCTGTTACCGTACTTGACATCTCATCATCCGTTTATTAATGTTATTAAGCTTCTGTTAAAACTTATTTAAACTTTTTAAAGATCCGTATCCAGTGATTCAAGTAAAACAGCAACAATAACCCAAAATGACTCTGATTCCCAGTAAATGTCCTCACCAGAGATCCAGAAATAAAACTTTACTCTCAGAAGAACCTCCATCTGATTCTGGGATCAGTTCATATTTAAAGACCTTGATGTTGTTTTATTTCATGGAAATCTGAATATAGCTGTTAAAACACGCTCCAGTACCAGTGCTGTAGGGTTTTCCTGCAGAGCCTTCCATGAATCATTAATAAACGTCTGCTGATAATAACTGGATTACTGGTCGTCAGTGGGAGCGCCCCTCCCTCGGTAAAAACACACATCTCTCTCCCAGTTCTGTATTTTTACAAACAAGGGCGTAATAAAAGTGATTCAGTCTTTAATTGGTTCTCACTTTATTTGACTCTGACAGCAGGCGCCCCCCCCCAGGCAGGATCACTGATCTGGGAGGGTTCAAAGGTCATCTCCAGACCATTACTCCTGAGTGAACCATGATCTCCTCTATCAAACACATCAGGGGGTGTACTTACTTCATCCTCGTTTATTCAAGCCAGTCAGCGCTCCACCCACGCGCATCAAGTGGGGGGGGGGCACCAAAAAATCAGGCTTGTGATAAATCATTGTATTAATTCTTATTTAAATAAGAATATGTGAAGTATTTAAGTAGATGTCGTCTAAGCAATCCAGAGGCAGGAGTCCTCCCCATGGTGCCCCCCCCCAGTGGCTGACTGACTATGAACAGCAGCGTTGCAGTCTGTTGGTCTAAAATAATTATTTAGGTGTGAAAAGCCCTGCAGACGGGAAGGATGTCCTGGTTTTAAGCTCCTCCTGGTGGCCCCTCCTCTGGAACACAAACCGCGAAGCACCAAACAACCAGCAGCGGTCACGAGGAATCTGTTGTGTGTTTATCAATAAAAGTATTGAAATCCATTTAAAACCTGGTGGAGATTAAATCGTTTTCACTATGACTTCAAATCTTAGATCTGTTGGAGGGTGTACTTTCTTTTTACCGTGCCGCTCTCGTGTGGTTTTAACCCGACAGCGTTTATTATCGGCCCCTCACAAACTTTTATTCTGAAAGTCACTCCTGCTCGTCTGACCTCTAGCCCCTCCCCCTTCTTGTCTCTGTCCAATCAGGAGAAGCGGATCGGCTCCCTGGACGCGGCGAACTCGCGGCTGATGGCGGCGCTGACGCAGGTGAAGGAGCGTTACAGCGCGCCCAGCATCCGCAACGGCCTGTCGCCAAGCAACCCCACCAAACTGTCCATCACTGAGAACGGAGAGTTCAAGAACAGCAGCTGCTGATTGGCCCAGGCAGCATCGGAGGCGGGGCCTAAGATGGGACCCCGCCCACACCTCTGTGACGCGCTGTGGACGTCTGGAGAGGCAGAACAGCTTTCTGGACGTGGACTCTGTGGAGGCGGCTGTAAATACCGAAGGCGGAGCTGTTTGTTGTACAGAGTGTGTGTTTGTGTGTGTGAGTGTTTGGAGGCTCGTTGGCAGCGTCACAGAAGCACAGTGAGAAAGAAACGAGCCAAAAACACAAGCTGAACGTTTTCTAACCAACTTTTTTAAGGTTTTTATTTGAAGCTTCGAGTTTGAAGCTTTGATTTTGTTTTCATTTCCTCCTTCAATGTTTCTGACTGAATTTGGTTTTTTACCTGACGAGTTGTTGTGGGTTTTAATTTATTCCTCCTTGTTCTCGTCCCGTTGCTGATCTACTGAACAGACCTCTGAGGGATCAGGGTCAAAGGTCACACCTGTCTGCTGTCCCATGTTGAGAATAAAACTGTCTGAAAGCACATCTGTCCTCTCAGTGCCCGTCATTGTTCAGGAGACCTTCCTGGAAGCTGAAGCCGCTTCTGTTCGTGTCCTGACGGTCGGGTCAGTCCAGCCGTTCTCGGTCCGGTGGATTGCTTGAGTTCCTTTTTTACCACCACTGGCCTCTCCCCTCCAAAGTATATACGAATCCAGTTTTCTGTCATGTAAACGCAACGATGAGCCCCCTCCTTAGGCTGGAACTCCAGGCGCCGCTCACCTTGCCACCGAGGGACTCGTTAACCGTCTCGGTGACCTTGGCACCAGAGATGTGCGGTTGCGTTGGTTGACGCTACTCTGCAGCATTTCATGGACATCGGGGGCAGTGCCCCAATTTAAAAAGGGGGGCCACAGAGTGTGTTGCAACTTGACTCCTAAGCCTCCCTGGTAAGGTCTGTTCAGGGGTTCTGGAGAGGAGGGTCCGCCGGACAGTCGAACCTTGGACTGAGGACGAGCAGTGTGGTCTTCCTCCTGGCCGTGTAGCGCTGGGCCAGCGCTACACCCTCAGCAGGCTCCTGGAGGGTGCATGGGAGTCCGCCCAACCAGTCTACATGTGTCTGAAGGCGTTTGACCTTGTTCCTCAGGGGGTCCTTTGGAGGCTACTCTGGGAGTCCGGGGTCCCAGGCCCCTTGATACGGGCTGAGACGTCCCTGAGCAGCCAGAGCCAGAGCTTGGTCCCGATTGCTGGCAGTAAGTCGAGCTCTTTTGTGATGAGAGTTGGCCTCCGCCAAGGTTGCTCTTTGCCTTCAACCCACTGTGAGTAACTTCACTGAATAAAGAACAAACAGGTTTGAACCCAAAAAGGCACCAGATCCAGACCTACAGCTTATGATGGAGTGAGACCTCTTGTTTGTACACAAGCTTTGTTGTTTTTAGTGCTATTTTCTTTGTGCTGAACCAATTGGAGGTCACTGGAGGTACTTTAGCCTCTTCTAACATCTATATACATGAGCTACTGTAAATTTCAGCTTGAAAAGTTTCATATTAAAAAATGATTTACTAAAGTGTTTCTTCTGGTTAAAATTTCAATTCAGTACAACTTTATTTTCCCCCAAGGGGCAATTTGAGGGCACAGTGGAGCAGTGCGAACACAGACGCTTGTAAAAACAGATAAACACATAAAAAGGCCACTGATTCATAATTATTGGGTTTTTTATTTGCATCTTTTTTCTGTTTTTGTCTGACGTCTTTGCAAAATATGAAATCGGATGTTATGATCAGTTACTCAGTACTTCCGTCGCCTCTTTACCAGATACTTTGTTGCTGTTACCTGAGTGGTTTAGTGGATGCCTACATTTTACTTGAGTAAACATATCCTGAGGTACGGATACTTTTGTTTGAGTTCAATTTGTGGGTCCTCTACCCTCCTCTGCTGAGGACTAAAGGATCTGCCTCCCATTCTAGATCGAGAACCACCAGTAAACCTGCAGTCTGAGAGGGGGGGGGGGTTCTGTTAGGGACATCAGGGCCAGTATTCTCAAAGGTTTACAGAGACGTCTCAGAGAGTGATTCACTGCTTCATCATTCATCAGCTGCTGAGAAGGACTCTGGATGAGGAGATGACAGAAATTCCCAGTCTGGAGGTGTGGTTGACCCTGTTGCTAGGCGTGGTTGACCCTGTTGCCAGGTGTGGTTGACCCTGTTGCTAGGCGTGGTTGACCCTGTTGCTAGGCGTGGTTGACTCTGTTGCTAGGCGTGGTTGACCCTGTTGCTAGGGCCTGTTGACCCTGTTGCTGGGTGTTGTTGACCCTGTTGCTAGGCATGGTTGACCCTGTTCCTAGGTATGGTTGACTCTGTTGCTAGGCGTGGTTGACCCTGTTGCTAGGCGTGGTTGACTCTGTTGCCAGGTGTGGTTGACCCTGTTGCTAGGCGTGGTTGACCCTGTTGCTAGGCGTGGTTGACTCTGTTGCTAGGCGTGGTTGACCCTGTTGCTAGGCGTGGTTGACTCTGTTGCTAGGCGTGGTTGACTCTGTTGCTAGGCGTGGTTGACCCTGTTGCTAGGGCCTGTTGACCCTGTTGCTGGGTGTTGTTGACCCTGTTGCTAGGCGTGGTTGACCCTGTTGCTAGGCGTGGTTGACTCTGTTGCTAGGCGTGGTTGACTCTGTTGCTAGGCGTGGTTGACTCTGTTGCTAGGCGTGGTTGACCCTGTTGCTAGGGCCTGTTGACCCTGTTGCTGGGTGTTGTTGACCCTGTTGCTAGGCGTGGTTGACCCTGTTCCTAGGTATGGTTGACTCTGTTGCTAGGCGTGGTTGACCCTGTTGCTAGGCGTGGTTGACTCTGTTGCTAGGCGTGGTTGACTCTGTTGCTAGGCGTGGTTGACCCTGTTGCTAGGGCCTGTTGACCCTGTTGCTGGGTGTTGTTGACCCTGTTGCTAGGCGTGGTTGACCCTGTTGCTAGGCGTGGTTGACTCTGTTGCTAGGCGTGGTTGACTCTGTTGCTAGGCGTGGTTGACTCTGTTGCTAGGCGTGGTTGACCCTGTTGCTAGGGCCTGTTGACCCTGTTGCTGGGTGTTGTTGACCCTGTTGCTAGGCGTGGTTGACCCTGTTCCTAGGTATGGTTGACTCTGTTGCTAGGCGTGGTTGACTCTGTTGCTAGGGCCTGTTGACCCTGTTGCTAGGGGCTGTTGACCCTGTTGCTAGGCGTGGTTGACCCTGTTGCTGGGTGTGACATTGTCTTCTAGGGACTGTGATTGGTTGACATACAAAGCAATATAAGACAAACCAAGCAAATCCTCCCGCAGTAATCAGCTGATGGACGTTCACCGGTCATGGACTCTCGACTGGATTAAGAAAAGTGAGTCGTGATGATGAAACGATGCACATTTGAGTTAATTCTCACCAGCATCGCCATGCAGATCCAGCTGTTAGCACGGCTCTGTCCATTTCGCTGAGTGTCTCTCCTTCCTGGTGGTCTTTGTATCGTCTTCCCTGCTTAAAGTGGGACGCCTCCATCACGTCCCTGCTGTCCTACGTGACATCTGCCTCGCTCTCCCAGAGCATCCGGCCGGGACTGCAGTCGGCTTCCGGCGCTCTTGCTTCACTGAAGGTCCTCCTCGCTGCTCCTGACATTTTGTCGCTTTAGGAGCTCTGCGTAGGACGGAGGTGCTTTGTAGGGTTGAAAATAAAAACAAAGTTGTCCACAAAGTGGTCGGTTCCACTGCGTGAACCAGCAACATGACGAAAAGAGAAAGTTGTAACAAAAAGCAGGAAATACAGAACGTTAAACGTGAAAACAGAAACGGGGGAAAAAATATTGTATTCAATGGATCGTTGTCGAGTAAACAGGGCCTTAGTCTGAGGATACTTTGTGAATACAGGCCCTGAATATTAATCTGTAGTTTTTTCTCGACTGTTTTAATTGTAAACGTGTGATTCATCTATTCTTTATGGAATAAAACGACATTTAAAGATAGATATTAAAATCTATAACGTCAAAAATGAAACAACACAGTCAATTCCACAGTTCCCACATTTTTATTCTTCAATCATCACATTACATTTAAACTTCTGATGAAAAGTTGAGACGAAACCAGCATGAACCAGAACCTCAAGGGAAAAACAGACTTTAATGTCCTGTTGCCATTATTAGAAACATAATCAGTTTTAATTTGACATACAGGTTGAAATGTTTGCATTCAGGCCTAAAATTATTCATCAAAACAAGGAAAAGGAAACAATCTGACACAATCACTCGAACAATGAAAGAAACTATGAGCTAAAAACATTTTAGTTTGACTTTATAATCGATCTGAAGCTGAAAATGTGCAGAAGCAGAAAGAGCTGCAGCACATAATCCAGCTGTGAACCGAACTGCTGACTTCCTGCTGAGGACGTTTCCAGGCTCAGCTCCACCAGCAGGACCTCACCTGCAGACTCGCTCAGAGCGTAGGGTTTACCCATGAAATTCATCATAATCATCGTCTTCATCAGTGTTCTCATCTTCATCATTGTCATCAGCTTCATCAGAGCAGTAATTGTCCTGATTAACGGGACGGATGATCAGAGGAGCAGAGTTTTTACCTCCGTTATTAAGACCAGGACTGAAGTATGGGTAGAGCTTCTCAGTGAAGCAGCAGCCAGTAAAGGAGTAGATCAGAGCTGCAGCATCGACATCATAGAAGGAGACCAGACCCTCCTCATAATCCACAAACACCCCCACCTTCTCTGGACCAGGATGAAGGTGGAGACGGACTGGAGGTCCAGTAAGAGCTTTGTACTCATTTCCATTTCTCAACCAAACAGCCCAGAACCCGTTCTGAGGCCTCAGTGTGATTGTTCCCTTCCTGTTGATGGACCCTCTGGCCACTCCTAAAGCCCAGTCAGTCTTTCCTTTAACCTGAACCTCAAAGTAAAATCTGCCTGAAGAGAAACTCTGCCGTCCTAAAACATTAACGCAGTGAGAAAATCTCTCTGGATTGTCTGGAAGATTCTTCCAAACGTCTCCATGTTTCACCTGTTTTCCATCATCAGACAGGATGAGCCAAGGATGAGCTGTATCAGGATCCAGAGTCACATCCACTGCAAACTGCTGGACCCTCTTCATCTCAGCCTCCAGCAGCTTCTTCTTCATCTTCTCCCTGATCTCCTCCTCCAGCTGAGCCACCGCTCTCACCACCGTCCCCTCATAAGATGGTGGACGAACTCTGACCCGTGTCCAGGTCTTGGTGGGTGGAGCAGCTTTCAGGGAGGAGAAGCTTTGGAGGAGGTGGAGGTGGTCTTCAGACTGGGAGAGCTGCTTCACCTCAGAGCTCCTCTTCTTCAGCTCAGAGATCTCCTGCTCCAGGTCTTTGATGAAGTCTTCAGCCTGTTTCTCTGCAGTTTTCATTTTGTCTTCGATCTCCTTGATGAGCTCCTTCAGGCCTCTCTCAGCAGACTCCTTCAGAGCCGTGAAGATCTGAACACCTTCTGCTTTGTCTCTGTCTGCAGCAGCTTTACTGATCTTCACCGACTCTCTGATCTTCTGGATCTTCTGTCGTCTCTTCTGGATCATCTTCTGAACTTCAGCCTCTGTCTTCCTCAGCTCTGCCTTCCTTCCTTCAGATTCTTCTCTCAGAGGAACAAACTCGTGGTTCTTGTGGTCTAAAACAGGACAGAGTGAGCAGACACATGTCTGGTCGGTCCTACAGAACAGCTCCAGAGGTTTATCGTGCTGCAGACACATCCTGTCCTCCAGGTTCTCCACAGGCTCCATCAGCTGATGTTTCTTCAGACGTGGAGCTGTCAGGTGAGGCTCCAGGTGAGTCTGACAGTAGGAGAGCAGACACACCTGGCAGGACTTCAGGGCCTTCAGTTTGGTTCCAGTGCAGACGTCACAGGGAACGTCTCCTGGTTTGGCAGCTTGTTGCTCTGAGCTGCTGCTGCTGCTGCTGGCTTCCTGCTGAGCTTCACGTCTGAACTGAGCAACCATCTCTTTGATGAAGGTGTTGACTTCCAGCTCAGGTCTCGTCTTGAACGCCTTCTTACATAAAGGACACTGACATCTCTCATTTCCATCCCAGTGCTGAGTGATGCAGGTTTTGCAGAAGTTGTGTCCACATGGTGTGGTGACTGGATCAGTGAACACATTCAGACAGATGGAGCACAGAAACCGATCCTCAGACCTCAGGTTGCTGCCAGAAGACATGTCTGAACTCTGAGGACAGATCAGAGAAAACTTCAGTTAAAACAACTAGTTTAAAGCTGTTAAACGTTGCAGTTCTTCATGATCCTGAAGGTTTTTCTCTTCCCTTCAGATGATCTGAGACCAGCAGAAAAGTCTCAAACTTCCTGTGTGTAGAAACAGAATCAGTTTTCTGCTGCACTCACCAGTGTCCGAGTCTGTCGTTGAGAAGAACAACATGAACTTCTTGTCTTCAGAAAGAAACACGGAGGTTTTCCTCCACAGCAGCTCAGGATTCACTTTGACCAAGTTTCACTTTCATTTCCTGAAAGTGACGCTTTAATCTCCTGACTCAGTGCTGCTCCTCCCTTCACCTTTGAAACACAGAGACAGAAACATACATGTGGCGTAAAACGTGTTTGTTCTGAAGCCTTTTTCACTGATTTTATCCTCATTTGTTTCCTTTTCTTTTGCTCCTGAGAAGAACTGGGTTCACTGCAAAGAACAGGAATGTCTGCATTGTCCAGGATTCTGCTCCTCCAATCAGGTCTATTTAGTTTGTTTACAGTTTCACTGAATCACGGAAATGAGGGTTTCTTGACTGAGAGTTGCTCCTCTGCTGCCATCTGCTGGACAAAAGCAGAACCTGATCTCTCACATCATGACATTCTGAAGGCCTGAAATTTACATCAGTTTATAAATCAAGTTGCAGACAAAAAATATTTTTTACTTCAATTGAATTATTGGCCTTAAAACTGTGATCTGAATATATTTGAAGAAACTGTGACAATCTGACTGTTAATCACATTTAACTGACAGAAGAGTCCAGATCTGCGGCCACAGTGACAGAGGTGTTACAAACAGGTTGGGGTTGGAAATGAAAGTGAAATAACAACAGCATTAAGAAGCATCAAAGCTTGACACCAAAGCTGAGAAGGGGGTCTCTGTGGGGTGGGGTGGGGTGGGGTGGGGTGGGGGGGGGTGGATGCTTGGATGTGGGAGGACCTTTGTGTAATATGTGAATTGTTTGTGTGTGGTTTGAAGAAGACGTAACGGTTGGATTTCCTCCCCAGTCTGCCTCTCTCACTCCTTCCTTCCATCAGTCCTTAAGTTTGCATTGAATTAGACATGTTTCCATCTGGTGGTTTGGAGCGAATCAACCAGGCTATGCAAAGCGTGAGTTCATCAGGTGTTGATGCTACTTGTGGCTGTAATAAACAAGATGTAGAGCTGACAAACTAGCATGGACCACACATCTCAGAAAAATGGAGCGAGTCCTCCCCTCCATGCTGAAGGGTTGGAGTTAGCATTTTTTTCTGAGTTTTGTGCCTCTGGTAAGGCACAGACCCACCATTGGATGGGAGTGTTCCACCACTCCTACCACAGCCCGGGGTGCAGGCTGACAGTCCTCCCCTCCATGCTGGAGGTTTGGACTTGGAAATTTCTCTACATCAGCACTTATTGGACAAATGTATTTTCATCTCCCCTTTAGGCCATTGGCAGCGTTCTTTGATGCCTTACCATAAACACGAGCCCTGCCTTACATAGTTACAGTCTCCCTTACCATATACATAGACTACCTTACCATATGCACACCCTGCCTTCAGAAGCTGAGCCTGCCTTACCATTTGCTCAGACTGCCTTACCATAGCCACAATCTACCTTACTTAGGTACATAGTAAGGGAAAACGCATGCAAAGTATGGTTCATGGCCATTACTTTCCAAAGGCTGCCCCCAGCCTACCCAGGACTGAGTGCTCAAAGCCTGGGTACTCTCTCCACAAGGTCCCCCTCTGTATGATTGAAAAACATGGATGGTCTTTACAGAGTATTCCAGAGACAATGTGTGTATGTGGACAAGGTGGACATTGTCCAGTACTTCTGAGGACAGGGTGCTTGTGTGCACTTTGTCTGAAGTCCCCCCTCTCTGGAAGTCAGGGTAAAACATATGACTAGTGTTGATCGTGCCCCTAAGTACTAGAAAACAAGACTTTTCCATACATTGTCACGTTCTGACAAAAGCACCTCGAGACATGACAATTACAGCAAGCACCCAAAGAGGAATACATGTACTGAGTTTCTGCCCCCTACGCTCATTGCAGCCCCCCCAGTGGTACCGCTCCTGTTATGGGTCTTAGCAACAAGCCACCCCCTTGTGGGAGGGCTCATTTCCCCCCTTGTTCTGCCCTTTCCAACGGTACCAAGCACCTCTGAATCAGTCATTCCTTCCTGGAGTTGCAAGCCCAGATAGGATGTGGGGCTTCCCTCACTGATTGATTCAAGGATTCAAGGACTTTTTTATTCTCCTACCAGTTCACATTTGCATGTTTGTGGTACGAAATTCAAACTCAGATTCCAATTCAAGAAGCCAAATGATAAATAAATAAATATAAATATATAAATAATTAAGTTAATGGACTAAATACAGCTTCATCTCACTTTTTAAGTGCTGCTTGAGTTCAGCAGTCTGACAGCTGCAGGGTAGAAACTGTTTCTGAGCCTGGCATTCTTGCTCTGAATGCTTCTCAGCCGCCTGCCTGAGGGGCTGAAACAGTCTGTGTGCAGAACGGGTGGAGTCCTTCATGATGCGGTGACGGTGATCTGACAGCCCACATCACGGGTCTTCAGACTAGGTCTGGTCAGTGGTACCAGATGCGAACTGGGGGTCTGGCTTTGTTTGTGCACAACGAAGGGGGGTATTGTCTGGGTACTGCGATTCTTCAAAGTGGGGGTAATTTGACATCCCTGATCCACGAACATGTCAGGTGACGGCGGTGAGACAGGAGGGATTTGTACACCCAGTGCCACAATTCTCCCATCTAACAGAAGCACAGGAGAAAGACAGTTGAGTGTCGTCTGATTCTCCCAGATCTTCCGCACAATGGGGAGATAACGCCCCATAGGGTGGTGAGTGGTCTTGAGGGTGTCGTCGCTTTCTCCTAGGGCTTAGGTCCACACAATCCTATACTCTTGGTCAGCGGTGTGGTGGTGTCCGTGAAGTTCGCAGCATAAGTCATGAGCCATGCGACGACTGGTAGGGTAGAGGCGATGCTCATCCAGTAAAGGATGGACAGGACCCCCCAGCCTATGGCCCATCCAATCAAAGCAGCCAGCTTCAGGAGCCATCGGATTTTGCCTCGCCCCTTGATGGACAGAGCTTGATGCCTCAGGTAGATGATAACGGATATGGCCAGAAATCCTTCCAAAACTGCGGTGGTGATCTTGACTGGGGTGGCCCGGGTTATGCCTAGCACTAGCTCCAACACCAGACCAGCTGTGCCAAGGGAAAGCCACAGGATGACCAAAATTCCCTTCTTCCAGTTGACAGAGGTCCTGCCCATCACATAGGATGCAAAAAGGGATAGGCCCATCTCTTGAGGATTACTTGACTGAGGACAATCTTGACATATCCTTGGAGGGTGACGATGAACCGCAGTGGCTGATTGCAGGACCAGTGGCCAGCGTGGCAATAGGCTAACCAGGCACAGAATAGACGGTCAACGGTACTCACTTGTATGGGCTCAAAAGCTGCTGTGGAGTTGCAGGACATGGTGTGGGTAGAATAGTAAGATGGTTCAGATCTTCATCCAAGGAATCCGGAACAACATCTGACTCGATGGCGCACGGTCACGCATTCTTATACAACGTGGGAGTCCTCCTCCGAGGGGAGGGGTTTGTAGTCCTTCCCTTTAGGGCTTCACATGGATGTTAACCACTCAGTTAGGACAACCTTTCCTAACACTAGTGCTACAAGGACGGCTAAGGCACCTAATAGATAAGGCCAGATCATTGCTAAGGTGTTTAACAGCCAGTGTTCAACAACTGAAAGGCCTTCTCCTACTACTTCAGCAATGTCCTCAACGACTTCTGTTACCGCACTAAGCATGGTGTTTCCCAGGGTCTCATACCAATGGCAGGCATGTTGGTTGGAGCCGCGGCCATAGGATTTCTATACCTCCGCAGGTACTTTACAGGTTAAGTTGGAGTAAAGCAGGTTGGAGCCAACCCAGTTGAAGCCGTCATCCACTTGGCCTTGACATAAACTTTTCCGAAAAGCGTGTCCTTCAGCTATAGCAATGAGGGTGTCCGGGATGAAGGGAACAGGAGCTCCCAAAATGCTATTTCGCTTCTTCAGCTGATGACCCAGAATAGCATCTGTACATGTAGTGCCTTTGCCTAGTGATCTTCTCCATATGCCATTGATCTTCTTCCACACTACCTCAGAAGAGTGGGTTTCATATTCATCTTGATAATGAGTCTGACAATGATCTTCCCAACCGGGGACCGTTTAACGGCGGAGTAGAGGATGGGTTCCAGTCACATTTTATGTGGTAATTTTCCCAGAATTCCCAACGTGGAAGCCAAGCTCGACAGCCAGCTGGTTTGTGGGGAGCTAGATAGGTGACTTCAGATTCCCAGTAGCATTGTCCACTGAGCTGCAGCAGGGGTCGGCAAGCCATGTTGCAGTGCCATTACGGCATCCCGCGGTCTGGGTGTATCCAATTACATCTGATGGTTCGGCGAACCTTGTTATGCGGGACCAAAAACCAAACAATTACTCCATCCTCCGCTAGGTCATGGTTGAACACTAACCAGGTGTGATTGAGGAGGTCATCAATCACAGGGTCACTAAGATTGGCTGCACGGCTTTTCACAAACCTCTTCATGGCGATGAGTGTGGTGTCATTGCCTTTTTCAAATAGGCTTGACTGGTTCTTGACTGATGTACTATTGTCCCATGGGATGAAGATGGCTTTGGTGCTGGTGCTCCAACAGCTGAGATTGGCATATTTTGAAGGACCATAGGTAACTCTGGCATGGGTGAGGTGCCATGGTCCAACTCTGATCAGATAGAGAATAATAAGAACTGTAGCAGCAAAGATTAGCAGAAAATGCATAAGCCAAGTCTTTATAGAAAAACTTTTATCGATATTCTTAGTCGGTTTCCGTAGCGGGGGTCGATCAGGGAGATCCGAGTCGTCATCATCAGTTTCGGTGCCGATCAAGCTGTCATTCAGGGTGTCCAGTGTCTCAAAGCGCCTGAGACAGATGGCTCCATCTTCAGGCATGGTGGTGTCTAGTGTAAGGATTCTCTTGGGTCCGGCGAGATGGGTCCACGAAAGAACCACCAGTGTGGTCTCAGGAGATTTTTGAGCCACGTGTCGTCTGTTGATCACTCTGGTCACTCGCTGCTGTAGCAGGGTTTTAAATACTGGAGAAGGGTAGGGCAAATTTGGTTCCAACCCTCTCCACACCCACGTCCACAGGAAGACCTTCCAACAATCAGGCTCTGGGTGTGGTCCATGGAGTAGTCCTTCATGCTTAAACCGCTCTCGCCACTCCTCTTGGGCCAACCCTACCTCGGTTGGGAGGCTGATGGCAGTGTACAGTGATTGGCCATGTAGCCTGAGTTGGGTGCGGTGCCCCTGCCGCGCTGGCAGAGGGACGACTTGATAGTGAGGGTTGGGATAGACCCTATCATTTTCCAATATCGGGGGGAGTTCAGTATTGTCACAAATGTAATGTGACGGATTTCCTTCCCTTTTTATAATTGCATGGGACATGCTTGATGAAGTGGCCCATATCAGAGCTTCGCTCAACCAGATTTCACAATACAGTTCTTGTAGTAGCTCTAAATAGTGAGGTCCCCACCTGATCTTCCATCGTTTCCTGGCCACCCACACGGTTGCTGCATTGAAAATCCAAGGCATCTCCGACGAACATGTTGGAGAAATCATTGTCGATGTCCAGGTGTTATGGGCTTTTAGTCCCGGCCAGGCGCCTCTGTCCTCAGGGAGGAAATAGTTGGGGACATGCCATGGCATCTCCTCTGTTCCCCGCACCTCCTTGAAATCTTCAAGGTCGACGGGTCAATGATAGATAAGGTGGGTAAGATAATACGCTTCCGAGAGCGGGTATGCTGGAGTAAAATCTTCTCTTGGCCTATCTAGAAGGATGCTTCCTGTTGGTAGTTTCAAAAAGGGGCCATTTTCACCTATGACGTTCCAGACACTTAGACCTATTTTCATCAGTTTGGTTAAGGGCGTCTTAGGGGGATAATATCTTTTCCTTACTCTGTTCCTGTTCCGACGCTTGTATTCGACGACTCGAGTCCCTGGTTCCATTGGGTCAGTCACTCTTTGCTTTTTTTATAAATAAGTAATGCAGGCCTGTTACCCAAGCACCCCCTTCTTTGGGTACATCGGGCAGATCCTCTAAGGGGATATCAGGGTCATTGAGAACTTCCAGAACCAAATGTCCCCAGGTTGTCAGCTCCCAGGGGCCCGTCCAACCCTCTTCTTCCGCTCTCGCCCTCTCCTCGTCGGTGAGTTTGCTCAGTGCAGCTGATGGGGTGCTCGAGGTCGGATCGCAGAATACGCGCAGCACCAGTGGAGATTGCAGGTTGCTTATTGGCGGGAGAGCCACCTGACCATTAGCCGCATCAAATGGCCATGCTGAGTTGATAGCTTTCCATAGCATGTCCGGCATTTGAGTTGGTTGTCCTCTTTCCACAAGGTCAATTCAGCCAGTGGAAGGCGCTGATGGTTGTCCCGATAAGCCAACACCAGTAAAACAGGGCTTTTGCTCTAAATCCAGTCTTGTGGCCGCATGCGCTTTCATAGGCCGCAGCAGGTTGAAAAATCTTTTCACCTGCCAGCCATGCGCTTGGCCCACCAGCAGCAGTCTTCCGTCTCTCACTAGGCCTTCGCAGTTGTTGCAATATCTGATATTTGTGCCATCCCAGAGGCAGCCACAGGTTCCCGGTCCTTGCTCATGCAGGTACCACTGGGTCTCAAAAACCAACCGGGGCAGATAGTTCACCCTGCAGTCTCTGCAGACCATAACATCCATCACCTTGACCTGGGGGTTAATCAGCCTCTCGATCTCGGCAGCGAGTGCCTCGTGATGTATCGGCTTGTTTCGTCCTAATCCTTCCCAGTGCACTTTAAGCTGGCAAGGATTCAGGCAGACAGCACAGCAATACTTTGCCTCATGCCACATCAGCATTTCACCTTCAGGTGACAGGAATCCTTCTTTAACATAATCCAATTTCTTCAGGGCTCTTCCTGTCCAAAGTCCCGAGGTTGTTCTTCTAATGACAACCACCCCTGCCACAGTGGCCAGTCTGATGTAGGATGGTATGGTACTTGGTTCACTGGCCATTTCACCGGTTTCTGGTTTGCCTTAGTTAAGAATTGGCTTGAGCTGCTCAACTCCTTGGATTCCCTTCTTCTCTAGCAGCACGGTGTTTTGATCTAAAACTTGCCTGATAATGTCGGTTGTTTCAAACTTGGGTTTCACTGCAGCATTCACAGGTTGGTCTCGAGCTTTGATCCACACTCTCTGCCCCACATGGAATGGCACTCTGGGCGTGGGCTGCTCCCTTTTGTCATCAGAGCTCCGCCCCACTTCCGTTGAGGTGAACGGTCGTTGGTTAAGCTCCGCCGCAGGGGAGGGTCTACTGGCTCGACACCTGTCATTCAGGTCTTGGCCAGTTTCCACTGCTTTGGTGCTCCACTCTTTTGTGTTAGCATTTTTTGCTATCCAGTTTTTCACCAAGCCTATGGTACGCTCGACCACTCCATTAGCCTGTGGGGTGTATGCTGGGGAGTAAATCCTCATTACTCCAAACCTCTGACACCATTGGTCGACCTGTGAATTGCAGAAATGGGTCCCATTGTCGGTTCGCAGTTCTTTGGGTACCCCCAGGGAGCTGCAAGATTGCTCCAGCATGCTGACAATGCTGCTCCCATTAGCTCTCCTAGTTGCTTTTACAGTCACATACCCCGACATTGAATCCACCAGCACTAAGAGGTACTTCTCACCTCTTTTCCCTGTCACCTCCATGGGGCCTGCAACGTCCATGCAAACTGAACCCCAGGGGACTGTGCTTTTGATGGACAGGCCATCCATCTGCTGCCCTTGGCGACCTGCGTTGTATTGACCACATACCTCACAGTCCCTCAGCACACGGTGGATGTGTTTCAGTGGGATCCAGAGTTCTTGCTCTTCCAACTCCTGACAGGTAGGTCGTACGCCTGCATGTCCTAAGGCTTCATGCACGCTCTGCACCATCTCATCCACGTAGTCTTCTGGGTCCTCCCGTCCTCTAGGAGTCTTGTCCCACTTCTCGATTCTGACGAAAACGATTCTTCTCTGCTGAACATAGTGGTTGACATCATCATTCATGATGCTGTTAGTTTTCCAACCACCTTCTGCCAGTGAGTTCTTTCACGGGTGTGTGCTCTCTGGTGCTCCACTTCAAGTTTCAAACACAGTCTCAGCTCAGCTATTTTCTTCCACAAGTCTTGGTGTGCTGCTGGCTTACCCTTAGCACTTTCAAACCCATTTTCTTCCCAGATGGATAAGTCTTCTCTCAGGGCTTGAGCACAGTAGTGGCTATCTGTAACTAACTTAGCTCTTTTGATTTTCCTCTTCATCAGCTCCAGCAGTCCTTCCAGTACTGCAGTCACTTCTCCTGCCTGTGAACTGCCAGGGGCCTTTCCTCTCCGTCGGCATCGCTCTTTACCATCTTGCTTGAGGATGAACCCCCAGTAGGCCACCGGATCGGGTCCTTTTCTTGAATCGTCAGTATTGAATACCCACTCTGGAGATTCCTCTCCCACTGATGACTCTACTTGTGGCTTTTTGCTGACCGATTGTGCTGGTCCTAGCTCCAGCTCTGGGTCCAGCAGGATGTCCTCCCACCGTCCCCATCTGGCATTGGTTGCTTTCGTACTCTCAACCGTTCCTTTTCTGAGGTACTTGTGAACTTGACTCTGTGTGATGACTTTAACTGGCTGTCCTTGTGCTAGGTCCTTCAATGCACTCCAATACTTAGCCAGGACTGCCAGCTCTTTTTCTTCTCGAGGGAACTTTTTCTCAACAGAAGACAGAGTGTAACTCCACAAGGTCACCAATCCTCCATTTTCATTACTCACTTTTATCATGGCGTTCTTGTCTTCACAATGGATCTCAGCCACCAATCTGTCTGTCAAACTCCGGGGCTCAAGTCTCACAGCTTCCGGAATTGCTTTTTTCAGCTCCTCCAGGTCTTGCTGATTTGACACAGTCCAAATCCAGGATTTCTTTATGTCTTTTCCCTCTGATTCTTCACGCTTCTTTAGGCAGGCATACAGTGGTTTGGCATACCTCTGGTAGTTGGGAACATGGTCTCTGACATAATTACACAGTCCCAGAATCTTTTGCAGGTCATTTTCAGATTGCGGTGGTCGAATCTGCATCAGTTTCTCTCGGTATCCATCTGAGAGTCCCAAGTAAGTAGTTACCTGGAATCCCAAATAGTTCACTTGAAACTGTCCAAACTGGCATTTCTTAAGATTCAGTTTCAGGCCTGCTGCTGTTAGTTTTCCAACCACCTTCTGTAATCTTTCCAGGTGTTCTTCTTCTGTATGAGCAGCAATAAACACATCATCGATGTATACAGTCGCTCCTAAATCTCCTAATACTTCCATCACTGCTGACTGGAACACATTTGGGGAGTTTTTGTACCCCTGTGGTAGCCTCTGCCATACATAGCTCTTGCCTTTGTGGGTGAACGCTGTTTTACCTTGTGACTGCTTGACAATTCGGAGAGAGAAGAATCCGTTCGCCAGATTGATGCAGGACTTGAATTTTTTGACCCGTAGAGTCTTCAGGGCTCCCTGCGGGTTGATCAGACTAACTCGGTTAGCTATTGCTCTGCGATTGAGGGCCTTGAAGTTGATGACTGGACTCCAATCTCCTGCAGATTCAGGTTTCTTTACTGCCTGGATGGGACTGTTAGTGATTGGGTTGAGCTCCTCTCTGATGATTCCCAGGGCACTCAGTTCTTTCACAATTTTGTCCATCTCCTCGACTGCACCTGGATTCAATGGGTACTGCCGAACAGGTGGGTGAACCCCCCCTTCTGTGAGATGAACAAACTTTGGTCCCAAGTCCCCACAGTCGTTCTTGAACCGGGCCACATTCGCTGAAGTGATGATCTGTCGTAGCTTCTCCTTTCCAGCCGGGGAGAAGTCACTTTCCTTCAGCTTTTGCTCTGTTACTTCTGCCACATCAAGCAGTTTGTGCCAGTCCTGGGTCACCGGTTCAATCTGAGTTGGACCAATTTTCACCAACCTGGACCTCAGATGTTTCAGTCATGATCCAATGTGTGGCGATTCTTCTTCTTTTTATTCAGTTCTTTCAAGTCTTTAATAGTGATGAGATTGTACGGACCTTTCACCCAAACTATTCCTTTCCAGGTTCCGCACTGCATGTCTTCAGTAGTTCCATTTGTAAGTTGAACTTTTAGGTGTCCTGTTGTCTCTAGGTCTTTGAAGGTCATGGACACCTCAGCCCCGGTGTCCACTAGGTAGGGTACTCCTTCCACTTTTGTGTAGATCTCGTCTTCCTCCCAGTAGGCATTTTCCAGGGTGTCCCGCGGCCTTGAAGCCATTATTTGGCTGGCCCCCCGGCCCTGGTTTGGCGGGACTCGTAGAGGGCCTTCTTTTCTTCAGTAGGCAGCTTGTCATACTCTTCTTTGGGCAAGTAGGTGCTTTTCTTTTGTGGGTTAGATGGGGCAGATTGGTTGGGGAACTTCTTCTGCTGCTCCTGCACCCTTGGTGGCGGTGGCCTGCCCTGAAGATTGGAGGGTCTCTTCTCACTGGTCTTACCCGGCACTTTTGTTGGCTGGCTGGATTCCTTCCTTCTCTTCTCTTCGTAGAACTGTTGTTCCAGATTGTAGGCTTTCACTGCATGATCTATTTGCAGGACAGTTGTGCCCTGCACTGGCATTTTTACAAACGTTATTTCCCCCCTTCTTCCTTTTGTTACCTCTCGCAGGGCCTTCACATATCTTACAGGGGAAATAGACTGTTTCAGAGCATGCCAGACAGGTGTCAGCCGATGTTCTGCTTCCATTCAAACCTTGGCTCTTCTGATCTGGGAATCCTCATCGTCCATGTCTTCCAGCACCAATCTTTCATAGTGGCTTTGCGTAGTCCCACTTCTGTCTATGGGATTTGCTGTTACATGGCTCAGCCACACTTTCTTAGCGCCATCATTGTCAGTGGCATTTACTATCATCGGCCACACATCTTTGATGTAAACATCATTGCTTTCATCCATTCTTTTCTCTCTGACCAGGGTTTTGAGTTTCTTGTACTCACGAAAACCATCTGGATCTGAGTTGGATGCTGGGGGTCGATGAGCCGTGTCTTTCACAGTTGTTTTTGGGGCCTGTTGCACCGGTCCCGATCGTGTGTCCTCCTCCTCTTCTTCATCAGCAGACACTTCATCCACTTTTTGTTCCGTTTCTTGAGCATATGTGAAAGAAGCTTTCTTCAATCTTCTCAGCATCACATCATGCATAATTCCTACATAGGCTGCCCTGAAGTGACTGGTGAGGGGACGATGTGCCACCAGTGTGGAAAAAGATGGCATCATGAGGATGTTTGCCCACTCACCAACCGTCGCTTCCACTCCGAGCGTAACTTTATCCTCGAGCTGGCCAGCCCAGACAGCGGGAATCCTGTAATCCTTTTGTCCATCTTCTGGCACATATGCTCGTCGTCCGTCTGTTGCTTGTACCGAGCCCCGTGTCATGTCTCTCGCCAGTCTCTCAGAGGCTTTGTAGATGTCGAACACTTCCACCTCTTTCTTCCCTCCTTTGCGCTGTCCAATTCTGAGAGATTTGTATTCCGGTGTTGGACGTGTTGGGGCCGAGATCAGGCTCTCATCTCCATCATCCTCCTCTGCTGAGCCCTCACTGCCCTGTGGTATCTCGTCCTCCGGGTCACTGATGTCCTCATACACCACTGGTGGAAGGGGTTCTTCCTCTGCGGCGTTCAGTGGCTGCATTTTGGTCAGTTGTACAGCCCCTTGGTTACTGCTGGGTGGGCTGTAGCTGACGGTCTGGATGTATCCCGAAGTTCAAGATCCTTCTCCTGCTGCAGCTGTGGTCTTTTTTGCCGCAGTAATTCCAGCAGGTCTCAGCTCGTCTGGTTGTCCGTCAGGGGTCGCACCCGGGCGTGCGTTGTTAGGGCTGTTCCGTCGGGGCGTCTCCACCATGGTGTGGGGAGGAATCAGTGGTTTTTGTTCCTCCATCTTTGCTGCCATCCGAAGCCAGATTGGGCTTCTCTGTTGCTGATGCCTGGTCGGGTCAATGATGATCACAATCTCCTTCAGCCTGTACCAGGGTACATATCCCTGGCTATGGTCGTCACTCCCAACACTGCTACTCTCTCTGCGGTGTTCCATGGCAAGTTGGGTGATCTCATTCCATCTATACTCACCATCACTCATCGTAGATCCTCGTTGACGGCTGCAGTCAGTCCTCTCTCCAGTCCCAGCCACAGTTCCTCCCTGTAGGCATCCATGTCGCAGCCCTTCCGGTAAGCTCGAACTGGGACGAGGATGACCACATAGTATGGAAGATTGTAACCGTTAACCAGGATGGCATCTTTCTTAGCTGACTTGGAGATGGTAGTTCTGGCCATACTCAGATCTTTATGATACCCTTCTCTGGCTCTGGCTCGCAGCTCCTTCCTCAGACTGCGGTTGTAGATCTTATATCTCTCGTTGGTGAAGACCAACAGTTCGTCTCCCTCGATGCCCCAGGGATCACCGACGACTTTGTAGACTTTGACCCCGTTCTGCATGTTGATGCGGAGTGTCGGAGATGGGATCGGTTCCAGATAGCTGGACTTTCGGCGGGTGTTAGACTTACTCCGAGCTTTCTTCTTGCCGCTCCTTCTCCCCCTCCCCGCTGCCGGGATCTTTCCTTCGTCGCTGGAACTGCTGTCCAATCTCGTCCGCATGGCCGGGCCGGCTTCCCTTGCCTGGCTCCTCGGAAGACCAGCTGCTTGGCGCCCCGTGCTGCAGGTGGCTGGGATGAAGAGAGTCTCACCAGCCTGTGGGAGTGGTTGCATGTTGGCCGCCTTGAGGTCCCACTCCTCGAGGTAGCTCTGCAAGTGTTCTCTGGCTTCGGAGATGTGGGCATGAAGATCGGTCAATTCATTTCCCAGAAGGGTACGCGCTGCATCTGCCCCATCACTTTCATCGAGATCCCCTTCATCGCTTAGGGTGAGGTCCACAATCTGATCCCCCAGTTCTCCTGGGGGCACTGGAGAGTAGGTTCTGCTGCCCACTCCTGAAGGCGACTCCTCCACCTCCTCTGTGTCATAGACGTCCTCACCCTGTTTTTGATTCCGTTCCTTGAAGCCACGGAACCTTTCTAACACAGAATGGTACTTTTCGTCTCTGGATACTGCTTTAACATCCGGGTTGACTAAATAGCCATTTAGCCCGTTTTCCCGGGACACCATCTTGACAATGGGGTCATACTTTTCTGAAGGGCTGTAGATGGAGCACACCTTTCCCTTCGTCCACTGTTCGAGGAGGTTAGTCATCCAGCCCAGCCACAGCTTGACCTCATCTTTCTTTTTGATGTTCGTTGCGTGTCGAACCACCACCAGGCGAAGTCCATGATGAATTTTTGTGCAGAAGTAGACCTGGTTGTTTTCCATGTGGTAGTTCAGCAATTCCACCAGGGCCTCTTTATCCGTACTCAGGTGATGATCGAAAAACATCCTCTGGTTCAGTGATGTCCATGTCGAGTACCCATCTCCAAGCAGTAGTATCTGTACTGGATACTGATGAAGCTTTGATGTTGGTAGAGCTGGTTGTTCCTCCTGCTCACCGTGCGTCGAAGTGTGTTGTTCCTCTCGCCCTGGAAGTGCCTCCTCCATGGCTGCGTTTCCGTCGTCTCGAGTTGCCTTCCTCCAAAGCCTCTCATAACGTTCCCGAGTAGGGATGGGTTAAGACTACTGGCTACTAGCTTCACTGTCTGGGTTTGGTCAACTATCCTCAGTAAAAGCTTTTCTCCCTCACCTATACTCAATAGTTACTGCAAGGGTTGTGACTGATGGCCTTCAGTCAGTCACTGACAATCCTACTGCCTTTCAGACTGTCCAACTCTAGCGGTTAAGCAAAACCTCACTTCTGCTTTTCACTTCTAGTTGTTAGGGCCCTCTTACTTTAGGTGGGGCCCACCCAGGGACGCCACCTTGTTGTTGCGCATAAGCCAACCCCTCCTTCTCCTTGCCCAACCTATGGGATTGACCTATGACCAGCTCTCCATCTAATGGGTCCAGAAAATCTTAGAACCTATTGGGTATTACCCTGCACTAAGATTTCCAAGATAATCTGTTTAAGCTGGTAACGAGGAAAATTCGTCTAGCCTCTCACTACCTCCAGATCCAGATGCCATAGCCCTTTTCAGTTCACAAAGCGACCCACCGAGTAGCCTAACAGCAGCTCAGCCTCATAAACCACACCTGTTAATGGTAGCTTTTCCTCTAATAACAACGTGCACTTGTCACAGACTAGATCATTTTTAGTAACTCGGACTGAGTTCCAGGGATATTGTTATTGTTTCACCAAGGTAACCATTAAAAACCTCCCAACATTACTAGAACCATGTACCATAATATATTTTACACTCATCACAGAACTTCAATGACTCAATCAATTTGAATGTCCACAACTTCTCTAGAATTTTCTATGCTTCTTTATTTTAGTATGCTTTGGCAGGGTTAGGCATCAGCAGAAAACCAAACAGAATCATCACAATCACTCATATATAAATCAATCAAACTATTCTTCCCTAACACTGACACCTTATATCTAAAAGGGAGAGGCTTTTAGGGGGAGCAACTCCAGTTCATACCCCGGATGGAACAGTCCTCATGAAGGATGACTCTTTGAAGTCCTTGGGTGGAGGGTGCCTTGGTTAGACGATGTCCTCCTCTCGATGAATGTGTGAAGATCTGGTGTTGTAGATCAGCGGCAGGCAGTCCTCCATCACATGCGGCTCACAGTCCATCGACCAAGTCTGTCAGGGGTTGCTGGGGTGTCTTTTTGCAGAAGTCCAAGAACAGCAGCCCGATCTGGAACCACGGCTGAGGGTGTTGGCTTTTCCCCTGGTCCAGCGGTGCAGAGTCCTCCGTCGCTCTGTGGCTCCTGGGTGTGGTCCTATTGGTTCCTCTTTCTGCGCTCCAAGTTGACTCGACTCTGTCCGCGGAGAATAAGCGAGCTCTTCCTCTTTTTCATGGGCTTTTATATCTTTTCACCCCATTGTTGTGTATGGCAAGGTACTACGTGACTTGCCGCATGATTTCTTGGGTGCCTTACTGTATGATCCTTTGCACAACTTTAGGCGTTCACCCTCAAAGGTCAGCCGGAGTTACGTCCCTAATTTGATCCTAAGGCTCTCTCCTGTTCCTCTTTTCTTATGCTGTTGACCTGAACTGTGATTAACCTCATTTTTAACCGATCACATTCATTGTTACACTCATAATATGCTTAATATGATTCACAATCATTTAACATATCAATAAATGCTTGACATCAACATCAAATCATTATTCAATCATCACAATACTGGTTAAATACACTGTATTTCAATAGTTGTTACTTTTAATCACTCATGGAAAAAAGGGGAAACACATTTCAAATGTACAGACTCTGTGTTTATTTATCTATTCAGTCCCTTTACTTCTGTGGAAAAGAACTATTAGTTATTTATTTATTCAATTTATTATAAGATTGCATGAAACTGGAATGATCTCACCATAATTCCCCAGTTCATTCAACACCCTGTTGCTGGGTGTGGTTGACCCTGTTGCTATTGGCTGTTGACCCTGTTGCTAGGCGTGGTTGACCCTGTTGCTGGGGGCTGTTGACCCTGTTGCCAGGTGTGGTTCACCCTGTTGCTATTGGCTGTTGACCCTGTTGCTAGGCGTGGTTGACCCTGTTGCTAGGGGCTGTTGACCCTGTTGCTAGGCGTGGTTGACCCTGTTGCTGGGTGTGGTTGACTCTGTTGCTAGGCGTGGTTGACCCTGTTGCTGGGTGTGGCTGTTGACCCTGTTGCTAGGCGTGGTTGACCCTGTTGCTAGGCGTGGTTGACCCTGTTGCTAGGGGCTGTTGACCCTGTTGCTAGGGGCTGTTGACCCTGTTGCTGGGTGTGACATTGTCTTCTAGGGACTGTGATTGGTTGACATACAAAGCAATATAAGACAAACCAAGCAAATCCTCCCGCAGTAATCAGCTGATGGACGTTCACCGGTCATGGACTCTCGACTGGATTAAGAAAAGTGAGTCGTGATGATGAAACGATGCACATTTGAGTTAATTCTCACCAGCATCGCCATGCAGATCCAGCTGTTAGCACGGCTCTGTCCATTTCGCTGAGTGTCTCTCCTTCCTGGTGGTCTTTGTATCGTCTTCCCTGCTTAAAGTGGGACGCCTCCATCACGTCCCTGCTGTCCTACGTGACATCTGCCTCGCTCTCCCAGAGCATCCGGCCGGGACTGCAGTCGGCTTCCGGCGCTCTTGCTTCACTGAAGGTCCTCCTCGCTGCTCCTGACATTTTGTCGCTTTAGGAGCTCTGTGTAGGACGGAGGTGCTTTGTAGGGTTGAAAATAAAAACAAAGTTGTCCACAAAGTGGTCGGTTCCACTGCGTGAACCAGCAACATGACGAAAAGAGAAAGTTGTAACAAAAAGCAGGAAATACAGAACGTTAAACGTGAAAACAGAAACGGGGGAAAAAATATTGTATTCAATGGATCGTTGTCGAGTAAACAGGGCCTTAGTCTGAGGATACTTTGTGAATACAGGCCCTGAATATTAATCTGTAGTTTTTTCTCGACTGTTTTAATTGTAAACGTGTGATTCATCTATTCTTTATGGAATAAAACGACATTTAAAGATAGATATTAAAATCTATAACGTCAAAAATGAAACAACACAGTCAATTCCACAGTTCCCACATTTTTATTCTTCAATCATCACATTACATTTAAACTTCTGATGAAAAGTTGAGACGAAACCAGCATGAACCAGAACCTCAAGGGAAAAACAGACTTTAATGTCCTGTTGCCATTATTAGAAACATAATCAGTTTTAATTTGACATACAGGTTGAAATGTTTGCATTCAGGCCTAAAATTATTCATCAAAACAAGGAAAAGGAAACAATCTGACACAATCACTCGAACAATGAAAGAAACTATGAGCTAAAAACATTTTAGTTTGACTTTATAATCGATCTGAAGCTGAAAATGTGCAGAAGCAGAAAGAGCTGCAGCACATAATCCAGCTGTGAACCGAACTGCTGACTTCCTGCTGAGGACGTTTCCAGGCTCAGCTCCACCAGCAGGACCTCACCTGCAGACTCGCTCAGAGCGTAGGGTTTACCCATGAAATTCATCATAATCATCGTCTTCATCAGTGTTCTCATCTTCATCATTGTCATCAGCTTCATCAGAGCAGTAATTGTCCTGATTAACGGGACGGATGATCAGAGGAGCAGAGTTTTTACCTCCGTTATTAAGATCAGGACTGAAGTATGGGTAGAGCTTCTCAGTGAAGCAGCAGCCAGTAAAGGAGTAGATCAGAGCTGCAGCATCGACATCATAGAAGGAGACCAGACCCTCCTCATAATCCACAAACACCCCCACCTTCTCTGGACCAGGATGAAGGTGGAGACTGACTGGAGGTTCAGCACCAGCTTTGTACTCATTTCCATTTCTCAACACCAAAGTCCAGAACCCGTCCTCAGGCCTCAGTGTGATTGTTCCCTTCCTGTTGATGGACCCTCTGGCCACTCCTAAAGTCCAGTCAGTCTTTCCTTTAACCTGAACCTCAAAGTAAAATCTGCCCGAAGAGAAACTCTGCCGTCCTAAAACATTAATGCAGTGAGAAAATCTCTCTGGATTGTCTGGAAGATTCTTAGCTTCATTCCCACAGTGAACCTGTTTTCCATCATCAGACAGGATGAGCCAAGGATGAGCTGTATCAGGATCCAGAGTCACATCCACTGCAAACTGCTGGACCCTCTTCATCTCAGCCTCCAGCAGCTTCTTCTTCATCTTCTCCCTGATCTCCTCCTCCAGCTGAGCCACCGCTCTCACCACCGTCCCCTCATAAGATGGTGGACGAACTCTGACCCGTGTCCAGGTCTTGGTGGGTGGAGCAGCTTTCAGGGAGGAGAAGCTTTGGAGGAGGTGGAGGTGGTCTTCAGACTGGGAGAGCTGCTTCACCTCAGAGCTCCTCTTCTTCAGCTCAGAGATCTCCTGCTCCAGGTCTTTGATGAAGTCTTCAGCCTGTTTCTCTGCAGTTTTCTGTTTGTCTTCGATCTCCTTGATGAGCTCCTTCAGGCCTCTCTCAGCAGACTCCTTCAGAGCCGTGAAGATCTGAACACCTTCTGCTTTGTCTCTGTCTGCAGCAGCTTTACTGATCTTCACCGACTCTCTGATCTTCTGGATCTTCTGTCGTCTCTTCTGGATCATCTTCTGAACTTCAGCCTCTGTCTTCCTCAGCTCTGCCTTCCTTCCTTCAGATTCTTCTCTCAGAGGAACAAACTCGTGGTTCTTGTGGTCTAAAACAGGACAGAGCGAGCAGACACATGTCTGGTCGGTCCTACAGAACAGCTCCAGAGGTTTATCGTGCTGCAGACACATCCTGTCCTCCAGGTTCTCCACAGGCTCCATCAGCTGATGTTTCTTCAGACGTGGAGCTGTCAGGTGAGGCTCCAGGTGAGTCTGACAGTAGGAGAGCAGACACACCTGGCAGGACTTCAGGGCCTTCAGTTTGGTTCCAGTGCAGACGTCACAGGGAACGTCTCCTGGTTTGGCAGCTTGTTGCTCTGAGCTGCTGCTGCTGGTGGCTTCCTGCTGAGCTTCACGTCTGAACTGAGCAACCATCTCTTTGATGAAGGTGTTGACTTCCAGCTCAGGTCTCGTCTTGAACGCCTTCTTACATAAAGGACACTGACATCTCTCATTTCCATCCCAGTGCTGAGTGATGCAGGTTTTGCAGAAGTTGTGTCCACATGGTGTGGTGACTGGATCAGTGAACACATTCAGACAGATGGAGCACAGAAACCGATCCTCAGACCTCAGGTTGCTGCCAGAAGACATGTCTGAACTCTGAGGACAGATCAGAGAAAACTTCAGTTAAAACAACTAGTTTAAAGCTGTTAAACGTTGCAGTTCTTCATGATCCTGAAGGTTTTTCTCTTCCCTTCAGATGATCTGAGACCAGCAGAAAAGTCTCAAACTTCCTGTGTGTAGAAACAGAATCAGTTTTCTGCTGCACTCACCAGTGTCCGAGTCTGTCGTTGAGAAGAACAACATGAACTTCTTGTCTTCAGAAAGAAACACGGAGGTTTTCCTCCACAGCAGCTCAGGATTCACTTTGACCAAGTTTCACTTTCATTTCCTGAAAGTGACGCTTTAATCTCCTGACTCAGTGCTGCTCCTCCCTTCACCTTTGAAACACAGAGACAGAAACATACATGTGGCGTAAAACGTGTTTGTTCTGAAGCCTTTTTCACTGATTTTATCCTCATTTGTTTCCTTTTCTTTTGCTCCTGAGAAGAACTGGGTTCACTGCAAAGAACAGGAATGTCTGCATTGTCCAGGATTCTGCTCCTCCAATCAGGTCTATTTAGTTTGTTTACAGTTTCACTGAATCACGGAAATGAGGGTTTCTTGACTGAGAGTTGCTCCTCTGCTGCCATCTGCTGGACAAAAGCAGAACCTGATCTCTCACATCATGACATTCTGAAGGCCTGAAATTTACATCAGTTTATAAATCAAGTTGCAGACAAAAAATATTTTTTACTTCAATTGAATTATTGGCCTTAAAACTGTGATCTGAATATATTTGAAGAAACTGTGACAATCTGACTGTTAATCACATTTAACTGACAGAAGAGTCCAGATCTGCGGCCACAGTGACAGAGGTGTTACAAACAGGTTGGGGTTGGAAATGAAAGTGAAATAACAACAGCATTAAGAAGCATCAAAGCTTGACACCAAAGCTGAGAAGGGGGTCTCTGTGGGGTGGGGTGGGGTGGGGGGGTTGGATGCTTGGATGTGGGAGGACCTTTGTGTAATATGTGAATTGTTTGCGTGTGGTTTGAAGAAGACGTAACGGTTGGATTTCCTCCCCAGTCTGCCTCTCTCACTCCTTCCTTCCATCAGTCCTTAAGTTTGCATTGAATTAGACATGTTTCCATCTGGTGGTTTGGAGCGAATCAACCAGGCTATGCAAAGCGTGAGTTCATCAGGTGTTGATGCTACTTGTGGCTGTAATAAACAAGATGTAGAGCTGACAAACTAGCATGGACCACACATCTCAGAAAAATGGAGCGAGTCCTCCCCTCCATGCTGAAGGGTTGGAGTTAGCATTTTTTTCTGAGTTTTGTGCCTCTGGTAAGGCACAGACCCACCACTGGATGGGAGCGTTCCACCACTCCTACCACAGGCTGTGACAGTCCTCCCCTCAAATCAAATGCCTGGTATTGACAATGCAACAAAACATCTATTGGTTAAAAAGTAATTAATATGTGAAGTAGTTTTTGGGGAGAGTACTTTGTACTTTTATTTAAGTGTTTTTCACCAGTACTTTTACTTGTAATTTAAGCAGTTTAACATTTCTTATACTTGGGTACAAATTTTCAGTACTCCTTCCACCTCTGTAAGTTTCTAACAGAAACATGGTGAGAAGAGAAAGCATAAGAGAGACAAAGAGATTGCTACAATATTTCTTGATTCATTAAACTGTAAAAAGGTTTTTCTGGACAAATTTCACTTTTGAATATTTGGGAATCGAGGTGAAGGGCCATAAATGAGCTCTGACACTGATGATCTGATTTAAACTTGGTCCTTTAAGTTCTCTGTTAAACGTCAACAGAATCTGGTTCAGCCTAAAATGATCAGAATGTTTCACTCTGTGTTGTTATTTTTTCTGTCTAAATAAAACAGTTTCGTTACAGACATTAGAAGCATCTTCTACCAGTATATCGGTGCTGGTTATTCAGACTGGAGCTTCATCAGTAGAACGATCAACGATCTGATCTGGGTCTGTTGTTCTGATGTCACGAACAATGAAGTTCTGTCAAGTGAGCAGAGGAGGAAACATGTCTGCAGTTATTAAACGTCAATAAAGGAATACAAATTAAACACTTAAATTCATCTCCAGACTTCCTGTTTAGTTTCTTCTCATCGACAGAATAACGGAGATGTTGAGCAGATAAAAGGCTTTGGAGCTGGTCGATTCCGAGGTGGAGAGAAACTCCCAGTTAAGAGGTCAAAGGTTAACTGAAGTGTTCCCTACATATTTACCCTGAGATTAGAAATACGCAGCGTGGACGTGCAGTTTCCTGATTGGTCCAGGAGGGGGCGCTGTTGTCCAGCTCACCTGGGAAAATGAAACCCACTTGGTAAGTTTCTGTTTCTGAGACAGAGTCTGACAGAGAGAAGGCAGTGAATGACGAGATAAAGCCTCTGTGATTCATCAGCGGTCAGGGAACAGAGACCTGAATCCAGAAGGAATTCCTCACTATACGAATCTGAAACAAGCGAGATGAGAATGGAACAGGAAAAAAGTGGAGATTGATGGCAAATTCACAACATAAGAGAAATAACTGTGCAGTTATTAAAAACAGCAAAAGGAAAATGTACCAGATGTGCATGAACATAGACAGTGGCGAAGCTCCGCCCACCCTCATGACGCACTGTCTGGCTCCTGTGAAAAATCATCATTATAACGTCATGGAAATGTCATGAAAACAACAATATTTTTAAAATAAAAGTTTATAAAGCATGTTAATAGATTCAATACAAAAGTAAAATTTTTCCTCAAGGAACAGATGAACCCCCCCGCCCGTCTCCCAGCGGTTTGTTCGATTATGCCTTAATCTCAAGTTCATCCAGAACCGAGCAGCTTCCGGCCCGGAGCGCTGTCTGAGCGCGCTCAGAGCAGGAGCGTTCTTTCTGCGCATAGAGACGTCTCAAGCTGGACTGGTGTCAGAGTTGAGAGTGTTCTAGAACACCACTGAGCAAGAGTGAGATTTAAACGGACACGCTTCAAATTACTGTTTAATCACACAGATATATGCGCTCAGAGCGGTCTCATTGTGTGCTCCAGTGGGTGGCACAGATAATGTCATAAAGAGGGTAAGAAGCAGGAAGCAGCGTCACAATTAATTTACCATTTTCAGACAAAAAAATGCAGCGAAGCATAATTTTACATGAATTACTGAAGCAACAGTAAACTGCTTTAAACAAATGAAAAACATGAAAATTGATAAATACAAAAGCAGCAAAGTCATGAGACATTATCCCATGTTCATCTATCTATCTATCTATCTATCTATCTATCTATGTCAGGGGTATCAAATTAATTTTTATTTTGGGCCACATCAAGATCATGAATGTACTCAGTTGTGGAAAAATGCATTGACAAAACTACCCATTAAACTGTTAAGATATAAAGGTGCCTCTGCATTTGAGTATTTCTTAAAGTTTAATAATGAACATCTTTTCACATCAATGTAATTTGGCAGCATACAGTTAAAATCTGCTGTGTTTAATTGCTGTGTTTGATAAACACACACACACACACACACACACACATATATATATATATATATATATATATATGTCAAATTGTGACAGCATTTACCGTTGTTGGAACACTGAGCTACTAGTTGTTTGGCAGTTAGTGTTGAATGGGGATGTCGACGTAACCATTCCTCCCACATTCTTTGCATTCTTTTATATATATATATATATATATATATATATATATATATATATATATATATATATATATATATATATATATATATATATATATATATATATATATATATATAGCGGCTGGGTAGCTCAATGGGTAAGTCACCCGACCTTCACCCGGGAGACCGGGGTTCGAATCCAGGCCGGGTCGCTTGGTTGAGATATCCAGTGTGGGTCCTTAGGCAAGATCCTTCGCGCTACTGCCTACCTCATGATGACTGATAAAGGAATACACGCCATGCCGGCTCAGACGTCGCCCGGCCAAACAAGGTCTGCGTCAGGTGCTGGGGAACCAGGGCACCTTCACGAAAAATGGGTTGCTGGAACAAGACGGAATTGGGCGAGAGGTGAAAACTTGGATCTGTTGGAATGCTACTACTCAAGTAACCCTAGTCAGAGGGGTTACATGCAAAGAATGCGGGAGGAATGGTTACGTCGACATCCCCATTCAACACTAACTGCCAAACAACTAGTAGCTCAGTGTTCCAACATCCGCAAACGGCAAATGCTGTCACAACTTGAGATAGACGAGGTACAATACAAATGCTACGGCAAGGGGGAGCCAGGACGCCAGGTCAGAGGGGAGTTAGCTTCAACTCCCCACCCGGAGATTGGGTATGCAGCCCCAATAATGAACGAACCATCACAGCTGAACGAGGCAGCAACTGACCTGAGAGGTAGGATCGTGGCCCGAATGAACACCAGGCAATCCCGATGCCAATTACAACGGCTGAGTGAAGTACCATCAGAAAGTCTCATTGAAGATGTGAATGCAGCATTGAGAACGATCCCTACCAACACCATAACGGAAACCAATGAGCTGGTGTACAACTCAGCATCAGTGATCCTTGAGATGCTCGGCTATAGGAGCAACCATGAGATTCAATACCCACCATGGAAAAGACGGTTAGAGGCTAAAATCAAGGTAACAAGGAGGGAAGTGAGCCAATTGTCAGAGCTCCAAAGAGGTGCAATCAAAAGACCGGTACCCAAGCGGTACAGCCAGATGCCCATACCTGAAGCGCTCGAAACTGCCAAACAAAGGCTCCAAGCCTTGGCCAGTCGCCTAAAGAGGTACACGAGAGAAAATGAAGCCAGGAGGATTAACCGGCTCTTCTCCACCCAACCAGCTAAAGTGTTCTCTCAATGGCAGGGTAATAACAACAGAGCAGACCCACCAAGGCTGGAGACCCAACAGTACTGGAAAGGCATATGGGAAAGGGAGGCGACCCACAACAGCAATGCACAGTGGCTAATCTCTCTACGAGATGACCACAGCAACCTCCCTGAGCAAGCCCCAGTAACTATCACAGTGGCAGATGTCCAAGAAAGAGTCTCAGGTATGAAAAACTGGACAGCACCAGGTCCTGACATGATCCATGCCTACTGGCTAAAGAAACTCACTGCCCTCCATGAGCGACTGGCAGCTCAAATGAACCAGCTGCTACAAAGTGGGACTCACCCTGAATGGTTAACTGAAGGGCGCACAATCCTGATCCAGAAGGATCCCTCAAAGGGTTCGGTCCCATCCAACTATCGGCCAATAACCTGTCTCTCTACAACATGGAAGCTCATGTCAGGCATCATAGCAGCTAAGATAAGTGGGCACATGGATAAATACATGAGTACAGCACAGAAGGGCATCGGCATAAATACCAGAGGAGCCAAACACCAACTCCTGGTAGACCAAACAGTCGCCCGAGACTGCAAAACCCGACACACCAACCTGTGCACGGCTTGGATTGATTACAAGAAAGCCTATGACTCAATGCCACACACTTGGATCATTGAATGCTTAGAGATGTACAACATCAACAGGACTCTAAGAGCCTTCATTGCAGCCTCGATGGGGATGTGGAAAACCACCCTTGAAGCCAACTACAAGCCAATTGCACAAGTGTCCATCAAATGTGGCATATATCAAGGAGACGCTCTGTCCCCACTGCTGTTCTGCATAGGTCTGAACCCCCTCAGCCAAGTCATCAACAAGACTGGCTACGGATACCGACTCAAGAACGGAGCCACCATCAGTCACCTCCTCTACATGGATGACATCAAGCTGTACGCTAAGAGCAAACGAGACATCGACTCACTGATCCACACCACCAGGATCTACAGCACTGACATTGGGATGTCATTCGGACTAGAGAAGTGTGGTCGGATGGTTACACAGAGAGGGAAGGTCATCCACACAGAAGGGGTCTCACTCCCAGAGGGAACAATAGCAGACATTGAGGACAGTTACAAGTACCTGGGAATACCACAAGCAAATGGCAGCCTCGATGAGGTCACAAGGAAAGGAGCCATGGCCAAATACCTCCAACGAGTAAGGCAAGTCCTGAGAAGCCAGCTCAATGGCAAGAACAAGATCCGTGCGATAAACAGCTATGCCTTGCCAGTAATCAGATACCCTGCAGGAATAATAAGCTGGCCAAAGGAAGAGATAAAGACCATGGATGTTAAAACTCGGAAACTACTAACCATGCATGGAGGGTTCCACCCTAAATCCAGCATCCTGAGACTATACGCGAGCCGTAAGGACGGAGGCAGAGGACTAGCGAGTGTGAGAGCCACTGTCCAGGATGAAACATCCAAGATCCATAAATACATCAAGGTCAAAGCCTCAACCGACGATGTGCTCAGCGAATGTCTCAAACAATGGGGACCAGAGGATGAGGTGCTGGAGGAACCATCATGGGAGGATAAGCCCCTACATGGGATGTACCACCGACAAATAACTGAAGTGGCTGATATCAGGAAATCCTACCAATGGCTGGAAAAAGCTGGACTCAAGGACAGCACAGAGGCACTCATCCTGGCTGCACAGGAACAGGCCCTAAACACCAGAGCAATAGAGGCTCAGATCTACCACACCAGACAAGATCCAAGGTGTAGATTGTGCAAGGAGGCCCCTGAGACAGTCCAACACATAACAGCAGGGTGCAAGATGCTGGCAGGGAAAGCGTACATGGAACGTCATAACCAAGTGGCGGGCATAGTGTACAGAAACATCTGTGCAGGATATGGACTGGAAGCCCCGAGATCAAAGTGGGGCACACCCCCAAAGGTGGTGGAGAATGACCGAGCTAAGATCCTGTGGGACTTCCAGATCCAGACAGACAAAATGGTAATGGCGAACCAACCGGACATCGTGGTGGTGGATAAACAACAGAGGAAAGCCGTTGTGGTGGATGTAGCAATACCAAGCGATTGCAACATCAGGAAAAAGGAACACGAGAAACTGGAGAAATACCAGGGCCTCAGAGAGGAACTGGAGAAGGCCTGGAAGGTGAAGACCACAGTGGTGCCTGTGGTCATCGGGGCCCTCGGGGCAGTCACCCCCAAGCTGGAGCAGTGGCTAAAACAGATCCCAGGAACAACATCAGACATCTCAGTCCAGAAATGCGCAGTTCTCGGCACAGCCAAGATACTACGCAGAACCCTCAAGCTCCCAGGCCTCTGGTAGAGGACCCGAGCTCAGAGGTTGAGAAAGACCACCCGTGGAGGGTGAGAAGGGAATTATTTATATATATATATATATATATATATATATATATATATATATATATATATATATATATATATATATATATGTCTCTGTGCGCTGTTTCGAGAGCGCAGAAATAAAAATAAAATATATATAAAGAAGAAGAGGGAATAATGGATACTCCGGGTCCCCGCAGTCGCCACCCCTCACCCCTCCGGCTTTCCGCCCCTGCTCCACCCCCGCACCAGAGGCCCTCTGCGGGTCACACAGGAACATTATGGCGCCTGGAGGAGCGTTAGCTTCGGGACCAGTCGAAGTATAAAGGACCGGTTTTGATCCGGCAGGATGAACGTCTGCGCCCAGTACCTGCGGTGAGTCGGGCTCCGTGTCCCGTCCCGGTGACCCCGGTGGTTCCGGAGGCCCAGGAAGGAGCAGGTTTCTCCCCGCTGCTGGATTGTTTTGCTCGGCTGTTAGCCTGGAGCTAGCTTAGCTAGCATTAGGAGCTGTTCGCTTCATATACCAGTGAACAGAGGCAGTAGCAGCTTTTCTTCTCAGCCATTAATGATGAATATTGAGTTAGTTTGTGTTTAGAGGCAGATAAATATATTAATTTATGTTTTTATAGTTTTTATGAACGGTTTGTGTGTTGTTAGCCTGTTAGCGTCTCTCTGCGGCTGTCAGGTTAGCATCGATGCTGCTACATTTAGGGGGTAATTACTGGGCTGGAGCCTCTTCCAGGTGTGATTCCAGGTGAAAACCACCGTGTCAGACTTTCTGTCTGTTCATAGTCAGAGTTAATAACCGCTTAGAGGCAGAGTTTCAACGCTAGGAAGCCTCACTGTTTGGGTTTGGACCCAGGAAGTAGTCGGAGCCCCGTGGCTTCATGTTGACATGTGATCTGAGCTGGTAAATGTTTTAGTGAGGAGGAAGAGGAGCAGGTGTGATAAAGAGCTGAATGCTGGGGTCCTGCTGTGTGTCTCTAACCTCCTTCTCCTCTCTGTTTACATCCGAGCAGCCAGGCTGAGGCCCTGAAGGCTGACATGACAGGTAGGTCTGCTCCATCACACTGACACCTGTCCGGGCTGGGTCTACTTCCTGCTGGCTTTCATTCGGTTCCAGATGATTTAGGCAGAAGGTGGGGTTTAACAGAGCAGCCTGGAAGATCACTACAAACTCTGAAACCTCTCAGTCTCAGACATTATCATAACAACCATCAGATGAGTTTAATTCATTTATTGGGAATGAATAAATCCGGTAGTTCTGGACGTATTTCAGGTCTAAAGGGAAACGTTTAAACTCATCACTCCTGACCTTGTATGGAAGGGATCCTGGGTAAAGATCTGAGGAGACCAGGAGAACCTTCATGAATGAAAAGATACCAACTTGGAATCAGAGAGTGACCAAAAACCCAGCTCAGCCTCAGAATAAGACTCAATCAGATGAACCGATTGGGCTTTACTGACCAGGACCGGTTTTCTGTCCTCAGACCTGTTGGTACCACAGATTTCGGGTTCTTGGACAGATTCTGATGTTTTTGTCCTCAGGACTGTAACACATGAAAAGAGGAATAAAGAATGAGCTGCAGGCTCTTGGATCCGATAATAACCGTTATCTGGTTTCCACTAAACGCAGGGAAAGTGGATAAAAGTTTTACCTGAAGTGTTTCTGCACTGCTGATGGTGTCCATTCGTGAGCAGAAGATGATCCGGTTTCTCAGGGTTTGAGTTGGTTAATCGATGCGTCTCAGAACATCTGGTTTAAAGTCGCGCTCAGAGCTGATTTCACCCAAACCAGAGTCCGCTCTGCAGGCGACGCTCAGGTGACCCGCATGGTGCAGCGTGAAGCCGTGTGTCCGGTTTGACCTGGTCGAGGCTCCAGAGGTGTGTTGTTTTGCTCAAAGGAAACTTTAGCTCTTTATTCACCCCTGTTGCTCTTTTCTCTGACTTCTGATGATCGCTGCCATCAAAATGCTGCAGAGGAACAACCTGCTGCTCCTCTGATGACCTCTGAACTGAACACTTTAGTTCGGTTGTACTTTAGCTCCACAGAACCCTTCACATCAGTCGGATCAGGTTCGGTTCTGACTGGTTCTTTTGATGGACTTCATGCGTTTAATGCTGGATTCTGACTCAGTAATCTTCTGTAAACTCAACATGTAGATTATTTATGGCCGTTTGCTGTCATATCTCAGGATCATTCCAGAACATTATGACTGAAGCTGCTCAGATCAGCCCTGAAGACTCTGAGATGTTCCTGCTCCACAGCGAAGCAGCAGCTGGCCGGTCGCTGAAGGTCTGACTCGGGTCAGAACTTCACTGGACCTTAAGGTCCGGACGGGTTCTGGCAAAGCCAGATCAGGTTCCATTGCTGGAGCTGCAGGAGCTTCAGCGCCATGGACATCTGATGGACTTCCTGTTTACAGCTCAGTCACATGACCTCTGACAACCAATGAAACGGCTCCTTTCATTCATGAAGCTTGTTTGTTTTGATCGTTCTTCAGCTTCAGATGTTCCTTGTTGTATAAATGATGGTTTAGAGGTTTTTGTAAATAATTTTGGCTCATAAATTGGTTCCTAGAGTTGCAGAAAGTCAGCTTTAGATGCTGCTTGAAGTGAGTTTGAGGAAATGTAACAAGGAAACTGACAGGTTGCCATCAGCAGACGCAGCAGATCACCAGGAACAGTTCTGGAGCGCGTTAAGCCGCTAGTCTGGGTTTGGGTTTGGGTCACGTGTCTCAGGTCCGTTCACCGTCACGTTCGGGAGGTGTTGTTGTCCGTAGAGAATGCTCGTCTTCCTCGTCTTCCTCGTGTGTCCAGACTCGAAGCTGGGGGCAGCAGAGGTGTGGACGTCCCGCCAGGCCCTGCAGGACCTCTACCAGAAGATGCTGGTGACGGACCTGGAGTACGCTCTGGACAAGAAGGTGGAGCAGGACCTGTAAGTTGCTGCTGCGCACACACACACACACACACACACACACACACACACACACACACACACACACACACACGCCCCACCCATTGGTCCAGGTCCCGATGCAGACGCACGGCCTGCGTCCTCACTGCAGGCGAAGGCGGCCCATGTCTGACTTGTCAACCTCCTGATTCCGCTCTTTTCACCCCTAAAAATATGCGCGTTGTCCCGCTTCCGTACGGGGAACTAAAACGTGGCTGATAGTTCTCAAAGCGGCTGCAGTCCGAGCGGTCTGAGCATCACCGATGTGAGCCGTGCGTCAGTTCTGCTCCAGAAGACGCTGGAAATCTGGACGTAACAACGGCTGAAAATGATTTCTGCGATGTGGAAAAATGAGGGCAGAAGCGCAGAATTTAAGAAACCGAATGGAATTTCCCAGAACTGTCTGATATCAAGAAGCAGAACAGGCGTTTGTGTTTTGGCCGCTGCAGCTCCCGTACCTGTTGTTACCTGGTTAGGAGGCGGGGCTTGACTTGACTCTCCGCTTCAGAGACAGAACTGGCTGCTCAGCCGTGGTGAAATAAGCTCAGAAAACAAACCAAAAGGAGCTTGAAGCGTAGCGCCGGCAGGTCCTCTGGATGGTTTCTGTACGTTCCGTCAGCGCATGGTGGACTGCAGGCGCAGGGATGCTCGTGACGACCTCGTAGGAAACGGAGAAGAAGCTGGCTCGCTGCAGTCGGTCACGTCTGCTGAATACTGAACAAGTAAATCAAGGAGTAGAAGCGAGAGCCGACATGTTCCTCGCTCTGTGCTGGATCTTCATACTGTGTTCCCTCAGGAAAAAGCTTGGCTTGGTGTTGGTGACGCTGCGCTGCGCTGCGCTGCTGGAGGAGACCTGAGAGCCAAACGCCAGCACGCTGACGGCCAGTACTTCACCAGAGAAGGAATAACAAGAACAAAGCTCCCGATCTCTATGAACGTCTGCTCGCGCTTTCAGTGACTTTTAGGTTTGTTTGATGTGACGAAACTCTGAAGTTTCCACGTTTGAGTTATTTGAATAAAAATGACAGGAAAACATTTTTAACGGCTTATAAACTACTTAATGGTCTGCTGAACCACAGCAGCGTGTTTTATTAGTGAGACAGAATAACGGTGAATGTTCCTGTCGATTGGTTAAACTGTTCTCATTCGCATCAGAATTACATATTTTGGGTTAATAAATATGGTTTAAATGGAAAAATTCAGAAAAATGAAAACAGATAAAGTGAAATTTGGCAAACAAAGTGGATGACAGAGGGCCCTGCTCTGGACTGCTTGGTGCCGGAAGGACGGCTTGGTCTCCAGCTCGGCCCGATTCTCGTCTTTTCACCCAAAACTAAACTCCGGTCTGCGCCGCTTCCGTACGTGGAGCGAAATCGTACCTGCTGGTTTCCAGAGCGTCTGCGGTCTGAGCGCTCACGTCGCGTTTTATCGCGTTGACGCCGTTGACGTGAGGCGCGTCACGATTCTGCAGCAGAAGCAGGGCGGCGAATCTGGACGTCAGCAGCGTCTGAAGATGACGAAGCCATGAGAGGATGAGAGTCGGCCGAGCCTCCCATCCCGGTCCCAGCGCTCCCAGTCCGACTCCACCTCCAGACGGGTTCTCTCCAGCAGCTGCAGGCGATGCTCCGCTGAAGGCCGCTGCTGTTGGTTCTTCTTCCTGCTGCTCAGCTCCCTGCGTCTGGTTCTGATCCGGTGGCGGTGCTGTCGGCTCTCAGCAGCTTCAGGATCCATCCAGAGACGGCGGCGGCCATTATCGCTGCTGGGGGGGGGGGGGGGCTCGGTCTCCTGCTGGGTCGCTTTAACCCGCCACTCAGACGTCTGCCTGCTGCATTGAGTGACCGGGCAGAAAGCATCAGGCCTGCTGTGTGAGCGACGCCTCATCTCAGCTCCGAGCTGATCGAGTCTGAACTTCCTGAAGTTCTGGCAGTTCAAAGGTCACACGTTCTCCTCCGGTCGAGCCTGTAGGGAACCTGGGAGGAACTGTGGAGGTTGTGGGTTTGAAAGCCGAGGCGTTAACGGGCCTCTGATGTTGCTCTGCAGGTGGAACCACGCCTTCAAGAACCAGATCACCACGCTGCAGAGCCAGGCCAAGAACCGGGCCAACCCGAACCGCAGCGAGGTCCAGGCCAACCTGTCGCTGTTCCTGGAGGCGGCCAGCGGCTTCTACACTCAGGTACGGCGGGGCTCCGGAGGCTTGCAGCTGACCGGCTGCTGCTGACCGGCTGCAGCTGACCGGCTGCTGCTGACCGGCTGCAGCTGACCGGCTGCTGCTGACCGGCTGCTGCTGACCGGCTGCAGCTGACCGGCTGCTGCTGACCGGCTGCTGCTGACCGGCTGCAGCTGACCGGCTGCAGCTGACCGGCTGCTGCTGACCGGCTGCAGCTGACCGGCTGCAGCTGACCGGCTGCAGCTGACCGACTGCAGCTGACCGGCTGCAGCTGACCGGCTGCTGCTGACTGGCTGCTGCTGACTGGCTGCTGCTGTGTTGCAGCTGCTGCAGGAGCTGTGCACCGTCTTCAACGTGGACCTGCCGTGCCGCGTGCGCTCGTCTCAGCTCGGCATCATCAGCAACAGGCAGGGCGCCGGCGCCATCGTCACGCCGCAGCCCAGCTCCTGCTCCTACATCTGCCAGCACTGCCTGGTCCACCTGGGAGACATCGGTCAGCAGAACCTCGTCCCGCCGCTGGACGCCTGGGTTCTGATCCCTTCTGAACCGGTCTGTGTTTCTGTCTTTCAGCTCGCTACCGGAACCAGACCAGCCAGGCGGAGTCGTACTACCGACACGCGGCCCAGCTGGTTCCGTCCAACGGTGAGTCGGACCGTTTCCATCCCATCCTGCTGCTCAAACCGACTCGGTTCCGCTGGTTCCGCTGAGCTGGTCTTGCTTCGAGTTGCTTAACTCCAACACAGCATTCTGGGTTCAAATCCAGTTTGTGACCCATCCAGGGTGAACCCAGCCTATCGTCCGTTTGGAGATTGGCACCGGTTCTCCTGTTGCCTGAACCGGGCCGGGTTGCCGGTTGTAAACCCAGCAGGCCTCCAGCCCTTGTGCACAGATGGTTCTGCTTCAGTCTGAACTCTCGTTTCAAGCCAGACTTCTCTTTAAACACATCAGCGTTTCCATGGTGACATGAGAGGCGGGGTGTCGCTGTCGGAGCTGTGAACGCCCTGGGGGAGGACGGAGCGGGACCCGAGGGCGCAGGTGTCAAACTCCAGGCCCGCGGGCCAAATCCGGCCCGCCGTGGAACTCCGAGAGAACATCTGTGTGCTGAAATGATACCTTATCAGTAAGGCCAGCTGTTATTTGCAGAGGAGCAAATTCCACCAGCATGAGAAGATGTTGGACATCGTTTCATTAAGTTCTCATCAGATGCAAAGAAAGCATCATAGTTTGATCAGTGCGTTCTGCCACAGCCGGCCCTGAGACGTGGCCCAGCATGACCCTGCCTTCGAGCCTTTCTGCTTGTGAAGGGCAACAGATGAGGCGAAGAAAGAAATCCTCTTCAGAGCTGCCGATCAGGACCGCAGACGGGCGCCACAGTCCGCCTGGATCCAGACTTCAGAGCCGGATGTAGAGCTGAGACAGAAACGGTCTTTGATTCTTGGCCCCTCAGCCTGGCTTGTCCAGGAGAACTGAGTCTCCTACAACTTACCTGCTGTGATAATAGTCATGATTCCTTTTGCCAACGTCATGGGTGTTTTTAGCTCAACCCCAGATCAGCTTTTTATTGCAGATAAACTGTCTAAACTGGGCCTTCAGGCTGATATCTTCATGCTCCTTCTGCAGCATTTGTCCTAAAGCTGTCTCAGTGCTGCCCTCTTGGGGTTGAACAGTGGCTGCTGCAGTTGACTCTTCCTATTGGCTACAGCGGCCCAGCTTGGTTGACGTCACTCAGCCCCGCGTTCGGGGTGGGGGGGTCACGGCAGCACTCGCTGAAAGCTCAGTTGCTGCACAGCGACTGGTGCTTCACGTCATGAAGGTCTCCAGTCACAGAGAAGTTGCTACGTTTGTCGCTAGTTGCTCCCTTTAGAAACACTGAAAAGTAGATGACAGCAGAGCCCCCCCTCCCCCCAGCCTCTACGTTCATCCCCACAGCTGGCCACGCCCTCTCAGCGTCTCTTGACTCCGCCCACTTTAGCAGACTTTTTCTAAAATAATCGGGGCTGCTCAGCAGCCATGTTTGTAGTTTCCAGCCGTGACGGTGCTGTGGTTCCTCTGCAGGTCAGCCCTACAACCAGCTGGCCATCCTGGCCTCCTCCAAAGGAGACCACCTCACCACCATCTTCTACTACTGCCGCAGCATCGCTGTCAAGTTCCCCTTCCCCGCGGCGTCCACCAACCTGCAGAAGGCTCTGTCCAAGGCTCTGGAGAGGTACCGCGTCTGAACCCTGGTTCTGCTGCTGCAGATCAGAACACTGCTGACTGATTTTCTCTGTGTCTGCAGTCGTGACGACGTGAAAACCAAGTGGAGTGTGTCCGATTTCATCAAAGCCTTCATCCGGTTTCACGGCCACGTCTACCTGAGCAAGAGCCTGGACAAGCTGGACGCCCTGAGGGAGAAGCTGGAGGAGCAGTTCCAGGTAGGCCAGCTCGACCTGCCTCCGGCCGGGCCTGGAGCCCGCACCCACGCATCGTAACCCGCGTGTGTGTCCGTGTGTGTGTGCAGAGGCTGATCCTGCAGAAAGCCTTCAGCTCCCAGCAGCTGGTCCACATCACCGTCATCAACCTGTTTGAGCTGCATCACCTCAGAGACCTGACGGCCGACGGCGGTGAGCCGAGCGGCGGCGAGCAGCAGGTCAGCTGGTTCCAGCTGCTCGGACTCTTCAGTAAGAACCACGGACCCGGCGACACAGACTGCTGCAGCTGCTGCCGTAGAGCCGCTGAGCAGCAACCTCGTCTCAGTGTCAACCCTCGCCACGTGTTTAGGCCGTCGCGATAAGCAGTGAATGGGTGAATGGGACGATGAGTTAAAGTGAGGTGGATAATTCCCAGCCGCATGCTTCGTTGTTCCTCTCTGTCTGCCCCCCCCCTCACAGCAACGGGCTCGAGGGCCGATGAGCGCCAGCGAAAAGCGTCGGCGTTCTGCCGACACACGGACACGACAGCAGCGACAGGAGTTGAACATTTTTCAACCTTGTGTGGCGTCGCCAGCCCGTGTGTGCACATCTCCGTGTACGAGCTCGAAACGTAACATGCGGGAATTTCGCTGGTCGCTTGGCAGGAGGAGGGCGAGCGCCGCCTCACTGCCCAGGGTCCACAGGAGATGACTGGAGAGGGAGCGAGCTGTCGCATCAGGCTCTTGGTCTCGTTCCACAGCGTAGCGGGAAAGCTGAGGAGGAGGAGCAGCCAGGGAACGCTTTGAATTCAAACCAAATGAGCGCGCAGCTGGTTTATGGGATTTGTTGTGAAACTGCAGCAACTAAACGCAGCAATACAGCAAACTCGTATCTGCAGCTGAAGCGTGATCATCCGATGCAGTTCACGCTGGTTTCCCCCAAAAGTCCTAGCTGGCAGTATTGCCCGTGTTCCCTGTCTGAGCCGAATGGTTAAGGTATTTTGAAGAGCAAGTTTTTTACAGGCTTCATAATCCAATTGATTTGTTTTTGGTTTGTTTATGTATTTAGAAATGTCTTCCAGTGTCCAGTGCTCTTTAGAAATTAGCTTATTGATGTTTGAGAGGGTGTGCTTCAGTTGTTTTGCCATTTCTGTGCTGTTAGTCAACAATGGTCTCAGAACAACATTATCGTTCATCGCAGTCATTTCTGGGAAAATTAAACACCCAACAAAATTTCTTATCATGACAGGCCTACACACGTTGTCTCGTTCCAGCCTCAACCTTTACTGGGCTAAACTGGGAGTAGATCCAACACAAAGTACAATAATTCATGGTTTTATCTTAAAAATCTGAAAAATGTGGCTTTTAGATTCAACCCCTTCTACTCCGATACCCCAGAATGAAACCCAGAGCAACCAGAAGTCCTCTAATCAGTCCGGCTGAGTCTGGTTTAACCGGAGATGTTCTGGTTCTGGTCTCGGAGGTTCTGTAGAGAACAACCAGCATCATGGAGGCAAAGGACCCAGCAGCAGGCCAGGGAGGAGGTTCTGGTTCAGTTTAAAGCAGGGTTGGGTTCTAGATCAACATCCCAGCTCTGAACATCTCAGAGCACTGAGATCAGCATCTGGACACAGATTTGTTGCTTTTTTTTTTTTTTTTAGTCTTAAATTCATGTATCTGAAAGTGAGGCCTTAAAATGTCTTTAATGTGAGTTGGTGAAACCTGCAGACAGCCTGTAAACGTTAAAGGGACCAGCGCAACGCAGGTCGGACCAGATGACAGCAGCCAGAATGTGACGTGACGCCTCCCACCTCAGGGGGCGCTGTGTTTCATCTTCTGACCCAAAGCGCAGAAACTCTTGAATACAAACACAACCCACTGTCACCGCCCCCTCTGTTCAGGAAGCACATCCGCTCATTTCCACATGCGCTAAAAGAAATACTTCCAGGAGGGTATTTTTATTTCTTTGTGATTGTAAAAATTGGATATGATTTAAAGAGAACAACAAGAAACAAAGATGAAAACGGTTTAATCGCATTTTGCTTGATGACTTTGATATTTTCTGGAAAAAAATCAAGTGAATGTATGTGGCCGCTCCAGTAATCAAACGTGAGGAAAGTAGTAGAGCAGTAAATGAATGTTTCCCATGAACACATGGGATGTAGTCTTGTACAGTCTGATAACTCCTTTAGTTCTCATAAAAGATGTGATTATTGGTGTCCAGTTTAAGAATAATGTGGGAGCACTTCCTTTAGCGCATGCAGTGACACCCACCATGCCCCACTCACCGGTGGGTCTGCGTGTCCTGAGACTGCCCCCAAGTGGCAGCAGCATGCTACTTGAGTTATCAGCCAATCTGAGGGATAAAGCAGCATCAGCCTGTCTCTACCGGTCCTTCACCAGCTTCTGAATTCAGCCCAGTTTGTAGCTGTGAGGTTCTTCTGCACGGTTTCCCCCGAAGCCTGACGTGTTTTCCTGTCTCCTCAGTGTCCTTCCTGGGGGTGATGTGCAGCCGGGTTCTGCTCAACAAGAACCGGGGGGAGGAGATCATGGGGGAGTGTCCTCTGCCGGCCATCAAGCTGTCTCTGGATTGGCTCAAGCTGCGGGCCAGCATCTTCCAGGAGGCTGCGGTGGAGAAGAGGAAGTAGTGAGTTCCTTGATGTTCCTCGTGTAGCACAGAGTCCTCTGAGACCTCTGAGACCAGAACGTCTCCTCTCTGTCTCCTCAGCGTCTGGCCGTGGCTGGTGTCCATCCTCAACAGCTTTCAGCCCAGGGAGGAAGACCTCTCCTCTTCCTCAGGTACAGCTAACGGATTCGTCACTGAAGCTTTGTTCTTGTATGAAAAGTGCTTTTTAAATAACGATGGATCGTTCTGAATGTTCATTAGTGAAGTAAATGACAGGGTGTATCTAAAATTAAGGCCTTAAAATGTCTTGAAAATATGTAAGTTGACCTTAAATATGTTAATCACAGGTCTTAAATTTTGTCGTGGCAGGACTATTTACTATATTCAGTGTGATTTATTTTTCTCTTGAGACTTTTCTGTCCAGAAAGGTTTGAGTCTCACAGACATTGCGTTCTGTGATTCGAGGTGGTTGAGGCTACCGCTAACTAGCTGCTAATATACTCTTGCTAGCTAGCTACCGAGCTTTTTGTGTCTATCAGTGGTAAGTAAATTATCGCCATTTACCTGGTTGATGTTCTTCATCACTGGCTCACTTCTGTTGCCAACCAGTATGATGCTACGTGCATTCTGGGTAAAAAGCTTGGCACTACAATATAGAATATGCAGATTTGTTTTTTACATTTTTGTCATGCTACAGGTCTTAAATTTTATTCATAATGGTCTTAAAAAGGTTTTAAAACGTCTTAAATTTGAGTTGGTGTAAGCGGCAGAAACCCTGAGTGATCTGAGGAAGGCTTGTTGTATCTGAGGGTGCGTTTGTTTCGTCCACAGCGCTGCCGCTGCCGGAGGAGTTTGAGCTCCAGGGTTTCTTGGCTCTGCGGCCCGCTCTCAGGTGTCTGGACTTCACTAAAGGTCATCAGGGCATCCTGGTGGACCGGGACGGCCTGCCGGTGCACGCCCGCCACCAGCGCCTCATCGCTCTGGGGAAGTGGGTGGCCGACAACCAGCCGGGGTGAGATTCACAGCTTCGCCTCTCTGCGTGTCTCTGAAACCAGATCAGTCCCAGCGTGTCTGCATCTTTAAACAGTCTTAAATTCATTGAGGAAAACAAAAAACAGGTTGACCTTAAATACGTTAATCACAGGTCTTAAATTTTGTTGTTGCAGGACCATTTAATCCTCTATACCCAATGTCGTCTCTTTTTTTCATGCGGGACTTTACTGTTACACAAAACTTTGAGTCTCATGCAGACATCTTTACTTCGTTCTGTGAGTCAAGAGATTCCAGCTACCGGTTGCTAATATACCTAGCAACTGGCTAGCAAGGGTAAAGCTAGCTAGCTTTTTAACGTCACTCATCGGTAAGTGCAAATTTATCGCCAGTTGGCTGGACGATGTTCGTCTTGGCCATGGGCTCACCTCTGTTGCCAACTCATACATCTTATTTATTATTTTTGTTTTGTAAGTTGCTGTTGCGATACAGGTCTTAAATTAAATTCATAATGGTCTTAAAGAGCCTTAAATTTGACCGAGTGAAACCTGCAGAATCCCTGGGTCAGAACCGAGCCTCTGTTCCGTCTCCGCAGGCTGATCCAGTGCCAGGTGAACGAGGATGGCCTGCTCCTCTTCCTCACCGACATTCCAGAGGAGGCCATCGAGGAGCCTCAGGAGAAGGAGGCTCCGGTGCTGCAGGAGTCGTCCAACGGCGAGCAGACGCAGAACGACGGCGGGAACTCGGGCCTGAAGTCGGTGCTGTCCGCCGGGAAGACCCAGAGCTCGTGGTCCGATGGCATCGAGCGGCCCGTCGTCACCTTCAAGGAGAACATCAAACCCAGGGAGCAGAGCCGGGAGCCCGTCCGGAACCACCCGCAGAAAGACCTCAGCAAGGAGCGCCGGGAGTTCTCCAAGGGAAACGGGACGGCTACCGGGAAGGCAGAGCTGAAGAGGGATGGGAAGAGGAAGAGCGAGATGAAGAAGGTCGGGCATGAGAAAGCGGCCGACGTTGGAAAACAGGTTGGGATGACAACTGTGACCCGGTTGAAATGTTCCGCTCAGTTCCGGGTCCGGCCAGTAATCGTTGTTCCCCATCAGGTGAAGGCTCAGACGGAGCTGAGAAAGACTCCGGTTTCCGAGGTCAAGAAGACTCCGGTCACGCAGACTCAGACCACCTGCTCGTCCCAGTTCATCCCCATCCATCATCCCGGAGCCTTCCCGCCGCTGCCCAGCAGACCCAGTAGGTTAATCCCTGGAACGCGTCAGCTTGAGGCGGGAAGCAGATCCGCTTCCTGTCTGAGGTTAAAGTAGGAGGCCCCCCCGTCAGACCTTTAGTCTGTCTCCGCTCCTAAAGAGCCTTGTCCTACAACTTCTATATCCAACCCTGGTCTAGTTGTTCAGCTTTAAACTGGACCCGTGGTTCTGAACCTGGGTCTGGTTCAGCTGCCAACAGAACCACTGAAACTACTCTGATGAATGTTAGAAACGGGTCGCAGAGATCCTGAAGCCTTTGTTCAGGACGAGGAAAGCCGTTAAAGCATGTGAGAGCTGATAGGCGTTGGGATGTTTTAGATGCTGTCGGTCTTTTATTGTGAAAGGTAACCGGATTTACATGTAACTTCCTGCTTGGTTGTTTGGCAGGTTTCCCCCCCTCAGCCTATGTGATCCCCCCTCCTGTGGCGTTCCCAGGAATCCAGGTGAACCCAGGATTCACCTTCCCTGCAGGGGTGTCCGTCCCTGCCCCTTTCCTCCAATCAGCTGTCCACAGCCAGGCGGGCGGCCAGGCTGGGAAGCAGTCCCACATTCCCTACAGCCAGCAGAGACCTTCGGGGCCGGGGTCCTCGGGCCAGGGCCCGGGGCCCATGAACCAGGTCCCCTCCCAGGCCCAGCAGCAGCCGTCCCCCCAGCAGGCGCTGCAGCAGTCGGTCCAGCTGCAGGTTCAGGCCCTCAGTCAGCAGCAGCAGCAGTCACCCACCAAACCGGTGCAGCAGCAGGTTGGGATGGGCAAGAGTCCGCCGCACCACCCGGGCCTGCAGCAGGTAGGTCACATGACCCCAGCCTTCCACTGAGGCTCAGCCAGATTAGGTCACGTGACCCCAGCCAGTGATCCTGTTGTCAGGCTGGGTACCTGTCGGAACAGATCGCCCTGAATGCTTCTCTCTGCTCTGAGCAGTACATGCAGGTCCAGGAGCAGCCGGCAGCGATGTGGAACCAGTCCCAGGCGGCGCTGCAGAAGATGCCCCCCCTGCAGATGTCCATGAAGCAGCCTCAGCAGCAGCAGGCGTTCTTCATGGGCGCTCAGGATCCTCTGAAGCTGTACGAGCAGCAGCTGCAGGCCCCCGCCCAGCCTCAGCTCTCCAACATGGACAAGAAGATGAAGTTCCCCGACGTGAAGATGCAGGACTTCTACTGGGAGCCCTCGTACCGTATGGACAGGATGGGGGAGGGGCTGGCCATGATGGCAGAGAGGATGAAGAGGCCCCCGCCTGGCGGGATGTGCGCGGAGCAGGAGGTTCCTGCGGGGCCCCGAGGAGCCACATTCGAGGTCAGCTGAGAGGAGATGATCCTGTCCTTTCTGGGGGGTGGGGTGGGGGGGGGTTCTCTGTACTGCTTTGCTGCAGCTTCTACGTTTTCTCCTCTGAGTGGAGTCTGTAGCCACCTGCTGGTCAGTTTAGGGAACTGCAGCAAAGAGCCAGAGGCTCCGGAGCGTCTCATCCTGATGAAGAACATCAGCAGATCAGTCCTAGTGGAGCTGTTGTAGCTTTCAGTGTAACGTTTCCTTCCTTCCACCGTTCTTACTGGCTTGCTGTCTTTCTTTTCTCCCTTCTTCTTCCTCCTGCTCTTCCTCTCCTACTAGGACAAGAGCTCGCCCTTCCTCCCTCCTGACCTGTTAAAAACTCTAGCAGATTTTGAGGAAGACGAGGAGCTGATCTTTGCTAAGCCTCCTGATTTCTTCCAGGCCCTGGCCGGCCCTCTTAGCTCTGCTCCCGGACCAAATATCTTTGTATGTAGCCATGTCTTCCTCATCCTCATCCCACCGCTCCGCTCCCTGCACCCTCTCTATCCCCCGCCCAACGCTCTGCTCTTCCCTCTGCATCTCCTCACTGGAACGCTGCCTGCTGGTTGTTTTTCTCTGTAGCTCTAGAAGCTGAAAGTTAGTTTCTCCTTCATGTCTCTGACCCACTTTCAGTCTGAGTATCAGATGAGAAATAAACGCATCGTTTTTAGGTCGAGGTGTTAAAATAAACCCTTGAACGGGTCACTTCCTGCCGGGGTTATGACTCTTTGATGTGAAACTGATGGAGGCGGTGACCGAATCCTGCAGCGTTCTCACTGAGTCTGTCCTTGGTCTCTGCAGCTGCCAAACCAGAGCCGGATGGAGAGCAGCCCGGAGGTCGCCAGCCAGCCGTCTTCCCTGCTGCCCATCAGCGGCTTCCCCATGCAGGTCGGGCCTTCGTCTGGGTCTGCGACACCTGCTGTCCTGTCGGACCCGGGTGCTCCAGCCCATCACACAAACTGCAACATCAGAGGAGCAGAAACTAGTTTCAGATGGGGATGGGAAATGACTCCATTTTATCAATCAAATTTTTGGTTTTTAAAGATCAATACTTGGAAAATCGTGATTTTTTTTTTTTTTTTTTTCTTCTTCCACCGATGCTCTCCTTGGGTCTCCGTAGTTCAGTGACGTCAGCGCGCCCAGGGCGGCCATCTTGTTTGACCAGCGCGTTTTCCAGCTGCTCTTTATTTGGGCTTTGAATTCAGGCCAGCTCTGCGACGGAGGATCAGGACCAGGCTGCGTGGGGGTTTGGTGAAAATAACGTCACGATGTTACAGGAGTACAGTCGTAGTAACAGCAGAATGAAGTCATATGACGGTAAAGTTAAAATAATGAGAATAAAGTCTTATTACTAGAATAAAGTTGTAATGTTAGAAGAATGAAGTAGTAATTTATGAGAATTATCCAAGCTTTTTTTTAATTAAAATTATTTTTTTCTTGTAATTTGACGGGTTGCTCTGGTAAGATTGCGTCTTTGTTCTGCTAATATTACGATGATATTCTGGCCCCGATCCTCCGTCACAGAATGGATGACTGACATAAAAGCCACGTTTTGGCAATATTTCATATGTCATTTGTAATTTCCTTTTTAGAAAAGAATCGGCTCAGGTCTAAAAATGAGAGCTTTTTCAGCCGCGTCGCCAGGCCCAGTTTCAGACCACTCATCCCGTCTCCGGTTGTCTCCGTGCTGTAAGCCACCAGTCAGTGCTGGCTCAGTCTCAGGTTACACTTCTTGATGCTCTTTGCTCCGAGTGAACCTGTTCCAACACGTTATCCAGCAGGCCGATGCGTCCGCTGCTCGGGTTCTCATGCGGAGCAGGTCATCCTTCCACCAAACTCTCAGGGATGTGGCCGTTCTCCAGTGTACGACCTGATGTGTTGTGTGTGCATCCCTGAACTCCCTGTTGCAGATATGTAGCAACAGTCGGAAGGTTTCTCTTCCTAGGTGGAAAAGCTTGTATTAAATGAACAAATTATCCACATTTACTGCTAGTTTCACTCAGAGCACCTGGGCCCGAGTACTGCCTGAACTATAGAGCCTACAAATCACTAAAGTAGAACCTGTCTGACAACATGAAGTAGGCTGCAACCTCTCAGAAAGCAGCTCATCGTCCAGTTATCGAAATGAATAGAGCAGAAGATGGTCTCTGACATCCTGATTTAAAAACTGCATCCTTCCGGTTATTTTTGTCTGATATTAATAATTCTTTGATCTGGAACATTTAACTGTCTGTAAGGGAGTGAAAACTTTTTCACATCCCTGTATGTTAAATGATGGGCATTGTGGAGGCCAGCCTTGACGATGAGAATCCCGTGTTTCTGCAGGAGTTCAACCACAGCAGCATCTTCAGCCAGGCGTACGGTAAAAACCTGCCGCCCAGCTCCAAGCCCGATGCTCCCATGATGCAACAGGAGCCCTCCCTCTACTCCCTGTTCGAGGGGAACCCCTGGTCCCCCTCCCTGCCTGCCAGCTCAGGTAACGTCCGACCGCTCAGCTGTTCTTTGAAGGATTAATCCAGGAAGTTGCATCGTCAATCATGCCGCTCTCTGATTGGCAGACCACTCCACCCCGGCCAGTCAGTCCCCCCACTCCTCCAACCCCAGCAGCCTACCTTCCTCCCCGCCCACTCACAACCACGGAGCCGTGCCCTTCTCCAACTTCGGGCCCATAGGAACTCCGGACAGCCGAGACCGGCGGGTCGTGGACCGCTGGAAAGCTGAGAAACCAGGTGAGTTGGGGAGGTGGGACTTCCGTCTCAGACAGAATCAGGGGTCCTGGACGAACACCAAAGGTTGGGAGAACGTTGGGTGAGCTTCACGTAGCACCAAAGGTTGGGAGAACGTTGGGTGAGCTTCACGTAGCACCAAAGGTTGGGAGAACGTTGGGTGAGCTTCACGTTTCCCTCCTCTGGTTGGACCTTGGTCAGCTGCTCTGACGCCTCCACTGAGGCCGGAAGCATCAGCCTCGATGTGGCCTCAGATGCTCGTCTGAGTCCGGCCTCAGTTGGTGTTTGCGCGCTGGTGCTGCAGCGACACCCAGTGGCTGTCTAAGGTGCTACACCGGCCTCCGTCTGTCTTCCTGTTGAAATGAATGGAAACGTTTACTTTCTCGTTGTGAAACGGTTCGGCTGACTCTGTTTCCAGCTCCTAACGTGAGTTTCTGATGCTGTGTTCAGGAAGCGGCTTCGGTCTGGACTACCTCCAAGCTGCAGCCTCCTCCACGGCGCCCGACTCCAGCTGGCACCAGGGCGGCCCCCCAGCGAGCTCCTGGACCAACCAGGAGTCTCCGATGGAGGAGTCTTCCTCGACTGTGCTGCTCGACAGCCTGAAGGTGCTCCGTCTTCCCCTCGAGGTGTTTATTCCATCGTTCAAGGTTTAATGTTGCTGTTTTCTGTCTGCCCCCCCCCCCCCCGTGTCCCCTGCAGTCCATCTGGTCCAGCTCCATGATGCAGCCGGGCCCATCGGCGCTGGAGCAGCTCCTCCTGCAGCAGAAACAGAAGCAGCAGCGAGGCCACGGCGCCATGAACCCGCCGCACTGAAGGGCAGCGCGAGGCGGCGCTTTGTGTCCGGAAGAACCACCACCAGGAGGAACGGAGGGAACCAAACACACCTAAAAATTAAACCGGCGAGGACCGGTGGAGGCTGGGGAGGCGACACGACCCCCCAGCGAGGCTCAATCACCACCCCCACCCCTCTCTCGGCTGTTCGAGGAGCGGTGACGCCCCGGATCGGAGGGCGACCGCGGTGCCACGCTGCCGCCGGGTTTCCTTCAACCGGCGGGAACCTGAACTTTGAGGAACCCCCCCCCCCCAGCAACACCTCGGACCCCTGATTCAGACAGACGCCACACCTGCACCCCTCCCCCCTCATCTAGAAATCTTCTTTCTTCATGGAAAAAAAGTTGGAGCTCCTGGACGTCTGCTTGGTTCTGCTGCAGACTGCAGGGGGGGTCGTTCTGAGGGGGCCAGGGCAGGGTGGTGCTCTGGTTTAAGGGGGAGGCCAGGTGGAGCGCAGGGGGAGGACACACCAGACTGGACTTTCTGATCTCTCCTTTCATTTTCACTGGAGTGGAGGAGGAGGAGGACGGCTCTCTAAATATCTACTGATTATATTTGGGCGTAGTTGGACTGTGGGGGGGCTTGTGGGTAGGACGTCTCCCAGGCGGGGCGTCGGTTCAGGGATGCGAGCCGAAGGCTGGAGGAGGAGTGGGCGGGGCTACGAGCGGCCCGGCCCGCCGTAGGGGTAGTGTACCGTTAGCTTTCAGAGATTCCAGATATTAACTCAAAAAGAAAACTTGTATTTTGTGGTTTGTTTGTAGCAGTTTTAGCTTCTCGCCCGCCGAGGTGAACAGCTTCATCCGTTAGCTTCCTGCTCGAATACTTCCAGTTTCCTGCCTCTTCTTCCTGGAGCGCTTTCCCTGACGGAGAAAACAACTCCAGGTGTGACCCTGCTTGCTTCCTGAACCCGCTTCTGCTCATTTACTCTTTCTGTTCCTGTTCTGCCTCGTTTTAGCAGCAGCTCCTGTGTCCGCCGGCTCTGTGGCCCCGGACAGGTGTGTCCAGGTAGCCGGCCCATCAGGCCCGCAGCTTTTTATCCAGCGTCTCACTGAAGAGCAAAAAAACAAGCTAAAAGCTTCACATCAGGCTGCAGCTCTTAGAAAATAGGAGATAATTAATCGCATGATGTTAAAAAAATGCTTTGAAAAGCTTCCCTGATCAGATCGTGTTTGGACTTTAGTAGTTTTCCCAAAACCAGGAAATTCTTGTGTTGAATATAAACAAATTCAACTAGAAACTACATGAAGGACAAGAAAGGCCTGGAGTCCTAAACAGTCATGGTTTCTGTCCCGATTACCATGATTCATGTCTTTTTTTTTTTCCCAGTTGAAGACGTTGCAGATTAGGAGGTAAATGGCGACATCTGGTGGTCAGAGTCGAGCTCTGCAGCTGTCTGGGTTTTCAGTTGAATATCGGTCGGACGGTGGTGGTCGCTGCTTGTTCTCCTCAGGTTCCTGTTCTGGATCCTGGGAGAGAAGCCTCTCGGTAGGATGGAGCTCTGAGATCCCAGCAGGATAAAAAGACGTCTGCAGCTGTTATCGTTTAAAAACGTCACTCATTTTATTTAACTGTTAAAGTATTGTAAATACTCAGTTATGAAAAAACGAGGTGCAGTTTTTGTCATGTGGCTTTTTGTTTGAAATATTTAAAAAAAAAATCAAATGATCAGACGGTTCTGAGATTATTAATGATCACTTCAAACATGTTGGTGTTGCAGCTGATCTGCTGACACTTTTTATTAATAAAAGTTATTATTTCTGTCTGAAAAGGTTTAAAATAAGCAGAGAAAAGTTTCAGGAAACATCAGAAATAATGTTGAATCAGTTTTTTTTCTGCTCGCTTCGTTTTAAAGACGACCTGAAATCACCTGGAATGTTGGGTTTCAATGTTGAAGTCCTGAAAGTTCAACAGTCCAAGGCTCGGTTCTGGTGTTTCCCAGCCAATCAGAGCCAGCCTGGCTGGGCTCCTGTGGGCTCGAACAAGGCGGGACGGTTCAGACTAGAAATAAAAAGTTAAATGAAAACCGTTTTCTTAATGTCCCTTCAGCCGTTTTCTGACCTTCAGAGACTATTTTCTGTGATCGTGCTTTTCATGTTGCATTACGAGCTTCATCTGAAGACGAGCTGAGCCTAACTGGACCTGAGGACGAAGGTGGTCAGAGGCATCGAGGGCAGGAATGTGTCCATGTAGTGGGCTCTCCGCCAGGTCCGGAGCTGGTTCTGGTCCTGGTTTATTCTGCGGGTTTCTGGGTTCTGGTGGGTTGGAACATCAGCCTGGGGTTCTGGTTCAGGTCTGAGCTTCGACTTCTTGTGTTTGTCTTTGTAGACTTTCAGATTTAGTGGAATTAGCCTTTAAATAAATGTAAACTCTGTTCTCCCTTGACTCGGCCTGTTTATTTAAACCGCTTTAAGTTTCAGTTTTGTCATAAATCAGCAAATGGATGCAGTCACAAAGTACAACATTAATACCCGACTCCAGTGACTCTTCGTCACTGAAAATGAAGATCCACATCAATCCACATCTGTTAGGAGCTGGAACCAGGATCATGCAAACACAGCTGGACTTTTACTTTAGGACCAAACCAGCAAGAGCTTGGAGGGTCAACGTGAGTAAAACATCTGTGATCAGGTAACCTGATCAGGACACTCCCCGGAACCCCAGCCCCAAACACCCTGGCAAGTCAAGTTTATTAGTGCAGCACGTTTCAGCAGCAAGGCAGGTCAAAGTGCTTCACACCATAAAAACATCAAGTATACAGCAGAATCGTCAAAACATCAAAATCATTGAGCAAAATTATCTGGCAAATTCATGTTGCTTTAGTAAGTTGCCTGTATGTCCAACTTACTATGGACACCATTTGATTGACCCAATGATGTGGCTGAGTTAACTAAAGTCAGAGTATTAAAAATAGTCATATTACTTGAAATAAGTTGTACAAGAAGAAAATTATACAACTCGTTCCAGACTATTTTTTTTTATTTATTACGACTTTTTGGCAAAATGTCTGTCGTATGATTACTCTCTTAGTATTACAACTTTATTCTAGTATTATGACTTTATTCTAATATGTCTTTATTTTTGTATAATTTCGACTTTACGTATTTATTCTCATAATACTGACTTTCTTATCTACTAATTAAAACCTGAATTTCCACTTTTTTGGGACAATGGAAGCTGTTTCTATTCTGTTCTAGTCTTGTAATTAAAATAAATTCCTAGCCTGGCCCTAATGCACCGCTGTACAAACTGGTTCTCATCAGAGTTTTATAAACCCAGTTAAAGTCTGGATCTGATGAAGATCTAAAAAACAGAACATAAATAAACCAAATTCTTACTCTGAAAATATGAAAACCTTCCAGGAACCACGAGTTGTTACCGTAGAAATAATGTCAGTAGACATTATTTCTGCTCTTCTAAATTATGACCATTGTACCTCAGCATGTCTTCCATCACAGAGACAATAAATCAAGAGGCTGGAGGTACACTAGGCCACTGACACCAATAATCTACCAATTCAAACTTTAGAAAGTGAGAACTCAACTTTTCGGCCACCAGTTCAAACCGCTCCGTTATTCTCTCAGGTTAGCAGGAACACTGCAGAGATCTCAACGCTGGATACTTCTGAACCAGTCGAGAACTGGGAGTTCTCACCATCAGGAGCTTTTTCTTACTGTGTTCATGCTGAAACCTAAAATGCTAAGGTAAGCCCCTCATTTTCTGGTTGTCTTCATGCTGCAAACCCAAGCCATAAATATTTATTATTCATTAAGGTGATTAATCTGCTTTCATGGCTCTTTTCTGTTGAATGAACAGAAAGATTTTCACTGATTGCTTTAATTTGAGGCAGTGGAAACGTTGTGGTGTCTCTGGAAGGGAATCGGTCCGTCCATGAAGACTCTTCCCTGCCCTGAAGCTCATTCGAGTCGGCCCAAAAGTTTCAACATCCATCTGAGAGCAAACTGCAGAGCCTTCAGTGCTCGCGCTTCCTGGAGGAGGAAGTCTGATCTATAGCAGATGATAATATTACAATCACACAAAACTAACAAAAATTAGATGTTCATTGGTCAGAGTATAAAAGATTATTAATATTTCATATTAAAAAGTATTATTTCATTCTCTGTATCATATATGTGAAGATTATTTGGGTCAGAAGGTTTGTGTTTGAGAGTAAATTTTTTGTAAGCGTCATCGCTGTTTGTGTGTTTTTTTTCCCGATGAGCTGAATCAGATAACAGTCCTCCTTCCTTCAAACCAGCCGCAGCGAGTCGATATGAAAAACCTCAAACCACCTTCAGCTGCTGCTGCGACGCTCCCATAGAGAAACAATTCAACAGTTTTTGTACGAGTGTTTCTCACCGTGTTTAAGGACCACAGTGACTGAAGTCTGCCTGAATGCTTGACAAAAACCTCTGAGGCTAATGACTGAACACTGCTGAAGCTAAAGTTCAACACGAAGCTCGCTGATTCTTCTCTGACCCATCAGAGGTCCCATCCCAGCCTCTCTTTATCTGTAGCACCTTTAAGAAAACAGCCTTAGTCTTCAGACACACAGACATTCAGAGTTCAAACCCTGGGTTACATACATGAGAACAACTATAACCTGATTGGGTTTGTTCCACAGGCTGCGATTCTACATAAAAACTAAATATTACAATTAAAAATATGTTGCAGAGATTTCTGTTGCAAAATATCAGTTACTGAAGACTAAAGATTATTTCTCCAGCTTTCTTCTGCTGCTGGAGTCAATTATAACTACTTTCTATAGAATAAAAGCTTCCAACAGGTTTAGCCCACCAAGTCATGTCGCACTGATGGTTGGGCAGAAGTCCACTTCGCCTGCGGTCAGTGAGAGGTGGCCCGTCTGCTAGGAGGTCAGTTTGCGTTACAGAAATGGTGTCCATAGATCTGGTTCCTTCCCATTCAACTAAGCTGGTTCTGTACCTGCTGGTGGACCCGAGTGCAGGCGAGCAGAACCACATCACCTGCAAAGCCACACGTGAAATCCAAAGTACCCTGAACTTAAAGGCCTCAACTGTGTCTGGACATTTGACAGCAGGTCATTGATAAAGTCTAACCTTCACTGAGAATCGACTGTTTCACGTCAGGCTTAATGCCCAGATTCACAGGAATCAAATGGTCCTGAAAGAAGAGAAACCTCCATACTCCTGAAGTCCGCCCACATGGAGTCAAGAGCAGACGTGTCATTTTCCAAATCAAAGGCAAGGGGCAAGTCTAAGCTGAGTCTAAAGTCTTTTAATTTTTGCAACAAGTTAGAGTTTTAAACTTAACTCTCCATCTCTGAGACACAAGTTTGCAACATATCAAACCTAGTGGTGTTCCGATACTGGTACAGGCATTGGGCCGATACCAGCGTCAAGTACTCCTACTGGGAAAAGCAAGCCGATACTCCAAACCGATGCCACGTTTCTGCTGGATTTTCCTCCTGGGCTGCGCTGCGGTGCAACTCAGTGGCTGAACCACACTGCATACCAGGCGGTGGTGGCCAACAACAATAAGTTATTTACTGAGTTAATAAGTTAGATGGCTGAGGGGCAAAAAGGTCCGTGGTTTGGAGATGTGGTCGCGCGAGACTTTTTCTGTTGTCCGTCATTTTGACCAACTGTGTCTAAACAGCCATAATCTATTTTTACCCATCAGTTTCTAAAATGATAAAAACGACGTTTAATTGCATTTCATTTTCATTCCGTTTAATTAATATTCAACAAGCTGAACAGATAATCCACGTCGTGATCGCCATCAAGCTGAATAACTGACGAAGTTTTTAAAGGTAACTTCGCCAGCTGAAGCGACCAGAAGTCAGCAGGACTCTCTGAACGCTGCCTGATCCCGCAAACACTCCTGTCTGTGGGAGAATGATCCCGCAGCCGGTTCAGCTGTGCTGGACGCGCTCCAAAGCCTCTTGTCCATAACTCTTCACAGGGGGGCTGGGTGACATATTGTTTTAATCAGGCTTCTACTGCTTTCGCTTTTAGTCCATTAGTGTACCTTTTCCTGTGTTAAGCTTTTGTCTTCTGGGATGTGTGATGAATGGGAGCGGAGGAGGGCGGAGCTCCGTGCGCATTTATTGCTGCGCTGCGCTTGTTACAGTCTAACAAACATCTGCACCTTCCTTTCTTTCCTTCCTCAACAGGGTCAGCTGCCTCGTCCTGTATGTAGACTGTACGTAGATTAACACAACTTTATCGCGCATTCTCGTTTAGCTTTCTCCTTATTTGCATTGCTCATTAAATGCGCCACAGAAGCTGCAGCCCGACCGGACCATCAAACAAATAATTTTGTCCGACCCGAATTTTTGCTCAGGCTATTGGATCTAAACTCCAGCGAAAAATGTGTTTTTTAACGCGTAGTTTGATCAAGCATTTGAAGACTAAACAATCAGCATGTCATGGTCTAGTTACGATTTGTTAAAACAGTCAGAGGGACTGTAGGGTTAGCAAGAAGAGCCACCCTGATCTAAAGACAATACATTTGTTTTCAAAGGTTATTGCGTGAAGTATCAGTGGGACTTGTTAATTACTCGCTATCGGCGAGTACCTAAACTGAAGTAGTCGCACTCGGTCTGGAAAAAACTGGTATCGGGACATGGCTAATCGAGACTTCAGTTAAACTCTTGCGAGGGTTTGGTGCAGTTCGGTCCAGACTGATTCTTCTTGAACCTGAAATGTTGATCCAAGGAACCACCTCCTGATGTGACCTCAGCAGCTTCTTCTGCAGGTATGAAAACCAGCCATTCACCCACAACCCACTCCCACACAAAGGGAGTAGCTGCACCCCCCCCCACCAGCAGCTCCACCGTCTGTCCCCCTGGCTGCTCTGAAGATCACTGAAGGAGAGTTCAACAGGCTACTTCCAAGGACGGGAAATCTCTGGGATCGTTGGTCAACTGACCCTCATCTTCACTCAGATCTTCAAGATGTTCCAGTGTGAGGCTCCCTCCTGCTTCAAGCATTCCACCATCATCATCGTTCACCAAGAAGCACAAGAAAACAGGATTAAATGACTACAGACCTGTCGCTTCGATGGTCATTAAATCCTTCGAGGAACCGGTTGAAGCATCTGAAGGACATCTCAGCCCCCCGCTGGACATCCTGCTGTCTGCTTATTGGGGAGATGCTGCAGGCAACTTGGGGCGACCATCTTGACCTCTGAGAGACAGATGCCATGGTCTTGTTTGTGGCTTTGCTGGAGCTTACCTCAGGTCTTCACCACTGAGGAGGATATAAACACCACAACCAGCACAACCAGCACCAACAGCCTCTGAGCCAGCAGGGGCGCCCGGGTACAAGGCCCGTCCAGATGCCTTGGTGGGGTTAAAATGTTCGATGCTGGAGCCTCTGCTTGGGTGTCTCTGTGGTTGATATCTCAGCTTCTGTTTCCCCAAATTATCCAAAATATGAAGTCGGTCATCTCAGGTGTGATGGCGCCATGTTATGGACACTCCCAAACCCAGAGGTGTGGACTCGAGTCACATGACTTGGACTCCAGTCAGACTTGAGTCAGTAATATTATGACTTTAGACTTGATTTGAAAAAATGTTCAGACTTGTGACTTGACTTGGACTTTTACACCAATGACTTGGGACTTGAATTGGACTTGAACCTGTTTACTTGAAAAGACTTGATGTTTTACCCAAAATCTGAAGTTTAAAACATGTATTGTTTAAAAAATGTGTTTATTCTGGAAAATTATAGATAAAGGAAGACTCTCCTTTCAGCTAATTTTAATTTACCGTAAAATATAGAGGTGGGATTTTAGAATTACTTTTTTAATACTTTGCAAGTTCAGTTGCACGTTTCATCACGATTTGAGACACAGATTTGAAAAAGTACACGATCTGTTATGTTAACATATAATTGCAAAGTTTCAGACGTGAGACTTGACTTGACAGTTGCCCGTCTTTGCTTGAGACTTGACTTGGGACTTGAGGATAAAGACTTGAGGCTCTGTCACTGTCCTCCCGGCCTCTCTGAGGTCTCCTACGTGGTTGCAGAAATTCCTCAGTGAGACAGTCGGACCCCTTCGTGTTGAGCTGAGATGATACCGAAGCTCCAGAACGTCCTTCACCAAAGCAAAGAGTTTTAGGTCGGGCAGTTGGAGGTTGATCTGTTTTGTTGGGTGACTTCGTATCATGATGCATCAGCACTTTGAAACATTTGTGGTGTAAAAATTCTTCAAAATGTTGGAGTAATGTCTGCAGCCAGTCGGTAGCTCAGTGGTTAAAAGGGTTTGAAGCCTTGAGATGTGTATCGGCACATCTTGAGTGCTGCGGGAAGCCTCATCAGCCCTTCATAGAGCAGCTTCCTGGACGTCACTGAGAAGACCTGTAGAGACTCTGGGCTGCTGCGAGGAGTATGAGCTCACAAAGACCCGTTTCCTCACCTGAAGGTGCAGTGAAACAACCACAGCCAACCGAGGCCTCGTCCTCACGGTAACGTTTCCCTCACACGCCGTCCACACGGAGACGATTGTAGGCGTATCTGCAAAGTTTCTCATTGTTTCGGCTGTCCGTCCACATGAATCCGATGTTTTGGGAGACCAGAAATGATCATCTTTGAAACTGACTCCCTTAGTGGATACATTTCAAAATGGCGGTTTCACGTTGTACATGCGATCCATGTCTTCTTTGAAACGATGATGTCGTAGCTTCATCTTTCTCTCTGTCCCACATGCGCCTCACTCTCACAAATAACAAACATGGCGCCGTTTGGTGGTCTGTATTTCCTGAGTGTCGCAGTGCCACTGATTAGCCCGTCATATCTACTACGGCGTTTTCAGTGCTGCTGCATCCTGTTGTGTGGACCCACATTTTATCCTAATCATTATCAAAACTTTACCGTGTCCATCTCCGTGTAGGCGGGGCCTAAAACGGGAATATTTTTAACCATTGTTGCAACTGGAAATTGTGTTTTCAGGAGCTCAAAATGTTTTTTTTTTTTTTTTTAAAAATGGGTTCCAGAGTGAAAATGTCTCTTCACGCATTCATGTGGACAGAGAAAGAACATATTTTGTGAACATGCTAATGTATTAGCCCAACCTCTAACTTGACCTATAACCCCATACGGGTCACACATAGCAACAACGATGATGTGGGGGTTCTGCAGCAGCTGCAACAACTTCGACCAGACTCCACCCCCACTGTGTTGGTCAGCATTCTTCTCTCCTTGTTGTGTTCATGGCTAACCCTATGTGGACGCGCTATGCGCATGTCCCATACTCTGTGTTTAGCGCCACTCACAGGTCTGGAGGACTGAAAGCAGCATTTTGGGCTATTTTCTGTGTTTGTGTGGATGAAAACATCTCTGGTAATGGGCCCTAAGTGCTCTGCTCCTGGACAAACCGGCGACCTGCTGGTTCACGTCTGATCAATACGAGCTGGTGAGCTCCAGCTCCTGGTCAGCTCCAGCTCCTGGTCAGCTCCAGCTCCTGGTCAGCTCCAGCTCCTGGTGAGCCCCAGCTCCTGGTGAGCTCCAGCTCCTGGTGAGCTCCAGCTCCTGGTCAGCTCCAGCTCCTGGTGAGCCCCAGCTCCTGGTGAGCCCCAGCTCCTGGTGAGCCCCAGCTCCTGGTCAGCTCCAGCTCCTGGTGAGCCCCAGCTCCTGGTCAGCTCCAGCTCCTGGTGAGCCCCAGCTCCTGGTGAGCTCCAGCTCCTGGTGAGCCCCAGCTCCTGGTCAGCTCCAGCTCCTGGTCAGCTCCAGCTCCTGGTGAGCCCCAGCTCCTGGTGAGCTCCAGCTCCTGGTGAGCCCCAGCTCCTGGTCAGCTCCAGCTCCTGGTCAGCTCCAGCTCCTGGTGAGCCCCAGCTCCTGGTCAGCTCCAGCTCCTGGTGAGCTCCAGCTCCTGGTGAGCTCCAGCTCCTGGTGAGCCCCAGCTCCTGGTCAGCTCCAGCTCCTGGTCAGCTCCAGCTCCTGGTGAGCTCCAGCTCCTGGTCAGCTCCAGCTCCTGGTCAGCTCCAGCTCCTGGTGAGCCCCAGCTCCTGGTGAGCCCCAGCTCCTGGTCAGCTCCAGCTCCTGGTGAGCCCCAGCTCCTGGTGAGCCCCAGCTCCTGGTCAGCTCCAGCTCCTGGTGAGCCCCAGCTCCTGGTGAGCTCCAGCTCCTGGTCAGCTCCAGCTCCTGGTCAGCTCCAGCTCCTGGTGAGCCCCAGCTCCTGGTGAGCTCCAGCTCCTGGTCAGCTCCAGCTCCTGGTGAGCTCCAGCTCCTGGTGAGCCCCAGCTCCTGGTGAGCCCCAGCTCCTGGTGAGCTCCAGCTCCTGGTGAGCCCCAGCTCCTGGTCAGCTCCAGCTCCTGGTGAGCCCCAGCTCCTGGTGAGCTCCAGCTCCTGGTGAGCCCCAGCTCCTGGTGAGCTCCAGCTCCTGGTGAGCTCCAGCTCCTGGTGAGCTCCAGCTCCTGGTGAGCCCCAGCTCCTGGTCAGCTCCAGCTCCTGGTGAGCTCCAGCTCCTGGTGAGCTCCAGCTCCTGGTGAGCTCCAGCTCCTGGTCAGCTCCAGCTCCTGGTGAGCCCCAGCTCCTGGTGAGCCCCAGCTCCTGGTCAGCTCCAGCTCCTGGTGAGCCCCAGCTCCTGGTGAGCCCCAGCTCCTGGTGAGCTCCAGCTCCTGGTCAGCTCCAGCTCCTGGTCAGCTCCAGCTCCTGGTGAGCCCCAGCTCCTGGTCAGCTCCAGCTCCTGGTGAGCTCCAGCTCCTGGTGAGCCCCAGCTCCTGGTCAGCTCCAGCTCCTGGTGAGCTCCAGCTCCTGGTGAGCCCCAGCTCCTGGTCAGCTCCAGCTCCTGGTGAGCTCCAGCTCCTGGTGAGCTCCAGCTCCTGGTGAGCCCCAGCTCCTGGTGAGCTCCAGCTCCTGGTGAGCTCCAGCTCCTGGTGAGCTCCAGCTCCTGGTGAGCCCCAGCTCCTGGTGAGCTCCAGCTCCTGGTGAGCCCCAGCTCCTGGTCAGCTCCAGCTCCTGGTGAGCCCCAGCTCCTGGTGAGCTCCAGCTCCTGGTGAGCCCCAGCTCCTGGTCAGCTCCAGCTCCTGGTGAGCCCCAGCTCCTGGTCAGCTCCAGCTCCTGGTGAGCTCCAGCTCCTGGTGAGCTCCAGCTCCTGGTGAGCTCCAGCTCCTGGTGAGCCCCAGCTCCTGGTGAGCTCCAGCTCCTGGTGAGCCCCAGCTCCTGGTGAGCTCCAGCTCCTGGTCAGCCCCAGCTCCTGGTGAGCTCCAGCTCCTGGTGAGCTCCAGCTCCTGGTGAGCCCCAGCTCCTGGTGAGCTCCAGCTCCTGGTGAGCTCCAGCTCCTGGTGAGCCCCAGCTCCTGGTGAGCTCCAGCTCCTGGTGAGCCCCAGCTCCTGGTCAGCTCCAGCTCCTGGTGAGCCCCAGCTCCTGGTGAGCTCCAGCTCCTGGTCAGCTCCAGCTCCTGGTGAGCTCCAGCTCCTGGTGAGCTCCAGCTCCTGGTCAGCTCCAGCTCCTGGTCAGCTCCAGCTCCTGGTGAGCCCCAGCTCCTGGTCAGCTGCAGCTCCTGGTCAGCTCCAGCTCCTGGTGAGCCCCAGCTCCTGGTCAGCTCCAGCTCCTGGTCAGCTGCAGCTCCTGGTCAGCTCCAGCTCCTGGTGAGCTCCAGCTCCTGGTGAGCCCCAGCTCCTGGTCAGCTCCAGCTCCTGGTCAGCTCCAGCTCCTGGTCAGCTCCAGCTCCTGGTGAGCCCCAGCTCCTGGTCAGCTCCAGCTCCTGGTCAGCTCCAGCTCCTGGTGAGCTCCAGCTGCTGTCTGTTTCATATATTCTTAGCACATTTAAGGACACTTCGTCTCTTAGTTTGTTGTTATGACAGAATTAAGGTTGAGATCAGTTTTGTTTGCATGTTTGGTTAATGTGGAAACAGCGAAACCATTTTGCAGCAACAGTAATTCTGGTAGAGATACCAATATCTGAACTATTTGTGTCATGTTGCAGGTTTATGTTCATTGCTTTTTATGCATAATACTTAATGTTGGAGAAAAACCTCTATTTTGGTGATTTTATGAGTGTGTGTGCTAAAGTGTTTTCAGAGACGTGTCAGTGAAGAGCTTTGCATGTGTGGCTTCAGCTGGTTTCCTGCTGCAGGTTTTTGTACGCTGGTTTCTCACCGTGTTAGCTGGGGTACCACCCTGACTGAACCTGCCTCCCAGCCCGACAGAAACCTCCCGGCTCTCCCGAGCTGCCTGCTCAACTCTGGAAACCATCCATGGAGACCCAAACGCACAGAGACAAGCTGCGTTTCAGCCCAGCTCGCTACAGATTCCTTTCTCCACATTATCTGGGACCTTTCTTCATTTTTCCTCCTCTCATACCGTCGCTCTGCTTCTGATCAAATCCTCTTTTTTGTGAAACTCGCCCTTGAGAAACCAACATTAAGCCTCCGTCTGGTTCTCCAGGTTTCACAGGTTTCACCCTTCATGCTGGAAGTGGATTTTGCTGCGTTCTGAGCTTCTCTGCAGGTGCTTGGCAGCTCGCAGGTTTTTGTACGAGGCTGTAACACTGTGATGCACTCACATTCGGGAAGCCGATCACACTCACCGTCACTCCTAAAGGTAAGAACAAAACATTTTTAATGATCGATGCTGGCAGAAATGCAACCCTTTCCAGCACTGATCTGGATTTAGAGTTAAATTCGAAGGTTTTATCCTCTAAATGCATAAATGAGCCGAGGTGGAATACCTCCGAGCTGCCTTCGTTCTGCTTCCGACTGTGAAGATGAGCAGAAACAAACCGTTTCAGAGAGGAATGCTGCTCAGAAAAGCCTCCATGATTTAGAGCAACAGAAGATAAACAAAACCCTTTCCTTAACTTATTGGATGTGTAGTTTGACAAATGAGCTCCCAGTTTGCAGCATCCAAAAATAAATATATTGAAATATTCACAGTTAGAGTAGCTAGAGAAAAATATCATATTTAATTGATATTATACAGATAAGACAAAGAGTTAAAAACCCTGAAATTATTTCTGCAGATGTTTTCGTGGCTTTAAAAACACTTCAGGTATGAAACTGTTAGTCTGAGCAAATACATTTTCAGTTGCTTTATAAAGATAACAGCAAGTGTTTTCTAAAATAATAACATCTGATCAATAATGTGCTGATATGAAGAGAAAAAATGTTGAATCTGCACCAAAAAATGAAATGTTTGCTCACAATAAGGAGGATTTTATCCAGGAACTAAATCTTTAACAGAAGTACCTCAAAGTTATGAAGAAAAGAAAATGCAGAATAATTTGAATAAATTTAGTTTCTTTAGACACATAAAGTCTGTTGATCCAAAATTAGCTTCAAACAGATTTAATGTAAAAACTAAGACTCTTAAATAAAATAAAGATATAATAATGTAATATCAAAGACCAGATTTCACCATCATTAATACCTTTAATATCAAGCGATCATCAATGAGAAAAAAAATCGGAGGATTTTATTTCTGTATCCAACGGACGGAAGAGAAATGAGTGAAAGTTAATATTTAATAACTTGGTTCACTCCAAGAGGTGGAGTTAAAATGATAAATAATAAAGGAAAACAGAAGAAAAACAGACGCATATTTTATTCACATTAGTCAGAATATTAATTCAGCCTATGATAGAATAGTTTTCTGCTGTCAGAAACGTTAGGATTCATTTATGAGCTGGATCTGAACATGTCTGATTTTTCCATCAACTGGTATAAACTGGTTGTTTAATCACTCCTGCATGAATAGTTTGTTGTTTCTGTTGTTATTGTTAATGTTTCCTCTTGATGCCAAACCAGAAAATTATCACCTCTCATATTTGATATGTAACAGGTAACATCTCAAAAAATACTTAAAAAGCAAAAATTCTGTTAAAATTAGTGAGACATAAATTCTGATATTTTAATGCAGGATGATTGTTTAAAAAATATGAGGAAAACTTGCATTGATTCAGCTGAACTAAGTCAAGCCAATATGTTGAAAGGTTTTATTCCAGCTGAAGCTATGATGCATGATTTCTGCTGAATGTGTGTATTAAAGGAATAATCTGTCAGAAATGTGAAGCATTGCTGTAATTTTTATATATTTTTGTTTTTGGTGGGAAGTCATATCAGCCAGAAATATGAACTCCTGCATCACTGAGGCACAAAACACTGAAAATACTCATAATATTAATATCAACTGTTTTTTTAAGATCAGTGTAACTATATCATAAACTGGGCTGCAGGGCGTTTTGGTCCAAACCTGAAAATGATCATTTATGAAATTATTAAAGTTTATTTGAATAAATTTATTGAGATTCCTTCAGGAAATGTTTTCATCTCCAGTCTGAAGTCTTCACATGATTTGTGCATGAGAGCTGGTTTCTGTTTTTGGACCCATGTTGACCCGGTTCTGGTCTCCTGCCATGCTCAGATGCGTCCCCCGTCCTCCCAGCCCTCTTCGTCCTCGCCCTGCAGCCTGACGCTTCCTCCCAGAGCAGCGAGGACAAGCCGGCTTCAGACGTCTGCCTGGCCGCAGACTTTCGTCCGAAGGGGGGAGACATGCTTCTGAACACGCGGGGGGGTCCGGTCACGGTGAAAACCACTCCGGCCATCGTGTCAGCAGCGACCAAGACCTATTACTACCCCGCGTTCAGCAACGACACCATCGCCTCCTGCCACCTGAGCGGACAGTCCAGCAGCGACGGACAGCCCAGCAACAGGACAGCAGGTGGGAACCGCTTCCAGGCGCCTGCAGCCTCACCTGGCAGCAGAAACACCTGCAGCCTCACCTGGCAGCAGAAACACCTGCAGCCTCACCTGGCAGCAGAAACACCTGCAGCCTCACCTGGCCTGCAGAAACACCTGCAGCCTCACCTGGCAGCAGAAACACCTGCAGCCTCACCTGGCAGCAGAAACACCTGCAGCCTCACCTGGCCTGCAGAAACACCTGCAGCCTCACCTGGCAGCAGAAACACCTGCAGCCTCACCTGGCAGCAGAAACACCTGCAGCCTCACCTGGCAGCAGAAACACCTGCAGCCTCACCTGGCAGCAGAAACACCTGCAGCCAGGTGAGGCTCCTGAGGGTCCTGTCCAGGGGAGGCTGGAGCACGTTCAGGAGCTCTGCTTGTTCACTCATGTGGTTTTCTCTCCAACAGGTGATCAGACTGGGACGATTTATCCAGGCAAGTCCACACACACCTGGACATACACCTGAACACACCTGGATATACACCTGAACACACAGCTAAACAGACTGAACATACACTTGGACACACCCAGACACACACCTGGCCGCCCCTGGACTCCCCTGGCCGTTGCTGCCACCGCCCAGGGAATTCGGCCCCTGCAGTGGGTCTGATGCCAGCAGCCTCGGCTCCAGAAGCTTCCGTCCCAACCCCCCACCCCCGCCCCGTCACCGCAGGGGCGTCCGGCTGCAGGGGCGTCCGACTGCAGGGGCGTCCGACTGCAGGGGCGTCCGGCTGCAGGGGCGTCCGGCTGCAGGGGCGTCCGGCCGCAGGGGCGTCCGGCCGCAGGGGCGTCCGGCTGCAGGGGCGTCGCCGCAGGGGCGTCCGGCTGCAGGGGCGTCACCGCAGGGGCGTCCGACTGCAGGGGCGTCCGGCTGCAGGGGCGTCGTTGCAGGGGCGTCCGGCTGCAGGGGCGTCCGGCCGCAGGGGCGTCGATGCAGGGGCGTCGATGCAGGGGCGTCCGACTGCAGGGGCGTCCGACTGCAGGGGCGTCCGGCTGCAGGGGCGTCCGACCGCAGGGGCGTCCGGCGGCAGGGGCGTCCGGCCGCAGGGGCGTCCGACCGCAGGGGCGTCGCCGCAGGGGCGTCCGGCTGCAGGGGCGTCACCGCAGGGGCGTCCGACTGCAGGGGCGTCCGGCTGCAGGGGCGTCGTTGCAGGGGCGTCCGGCTGCAGGGGCGTCCGGCCGCAGGGGCGTCGATGCAGGGGCGTCCGGCTGCAGGGGCGTCGTTGCAGGGGCGTCCGGCTGCAGGGGCGTCACCGCAGGGGCGTCCGACTGCAGGGGCGTCACCGCAGGGGCGTCCGACTGCAGGGGCGTCCGGCTGCAGGGGCGTCGTTGCAGGGGCGTCCGGCTGCAGGGGCGTCGATGCAGGGGCGTCCGGCTGCAGGGGCGTCACCGCAGGGGCGTCCGACTGCAGGGGCGTCACCGCAGGGGCGTCCGACTGCAGGGGCGTCCGGCTGCAGGGGCGTCGTTGCAGGGGCGTCCGGCTGCAGGGGCGTCGTTGCAGGGGCGTCCGGCTGCAGGGGCGTCCGGCTGCAGGGGCGTCGATGCAGGGGCGTCCGGCTGCAGGGGCGTCCGGCTGCAGGGGCGTCCGGCTGCAGGGGCGTCCGGCCGCAGGGGCGTCCGACTGCAGGGGCGTCCGGCTGCAGGGGTGTCGTTGCAGGGGCGTCCGGCTGCAGGGGCGTCCGGCTGCAGGGGCGTCGTTGCAGGGGCGTCCGGCTGCAGGGGCGTCCGGCTGCAGGGGCGTCCGACCGCAGGGGCGTCGATGCAGGGGCGTCCGGCTGCAGGGGCGTCGCCGCAGGGGCATCCGACCGCAGGGGCGTCCGGCTGCAGGGGCGTCGATGCAGGGGCGTCCGGCTGCAGGGGCGTCGCCGCAGGGGCGTCCGGCTGCAGGGGCGTCGATGCAGGGGCGTCCGGCTGCAGGGGCGTCGATGCAGGGGCGTCCGGCTGCACGGATGAAGCTCAGGATCCTTCCGGCGTTTTCTGAGAACGTTCACAACTGATTGTTACGTTTTTTAGAAAAGTGTCAAAATGTTCAACAGTCGGTTCAGAACTGTTCAAAGCACCAAATTCTCTAAAAGTATAATAATTTAATAATCATTCATGAATGAAAGCAGACTGCTGCAGCTTGTTGGACCGTCCCAAAGTCTTCACAATGCTCTCAAACGTCCGCATCTTTCCCCGCGGAGTTCGGCCAGTCGATGTCTGTGACGGGTTACAGTCAGCGCGGCTCTGGGCGGTTTCAGTTTCTGGTCGCTGATCTTCGTTCTCAGCTGCTCCGGATGAGTCTGGACCATCTGGGACCGGATCTGGGCTTTGTCTGAGATTTTTCTCCCAGAAGTTTCTGGGTTTGAGTTTGATTCCTGAGTTCTGCTGAATCCAACCTGAACGTTTTCTCTCTGACAACCCAGAAAAGGCCAGGCTGAACTTCCACCTGCTGCTGATGAACGGCGCTCGGGTGATCTTCACCAAAGCCGTGGCCTTCAACACCATCCTGACCATCAGGACCCTGATCATCTGATCTGGACCTTCCGGGCCGCCATCCGGGTCAGCAGAGCAGACAGCCGACGGAACGCATCACGTCGACGTTTATCCTCTTAATCTGATCACAATAAATCAGATATTAAAGAAACAGGAAGAAATTTCAAGTCTGAAGGTTTAAATATTAAAATTTTTGCTCTTTAATTAATCAAACTGAGCAGCAACTCAAACTGAAAGATGATTTTTTTCAGAACTAAAATACTGTAAAAACATGTTGAGTCTCACTTGTTTTTAGCTTTAACAGATTTGAAATGGTAAATTCATTTATTTTTGTTTGCATCTTAGAAAAAATGCATCAGCCATAAAAAATGAAAACACCCAAAGTGTGATTAAAAAAAATCACAAAACAAAAACGTCTTAAAAATAATAAGCTATTTTTTTATTATTATTTTTACTGTACATTTTAAGATTTAATAATACACTTTTCTTTGTGAAGTATTATAATTTTTTTTTTAGATGTTTTGTTTTAATCCTGTCATTTTTACCTCAAAACACAAAATTCTTTGAAACAAAATGTTTATCGGTCTTCATCATCAGATTTGAACGTTCAGAGGAATGAAACTCACAACATGAAGGATCTAAATGGCTTCAGTGTTTATTACAGGAACTCGTTTCAGGCTTAAGGAAAGAGAAGCTCAGCATAAACAACGATATATAATCAGCTTTTTAAACAATCATTTTGCATCAGTTCTTTATTAATTCGTATTTTTGCTGATTCTTCTGCTGCTTCAGTTCCGTCTCTGGTCAGCTGTGATCTTCTGTTTGGGGCCATGTTTTCTTTAGATGACTGATTTCAACAGGCTTCTGGTAAATGTGCCCATAGTGTCCATGAAATGTGCTGTAAACAGCAGGAGGAGTCCCTCACGGCGCAGGTCTCGGGCCGCTGCTTTATTCTTTCTTTGATTTAAAGGTTATTTAGTCTTAATCATGTTCAGACTCTGACTGAGCTGGTTACCTCAAGTTAATCAATGTTCTTCATTGATTTGCTTCTGAATTTGAGCCGTAACGTCCTCATCGCTCTGCCCTCTCTGCCTCTGTGTCAGTTTGATCGGTTGAAACCACATTTGAACAGGAAGCTGAAGCTGCAGATAAAAATCAGCGAGAAGCTCAACAGCAGCAGCTCAGTTTCACATCGACAGGAAACAGTTTGGTTGAACATCAGCTCCGCCTCTTCCTGCTGTTCAGTGAAACTTTACATGTTTATTAATGTCCAGAATGTTTTACTTCCAGACAGCTGTAATAAAAATCTGAAAACCTGCGCTGTTGTTTTCTGTTTTATTGGTCAACAGAAATAAATGAATTTATTAACCAGTTTTGTTTTGCAAACACAATAGTAAACCAGGCAGAGCAGATGCAAAACCTGCAACATGACAGAAATGGTCAGAAAATATGTTCAGCTGCAACAGCTGGGGCCACAAGTATTCATACCCCAATGAGGCAGAGATCTCTACAAATATAAAACATTGTAAAACGAATATCAGTTTTAAAACATGTAGATTTACATAAAAAATGTGAAAAAAGTATCCTCGTCTCAGTAATAACAATAAAAAACTTTCTTAGCATTACAGCAACCAAACCTTCTTCTCCGTGTTTCCTCAGATGTTCTGGCAACACATCTTTGAGGCTGGAAGGCCTCCTCACCATCACCCTAATCTTTAGCGCACAGATTCTCCATTAGATTCATAACTCTGGCTCCAAAACATTAATATCACTTCCAGACAGAACAAACCTGTTCGTCACATTAAAATGACTTTAACTTCAATCTGCCAGGGGTATGAATAATTTTGAGGCTAACTGTATGCATACAGATATTTACATGAGCTCTATGAAAAGGCAGATAAACATATTTACAAAGAACTTTTAAACTTTTAGTTTTTTATGTATTGATTTCTCTATGGTGCCTTATTTCTAATAAAAGCTGTATTAATGGCGCTAAATTTAGAACTGCGCATGCGCCAGCCGGGGCCAACAGGGGCGGTGAAAGCTGTGCAGTGAGTCGTACTGAACCGCTGCTGCCCCTGGTGCCTGCTGATCCTTTTTGCTCCATTTCCTAAAGCCCAAGCAGTGCAGAGCTGTCAGCGCTGCTCCCCCGCCGGCAGCGCGACGAGTTTAGAAAACGAGACCGAGGACTCCGAGGTGAGCTCGACTCGCCGTCGGTGGGACGGGGCCAACAGCTGGCTTCGCAGATCCAGCGCCAGCGAATGCGACGTCCGTGCAGACATGTTTAACTGGCTTTTACTCATCACGCGACATTCAGACGTCCGTGAGTTTACGTCAGCAGGCCTGCGCGCGCACATGTATGACGCTATCCAGGCTTTCGGCCCTTCTTTCATCTCGTTCTTACCCGTCAACACCCCCACCACGGAAGAAGTAACGTTTGAGTAACTGGATGCTGGCGTCTGTAAAAACAGAACGGCTTGATCTGCATATTTAGATGGCAGTTAAACAAACCACATTTTAATTTGAAACACAGTAATAAATGTACATTTATATCCGGGCAACTCACGCGCTTATGAATATGAATGAGCAAATGTGACGTCATTCGCGATCAGCGCCACTGGGTGCTTTGCAGAGAAAAACTCGTGCTGCTTTGAGATTTCCCTCCATCATCTCCTCACGACTGGAGGAAACTTTTTATTTGGTTAAACAAGGCTGGAGTGGGAATTTTTACTGAGCAGAAAAGATGCTGCCACCTGGTGGACAAGAGGGAGAACTTTGCTGTGATGTTGGTAACTTTTTTAGAGCAGTGTTTCTCGGTTCCTGTCCTCTGGCCCCGCTGCCCTGCACGTTTCAGACGTGTCCCAGAACAGCTGGCTCCTCCTCTGCAGCCATCAAGCGCTGCAGCAGCCTGTTCGTCACACACTTCCTCAAGTCAGGTGTGCGGCAGAAGGGAAGCGCCGAAAGCCTGCAGGGCAGTGGTCCCTAACTGGGAGAAACACTGGTTTAGAGAAAGAGGACCCATCATATATAAACATCTGGTTCTGCCAATATTTTGTGTTAAAATGATCCTTAGAGCTGCTTCAGTCGTGGTTTGTGAGGTTTTATGACTCGGACTGTGGTTTAACGAACAGAACCAAGACTTCGCTCTTCAAACCTGCAGACAGACTGTCGGAGACACGGAGTTCCTCCAGGTTCATTACTGAAGTTTACCCGTCATCACTGACTGAAAATCGATCCTCTTTACCTGCTGGTAGCAAAATACAGCTAGATCATTGCAGTGAGCTCCTCCTCTCTCTGATTTATTTCATTATTTTACAAAATTTCAAAAGAAAAGCAAAAAAAAAAAAAAGACAATAAAAGGACAGAACACACATTTAAAATCAAAGGCAGCTGAACAAATACCGCCTGCTTCGAACACACCACCGGTTTGCCATTCAGCACCATGGACAGAGCCTCAGCTCCAACCAGCAGATGGAGACTCGGGTCACAGGGACCGGGGGGGTTGATCCATGGTGCATTACTGTTCTGCACCAAGCAGCGGTGGGGGATGGGGGGTGAAGCAATGTGATATCTGTCTGCACAACAAGTTGAAACAGAAACCAGTCTGTGGAGACGACTGGAGCAAAAAGCTGCCGGACTCGTTCCTTCAGATCTGTTGGCTCTGTGTGACAAACATCCAAACTCAGCTGCTTCTCAGTTCCTTAAAACTCAGTCTAAGAGTCTAAGATTTCGTACAGGCAAGCGTCTCCGTCCTCATAAACTTGACGTATTGCACCACTCAGCGCCACCCTCATAACTAATGCCCCTTCTCGTTCCCATCACTGGAGTTTGTGTTCCTCTGTTAGTTGGTCATCTTCACGGAACCGAAGGAGCGCTTGTTCATAAGAGTCTGTTAGGTTTAACTCCGTCTCATCCCAGTCACTTACTGCATGCCTCGTTGACCCCTTACAGTCACGATCAGGTCACGATCAGGTCATACGCAGGTCACGATCAGGTCACGATCAGGTCACGATCAGGTCATACGCAGGTCACGATCAGGTCATACGCAGGTCACGATCAGGTCATACGCAGGTCACGATCAGGTCATACGCAGGTCACGATCAGGTCACGATCAGGTCACGATCAGGTCATACGCAGGTCACGATCAGGTCACGATCAGGTCATGATCAGGTCACGATCAGGTCATACGCAGGTCACGATCAGGTCACGATCAGGTCACGATCAGGTCATACGCAGGTCACGATCAGGTCACGATCAGGTCACGATCAGGTCACGATCAGGTCATGATCAAGTCATGATCAGGTCACGATCAGGTCACGATCAGGTCATGATCAGGTGACACATACAGCCTTTGTAAAGGTTGAAGTTGTGAGGCTCTACATGTGTCCAAACTGACTGATTTGGTCCTAAATCAGCCTTTAACTACAGGCCAATTGGTCGTTAGGAAGCCTGGCAGGAAGACCTATTTCCTGTCCTACCATCACAAATGTAAACCTGTGCAGTTTGTTAAACTCTGCAGGGACTTTACCTGTGATCTCCTGTCAGGCCAGATGAGGATCAGGGATGTTCAGCAGGCGGATGATGATGCTGGACGAGGCGGAACATTTGAAGGTTGCAGAAGTTCCTCTGCAGAAGACGTAACGCCACATTCAGTCTCTGGCTTAACTTGCTGTTTTCTTGCTCTGTTCTGGACACACTGGGATGGAAAATCAAAACGTTTGAGTACAACATTTGATTGACTTTATTTTATTTAACAGGCTCTCGTCCACATCAGCATAAAAACAAAGACAAATTATTCACAAGAAAGAAAGAAACTGATAAAAGGCTGGCCGACCAGTGTTCCCACAAAGACGACTGGTAGCGTAACGCGCTGGCAGAAGGAAGAGACGACGTCACGATCAGACCGATCTGGGAGCTGCACAGACGACACGTGAACTTGTATATCAGATTTCCCAGGAGTGGCTGAGACGACGTGCGCGTTGCAGAACGTCTCGCCTGCTCTGCTGGACCAGAGTTCTCAGAGTCATTACAGCCTTTAGCTTCTGCGCGCTAGCTCTTTAAATCTGCTCCACAGAGGAGCCGAGCAGAGACGCGCAGACATGCTGGTGACCTTTCCTCACCAGAATGTCCGCCTGAGCCGACAACAGGCGCCGCCGCCGCCGTCATCATCATCACAGAGCTGCTCTGGGATGGAGCGACCCGCATATTTGGTTTGTGAGCAGACATTTAGCTTCTGCCCCGACGGCCAAAAGTCTGGAAAACAAAGGTCTAGTCCTGCATGTCAGCACAGCAGTTTCCTTGGCATTATACTGCCAATGATATGTCTACCCATGATGGTAGCAGACTTTCAGTCGCTGCTGAAAGCCGGCGCTGCTGGGGGGGGGCAGCCAGATAAAGTGATCAAGCAGAGCGTCACCGATCATACATCCAGAGGCTCAGCTGTTTCGACAAGTCCTCCATTACAGGTTAAACAGCAGTGGTGAAAGAAGGCCGCCCTGAGGCACACCGCTACTCACTCCAAAGAGGCAGACATGTTAGTCCCCATTTAACCTGCTGTTTCTGGTTAGAATACCAGTGAACTAGCATTCTCATCATGCTGTCTGGAACACCTCTTTGTTTTAATTCACCAGACAACTTGAAGAGGTTGACCCTGCATTTCCCTCCATGCAGAGGTTATTGTGATTTTAATCATTCCAGCTGTCAGATCCTGCATCCAGTACAAAACCTCTGTTGATGCATGGCAGATGGCTGACTCTGAACGTTCCCTTTGGGTTGGACTCGTGTTTCTGCAGCTCCATCTGGACCTTCTGGGACATGAACCTTCACTGCACCAGAAACACAACGGACCCGTTTAGCAGCTGCAGTTTCCTCTGTGGAGCAGCTGTTAGGCTGCAGGTGAAGCTTGGTTCAGAAATGGGTCACAGCAGTTGCCCGCCCTTCATCACAGACTGTAACAGTTCTCATCCACGACTTTGTATCTGGAACAAGAAGCGAAGGAGACGTGAAGCTGATCCAGGTTCAGGAGGACCGACCGCTCAGATCCAGAGGAGGGTTCATGGATGATTCTGATCCTTTCTAAAACAATGATTTACTCATTTTTACAATATTTGGTGTTCATGTTCATAGAAATGATGAGTTTTTAACATGATTATTAATAAACAGGCTTTTTTTAAACTGAGGCTTCAGGGGTTGTGGACAAAGATCAGGCGAAATGTTTTTGAGATGAAAATGATTTAATAATTTAGCCTTAGATTAATTTTTATGCAGATGATGATGTTTTCTATCCTAAAGCCAGAAACTTACAGGTGACTTTCTACATGAGCTATTTTTTTATACTTTACAGATGTTGTCTCCAGATGTTAGAAAAGCTTCTGCAGAGCAAACAGGTTGCCTTCCTCAATACTGAACGGAAACCTCTCAGAGCTTGCAGGCTCCTCTTCCGTTTCCTCAAACCTGTGGGATGCTTCCTGGAAGTCGCAGTGACAGGACACTTTCCAGAGCTTTCAGGGAACTTGTAGGTTAACTTCCGGGTACTTTCCAGGACATAGAAGGTACTTTGGAGGCTGATCTGAGTCCAGTCAGACGTTTCTGGTTGTTCATCTTGCTAGAACTCTGAATCCTGGTGAAAACGTCTCATTGGTTCTTATTCACTTCCAGGCCACGCCCCTTTCATGGAGGCGGAGCTTGCGCGCTGCCCGGAGACCAGCCTGATATGAACGTGGCTCACTGACGCCCCCATCAGTTCAACCTGGGAGTGTTTGGACTTCACGCGTTGGCTTGGGGCCTCGATGTTCTGGAGTTCTCAGGAAGTTATGATGCAGGTCAGTTTTTACATTTTAAACTGAAAATCTTACAAAAAGCAAAACAAAAAAAGAGAGAAAACATCTGAAGTCTTCAACAGACTTTATAAATACTGGGAAACATACTGGATACTGGAATAATGAAAACATTAAATACAAAATACTAATAAATTCTCAATTTTGAAACTAAAATGCAATAAACAACAAACTGTGATGATCTGAGACAAATTTAACATTTAAAATCTCACAGCAGAAAGAGAAAAGGGTCGGATAATCCAGATTACTGGCCTCCGGTTGGTGCAGCAGTTTTTGTCACCGTCTTTGTTTCTGTGTGAATCAAGGAGCTGAAAAATTATATTTTGGAAAAGGAACCAAACTGAGAGTTGAAATCGGTAAGAGAGAAAACATTTCCTCTTTTCCCTGATTAAAACTGATCTTTAAGTCATTTTATTCATTTATTAGATTATTTTTCTCTGTTTTATAGATATTTGATAAACAGATTGGAAACAAAGCAGAAAATCTAAACAAAACGGGAAAACCCCAGAAAGAGATAGATTTATATCATCGAAGCAGGAGGATAGTTCTCTAAATAAAGCAGTTATGGATCATTTCTATGAATGTGCTGAAGCTGATGAAAGTCAGGCCGCAGTTTTTGTCTCAGTCTGCGCTGATGTGTGACTCAGGGAGGAAACAACAAGATTTACTTTGGAGCAGGAACCAAACTAGCTGTTGAAGCAGGTGAGAAAAAGATCATTTCCATCACTTTTCCTTTAAAACTTGATGAAAATGATTTTTATTCCTTGTTTTGCTCTCATTTATTGTGTTTTGATGATAGAAACTAAACTACAGGCAGCAGAAGGTGAAAAAAACTGATGAAATAAACGTTTTATTTTCAAATATTGAAGATCGTTACTGTTACTATGACTAAAGTTGGGTCTAAATGAGGTCAGGAGTAGAAACGGAGCGCGGTAGGTCCGGAATCACGAACCCGGATCAGTTTCTGCGCCAGGGCCCGTCACGGTGCCAATAATCAGCGAGAGCAGAGGAACAAAAGCCACCGTGGAAGCTGGAGAGATTCCGACATTCCCATCATTTCACACTTTAAACTCATCCTTTGTCCGATTCATTTACGGTAGTTTAGATTTTAATGTTGAAAGAACAGCAGCTGCATGTTTATGAGAAAATAACGGAACATTCTAGAAAAACAGAACAGAAATAAACATCAGAATTTAAGCTTCTGCAGTTTAATGAAATGAAAATGAAGGAGAACAGTGAAGCAGAGCAGCTCTGGAGCAGACCTGCTGGATATTAAATATATGTCCAGTTATTCTGTTGTTCATTTCTACTCAGTCAAAATATTAATAAGAGAACAGAACAAGAGTTAAAATGCATGAAAGGATTCCAGGCAGCAGGAATAAAACTACAAACTGTAGCGAAATACAGAAAAACTGGGCTCATCTGAGGGTTTATACATTATTATTATTATTATTATTATTATTATTATTATTATTATTATTATTATTATTATTATTATTATTAAGACAGGAGTAAACCTAAAAACATGGAGTCGATTTAAATCTGTGTGGAGAATCAAGAAGGAGCCAAAGGTTAGAAGGAAAATGATCCGATGACGATTAAATGTTTCTGTTTGGCCAAAATATTAAAAACTGGACGGAGGGAAAAACCAGCGAACCAAACTGGGACAGAATGAAGCCGGGACTGAAAACAAGGCGGTTCTGTTGGACCCCAAGACAGAGCAGAACAGAACTGGGACCTGAGACCCCGCCAGGAGGAGCTGGAGACGGAACCAGACTGACTGGGGAAGCAGCAGCAGCTCCAGAACCGGACCCAGATGAGGAACACGAGCAGAACCAGAGCCTCCACCACCGTCCGCCAGCGGCTGGACGTGGACGTGATCAGTGACGTGAACTCTTCATGTCCTGCTGCTCCGCTGCGGCTTTTTCCGGGTTTACTGAGGAAATCATGCAAACTGGCGGCTTCTGGCTTTGCCCGGAGGAGCCCGGGGCCCGGAGGAGGCTCAGGCTGAACCAGCTCATTCCTGTGAGCTCTTCGAGCTCCGTCCAGTTCACCTGCTCTCATCTGAAGCTGCAGAAACGCCGACAGACGCCAGGTTTTCAGTTTCATCTGAAGAGAAAACCATGAAGCCGGACGGCCGCTGCACCGCAGTCAGCACGGAGTGGTTTAGGTTTTTCAGCTCCTGATATCGATTCATAACTAAATAAAAGTTCCCAGATGACTTTTACAGACGAACGTTTCAAAGACCCGATCAGAACCGTGAAGGTCCCGTTGAACTGGATCTGGAGGTTCTGGTTCTGGTCTCAGTCACAGTGTGAAGGGAAGCGGGCAGAAAGTGGTGTTTGGTGAAGGAACGCGACTCATCGTTCATTCAGGTCGGTCTCAGGTCCAAAATGACCCGGTTCTGTTCCGAACAACGCGTCAGACCCGTTTCATGTCCAGAAAGCATCAGGATAATGGGAACGAGGCCCAAAGCTTCGACCCAATAATCAAAAATCTGGGATTTTTTTTATTAAAAACAAAAAGACAAAAGAAGAAGAGCTGGTTTTAAGGCTTTTATCAGTCAACGAGTCCGGTTCTGGTTCCGGTTCTGGTTCTGGTGGAGGGTTGTTCCCATCAGCTGCAGGAAAACGAGCGAAAGCTGAACAAAACTCATTTCTTGGATTCCTCCTGCTTGTTGAACCGAATTTATGGCGGTTCGGTTTCCCGAGTTCCGAACCGGCTCAGTTTTTGTGCTGCTTTTTCCTGCTGTGTGAATTCTGGTTCCGGTTACGGTAAACTGCTGTTTGGATCCGGAACCCGGCTGACCGTTCAGAACCGTAAGTTCACTTCTGGACTCGGAACCTTTTGATCCGGTCATCTTTAGAACGGAACCTGAGCATGTTCAGAACCAGCTGGACGGGGAGGTTCGGGTCGAAAAGTCAGGAAAATGAGTGTATTGCTTCCAGTTTGATGAAAAGGTTCTGAAGCTGGTCCGGACGGGCCGGGCGGTTTTGGGTCAGGCGTCAGTCACTGTGTGACGAGAGGAACCGATAAGCTGATCTTCGGAGACGGAGTTCTGGTCCGGGTCCAATCAGGTCAGAACCTTAAACCCAGAACTTTACTGTAAAGTGATCCGAACTGGTTCTGGGGTTCTGACTGTTCTCTGAACCGTGTTTCCGCTCAGTTTGGACCAGAAATGATAAAACGAACCCGACCGGAACCTGGTTTCGGACTGTGTTCCATTCTGAAGGTTTTCTGTGATGTTTGAGATTATTTATGAGTACAAACATGTTTATTGACCCAAAGCTGAGCGGTTCTGGAGCCGGACTGGGGTCCAGTTGAGGTTCTGCTGACGGCTTTCCTGCAGAACCGGAGGGGGACCTAATTGGGCTTTGGTTCAGAAACGGTTCCGAGTTTGTCCTGTTAGAACTTGGATCTGCTGTCAGAACCGGTCTCAGACGGGCTGGTTCTGACAGGGTTCTGTGTGAGCTGGTTTGGGTTCTTGTGCTGAGTTGTGTGGCTGTGTGTCGGGTTCTGGTCGGGACCGAATCCTGTTTGGACCCGGAACCAAACTCACCATAAACTCCAGTAAGTTTTTAACGTCAGGGGAAAATTCTCTTCAGGTTCTGCTCGCGGTTCTGTTGGAACGTGAGGCAGAACATGGACCTGCTGGTGGTCCAAAGTTTCGGAACCATCCAGTCGATTTAGAAGAAATTCCGATTTTAAATCCGTTTGGATCAGAACCGGAGCTTCGGGTCCGGTCCAGAGGTAGTGAGCCTGGAGGAGTTTTGGTTCTGAAGCTTCACGATGTGTGAAATCTGGAGGCTTCGATAAAACCCAGTTTGGTTCCGGAACCGAGCTGACCGTCGGCTCCAGTGAGTCTCAGCAGTTTCATCTGTTTATGTCCAAACAGAACTTCCGAACCGGGTCCGAGATTTAAATAAAAATAACTTTTTTTTGGAATAATTAATAATAATTAATTTTAAATTGATCAAATTCTGTAAAATGATAACAGGTTCGCCTGAAAAGCAGCCGAACCTGTTCGGATCGGTTTCGTGCTCTAAATGTGGACCTGCTGCAGGATAACTTCTTCTGTCTGATCATTTAATCAAACATATTTTAATATCTGATTTTTCGGATTTGATGTCAGAAAAAATCGAACTAAATTCCCAGAAATGGATGAAAAGTTTGTTTTGCTGCGTTTCTGTGATGGAGTTTCATGATGTGTGAAGGACGGATATAAGATCCTCTTTGGAACTGGGACCAGTTTAACCATCCAGACCAGTAAGTCCTGACAGAAATGAGAATGAAAACTGATGCAGTTTGAAATTAATACTGGCAGATAAAACCCGGGATTTTTAAACCGATTTGTTTCCAGTTAAAATAAAATCTGATTAAATGAAGGTGAGAAATAAATAACATCTGAAATCATTTGAGAAAATCTAATTTGTTCTGAAAACTTTCTCAGCTTTGGGACAAATTAAAACGTTCAGAATTAAAAAATGATTTGAATTATGATCTGCAGCTTGACTTGCAGAAATATTTGTATGTTTGTGGAGAGTTTGTTTCTGCGGATCTGCTGAGAAGACGCTCTTTGGAGCTGGAACCAGTTTAACCATTGAAACCAGTGAGTGCTGCTTTTCATCAGGACACTTTTATATGTGAATTTATGTAAATATGAACCTGAAGTTTTTAGAAATCAGAACGAACCAGATGACTGGAGAAAGTCAGGATGAGTTTGAGGGAAAATGTTCCCGTTCGGCCTGAAAGCTTGCAGCGGCTGGTGTTGCTGCGTTTCCGGCCTGGAGCTTCAGGCTGTGTGAACGCTGGAGCTCAGAAGACGCTCTTTGGAGCTGGAACCAGTTTAACCATCGAAACCAGTGAGTCTTTAAAACTGGGCTTTAAAGATGTAAAACCAGAAAATGAAGCGAAAATAATCATCAAAACGCTGAAATATTGAAAAGTCAGGAAAATCTGTTTCTGGGAAATAAATCAAATGATTCTAAAATTATCCAGTTGGTAAAAATCAGCTTCTGTAACCATTGAAACTGGGATTCCATTCGGCTTCGATCCTGATCGTCGTTTTCCATTAAATCAGCTGCTATCGTTGTAAGTGAAATATTTCTGAATTATGATGAATTTAGTTTCTGATCCAAAGAGCTGTTTGTTCTGATGGAGGCCTCCAGAACATCATCTTCACAGCTGGAACCAGTTTGACCATTAAAACCAGTAAGTGAAGGAAAGGGTTGATTCGGTCCAGTCAAAGTAAAAACTCTTCTGTAACATGAGCTGAGGAGAAAATATAAAAAAATTAGTGATAAACTGTTTAAAATTTGCTGCTTTTAGTCCAAATTCTGCAGAACTTTTAGTTGATTTTTAATGAGCAAAAATTGAACCCGAGCGGGAAATTAAAACGTATTAATTTCATCTGATGAAGCTGACGAACGGCTGAATTTGTGCCATGAAGTTTCCTGATGTGCGACTGGAGGAGTTGAGAAAATCATCTTTGGAGCTGGAACCAGTTTAACCATTGAAACCAGTAAGTGTTATAGAAGAAAAGTAGGAAAATAAAATGAGCTGAAGGCAAAAAAAAAAAAAAATCATAAATTATGTTTTAATGTGGACATAAATAAACCTAAAGCATAATTGTAAAAATATTCAATTTCATGTTTTGTAAATAATCAGAATCAGTTTAAATTTGATGCAATTTAATAAAATTAATAACCAAAAAATCTGATTTTAAAACATATTATAGGAACCATTTTACTGATAAACATATAATCTTGCAGGAATAAAACCAGTTTTTAGTTTTTGTCTTGAATCTTCCTGATGTGTGACTGGAAGCAGCGATAAGATCATATTTGGGACTGGAACCAGTTTAACCATTGAAACCAGTAAGTTCTGACGCTGATCATAAATATAATTTTTCTAAATAATAACAGGAAATATTTCTGATAGTTTTAAACGTAAACCTGAAGAATTTAATATTTTAAATTGTTCTGTTAAATCGGAATAATTTAAGGCAAAATGATAAAACGAAATTATTTCTGTTTAGATAAAAAGCTCCATCATTTCAAACCTTCATAATTTGATTGATCTGGTGATAAAGAACAGAAACATCTGGAGATTAAAGGCGCAGATGTTTCGGTCCTGAAGCGCCGCGCTGTGTGAATGTCGGAGACCGAAAATTAATCTTTGGGCGAGGCAGCGCATTAATTATTGGCACCAGTGAGTAAATTCATGGCGTTCGTTGTTATTGTTATCAATAAAGCTCATTTCCCTCCGTTTAACGGCTAAATGGTGAGTTCTGGACGGATCAGAACCAGAACCTTAAAGGTCGTTTTCATTGAAAATGGGAAACTGCCTCAGAAAGAAATTATGGTTCATAATCAGAAATAAAGTTTTGCGGGTCAACAGAACCGGGTGAGAGGAGCAGAACTCTGACCCGGTTAGAAATGACAGGATCTGGTTCTGATGTTCAGAATCGAGCAACTGCACCTGTTTAACTTTGGACCTGAATGTTTGGACTCAACAGAACCAGGACTGGAACTGGGTCACTGGTTCTGTGAATGACCCAGACTTCCCAGTTTATCACCAGTAAAACGAATGGAGTCATTTGAGAGCAGATGAGACTCATCTGGGTCGGAACCAGCTGGCGCTCAGAGTTCTGGAGTTTATGATACGGGCCTTCGGGCTGTGTGACTGGAACAAGCCAGTATAAGATGTTCTTCGGCACCGGAACCAGTTTAACCATCGAAACCAGTAAGTTTGGTCCAGTTTGGGCCACAAGTGTTTAATTGGTTTGAATCAGCTCGAATCGGTTCCGATTGTTTATGGGTCGTTCTGCTGGAGCCCGGCAGCGGCTGTTGCTCAGTGGTTCCGTCCGGCTGTGGTTCTGTCCGTTTCTGTGGTTCCATCCGGCTGAGTCGGGTCCAATTCGAATGTTTTTCTAGTAATTTGACGTGGTTCTGAGGTTCTGCTGGTAAACGGATTCAGTGATAGACCGGACCTCCTCTGCTGGTTGGGTTCCACGATTCTGATCGGACCGGTTCCTGACCCTGCTTGGATGGAGGTTCTGCTGATCTGTGAAGCTTTGAGCCCGGTTGGCTGAAGCGGGTCGGGTTTGTGTTCTGACGGTTCAGACTGTGTGACTTACTCCTCTGGAGGGAACCGGGTTCTGTTCGGAACCGGAACCGGGCTGTTGGTGAGCAGCAGTAAGTTGGGTTCTGTTGCCTTAAGGTTCTGTTAAAATTCAAATCTGGACCCAGAAGTGAATTGTTAACCACCGGCAGCCTGTTTAACCGGGTCAGAACCGGTTCAGTTTGCGTTTCGGACCGAAGCTGCTGTGCTGAAATCAGAGTTCTGATCCAGAAAACCCAGTTAATGTTTTTGTAAGATAATAAAACTCCAGTAAAACCAGTTGGTTTGTTCTGGAGGATAAAAATAATCGGGTCCAACAGAACCAGAACCAGAACGAGCCGATTGATGATCAGAACCGGGTTTTTAAAGTTCTGGTTGTCTTCTAGTTTATGTTGAGGAGCTGTTTGTTGTGTGACTGATGGGAGGAAGACGGTGTTTGGAACTGGAACCAGTTTAACCATAGAAACCAGTAAGTGCCGGAAACTCGGAGGTTTTATTCTCAGACGTTAAAATGATTCTAAACGCGCCTCGGAGTCGAGATGCTCCAAACAATCCGTGAAGGAATCATATTTACTGGAGCTGTTCGCCCGGCTCTCTGGAGCCTTTCTGTCCAGACCAGAACCGAACCAGAACCAGACCAGAACCAGAACCGATATTTCAGACTTTCTTGAATCCCGTCAATGAATCCATAACATCCGATGAATCTCTGTGCTGCTGCTGCAGCTGAAATGAAACCCATCGCAGGTTTTCTGCTGGAGCCCAGTTTCTGCTCTGGTTCCTCCTGCTGTGTGACTAATTCCCAGTATAAGATCCTCTTTGGAACTGGAACCAGACTGATCATAGAAACCAGTAAGTTCAGAAATATCGTTTTAAATATCTTTAAAAACGACGTGTACAGCCGATGCGATCAGCAACGCTGAGATGGATTTTCATGGATGTGGTCGTGAAAGCGGTCCGAGACGGCTTGCGGTCAGGATTCAGAACTAAGATGGACTTTTTCTGGTCGGAAACAGTTTTAGATGCTTTTCATGTATTTTAACAGATTTTAATGTCAAAGTTTTGCTTCTTATCGAAAACCTCCAAACCGATGTATAAAAAAGATGATGCCGTCATAAAAACCTGAGCAGTGCTCAACCTGTGATTGCGGAATAACCAGTTTACCTAGCGGAGGCTCTGCTGCTGGATCCCAGTTTGTGCTCTGGTTCCTCCTGCTGTGTGAATAACAACCAGTACAAGATCCTCTTTGGAACTGGAACCAGACTGGTCGTAGAAACCAGTAAGTTCAGAAACGTTGTTTCTAATAAACGTCTTTAAAAACGCCGTTTACAGTTGATGTGATCAGAAAACCCGAAGTGAAAAAGTTCATTTTTCAGTTTTAATCCTTTAAAACTTCTCAGAATTTCACGTCTTATATATTTACTGGCAGGAATGTTCATGTATTTGTGTTTAAGGCAACATATTTAACATGAATATGAACATCATGTTGTGACTGGAGGTCCAGTTAAAATGATCTTTAGAACCAGAACCAGTTTAACCAGTAACACCAGTAAGTGTTGCTTCTGAAAACAATATTTTTAAGCAGTTGAATTCAGGCCTGATATTAAAACATAAAGTTATGGAGGAAATAATTTTCTAATTAGATCTATTCTGTTCTGTGAATGATGAAATAAACTGGATCAGATTTATGCTAAAAAAATCGGATTTATGGAAAAAAAAAGTCTGAAAACTCAGTTAGAAATGCAGTGGAGGAACCAGAACCAGAACCAGAACCAGAAATTATGTTCATGTTAATATTAATCACAGCCAGCGCCGAGAAGCAATTCTGTGCTTTTAGGAAAATAAAGTTTATGTTAATATTTTGTTTGACTGACGATGAAGAGCTTGTTTTAAATGGCCTCTGGTTGAACTGGCTGAACTGGTTTATGTTGGGGCGCTTCATGTTGTGTGACTGGAACCAATGTGAACAAGTTGATCTTCGCCAGTGGAACCAGATTAACCATTGAAACCAGTAAGTAAGAGATTGTCAATGTTGTTTTTATAGAAATGAACTCAAAAGCAGTGAAGATGCATAAAATCACGAAGCCGAGCCGAGTGAAGATCATCAAACTGGTTTGGAGTTTAACAGCCTGCTTAAACACTGAGTCGGGTTGGTACTGGTTGAACTGGTTTATGTCGGGGAGCCTCATGTTGTGTGACTGCTGCAGACAGGAGCAAGTTGATCTTTGCCACTGGAACCAGATTAACCACTGAAACCAGTACGTAAGGGTGAGATTTGACATAAACGTTTTCTCCTGCAGGCAGAAACCAGTAAAGCTGTGATAAAAACATCTTTTAGTTTATTAATATTCAGGTTTACAGAGTAAAAACCAGTAGGAACCGGTTAATATCTGCCTTCCCACTCTGGGTTGTTATCAGGGAAACTGGTTGAACTGGTTTATGTTGTGGAGCTTCATGTTGTGTGACTGATGGCACTGGGAGGATGATATTCGGACCTGGAACCAGATTAACCAGTGAAACCAGTGAGTAACGACGTGCATCCATAACCTGAACAAACTCCATTTCATTCTCTGATTTCATATTAAAATCGATTTTAGGATGAAAATGGAAAATTAATAAAACTGTTTTGCTTTAAAATAACTTTTTATGATTTAATTTCATCACTCAACTGGTTGCTGCTGTAAAAGTTAAACTATGATCTGGTTGAACTGGTTTCTGCTGGGGAGCCTCATGTTGTGTGACTGGTGCAGACTGGAATAAAGTGATCTTTGCCAGTGGAACCAGACTAACCATTGAAACCAGTAAGTAGCAGGTTATAAACACATTTTAATTGAAGATTTCTTAAATTACTGAACAGAAAAAATGAGCATGTATAAAATATTAAAACTGAATCTGAATTAATTTCATGACCTGAAGTTAAAAATAAGGTTTGAAGCAAAAACTCTAAGAAAAATTTATACCTAAAATCAGATTCATGTTTATTGGTGGAAAATCAGGATGGGAGTCTGGTTCGTACTGGTTGAACTGGTTTATGTTGGGGAGCTTCGTGTTGTGTGACTGGTGCTAATCAGAACAAGATGATCTTTGCAGCCGGAACCAGATTAACCACCGAAACCAGTAAGTAGCAGAGAATAAATGTTGTTCTTAAAAATTTCTTTAAAGTTCCGAACAGATTAACTAAAAAAAAAAAAAAATCCATAAATATAAATGCAAATATAAATATAAATATAAATATAAATGCAAATGCAAATATAAATATAAATATAAATATAAATATAAATATAAATATAATCCTCAGCAGGGTGAAAAAAACTGATAATTAAATATTAAACTAGTTTAACGTTTAATTTATGTTGCCTGGTTTAAACGCTGAGATCAGGATTGTTTTTAAAATGAGTCTGGTTGAACTGGTTGAACTGGTTTATGTTGGGGAGCTTCATGTTGTGTGACTGGTGCTAATCAGGATAAAATGATCTTTGCAGCTGGAACCAGATTAACCATTGAAACCAGTAAGTAGAAGATAATAAATGTTGTTTTTAAAGATTTCTTTCAATTTCCGAACAGATTAACTAAAAAAAATTCTATAAATATAAATATAAATGCAAGTATAAATATAAAAATAAATGCAAATATAAATATAAATGCAAATGTAAATATAAATGCAAATGCCAATATAAATATAAATATAAATGCAAATATAAATATAAATGCAAATATAAATATAAATATAAATGCAAACACAAAAATAAATGCAAATATAAATATAAATATAAATGCAAACACAAAAATAAATGCAAATATAAATATAAATATAAATGCAAATATAAAAATAAATATAATCCTCAGCAGGGTGAAAAAAACTGATCATTAAATATTAAACTAGTTTAAAGTTTAATTTATGTTGCCTGGTTTAAACGCTGAGATCAGGATTATTTTTAAAATGAGTCTGGTTGAACTGGTTTATGTTGGGGAGCTTCGTGTTGTGTGACTTTTGCTAATCAGAACAAGATGATCTTTGCAGCTGGAACCAGATTAACCATTGAAACCAGTAAGTAGCAGATAATAAATGTTGTTTTTTATACAGATTAATAGTCATAAATATAAATAAAACCATAAAGCTGGTTGAAGATAATAACTGATAATTAAATGTTAAACCAGTTTAAAGTATAATTCATGTTTATACTTTCACAGCCTGGTTTAAACATTGAAATCCGGATAGTTTTTAAATCGAGTCTGGTTAGTACTGGTTGAACTGGTTTCTGTTGGGGCGCTTCATGTTGTGTGACTGATACTAATCGGAACAAGTTGATCTTTGCCACTGGAACCAGTTTAACCATTGAAACCAGTAAGTAATAAGCGTCTTTCTAAAGGAAATGTCAACATTTTTCATTGTGTCAGGAAAGTGGATGAAAACGTTATTTTTATGATAATAAAACTGTTCAGTGTTTGAGGTAAATCTCCGCATTGGGATCTAATTATGGATGCATCTGGATCATTTTCCTGTTTAAATACTAAAATCAGGTTATTGTCTGGCCTCTGCCGAGTTTCTGTTCTGAAGCTTCATGTTGTGTGAACGACGGAACGAACAGGATCATATTTGGAGCTGGAACCAGTTTAACCAGTGAAACCAGTGAGTAATGACAGGATTTACACTTTTAATAATAAAATGTTTGAAAATAAAAACAGAGATTAAAACATGAAAAATGAGTAAATATGTTTAAAATAATCTGAAGAAACAACAATAATTTATGATTCAGATCAAATTCATCCCTTCATATCCTGATGCTGATGATTTCTGTAGAGTCTGGTTGAACTGGTTGAACTGGTTTGTGTTGGGGTGTTTCATGTTGTGTGACTGGTTCTGATCAGAGAAGGCTTCTATTTGCTGCTGGCACCAGATTAACCATTGAGACCAGTAAGTAATGATGTCAACATCTTAACTGGGAGATAAATTATTTTTATTTTTCTGTAGAAACTGTTTATTAATCATAATCAGGCAACAGAACCAGTTCAGCGGTTTAATAAACTGTCATAATTTGACATAATTCACGTTTCAGTTTAGGACTGAATGGTTTGATGATGTAAACGTTAATATGAGGATACTTTCCGATGCAGACTGGTTAAACTGGTTAAACTGGTCAGAGTTCCAGTTTGTGTTGCTAGGCTTCATGCTGTGTGACTGACAACAGTGGAACCAGGATGATATTTGGGTCTGGAACCAGATTAACCAGTGAAACCAGTGAGTTATTATGAAGTAATTTATGTCTAAACATAAAAAAAAAAAAATGACCTTTTAACGCTTAAAAATATAATTTCTGCAGAATAATTGTTTATTTCTTCAGTTTATGACCAATAAAACGTTGTGATAAACGCCAATAATTATCATAAAACTGGTTAATTTTCAATAGGGAGGAAATTAAGACCAATAATCATTCAATTAAAACACCAGAAATTTTTTTGTTTTACTTTTTATTCTATTAAAAAGAAAAAAACCCCAAAAAACCTTTTGACCTAAAATTTTTTCGTGACCAAACTAAAATATTTCACAAAGTAAGTAATCAGTTATTTTCTATCTTTACTCCATATTCCCATTACTCCCATTGTCTAATCTGAGCCAGTGTTTGCTTTAGTTTCTGGTTTTGTTCTGGAGAAAACTTTCAGAATTACTTCAGATTCATTCAAAGTGAAAAACATTTGTGGATAAAAATCTGAGTCTGTTTCTGAAACCTTGAGTTCATTTTGGGACTAAAGCCGGCGGGTCGGCCCGGTTCCCGAGCGGCCCGGTTTCTGACACCAGCTTTCATGTTGTGTGAATTATGGAGGAGGTGTAGGGAAGATGATCTTTGGTTCTGGAACCAGATTAACCATCCAAACCAGTAAGAATGTTTCTCTGGGTTTAATATGGTCAGAAACTTTCTGCAGATTTTTGTATTTTTATTTGTCTGAAGTTTAATGAACCCAAAACTTAAGATGAAATGTTAAATATAATAATTTACCAAACTAATAAAAAATAAATCTAAACTGAAATAATAGAATTACTGAACTTAAGATCAAATGAAAATGAAATATAATTTAAACTGAATTTATTGATTTTAAATAATGAATCATTTTGCTGATAAAATTTCCTCCAAGCTTTAAATGTTTTTCTGAAGTTTGAGTCATGAAGCTTCATGTTGGACCTGCAACCAGAACCAGAACCAGATTAACCATCAGAACCAGTGAGTCCGAATATCCATCAAGGACACTTTATCAATGATTAATAAAAAAAAAAGAAAATTAGCACAAAAATCTGGGTTCATTGTTGATTTAAACCAATAATAACGGGACCTGGGTTCTGATCCGACAAGGAGGGAAAAGCGGTTCTGATTGTTTTCATGTGAAACACGGAACCAAAGTTCAGCAGATGAAATAAGAAGAGATGAAAAATGAGCCAAACAGAAAAAATGAAATAAAGTTTTTAAGTAATAGTTTAAAAATCTGCTGGATCCTGGCCCAGCTCCAGTTTTTGTTCTGGAGGTTCTGGTTGTGTGAATGTTGGAGCTGGAAACAGGATCATCTTCGCTTCTGGAACCAGACTAACCATTCACACCAGTAAGTCAGCTCGATGTTTAAAATTAAACAACTAATCAGAGTTCCTGTAATCTGATTGATAATTTGTTGTTTTGACTCAGAATTAATAATCCTGCTGCGTTGTTGATTTGATCGGCTTGATTTTTCTCATAACTTCGTGTCTTCAGGCTGAAAGAAGAGTTTCTGTTCCTCATTTTAACTCAGCAGCAAACAGAAGATTAATGTGATTAGAACAAAACGTTCTCTGATGAAGGAAAGGTTATGGATGAAATGAAGCAAAACCCGAACCGGTAGAAGTCGTTGGTTCTGCTGAGTTTTTGTTCTGGAGGTTCTGGATGTGTGAATTCTGGAGGAGCTTATAAGATCTTCTTTGGTTCTGGAACCAGTTTAACCATTGAAACCAGTAAGTTCTAATATTCAAACTTTAACAAGTTTGGAATCATTGTGTTGTTCAGTTCTGAGAATTGGCTCAAAATAAAATGAAAATAAATAAATTAATAAATTCTTCAAAATGATTAAAAAAACAAACAAAACTTTTAATCTTTAGGAGAAAAACTTTTATGAGCAAAAAACATATAAATATTTACTGTTTTATTTTAAATATTTATTTAAAATAATTTCATTACAAATTAAAATCCAGAGGAAGTCTTAATAACCCCAACAGTAAAGAGGTTCTGAGGAGCGTTCTGGCCCGGTTTGCGTCATGGAGCTTCATGCTGGGTGAATTCTGGCTATAAGATGTTCTTTGGATCCGGAACCAGTTTAACCATCGAACCCAGTAAGTTCTGAGAAATATCATCGATAGAATACATTTGTAGTAATTTTATATGCTGAGTATGAATCAGGTTCTGCAGCGGTTTGGACCTAGAACCAGAACTTTTAATGAAACTCACTGATCAAACCTGATTACTGACGGAAACAGAAATGGTTCATATTATTATTATTTATAAACATCCATAAATTCATGAACTGACCAGGTTTTGATGAAAGTTCTGCTAAATCTTAAATATTTCTTATTAAATCATTGAATTCCAGTCAAGCAGATTTAACTCCAAGCTAAACCATGAATCCACTGATCAGAATATTTATTCCGGTAAATAATCCTGAATTTCCTGTTTCATTTAAAGCTATATTTCATATCTGTGAATATTTCCAGCCACACAGTCGTTCTGTTGCTCGGCCCGGTTTGTGACGAGAAGCTTCATGTTGTGTGAATCAATATAAGATGATCTTTGGTTCTGGAACCAGTTTAACCATTGAACCCAGTAAGTTCTGATCCAAATGTTTCAGGTTTAATTTCTGGTCGTTTTTCTCTGAAATGTTTTTGCTAAAATTTAAAAAATGAACAAAACAGAAAGAGTTTAATAAAACCCGACCCGACCAGAACCAGTGCTAAAACTGATTCTGGAAACCAGTCCAACACCAGTTCCAGAATAAAGCTTGAATGTATTTTAATAATCAGATATTAATCCAGGTTAATATTCACTTAATCAGTTCTTCAGAACCAGTCGTGGTTCTGAAGCCAGTCTTGATCAAACGGACCCGGTTCTGGTTGTTTTTGTTCTGGGTCACCGTGCTGTGTGACTGCTGGTAACAAGATCTTCTTTGGTACTGGAACCAGTTTAACTATCGAACCCAGTAAGTTCTAAGAAATAATCATCAATAGAATACATTTGTAGTAATTTTATATGCTGAGTATGAATCAGGTTCTGCAGCGGTTTGGACCTGGAACCAGAACTTTTAATGAAACTCACTGATCAAACCTGATTACTGACGGAAACAGAAATGGTTCATATTATTATTATTTATAAACATCCATAAATTCATGAACTGACCAGGTTTTGATGAAAGTTCTGCTAAATCTTAAATATTTCTTATTAAATCATTGAATTCCAGTCAAGCAGATTTAACTCCAAGCTAAACCATGAATCCACTGATCAGAATATTTATTCCGGTAATTGTGAATATTTCCAGCCACACAGTCGTTCTGTTGCTCGGCCCGGTTTGTGACGAGAAGCTTCATGTTGTGTGAATCAAGTTAAGATGATCTTTGGTTCTGGAACCAGTTTAACCATTGAACCCAGTAAGTTCTGATCCAAATGTTTCAGGTTTAATTTCTGGTCGTTTTTCTCTGAAATGTTTTTGGTAAAATTTAAAAAATGAACAAAACAGAAAGAGTTTAATAAAACCCGACCCGACCCGACCAGAACCAGTGCTAAAACTGATTCTGGAAACCAGTCCAACACCAGTTCCAGAATAAAGCTTGAATGTATTTTAATAATCAGATATTAATCCAGGTTAATATTCACTTCATCAGTTCTTCAGAACCAGTCGTGGTTCTGGAGCCAGTCTTGATCAAACGGACCCGGTTCTGGTTGTTTATGTTCTGGGTCACCGTGCTGTGTGAATGTTGGGAACAAGATCTTTTTTGGTACCGGAACCAGTTTAACCATTGAACCCAGTAAGTTCTGATTCTGATCATTATTAATATCCATATGATGCATTAATTTGTTCCCCAAACTCTGAGCGCGCTCAGCTGGCAGGTCAGTTATTAACGATAATGTATTAAAATGCTCATGAATCCAGATTGTGTTATGATGTTTCACACAGTGTGAACGCAAACCAGAACAAGATCACCTTTGGTACTGGAACCAGTTTAACCGTAGAACCCAGTAAGTCCTGGCTTTAGTGTTCTTCTGGACTCTTTTCAGAACCGGGTCGGTTTTATGGCAGAACGTGTGGATCAGCGAGTTTCTGGATCTTTGTTTAATATTTCAGCGTAAAAAAAGATTTAAAATGACGTTCATGTTTTCTAACCGGCTTTCCTGTAGAGCCTGGTTCTGGTTCTCCTGAAGCCATTTATGTTCTGGGTCACCGTGCTGTGTGACTGGTGGAGGTGCAACTAAGATGATCTTTGGTTCTGGAACCAGTTTAACCATTGAACCCAGTAAGTTCTGATCCAAATGTTTCAGGTTTAATTTCTGGTCGTTTTTCTCTGAAATGTTTTTGTTAAAATTTAAAAAATGAATAAAACAGAAAGAGTTTAATAAAACCCGGCCCGACCCGACCAGAACCAGTGCTAAAACTGATTCTGGAAACCAGTCCAACACCAGTTCCAGAATAAAGCTTGAATGTATTTTAATAATCAGATATTAATCCAGGTTAATATTCACTTCATCAGTTCTTCACCAGTCGTGGTTCTGAAGCCAGTCTTGATCAAATGGACCCGGTTCTGGTTGTTTTTGTTCTGGGTCACCGTGCTGTGTGAATGATGGAGGATATAAGATCTTCTTTGGACCTGGAACCAGTTTAACCATTGAACCCAGTAAGTCCTGGCTTTAGTGTTCTTCTGGACTCTTTTCAGAACCGGGTCGGTTTTATGGCAGAACGTGTGGATCAGCGAGTTTCTGGATCTTTGTTTAATATTTCAGCGTAAAAAAAGATTTAAAATGACGTTCATGTTTTCTAACCGGCTTTCCTGTAGAGCCTGGTTCTGGTTCTCCTGAAGCCATTTATGTTCTGGGTCACCGTGCTGTGTGACTGGTGGAGGTGGATATCAGATCTTCTTTGGTACTGGAACCAGTTTAACCATTGAACCCAGTAAGTTCTGATCCAAATGTTTCAGGTTTAATTTCTGGTCGTTTTTCTCTGAAATGTTTTTGCTAAAATTTAAAAAATGAACAAAACAGAAAGAGTTTAATAAAATCCGACCCGACCCGACCCGACCAGAACCAGTGCTAAAACTGATTCTGGAAACCAGTCCAACACCAGTTCCAGAATAAAGCTTGAATGTATTTTAATAATCAGATATTAATCCAGGTTAATATTCACTTAATCAGTTCTTCACCAGTCGTGGTTCTGGAGCCAGTCTTGATCAAATGGAACCGGTTCTGGTTGTTTTTGTTCTGGGTCACCGTGCTGTGTGACTAGTGGCAGTGCATATAAGATCTTCTTTGGTTCTGGAACCAGTTTAACCATTGAACCCAGTAAGTCCTGCTTTCATTTAATGTTTGGTGACGATCATTTTTATGAAAAGTTTTCCTAAAAACTTCTGCAGGTTCATCAAATCGTTCTCCTGATATTGATCTGCAAGAATCTGAATATGAGCGTCGATGACAACAGTTTAGACTAAAGTTGGGAGACAGAAACCAGCAGCAGGACCAGTATAGGACCAGTATAGGACCAGTCAGAAGACGTTCTGCAGTAGGTTCTGGTTCTGTTCATCACGGCTGGGATCACGTTCTGGACCTTCATGCTGTGTGAATGCTGGAGCTGGAGTTAAGATCTTGTTTGGCTCTGGAACCAGTTTAACCACTGAACCCAGTAAGTTCGGATTCAGATCCTTAATGGTTCCAGTCGGAGGTTCTGGAGATGGAAACGTTTGGTCCGTTTCTCCTGAGACTCACCAGAACCGTGTCTGATTTAAAGTGAAGAAGCTTGGTCAGGGAAGTGAAACGGGTCCAGAAACGGTTCTGAACGGATAAAAATTAAGATAAAAACAAATTCTTGGATTTTTTACTGAAATGAGACAAAAATATGAAATATTTACTTTGACCTTTCAAAGTAAAAGTTTTCCTTTAAAAATCAGAAATAATAATAATTTAGTTTCTAGAAGGAATCCTGAGACTGAAACGAGTTCTGGTCCCGGTTCTACCTGCTGGGTTTTGGTTCTGGAGCTGCAGGCTGTGTGAATGTTGGGCAGAAGATGATCTTTGGTACCGGAACCAGTTTAACCATTGAACCCAGTAAGTTCTGATCCAAATGTTTCAGGTTTAATTTCTGGTCGTTTTTCTCTGAAATGTTTTTGCTAAAATTTAAAAAGTGAATAAAACAGAAAGAGTTTAATAAAACCCGACCCGACCAGAACATATTCACTTCATCAGTTCTTCAGAACCAGTCGTGGTTCTGGAGCCAGTCTTGATCAAATGGATCCGGTTCTGGTTGTTTTTGCTTTGGACCTTCATGCTGTGTGAATGATGGAGGTGGATTAAAGCTCTTCTTTGGCTCTGGAACCAGTTTAACCATAGAACCCAGTAAGTCCCAAGTATCATCTGTTCTGTTCTCAGTGAAATCATTTAAAACGCGGCGCCGTTCACATCCGTTCCTAACGCTTTAATTTTCCTAATGTTCCGATGTTCTGAGTTTCTTCAGAGAATTGAGTCAGAAAAGTTCATCTGGATGTGAAACAAAGAACGAGTGAAGTTTCTGCTGAAGTCGGGTCCAGTTGGTTCTGGTCTGTTTGGGTTATGGAGCTTCATGCTGTGGGAATGATGGGACCAGTAAGATCACCTTTGGTACTGGAACCAGTTTAACCGTAGAACCCAGTAAGTCCTGGCTTTAGTGTTCTTCTGGACTCTTTTCAGAACCGGGTCGGTTTTATGGCAGAACGTGTGGATCAGCGAGTTTCTGGATCTTTGTTTAATATTTCAGCGTAAAAAAAGATTTAAAATGACGTTCATGTTTTCTAACCGGCTTTCCTGTAGAGCCTGGTTCTGGTTCTCCTGAAGCCATTTATGTTCTGGGTCACCGTGCTGTGTGAATACTGGAGGTGCAACTAAGATGATCTTTGGTTCTGGAACCAGTTTAACCATTGAACCCAGTAAGTTCTGATCCAAATGTTTCAGGTTTAATTTCTGGTCGTTTTTCTCTGAAATGTTTTTGGTAAAATTTAAAAAATGAACAAAACAGAAAGAGTTTAATAAAACCCGGCCCGACCCGACCAGAACCAGTGCTAAAACTGATTCTGGAAACCAGTCCAACACCAGTTCCAGAATAAAGCTTGAATGTATTTTAATAATCAGATATTAATCCAGGTTAATATTCACTTCATCAGTTCTTCAGAACCAGTCGTGGTTCTGAAGCCAGTCTTGATCAAATGGACCCGGTTCTGGTTGTTTTTGTTCTGAACCTTCATGTTGTGTGAATGTTGGAGGTGGATATAAGATCTTCTTTGGTTCTGGAACCAGTTTAACCATTGAACCCAGTAAGTTCTGATCCAAATGTTTCAGGTTTAATTTCTGGTCGTTTTTCTCTGAAATGTTTTTGCTAAAATTTAAAAAATGAATAAAACAGAAAGAGTTTAATAAAACCCGACCCGACCCGACCAGAACCAGTGCTAAAACTGATTCTGGAAACCAGTCCAACACCAGTTCCAGAATAAAGCTTGGATGTATTTTAATAATCAGATATTAATCCAGGTTAATATTCACTTAATCAGTTCTTCACCAGTCGTGGTTCTGAAGCCAGTCTTGATCAAACGGACCCGGTTCTGGTTGTTTTTGTTCTGGGTCACCGTGCTGTGTGAATGATGGAGGATTTAAGATCTTCTTTGGACCTGGAACCAGTTTAACCATTGAACCCAGTAAGTCCAAATGATCACCAGTTGTCCGTCGGTCGGAGACGGTTCCTAGACATCCAGCCTGGTGCAGTTTTTGCTCCGAGCTGCTGAATTTTCACAAGTTCAGATTTTATTGAGTTTATTGGGATGAATAAATCCGAATAATTCATCTGAGCGTGAGATAATAGTCCGGTGAGTTCTGGTGGAACTGGGTCAGGAATGTTCTGGAAAAGATAAAACCGCAGCTGGAAGCGAATTATTCATGACATGAGCATGTGGATCAGCGAGCTTCGGGACCTTTTTCATATTTCAGAGAAAAAACAAAGAAAATGATCTTTGAAGACAAATTATAAAAAATTAACATTAAATTTTAAAGATTCGGCTTCTGGAACCAGTTTTCCTGGAGAACCTGGTTCTGGTTCTCCTGAACCCGTTTATGTTCTGGGTCACCGTGCTGTGTGACTGGTAGCAGCGGATATAAGATCTTCTTTGGTACCGGAACCAGTTTAACCATTGAACCCAGTAAGTTCTGATTCTGATCATTATTAATATCCATATGATGCATTAATTTGTTCCCCAAACTCTGAGCGCGCTCAGCTGGCAGGTCAGTTATTAACGATAATGTATTAAAATGCTCATGAATCCAGATTGTGTTATGATGTTTCACACAGTGTGAACGCAAACCAGAACAAGATCACCTTTGGTACTGGAACCAGTTTAACCGTAGAACCCAGTAAGTCCTGGCTTTAGTGTTCTTCTGGACTCTTTTCAGAACCGGGTCGGTTTTATGGCAGAACGTGTGGATCAGCGAGTTTCTGGATCTTTGTTTAATATTTCAGCGGAAAAAAAGATTTAAAATGACGTTCATGTTTTCTAACTGGCTTTCCTGTAGAACCTGGTTCTGGTTCTCCTGAAGCCATTTATGTTCTGGGTCACCGTGCTGTGTGACTGGTGGAGGTGGATATCAGATCTTCTTTGGTACTGGAACCAGTTTAACCATTGAACCCAGTAAGTTCTGATCCAAATGTTTCAGGTTTAATTTCTGGTCGTTTTTCTCTGAAATGTTTTTGGTAAAATTTAAAAAATGAACAAAACAAAAAGAGTTTAATAAAACCCGGCCCGACCCGACCAGAACCAGTGCTAAAACTGATTCTGGAAACCAGTCCAACACCAGTTCCAGAATAAAGCTTGAATGTATTTTAATAATCAGATATTAATCCAGGTTAATATTCACTTCATCAGTTCTTCAGAACCAGTCGTGGTTCTGGAGCCAGTCTTGATCAAATGGACCCGGTTCTGGTTGTTTTTGTTCTGGGTCACCATGCTGTGTGAATGATGGAGGATATAAGATCTTCTTTGGTTCTGGAACCAGTTTAACCATTGAACCCAGTAAGTCCTGCTTTCATTTAATGTTTGGTGACGATCATTTTTATGAAAAGTTTTCATAAAAACTTCTGCAGGTTCATCAAATCGTTCTCCTGATATTGATCTGCAAGAATCTGAACATGAGCGTCAATGACAACAGATTAGACTAAAGTTGGGAGACAGAAACCAGCAGCAGGACCAGTATAGGACCAGTATAGGACCAGTCAGAAGACGTTGTGCGGTAGGTTCTGGTTCTGTTCGTCACGGCTGGGATCACGTTCTGGACCTTCATGCTGTGTGAATGCTGGAGCTGGAGTTAAGATCTTGTTTGGCTCTGGAACCAGTTTAACCACTGAACCCAGTAAGTTTGGATTCAGATCTTTAATGGTTCCAGTCGGAGGTTCTGGAGATGGAAACGTTTGGTCCGTTTCTCCTGAGACTCACCAGAACCATGTCTGATTTAAAGTGAAGAAGCTTGGTCAGGGAAGTGAAACGGGTCCAGAAACGGTTCTGAACGGATAAAAATTAAGATAAAAACAAATTCTTGGATTTTTTACTGAAATGAGACAAAAATATGAAATATTTACTTTGACCTTTCAAAGTAAAAGTTTTCCTTTAAAAACCTGTAGTTTACAGATGAACGCTGGTTCTGATTCTTTTGGGCCGAGGAGAAAAACTTGGATCAGCAAAATGTTAAACATCAGATGGAAGAAAACGAGAGATTAAAATAAAACCAGACTTTTAATCAGAAATAATAATAATTTAGTTTCTAGAAGGAATCCTGAGACTGAAACGAGTTCTGGTCCCGGTTCTACCTGCTGGGTTTTGGTTCTGGAGCTGCAGGCTGTGTGAATCTTGGGCAGAAGATTATCTTTGGTACCGGAACCAGTTTAACCATTGAACCCAGTAAGTTCTGATTCTGATCATTATTAATATCCAAATGAGGCATTAAATTGTTCTCTAAAACATAAGTGAAAAAAATAAACTGTCTGGTTCAACAGACCACAACAACAACAGCAACAACAACAACAACAACAACAACAATAATAATAATAATAATAATAATAATAATAATAATAATAACTGACTGAACCTCTGAGCGCGCTGAGCTGACTGATCATTTATGAATGTTAATTTCTTAAAATGTTTGATGCTCATGAATCCAGATTGTGTTATGATGTTTCACACAGTGTGAACACAAACCAGAACAAGCTGATCTTTGCTACTGGAACCAGTTTAACCATTGAACCCAGTAAGTCCTGGTAGAACTCATGCTGCAGGACTGTTCTGTTGAAGAAGACGGATTACAGTCATGTGAAAAACTGATTTCTTTATTATATTTCAATACATCTATCGCAAAAGCACTAAAATACACGTTAAACATAATTATAATTGAATCTTTAGATAAAAGAAAGAAAAACATTGATGTTCATTTTTCATAACTTCAAAGATTCGGCTTCTGGAACCAGTTTTCGTGTGGAACCTGGTTCTGGTTTTCCTGAACCCGTTAGTGTTCTCAGTCACCGTGCTGTGTGACTGGTAGCAGCGGATACTATATGGTGCTATTTGGACCTGGAACCAGTTTAACCATTGAACCCAGTAAGTTCTGATCCAAATGTTTCAGGTTTAATTTCTGGTCGTTTTTCTCTGAAATGTTTTTGCTAAAATTTAAAAAATGAACAAAACAGAAAGAGTTTAATAAAATCCGACCCGACCCGACCCGACCAGAACCAGTGCTAAAACTGATTCTGGAAACCAGTCCAACACCAGTTCCAGAATAAAGCTTGGATGTATTTTAATAATCAGATATTAATCCAGGTTAATATTCACTTCATCAGTTCTTCAGAACCAGTCGTGGTTCTGGAGCCAGTCTTGATCAAACGGAACCGGTTCTGGTTGTTTTTGTTCTGGGTCACCGTGCTGTGTGACTAGTGGCAGTGCATATAATAAGATCTTCTTTGGTTCTGGAACCAGTTTAACCATTGAACCCAGTAAGTCCTGCTTTCATTTAATGTTTGGTGACGATCATTTTTATGAAAAGTTTTCCTAAAAACTTCTGCAGGTTCATCAAATCGTTCTCCTGATATTGATCTGCAAGAATCTGAACATGAGCGTCGATGACAACAGATTAGACTAAAGTTGGGAGACAGAAACCAGCAGCAGGACCAGTATAGGACCAGTATAGGACCAGTCAGAAGACGTTGTGCGGTAGGTTCTGGTTCTGTTCGTCACGGCTGGGATCACGTTCTGGACCTTCATGCTGTGTGAATGCTGGAGCTGGAGTTAAGATCTTGTTTGGCTCTGGAACCAGTTTAACCACTGAACCCAGTAAGTTCGGATTCAGATCCTTAATGGTTCCAGTCGGAGGTTCTGGAGATGGAAACGTTTGGTCCGTTTCTCCTGAGACTCACCAGAACCGTGTCTGATTTAAAGTGAAGAAGCTTGGTCAGGGAAGTGAAACGGGTCCAGAAACGGTTCTGAACGGATAAAAATTAAGATAAAAACAAATTCTTGGATTTTTTTACTGAAATGAGACAAAAATATGAAATATTTACTTTGACCTTTCAAAGTAAAAGTTTTCCTTTAAAAATCAGAAATAATAATAATTTAGTTTCTAGAAGGAATCCTGAGACTGACACGAGTTCTGGTCCGGGTTCTACCTGCTGGGTTTTGGTTCTGGAGCTGCAGGCTGTGTGAATGCTGGGCAGAAGATGATCTTTGGTACTGGAACCAGTTTAACCATCGAACCCAGTAAGTTATGCCAGAAGTCCTGCCTGCTGCTGTTCAGCCCGTTTGGATCCTTTTCAGCTGTCGTTTCGTTCTCATGACGTCGGTTTGGAGTCGAGCTGCTGGCGGAACCAACCCTCCGGGTCTCAGAAGCAAACAGAACCAGGTTAAAGTTCTGGAAGGACCAAATTGAAATTCCCAGAACTCTGCGTTCATATTCCTAAAGATTCCAGAAAGTCCCTGCAGCTCCGAGCCGAGCCGGGCGCCGGGTTCTGGTTCTGTAGGTCAGAGGATCTGCAGCTTGTTGTGCTGGAGCTTCATGCTGTGTGAATTCTGGAGGAAACCAGTTCAAGATTCTGTTTGGTACCGGAACCAGACTCTCCGTCCAGAACCGTGAGTTCTGACAAATATCATCAGCACAGTTAATGCTAAATTATTTCATGAGAATCCAGTGCTGCAGCTGTTTGGACCTGGAACCAGAACCTTGAGTGAAACTTACAGATCAAACCTGATTATTGACGGGAAGTTTTGCTGAGTCTGAAAATAACTCAGATCGTTTTTAATTTTTAAACATTCATAAACTCATGAACCGACCAGGTTTCATGAATGTTTCTTTTGTAAAGCAAAATTAAGATAAATATTAAAATATTGAATTCCAGTCCCGCAACAAGTGAGCAGATTTAACTCCAAGCTAAACCATGAATCCACTGATCAGAATCTTTATTCCGGTAAATAATCCTGAATTTCCTGTTTCATTTAAAGCTATATTTCATATCTGTGAATATTTCCAGCCACACAGTCGTTCTGTTGCTCGGCCCGGTTTGTGACGAGAAGCTTCATGTTGTGTGAATCAATATAAGATGATCTTTGGTTCTGGAACCAGTTTAACCATTGAACCCAGTAAGTTCTGATCCAAATGTTTCAGGTTTAATTTCTGGTTGTTTTTCTCTGAAATGTTTTTGCTAAAATTTAAAAAATGAATAAAACAGAAAGAGTTTAATAAAACCCGACCCGACCCGACCAGAACCAGTGCTAAAACTGATTCTGGAAACCAGTCCAACACCAGTTCCAGAATAAAGCTTGAATGTATTTTAATAATCAGATATTAATCCAGGTTAATATTCACTTAATCAGTTCTTCAGAACCAGTCGTGGTTCTGAAGCCAGTCTTGATCAAACGGACCCGGTTCTGGTTGTTTTTGTTCTGGACCTTCTTGATGTGTGAATGTTGGAGGATATAAGATGATATTTGGACCTGGAACCAGTCTAACCATTGAACCCAGTAAGTTGTGATGGAGCCCACCGAAGATAAATCTCCTCAAGGCTTTTATTCGGTTTTCAGTCAAACTTTTAACGGAACCGAAAAAATTCTGAAAAACAAAAATTCATAAAATATTTCAGATTCAATCTTTTTATTGTGAATATTTTAAAAAGATCAAAATCCGACCAAACAGTTTATGTTTTACTCCTTAAGCTGATCAGAACCGGGTTCTTGTTGACGAGCCTCGGGCTGTGTGACTGGTTCTGGTGGAAGTAAGATCACCTTTGGTACCGGAACCAGTTTAACCATTGAGCCCAGTAAGTCCTGGTTTTATTTTTCAGACCCTGTTTTTATAAAATGCTGATCAGCAAGTTTCTGGATCTTTGCTCGTATTTCAGAGAAAAAAAAAAAATAAAAATTAATATTTTAAAACTAATCTTCAAAAATCTGCAAAAATCAGGAACCGGTTTTCCTGTAGAACCTGGTTCTGGTTCTCCTGAACCCGTTTATGTTCTGGGTCACCGTGCTGTGTGACTACTGGAGGATATAATAAGATCATATTTGGACCTGGAACCAGTTTAACCATTGAACCCAGTAAGTTCTGCTTTCATTTAATGTTTGGTGATGATCATTTTTATTGAAAGTTTTACTAGAAACTTCTCCATCAAATCGTTTTCCTGTTTTTTATTTCCCACAAATCTTAATATAAACGTGGATAAAAACAGATTTTATGAGACTAAAGTTGGGAGACAGAAACCAGCAGCAGGACCAGTATAGGACCAGTATAGGACCAGTCAGAAGACGTTGTGCGGTAGGTTCTGGTTCTGTTCGTCACGGCTGGGATCACGTTCTGGACCTTCATGCTGTGTGAATGCTGGAGCTGGAGTTAAGATCTTGTTTGGCTCTGGAACCAGTTTAACCACTGAACCCAGTAAGTTCAGATTCAGATATTTAATGGTTCTAGTCGGAGGTTCTGGAGATGGAAACGTTTGGTCCCAAGATGTGATAGAAGAACTTTTTAGGGTTGATCAGCCAGTTCTTTTCTTGAGTCTGGTTCTGTCTGACTGGCCTGGAGAGTCTCTTAGTGATGGTTCAGCCAGTCAAACCAGTTTAAGCAGTGAAACCAGTTAGTGTTTCTGATTTAAATGAACCTTCTCCAGTTGGAGAAGATTCAGACCCAAAGTTTCAGAAGCAAAACGGCTTCAGTTCTTTGTTCTGTCGACGATGGAAAGTAAACTGGTAAAATGAAAATCTAGCAAATTTAGCTGAAAACCAGTTTAATGTTTAAACCAGTTTAAGACACGAGCGCCGAAGATGAGTTGGTTCTGGCCGGTTCTGCTCGGTTCTGCTCGGTTCTCGTTGAGGAACTTCATGCTGTGTGTTTACTGGGAACAAGATCATCTTTGGTTCTGGAACCAGCTTAACCATTGAAACCAGTGAGTTCTCAACCAGTTAAACCAGTTAAAAGCTTTTATCTAGTCGTGCTCGAAGGATTCATCTCATCCAGCAGAAAACATGAATTTATGACCCAAATACCAGAAGATCCGGTCCAAACAAGCAGTTGCTGGGTTTCTGGTTCTGAGCTCCGTGATGAACCCGATTCATCATGGAACCGGGTTCATCACAGAACCGGGTTCAAGGTGATCTTTGGATCCAGAACCAGGCTCACCATTGAAACCAGTAAGTGTTTCCTTCTTGCAGACATAAATATTATTGTGTTAATAATCGTAATCCTTGGAAGTTGGGATTCGCAGTGGTGCCGGTTAACCGACCCAGATGTTCTGTGTGAAGAAGTTCTGATGGGTTCTGAACTCAGCAGAAAAACGTCCTCTGCAAATATCTCAGCGTTTTCCATTTTCACAAAGATTTCATTAAACTTCAAGAGTTAAACCCAGAAACTGGTCACTGCCGGAAACACGAGTCCGTTCACTGCCAGGGGCAAGAACCATGTCATGGAATGGGTCCTGGTTCTGGTCCTGGGTCTGGTTCTGGTCCTGGTTCTGGTTCTGGTCCTGGTCCTGGTCCTGGTTCTGGTTCTGGTTTTGGTTCTGGTCCTGATTTTGGTACGGGTTCTGGTCCTGGTTCTGGTCGGGGTTCTGGTTCTGGGTTTTCGTCTCTGGGCTTCATGCTGTGTGAACACTGGAGGTTTAAACAAGATCCTCTTTGGACCTGGAACCAGTTTAACCATTGAACCCAGTAAGTCCTGGTTTAGTTTACTTTGAATAAATTAGATTCATAACAGAAATGAAGTGAAAGTAGATTATTTAATAGATTATTTAATAGATTATTTAATAGATTATTTAATAGATTATTTAATAGATTAGTAGATTAGGCCGCGGTTTAAAAATGTCTCCAGAGGTGAGAATGGATCATGAATCTGTTTATGATCAGATTTAATGTTCGATGGGAAGCCTTTCCCAGCAGAACCTGTCTGCTTTGGGTTTTGGTTCTGGACCTTCATGCTGTGTGAATGCAGCTGATAAGATCGTGTTTGGAACTGGAACCAGACTAACCATTGAACCCAGTAAGTGCTTGACTGGATCATATTTTGGTCCCTTCCGTCCAGCAGCAGCAGCTGGTTAGTAGTTATTGGTTCGCTCATGATATGAAGCTGCCCTTCTGATCTCCACGCAGGAAACTTGTTGAGGTGGAAACGTGTCATTAAACATCATTCAAGCTCCAGAGTTTATTTTCCAGAGCTAAACCAGTTAATACCCATCTGATAATAAATAAATAACTGGAACCTCCTGTCTGGACACGCACCAGACTGAGCGCAGAGAGCAGCCAGAGTTAAACCAGTTAATACCCATCTGATAATAAAGCTGCCGTGGAGCCGAAACGACTCGTTAAATAGTTGAATAAATCGTTCACTTCCTTCCGTTAAATCATTCATGACTCAAACGCTGGTGGTCGTATTTCGAGTTTTCCCTCCAGGTCTTGAACTGGTTTCTTGGACCCAGCAGCCGTGCTGCGCTGGTTCTGGTTTTGTTGTTGTGTTTCTCAGAGTGTGTCTCTTTCTGCCAACCAGCTCATCTTTGGTACTGGAACCAGACTCACTGTCCTCCTCCGTACGTTTCACAGCTTCTCTCACAACAGCTTCCTTTATTGGGATGAAATATCTTCGAATATGATGGTAAACATGTCGCATTAGATATATTTATTATCCAGTAATAAAATAATGCAATGATTTTGTAGAATCATTCATAAACCTTTCATCATAAATGCTTAAAAACAAATAACTGAGATAAAATGAAAAGTCTATTTTACTTTGTTAGGCTGGAATAAACAAAACTTAAATAACTCTTATAATTATATAAATATGCAACTCATTGTTCAGAATCAAAGTATTGAAAATGTTAACTATTGCATTAAGTTCATGGCTGAAATTTCGTGCTGAGTGACGGCTTGAGCTTGAGGAAGTTACTGTGAGGAGCTGAGTCTCTGTGTGACTGGAAACTACAAAGTTCTGTTCGGACCCGGAACACGACTGATCATACAGAACCGTGAGTTTCATGTTCATGTTCAGATCAGTGAAACCTGAAAATATCGGTCAGTTATGGAGGGATGCGCCATTAAAGTTTACATAAAGTTACAGTAAACCTCTTATTTATCACTGTATGCCAGCAGCTACTTTAATACAAACTTTAATTCGCTCCATGTTGATTTATTTCCTTTTAAATCCCAACTTTTCATAAACAATAACAGAAACTAACTACAAACCCTTTTAAAAAATGTACGTTATAAAATGTAATCTGGGAAAACAAAGATTGAGATTACACAGAATCATCTGCTGATAAAGAATCCAGTGCCATAAAGCGGCCCGGTTCTGCTGGTTCTTGCTGGGAGCAGCGATGCTGTGTGACTGGATCTGGAAACAGGAAAATACTTTTTGGTGAAGGAACAAAGTTAACCGTTGAATCTCGTGAGTAAAAATGAATCTGCTCAAAACTTCTCTGAATAATTTCACATATGATGAAACACTTTATGGCAAACGTTTGATCCGTCTGACATCAGGTCAACCGAACCTGAGAAGAACTTTCTGAGATATTTTATTGTATAATTTAATATTTCGGTCCCAGATATTTGCGCTCCAGTCGGTTTTGTTTAAGTTGTCGTCGGTTTTAGCGGTCCGCTGCTCCGCCGTCCGTTTGGCGGTTAACGCTTCCATCACACTGACTGTGTGACGGCGTCTGGAAACCAGAAACTCTTCTTTGGAAACGGAACCCAACTGAGTGTAGAAAGCAGTGAGTATCGACGACTCATGATGTTAAAATAAACACGTTCGCTGACATTCATAAAGCCAGCTCTGTGGCAGAACGTAAACACCTGATTATCATAAAATGTTGGAAAAACTTTCACAATATGCAGATGATGTGATTCTCTTTCTGACTTCTTCATAAAGTAAACAGAATGCAGCTGCTGTTTGATATTATTTTCATCTCAGGATATCCATAGAAACATTTTAATAAGTCAAACTAAAAACAGCCTGTTGTAGCAGCTTTTCTCCCGGCTGATTCTAACATATCCATAAATAATCAAATGTAAAGTTGCCTTAAAACCCGTGTTCTTTGGTTCAAAGCCGTGAAAAGGTTTGGCTTTAAGAACGCAGCCGGTTTATGCCGCTGCGTTTGTCACAGTGTGTCTGGATCTGTGGCAGCTAAACTCATTTTTGGTTCAGGAACAAAACTGACCGTTGATTCAAGTAAGTTGCAGCGTTTTCATTAAAGCTAAACTGTTATTTTTCTAGTTTTATCCTTGAATTAGTCAAACTTTACATGATAGAGACGTGTGTTGGAGCAGAAATGAAGCAAGAACATAAAATCTTCACATAAAAAGATGATTTAACAGAAGTTGCTTCTTCTCTTGCAGCCAAATTAATGTCAAATATGAACACTGATTATTTCAGAACCAGCAGCTTTTTTATTCTTATGCAGGCTGGAACTTTAGCAGCTAAATTGTTTCACGTAAAACATAAAGTTATCTTTTTAACAACCAATAAATATATGAGTAATTAACGTAAACTGTTACTGAATCCTGGAAATGGACCCAACTGGGCCTCAGAGCAGATGTTGCTCAGGGCAGATTCACTGTGTGACAGCTGGAGCTGGAAACTATAAACTGAGTTTTGGAAAAGGAACCAAAGTCACCATAGCAACCAGTGAGTAAGTTATTACTGTCTCCTTCGGTCGATTTGTTTGGTAAAATGACGCTGAACTAACAAACAAAGCTTTGACTTGGTGCTGAATGAACATCCATCCGTCGGGGTCGCCTGGCTGGATTAGCTGAAGGCAGATCTGGTTTTGAATTGATTAAAACTAACAAAATGTTTTTCATGAACTTTATAGCATTTTAAAAATTCAGAAATATATATTTGACTAAACTTACCTAAGAAGTAATGAAACTGAGATTTTACCAATAAAAGCTCATTTGGAAAAGCTAACTTTATTCAGAATGCAAATGAAGCTTCAGAAAATGTCAAATGTTTTGAATAATTGTTGATTTTCTTCAACTCTAAATCTCAGCTGAAGCAGGAGAAGTTCAGGGAATAAATGTTGAGCTCAGATTCACTGTGTGACAACTGGAGCTGCGAACCTGAAGCTCGTCTTCAGTCGAGGAACCAAACTCTCTGTGGAAACCAGTGAGTGTTTGAATTTAAATCCACATCAGCAGGTTAATGGCTGAAAAAGAAGAATGGTTTATTTGGGATTTCAGAGACAGAAAATTGTTGAGCTTATGCTTCAGAAACATGAGGTTTTATCATGTAAAACAAAACAAAAAAAAAAAAATCAATGATAAATACAGAATCGACAACATTTTGCAGACACTAAATGTCATCATTACTGATCATATTAATGTTTTTTGTTACAATTTTCAAGATGCCATTTTGATATTTTCAATAAGTCAAATAATTAAAAGTCCAAATTAAAGACAACGGTTTTCACTCAAATGATCAGCAAATTACTAATTTTAAACACAAAAATATGACAAATGCCAAAAATATCTTCATCTGCTCAGTCATTTTCTCGCATGTATTTGTTTTAAACTATATAAATTTATAGAATTAGATAGCTGACACCTCTATTAATCCATCATTATTACATCATAAAAATAATTTCAATGCATTCATAATTAGAGAAAAATGTTTTCATCCATCATAAACAAACATTTATCAGTGACCAACACTGAACCTTTAATAGGAACCTTTATTGAAGTTAAAAAGTGAAATTCAGAAAATTATCCTTCCAGAAATTTAAATTCCTATTTAAATCTTCACACGTTTCTGCATTTTATTCCAGCATTTGTTTGGAATAAAAGCTAAAATGAGTCCAGTCCATTTTAACCTCTTCTTTGTCTCACTGAGTTCATGTTGATGAATTTCTCAGAGTGTGAAGAGCTCTGGTGCCGTCAAACTCCTCTTTGGTTCTGGAACCAAACTTACCGTTTTCTCCAGTGAGTACATTTCAGCTCCAACATAAATTATTGATTTTTACTGGTTTGATTATTTAAAACTCCTCCATGTGTTAAAAAAAACCCCCAGACAAGATCAAACTGGATTATTAGCGCAGCTCATGCTTATGTTTATTGTTTTCTTCTGCTTCTTCAGTGATGTTAGAAAAACATTATTTATGCCAGTTAAAAGAGATTTTATGCTACATGGATGTGAAATAAAAGTTTTAATAAGTAACAGGCGCTGATTATATTCAGAACCTGTTTCCATAAAACAAATTTTCTTTATTAGAAATGAACCTGAAAAATTTAAACTGAAATTGTTATAAATCAGGACGTTTTCATGTAATTTAACTGTAAAAGAGCTAAAAATAGCCAAAGCTAGCAGCTGAACTGTTCCAGCAGTAATTGTTAGGACCTGACTGACTGTGTGTCTGTTGGAGGAGGAAACTATAAACTCATATTTGGAAAAGGAACCAAACTCTTCATAGAAACTAGTAAGTTCTTTATAAATAATATTAATGACTGAAGTAATGCCTACATGAGATCTAATAACATCTTTTATTATGTAGAGGAAAGCCAGCTGCAAACATTAGATCCAAAGATCCGCTAACAGAAACGCTGAATGTTTTCAACTTTATTTAGATTTTTGACATTAAATTATCTCTTTACCAGCTTGTTTTAGGGTCCAGAAATCTTTTGCACCAAAGTTAATTGTAAGATCAGGAGTAAAAGTAGTACTTTAGTTGAATATTCACCTGTATGCATCATAATCTGTCATAAATATGATAAATATCATAAATAGCTTTTCTGGACAAGAGTATCTTGTTGTTTAAAAAACACAAATATCCCTGCACCCAAAGCACGAGGTTTTATTTCTGCCATCAAATGTCTCAGTAGTTAAAGTCCAGGTCCGAGTTACTGTGTGACAACGTCAGGAGACAGAAAGCTGATCTTTGGGAAAGGAACTAAACTAATGATAGAAATAAGTGAGTAAAAAACTTTTTAACACCAAAAATTTTGTTCTAATTTGAAGCTGTTGTGCTGAAGAAAACATTTTCTGAAAGATTCTGTTTCAGTTTGAAACATTTTGTGGATAAAATCAGTTCAAACACCAGTTATCTGTCCGAGAAAGTCAAGTAATTTGCTGATGATGTGATTATATTTGACCCAGAGCTGTAAACCTAATGTGCTTTTTACATCTGGGTCTTACTGTGTTTATTAATAATTCTCAGTTCTTTGTTGTTTTCCCTAAACAACGACCTCAGTTAGACTGATGATGATGATCCTGTAGTTCCCTATAGGTGGTACATTTTTAAAATTTTTATTCTAACATTTAGTTTGAAATATGACGTTTTTATGATTTTACTACATGGAGTTGTGACACTTGGTACAAACACACAATAATACCTCAACATGTTAACTTCTAGACAATTTGTCCCAAAATGCATTAATATTGTGCTGAACTTACTGGATCCACTGGGAAACATCAGCCAAGTACTGGAGTTTAAATGCTGTAGTTTTAGTTTAGAGCACAAACACAGTGTGACTGGAAGTGGAAACTGGAAAATCCTCTTTGGGGGGGGGACCAAGCTGACAGTGGAGAAGCGTGAGTCGATATTAGTTTTAACGTTTATTTTGATGATGAACATAAACTAAAAGTCTGGGTTTAATATCAGCTATAATGAAACCTGAACATCAGCAGAAACTAATAGTTACGTTATAAAATGATTCTGCTGTAAGACCTTAAAGTGCAGAATAATAACACGAGGAGTTAATATTCAATATGAAAAACCAACTAAATGACGTCAGTTTGTTATTAGTTTATTCCTCAAAGATTTAATGTGAATAACTGAGTAAATAAATGACACCAAACCTAAAGTTTGAGTCAGTTTATCCCCAGAGTTACTGTTGGGGTCGTTCCTGCAGTGTGAATAATTATGGAAATAAACTCGTCTTTGGTTCTGGTACCAAACTGATGGTTCAGACAAGTAAGTTTATTTCTTACACAACAAATCATTTAAACTTTATCTTGTCAGAAATACACTCATTTTTTTGTTTTATGGGTAATTTTTTTTTTTTTTTTTTTTTTTTTTTTTTTAAATTAGCTTAAAATCAGGCAGTTTCTTTTCTATTCGGTCATTTAAAGAGTTTATAACGAGAATATTGTTGAACTTTAGAACGGCTCATTGTTTCTGTCACTGATCAGTTTATGCTGATGACTGACGGACTGTGTGTCTAGTTATGGAAACGATAAACTCATATTTGGAAAAGGAACCAAACTCTTCATAGAAACTAGTAAGTTCTTTCCAGATTGTATTAATGAGTTAAATAATACTTAATAAAAAAATCTAATAATATCTTTAATTATTTAGAGGAAAGCCAGCTGCAAACATTCGATCCAGTGATCCACTAACAGAAACACTGAATGTTTTCAACTTTATTTAGATTTTTGACATTAAAAAATATGTCTTTACCTGCTTGTTTTAGGGTTAAAAGCTCAGAAATCTTTCGCACCAAAGTTAAACGTACGATCAGGAGTAAAAGTAACACTTGAATATTAGCCAGTATGATAAATATCATAAATAGCTTTTCTGGACAAGAGTATCTTGTTGTTTAAAAAACACAAATATCCCTGCACCCAAAGCACGAGGTTTTATTTCTGCCATCAAATGTCTCAGTAGTTAAAGTCCAGGTCCGAGTTACTGTGTGACAACGTCAGGAGACAGAAAGCTGATCTTTGGGAAAGGAACTAAACTAATGATAGAAATAAGTGAGTAAAAAACTTTTTAACACCAAAAATTTTGTTCTAATTTGAAGCTGTTGTGCTGAAGAAAACATTTTCTGAAAGATTCTGTTTCAGTTTGAAACATTTTGTGGATAAAATCAGTTCAAACACCAGTTATCTGTCCGAGAAAGTCAAGTAATTTGCTGATGATGTGATTATATTTGACCCAGAGCTGTAAACCTAATGTGCTTTTTACATCTGGGTCTTACTGTGTTTATTAATAATTCTCAGTTCTTTGTTGTTTTCCCTAAACAACGACCTCAGTTAGACTGATGATGATGATCCTGTAGTTCCCTATAGGTGGTACATTTTTAAAATTTTTATTCTAACATTTAGTTTGAAATATGACGTTTTTATGATTTTACTACATGGAGTTGTGACACTTGGTACAAACACACAATAATACCTCAACATGTTAACTTCTAGACAATTTGTCCCAAAATGCATTAATATTGTGCTGAACTTACTGGATCCACTGGGAAACATCAGCCAAGTACTGGAGTTTAAATGCTGTAGTTTTAGTTTAGAGCACAAACACAGTGTGACTGGAAGTGGAAACTGGAAAATCCTCTTTGGGGGGGGGACCAAGCTGACAGTGGAGAAGCGTGAGTCGATATTAGTTTTAACGTTTATTTTGATGATGAACATAAACTAAAAGTCTGGGTTTAATATCAGCTATAATGAAACCTGAACATCAGCAGAAACTAATAGTTACGTTATAAAATGATTCTGCTGTAAGACCTTAAAGTGCAGAATAATAACACGAGGAGTTAATATTCAATATGAAAAACCAACTAAATGATGTCAGTTTGTTATTAGTTTATTCCTCAAAGATTTAATGTGAATAACTGAGTAAATAAATGACACCAAACCTAAAGTTTGAGTCAGTTTATCCCCAGAGTTACTGTTGGGGTCGTTCCTGCAGTGTGAATAATTATGGAAATAAACTCGTCTTTGGTTCTGGTACCAAACTGATGGTTCAGACAAGTAAGTTTATTTCTTACACAACAAATCATTTAAACTTTATCTTGTCAGAAATACACTCATTTGATTGGTTTATGGGTAATTTTTTTTTTTTTTTTTTTTTTTTTTTTTTTTTTAAATTAGCTTAAAATCAGGCAGTTTCTTTTCTATTCGGTCATTTAAAGAGTTTATAACGAGAATATTGTTGAACTTTAGAACGGCTCATTGTTTCTGTCACTGATCAGTTTATGCTGATGACTGACGGACTGTGTGTCTAGTTATGGAAACTCAAAAACCACCTTTGGTTCTGGTACCAAACTGATCGTTCAGACAAGTAAGTTTAACTGTTTCACATAATTTAAGATCAGACAATCTTTGTCCTGGACTATATATTGGAGGATTAAACCTTCTTTAAAATGTCGATTTTACTCAATGTTGACTTTTTACCATAACTACAAGAGTGAAAGTTTTATATATACTGATTAGTAATTAATATAATTCACAGGTTGATTAGTTGCCACCTGTATCAGTTTTATATGTTTTAGCTTGCTGTTTCTGTCAGGGATCAGAGTTTATGCTGATGACTCTCTGATTGTGTGACTGGTTATGGAAACGCAAAATTCATTCTTGGTTCAGGAACCAAACTGAGAGTTGAATCAAGTGAGTTTTTTCTTCTTTTAAGCAAATATATGTTTAGTTTAACTCTTTTAATATATTTTAGTGCGATTAAATTCACAATCATCCTTAGTGGACCAAAATATCATCATAAATAGTAACAAACTCATAATCAAGAGTAAAATAGTTCATTCATTAGTTGGGAATGTATAATCATGTAGTTTATAATTTTAAATAACATTTAATATCTTATTTTAATGCCTCTGATATTCAGCTGCAACGTCTGCAAAGAAAAATGAGTAAATGAACCTGAAGATTTAAATTTATGTGGTTAATTTGTTTCCATGAAAATGAATGTTTCTGTGATGGATTTCATGGATCAGTTTATGTCATCAACTGGTCTGCTGTGTGAATACCGCCAGCAACGCAAAGCTCTTGTTTGGCTCTGGTACCAAACTAATCATTGAACCAAGTAAGTTTTTTTTATTATTCATAAGACAAAATATGTAACTTCCTCACTGGGAAATATTTCTTCTCTGAGTTGAGTTTCTCTCGGAGTTAGCTGCATTTATTTAGTATTGCTGGAGGCGAGTTTGTGACATATTTTCCAAACTTTTAGTATTTCTAACAAAGACATCTGCAAAATTAACAGAAAATTTACTTTGTGTTGTTTCTTTGCAGACGACAAATTGCTCAGTTTTATATTTAAAAAACACAATTAAGCTGAGCTCAAACAGAAAAGGCATAAAACAGAAATTTAAATTGCTCAACCTTGTAGCTGTAGCCTTTATTTTTCAATCAATCAATAAATATTACTCCTTCACTTTCATATAAACAAACCATTATAAAAAAATCAATATCATAAAATAATAATAGAATTTCTTTATGATAAATGGAACCTGGACTGTTGTCTGACCTTGACTTAATGAATTATATGATACTTGATGTGTAAAATATTTACTGCTAATTAAGACGCATCATCAGATCAGTATTCAGTCTGACAGGAAACACAGTGTGTCTGCGGGCGGTGGCGCCGGCTGGAAAACCTATTTTGGGAACGGAGTTAAGCTCTCAGTCGATACCAGTGAGCACCATTAATTTAACATAATAAACCTCAGACATGAGGAGAGTATATAGCTGTAGCTGAATGTGTAATCTAACATTATTCTGCATAATTTACAGTGAATCCGTACGATAATAAGATCAGCTGAACATCTGGCCTGTATTTTCATTCTTTAAAGATGAACCAGGCACTCGTGAACCCGTTCAGGAATAAACGTTCTGCTTGTTTCTGGATTAGCATCTGGTTCCGACATCAGGAGCAACCGGGTTCTACAGAACAGAACAGGGATCCTGGAAGAAGCCAAAACCTGCAGCTTTTCTTCATCTCCACAAACAGAATCATTTCCGTCAGTTTTGCTCCTGTAATCACTTTATTTTCATGTTCGAGCTCGGGGTCCAGACGTTCTCTGGGTTTCTGTGGTTGAGGTTCTGACTGTGTGACCGGATACTCAGACGCCCAACTGCGCTTTGGTTCTGGCGTAAAACTGATGGTGGAACCAAGTAAGCAAACAGCTTGACTTTAACGATGACGGAGGCGCCTGCAGCTGGTTCTGAGAATTATCAAGCCGTTTCTGAACCAACGTGGCGTTGCTGCTGTTGGCCAGTCGGTCATCGTTTTCCATATGAATGTTGCTGGAGCTCTTCAGCAGCAGCAGCTTCCTCCTGCTGGGTTCTGGTCTAGGTCCGGTCCACAGTGTGACTGCTTCTGCTTCTGGTTCTGGATGGAAGCTGCTCTTTGGAGAAGGGACCAGGCTGGTAATAGGAGGCAGTGAGTGTTTAAGGTTTTAAAGACCTTCAAACGGACCTGAAAAACTTTAACTTAATTATGAAACTTTTTTTTTTTTTTTTTTTTTTTTGAGAGACGAAACATGAGTTTAAAATGAATTTAGATTTTAAAGTCATCATGAATGATGTTTGATTACAGGTTGGAAATGAAGGAAAGTTCATCAGAAAATGCTGAAGCTGTTGATCAGTTTAGTTCGTCTCTGCTCAGGAATTTACTCTGAACAAGGAGGAAAACACGATTTTTCGGATAAAGAAGTGACATGTTACCATGGAGACGATGAGTCGCTTTAATGAATGTTGGTGCTTTTTGAGTTTGAGGCAAGTTTGGTAAAGATTCAGCTGTGAAGCGCCAGCGGGTTATTGCCCAGGTCAGGTGCAGTGTGCGACTGCTTCTGGAGCCAGCTGGAAGCTTTTCTTTGGAGAAGGAACCAAGCTGACCGTCGAGAGCCGTGAGTTCAGTTGAACGTTTCGCCACAAACGTTGGCATCACTTTGGTCCTTTTATTAAACCGTGCTCCGTGGCATGAAAATCACATCAGTTTAGATCAAAATTCATCTAAAAATACGGAAAAAAATCAGGCAAACAGTTTGAATTCATGTCAGCATGTCTCATAAAACAATATTTTTATATTCTGCAGCTCACACTGTAACATCTTTCACATCATCCATGAACCAGATCAGCACAAAATCAGAAACGTTATTAAAATCAACAAATATTTTCACTGTAAAAACTCAGTTTAAACTCAGCTAAATTCTGAAAGGTAAATCAACTTTGGATCACAATCATATTAAATATTAGACACAGAATCCCCAGCATTAGTTCCTGTACTGTGTGGAAATGATTCCTCATCAGTTTATTATTTCTCATCGATTGTTCCAGTAAAACCTGAAGGACCAGCAGAACCCAGACTGGAAGGTTCTGCTCTGAGCTGATGGTTCTGCTGGGTTTTTGTTGGGTCGGTTTCCAGAGTGTGAATGATGGCGTGAGGCTCCGCTTCGGTTCTGGAACCACTCTTCACGTAGAGCCCAGTAAGACCAGCAGATTCAGGATATTTCATCATTTTCAGTTACACAACAACTTGGATATTAACAAGCTTAATATTCAGTGTGTTTTATTTTCACTGGAAACCAGTAGAACCAGTGAGTCACCATTCACAAACTGTAAAGTCTGTAAACTGGTTACACTGAGAGCAGATTTTCACTGATATACTTTGACTAGGTCACATCAGAAACCTTAATATGTTTTTTTTTAAATGCTACAAACAGTGAATTCCTGCTAAACGAGAGATTATTTAGCTAATCTGTCACGTGGCCTGAGCGCGTTGCGTTCGTCTGGAGCCCCTGGTGCTGGTCCTGCGTCAGCTGAGACCTCCCTGTTGATCCTGTCGGAGGATCCAAACCTGAATCCGGCCGTGGCGTCGCTCTGCTCGTCCAAACCAGTGAGACGATTCATATTGAATATTTTCAGTTGATCACCATGATTTTACCTGCAGCAGATGCCCATCGTTACCGCTTCAGGAGAAACTTTACCCGTTAACACAAATGAGCGAGTAAAATGTTTGGATTAACAGCTGAAGCCAACGCTTAACGTGTTGAACCCAAACTGAACCTGGAACATTGTTTCAAAGCAGGATTCTCCAGCAAGACTTGGGAGATGGTCTAAGTTTAAAGCTGAGGTTTATGTTTGGTCTCCGCCTGCTGTGTGACTGATTCTGGAGGCAGAAGACTTCGGTTTGGACCCGGAACCACGTTAATGGTCACAACCAGTGAGTCAGTGATGTTTATAGCTAATAATCAGTCAGGTCAGTTTTCTGTCAGAGGGTCAGAGGTCAAGAATGTCTCTGAGCTCGGTGTCTGACAGTCATATTCCTGTTATTCTGAGATTACATGTTAATGGATCAGATTTAAAAAGTCGGATTTAACATTTTGAATATTACTTAATTTAGTTTGTTATCAGTTCATATTCTCAAATCATAGTCCTAGAGTTTAAACCCATAAATTATAGTTGCTTTAGGTGATTAAACACCAAGTAGTTTTCATAAATCCTGTGAATCAACAGTTTAAATGATCTCAGCACGTTTGGAGTTGTTACGTCAGAAATCCACGTTCAGCTGCTCTGATAGTTCATGTTGGGACGCGTCTCAGTGGGCGACTGGTGGGACTGGAAAACTGATGTTCGGACCAGGAACTCAGCTGAAAATACACAAAAGTAAGATTATTAACATAAAGCAACACGAACCATCAGCGACCAGTAAACACTTCATACAAAACTCATACACTAAGCACCAAATATCAAAAAAACTCAACAAAGTTGGAAAATGGTTTAAATATCGATGTCAGTTTTCACTCAGTTTACCAGTTCTTATGTTTTCAACCAAAAGATGAAAAAACGTGTCGAGTTCCTGATTTTAACGTCAGTTCTCGATCAGACATCCTGAACTGTGTGTTTGCGAGTGGCTCCCAGAAACTCCTGTTTGGTTCTGGAGTCAAACTCTTCATCTACAGCAGTGAGTAAATATCAGTATTATCTGCAAAAACCAAACCATTTCCGTCTTAGTCCTCAAAAATTCATCATTTTATTGCATCTTAGAGTAAAAATATATTCACATCATCTGCATACGCTTTGGCCTTTTGCTGCGTTATTCTGGGTAAACCTGCTGTTTGTCACGTTTTAGTGATTTTTCTAAATGCTAAATCTATAAATATCTGACATCACTGTAACATGGAGAACAAGACAAAGGTTTTAATCTGGTCGGATGATTATGAAGGTTTATATAAAATGTGGTATTTATTCAGATTTTGTTGCACAGAGAGAAAAGTTGATGTTGAAAGTTGGTTTCTGAGCTGATCGTGTGAGCTGTGTGAACGATGCTGCACGAAAAATCATCTTTGGTGAAGGAGTCAAACTCTTCATCCAGTCCAGTAAGAATTTCACAACTATAGTTAATATTTATGTGACATTTGAATTTAGAAAGCTTCACCATAAACCATACAGAGATGATTAAATCACTGAAATACTGCAGAATCATCCAAACCTGTTTCAAATGATGATTTTTACCTTGAAGGCAGGATTTTGCTAAAAAACGATTTAAACCTTAGACTTCAGATCATGTTGGTTCTAATTATTATTAACTGACTCATAAATAAATGAACTGTTAATAAATCAAACATCTGCAGAAACATTTACATTAGCTGTTGCTTGAATATCACTGTGTTTCACCAAGAGAACGTCACATTATTTTCGTTGAAAAGGCGTTTCCGTGCTGGACGTGGCGAGTTCAGGGTCAGTTCAGATCGTTTGCAGACGCTGCGACTCCAGAAAGAAGCAAGCCTGCTGCTCGAGATCTCTAGAATCAGCTCAAACCCTGCAGTGTTCGTGCCATGAAGCTCCACGCTGAGCTTGAGATTAAAACCAGCCAGGACTTCGTGCTGTGAGTTTCTGCTGAGCAGGATGTCGGTGTGTGAATGACGGGACCTGGAAGATGATCTTTGGATCAGGAACTGAGCTAAAAATTCAAAACAGTAAGAAAATTAAAATCTAATAAACACGACCGAGTGATTAACAGTGATTAACTTTAATCTTTCACAAAAAGCTAATTATACTGATATTTACCGGATATGACCGATTATAACAACATTCAGGTTCAGTTGTTGTAGTTAACATCATCATAGATTAAAATGTCCACTTCAGCTCGAACAGCAGCAAACTTCGACCCTTCAGCTGGAGGGTCTGTCGTTCACGTCAGCATGCCTGCACGTATTCGCTGAAGCGAGAACGTGCAGCATCGTTCTGTTAAGCAGCGGGGCCGCGGGGGGGCCGGTTGCTGCTGGAGTTTGTTCTGCTGTGCGACTCAGGCTGGAGGTCTGAAGCTGCTGTTTGGGTCAGGGGTCAAACTCACAGTGGAAACAAGTGAGCTCAGTTTAATACTTTTTACATCACAAAAACATTCATATTTAAAAACTGCAGCATCTTTACTGTTTCAAATGAAATTATTTAAATGTTTGAATTCAATATTTGGTTCTTATTGTCATCCAATAATCATATTTCTGCTCTTTAAATCTATGCAAATAACAAAAATAATAAACTTCTTCATAGTTCATTTTGTATCATCCAGAACAACTTTTTGGTTCTGGTAACTAAAGCATCTTTTGGCTGATTCCAAATTCTGAGTCCAAACAAAGACAACCCAGAAATATCTTGAAGCAATGTGGGCCTGAAGCTTCGATGAGCCCAAACTAAAACCTGGGGCCGAGCTGAAGGTTCTGCTTCTGGCCGACTGGCTGTGTGGAACCGAACAACAAGCTGGTGTTTGGACCCGGAGTCCGAGTCACCGTGTCACAACGCCAGCGAGATCCAGGCCCGTTCTGCCCCAAACATGCTAACATCTGTTTATAGAGAAAACAAAAATGTACTTTAATCAAAGTAGGAGAAAACACAGCAGAACAAAACTGATGTTTAACTCAGTTATCATGAATGATTGACCTAAAATATTCATGGTTTTTAAACTGAGTAATGATAACAAATCTACCCCCTGGACTGAAAAGACTGATTTCAGTAAACTGGAGACCAAGACAGTTATGTTTGTTCCACATGAAGTTTCACCTGCAATCAGGGTTTTATCTAGAATACATCTCGATTTTAAAGATGTTTCTGTTTCATGTCTCAAAAAGATTAAATCAGATTATTGGACAGATGCTGGTTCTCCCGTAAACAACTAAAGAACAGTCGGGTTTTCGCCGCGCGCCGCGTCGCTGTGTGACACAAGGCGGCGTCGCTAAGCTCCTGTTTGGAGCCGGGACCGAAGTTGTAGTGGAGAAAAGTGAGTCCAGTTCAGCGTGATTGTAAACTTTATTTATTTTTTTAAAATTTTGCAGCAGCTCATCCTTTCCTAAAGCAACAAAGCAAACATTTATAAAACAGAGTCTCACATTTCTTCAACAGGCTGCAGGAAAAACTGATTGAAAACCATCAAATTATGCCAAGAGACAGATTATTAACTTCAGTTTTCATTTATTAGCTGGCACTATTTGAGTTTTTGCCAGTAACAGATGAATAATCCACTATTTTGTTGGGAGCCCTCTTTATTGTTCATTATAAGAGAACCTGCGGTTTTCGCCGCGCGCCGCGTCGCTGTGTGACACAAAGCGGCGTCGCTAAGCTCCTGTTTGGAGCCGGGACCGAAGTTGTAGTGGAGAAAAGTGAGTCCAGTTCAGCGTGATTCATAATCTTTGTTTTTTAAAATTATTTTTGCAGCAGTTCATCCTTTCCTGAAACAACAAAGCAAACATTCACTCAACATGTCTTTTAATAACAACAGAAATCTCTATCATTCTCAGAGTCTCACATTTCTTCAATAGGCTGCAGGAAAAACTGTTTGAAAATCATCAAATTATGCCAAGAGACAGATTATTAACTTCAGTTTTCATTTATTAGCTGGCACTATTTGAGTTTTTGACAGTAACTGATGAATAATCCATGTTTATATGTCTCTGAATCGTAGCTCAGCTTCAGATAAATTACCCAACAAACTGCAAAACAACATTCAAATGATTATTTCCACATAAATCCTGATGTTTTATTCGGATCAAAGGTTCAACTTTTCATCATAACCATCGAGTCAGAAATGGATTTAATTCATGTTCTTCCATCACAGTTAACATATTAATAACACATCTGACTCTGTATAAAGTATTTTGTTGGGAGCCCTCTTTATTGTTCATTACAATAAGTAATTTAACTTAAGATTTGAAGCTGAAAGGAGGCGATTTAATGTGGATTATCTGATGGAGAACCTGCGGTTTTCGCCGCGCGCCGCGTCGCTGTGTGACACAAAGCGGCGTCGCTAAGCTCCTGTTTGGAGCCGGGACCGAAGTTGTAGTGGAGAAAAGTGAGTCCAGTTCAGCGTGATTCATAATCTTTAGTTTTGGTTTATTTTTTATTTTTGCAGCAGCTCATCCTTTCCTAAAGCAACGAAGCAAACATTTATAAAACAGAGTCTCACATTTCTTCAATAGGCTGCAGGAAAAACTGATTGAAAACCATCAAATTATGCCAAGAGACAGATTATTAACTTCAGTTTTCATTTATTAGCTGGCACTATTTGAGTTTTTGACAGTAACAGATGAATAATCCATGTTTATATGTCTCTGAATCGTAGCTCAGCTTCAGATAAATTACCCAACAAACTGCAAAACAACATTCAAATGAACCTTTCAGTGTTTTCATTTCCACATTAATCAACAATCCTGATGTTTTCTTTGCATCAAGACTTTATTTGACCCAAAAGTTCAACTTTTCATGACAACCAGTCATAAACTGATGTATTTGATATTATTTATTAAAGTTAACACACTAATAACACGTCAGATTCCATATAAATGATGTGAGAGATGTTCTCCACTGTTTCGTGATATTTAAAGCTGAGATGAGCTTGTTGGTTGTCGTCCACCGCCGCATCGCTGTGTGACTCAAACTGGAACCAGTAAGCTCCTGTTTGGAGCCGGAACCAAACTTTTAGTGGAGAGAAGTGAGTCCAGTTCTACGTGATTCATAAACTTTACTTTTATTTATCTTTTATCTTTTATCTTTGCTGCAGTTTCTTTCCTAAAGCAAAGATTGACTCAACGTCATTTAATCCTCACATTTCTTCAGCTTGGCTGCAGGAAACACTGTTTAAAACTGTCAAGCTCGGCAAAGAGAGAAACAGACGTTCACTGACACTATTTAAACTTTTTGATCAATAATCCATCCTCGTATGTCGCTGAATCGTAGCTCAGCTTCAGATAAAATATTCAATAACATGACAAACAAGATTCAAATGAACCTGATTGTGTTTTTATTTCTACAGAAATCAGCAGTTCTGATGTTTGAATTTCTTGGCTCAGAACTTCAACTTTTCATCACAGCCAGAGTCAAAACTGGATTTAATTCACGTTATTTATTAATGTAACGTATTAATAACACAACAAATTCTATTTAAATGAACCATAATTCACAAGCTCATCTTTCCTGGTATTCAAAGCTGAGATGAGCTGATGTAATGGAGCTTGCTGGTTGTTGTTCTCCATCGGATCGCTGTGCGACACAAGCTGGAGCCAAGTTTCTGTTTGGGTCTGGAACCAAACTGTTAGTGGAGCAAAGTGAGTCAACGCCAACATTAATCATTCATTTAACTCAATATTTTCATTTTTGCAGCTATTTGGTTGAAACAACAAAAACACACCTTTATTTAACAGATGCCTTAGATCTTCAGTTGCTGTGAAATAAACAGTAAACGTTGAAGGATCCAACATTTAGACATAAGACTCAGATGTTGATGCTGACTTTAGACCAGTTTAAACACTGGAACGTCTTCCAGAACTGAACTGGTTTTTGTCACTGGTTCCACTCCAGTGTGAATAACAACAACTTTAAACTGGTGTTTGGATCTGGAGTCAAGCTGCTTGTTTCGTCCAGTAAGTCGATTCCCAGCATTTCATCACGTTTAATAATATTATTACTGATGTAAAAATGACCAATAAAATCCAGTTATTTTCATCACAATTTTTTATGAGCTCAAATCTGCTGCAATATTTTTCTCTTAACATTTAAAAAGAATATTTCAAACTAGTAAATATGTTTTTAAAAAAGGAGATATTTGAATTGTTGTTCCTTTTAATTAATTTTTTCAAAGTTATTCATTTGAGATTCAGTTTAATCAGATTGTGCTCAAGTTCAGTTTCACCCTGAACAATTAATATCAATAAATATCTGAACTGAGTCAATAAGGATTTTAATTATGCAATAAAAACAACTGAACAGAAAAACTGAAGATTTAAACTCTGTGAGGAGTTTTTGGTATTTTAATGAGTAAATTAGCATAAAGACGTTTTATGTAATTAAGCAAAAATGATTCAAACTGAGAAACTGACAGCTGATCTCCCTAAAACATGAAGATGGTCCTTTTTGTAATGACAGAGCTGGTTGTGGTAGCAGCTTCAGGCGTGCTGGTTGGGTGATGATCCAACAACGGTGATTGAATATGTAAGTGAAGATGTTTGTTTATTAAAATCATCCAGTTTTAGGAGAGAAAATCTCAATGACAGTTTGGAGAGTTTTCTGAACATAAACTCTTCTGTTTAAGATTCATTTCAAAACCGAGTTCTGCTTTGTACCAGCAGTTTAAGCCCAGCTTCCTTTGTCTTTGCCGAGGACGTCGTCTTTACGTTGCGGTTGGGATGTGTGTTTGGCTGAAGGGAAAATCATAGCAAGGATGAAATACAACAAAAACCAGACGGGACGTTTTCTGAACCAAAACTACCAACGAGTTTTAAAGTTCAACAGAAACAAGGAGAAAATAACGTGATGTGGAAGAACCCGTCACATATCTGATGTTCTGGACCTGCTGGTTCTGGCTGGTTCTGGGAGGTTCTGGCAGAACCAAATCAGAACTGCTGAACTGGATGGACTCGTGTGAACGACGCTTTCTGTCAGTGATGGAACCAAACGGTTTTCATGTTGATATTTTTCCACGTTTTATATTCATGACTTATCCTTCTGTGTGTTTCAGAGGAAGAACGTAGTCCGGAGTACTACAACCTGGGTCCGGATGACCGTGACAACACAGTTTGTCTGGCTACAGGATTTACGAGATACAACGCAACCAAGCTCAAGGATCTCAAAGGCGGGTTCAACGACACATTGCCCAGTCGGATCATAGTGGACGGGAAACCATCAGGCATCTATAACCAGGTGGCCTTTCTAAGTCCAGGAGAGAAATGTGGTAAGCCTGAACCAGTTGAACTGTCCAGCAGTTGAAGCCATGATGTAGGTTCCTGGAATAATTACTGATTTAAAACTAATGACCACCCGTGTTTGTTTCCCAGGAAAGGACACAAATACTTCAGTAACGTGTGACTCCAAGCTGGAACCAGGTAAGTTGAACCCGGCCGAACTCGCCTCTGCTGGTTTTAAAAAGTTTTTCGTCTCGGTTTAATCGTCGTGTCGCCGCTGTTTGCAGATGAGTTGGTGAACCTGGCCACCTTGACCATCTTCGCCCTGAGAGTGATCTTCATGAAGACGGTGGCCTTCAACGTCCTGATGACGCTGCGGCTGTGGCTCAGTCAGTGTGAGTACCGGACCTCCTGACTCACTGAGACGCAAGCAGGACGTTCGCAAATCTGTTCAGATGACCAGCAGTCGGGTGTTGGGAGCCTGCGGTGTTTTCCTCTGTCGTTTAGAGAAATGTTTCACCCAAAGTAACTTCAGGTCTTCATTAATTCAACTTTTATTCTGAAAGTACCACAGGAAGCTCTGAGCTGAACTTTTAGGCCTAGCGGAGGGAAAAATGTGTCAATTTACACAATACCAGATGTTTCATAATGAGAGCCAACGAGTGACCACCGCTGATGATAATTTGCTGATCCAGTTTTGGGTTTTCTGACCCTGTTCTGATTCAGAGAGAAAAGTTCTGTCGTTGAAAAGATAAACAGACATGGAGCCAACACCGCTGTGGACAGCAGAAGTTCTCAGCATCTCCTAATGAACTCAACGCATTAAAAGTTGTTGAAAGTTTAGGCAGAGTTTGGGTCCAGGAGCTGAACCAAGACCTCAGGACTTCCAGGTCCATCAGGACTTTCAGGTCCATCAGAATCAGGTCCATCAGGACTTCCAGGTCCATCAGGATCTGGTCCGTCTGTGATGAACCTCCTTCTGGTCTGAAATGACCTCGATGTAAAACATCCTGTAAAAGCTGAGAAGAAAATTTAAAGCTGGATTCGTGTTTTGGAGACGATTTACTGAAGGACTCATGGCGACAGAATTTAATGCATGTCCCGATCATCTGGACCTCTGGTGTGGAGGACATGTCCAGGTGATTGTCCAGTTATTATCTGAACTCTTTGTTGTTAGCAGCAGATCATAATTCAGCTTCAGATTCTTCTTCTCAGTCACCTCAGTGATTCGGAGTCTTCATATTTACTTCATTGCTCATTAAAGCTGGTTCTGATCAGATGAATTAAAGTATTTTCTCCTGTTTTGTTTTTAGGATTTGGTCAGAACGAAGAAAGCGTCCCGGATGGACCTGATGCTGGAGGAGCTTCGTTCCCTGTAGATAAACATGTTCAGAACATCCTGTTCATAACATGAAGAGAGCTCATATGAAGTTCTGATTGTCTTAAAACCACTTTTTATGTTTTTATTCTGATGAATGAATTATTATTTTATGTTTGTGTAAATATTAGTTACATTTAAAAAAGAAATCTGTTTTTATGACCGACTCTGTGAAACTTCCTCTTTTATTCAAAATAAAAACCAAAAACAAACAGAGAGATGATGGTTTTTATTTTCTGCCCCGATGAGGAGCAATAATCTGACTGCTGATGATAATATTTACATTTTTATATACATGATGTGGGGCACAGATATTGATGTACAGTAATATCCAATAAGAAGATTCTGGAAAGGTTCCAGTAACTCCATCATTCAGTGGAACACGTTTTATAGATTAATTAAACACAAATGGATGTTTTCAAGCCTTTATTTCTGTTAATTATGATGATCTTCTGCTTTTAGCTAATAAAAACACAAAAAAATAAGATTAGAATATTGATTTCAATTCAATGCAATTTATTCCCATAGCGCCAATTCACAACAAATCTTGTCTGAAGGGACTTTATGAATCAAGTCATTTCAGAACAGTCATCCAGTCATTCCAGCTAACCCCAGTTATCGAACGGTGCAGGTTAGTTCAACAGTTTCTATCTGAGGAAAGCCGGCAGAGCACCGAGCCACTGAGCCGCAGCGTTCGCTCCTCCTGGACCAGCATGTGGCGACAGCGGAGAAGAAGAACCGCCCTTTAACAGGAAGAAACCTTCAGCAGAACCAGAACCAACTGGGGGTTCGAGAAGACAGAGCGGAGACACAAAAAGGAAACAGAGGAACTGATCCAGGGGTACTTTCTATGTTAATGAAAAGCAAAAAGGTCATAGAAGGAGAGGGAGAACAATTAGTTATCTCAGCCGATTGCCCTGCCCCTAGGAAGGCTCATAAAAATATTTTAATTTACAAAAACGTGGCCTAAAGGTTGTTGTTTTAAAACAAGAGCCTCATCAGAACCAGATTCTAATCACCTGAATATGACTCCACGTTTTTAATTTCAGCCCAGAGACCTAAACTCCAGTTTAACTTCGGAAAATTCAAATATTTCAACAACAGAAACATAAAGAAAGGAGCACTGGGAAGATCAGCTCAATAAAGACCATAAGTTCTGTTAAATGTTCATATTTTTAACACCCAAACTGTGAAACTTCAGGAGAGGAAGCAGATTAAATCAATCCTTCTGGTCCAGACAGTTCTGGATTTATTCATCAAGAAATCGATCAGTGAGTTTTTCTGATGAGAGTCTGATCTAAATGAGAAGACAAGGTGGGATCTGAGGACAGAACCTTGAGTGTGACCGACTGGGAATTATTTCGACACCAGTAGGGAACTACCACTAATCCAAAGAGCAGGAGGGAAGCACAGTACTAAAGTTCAAGGACATACGTTACTATGTCCAGATATTCTGATTTCTTTTTATTGGGCTTCCAGGTTTAGTGGCGATGAATTCGGGTTTCGGTCAGGTTCAGAACCGAACCAGAGCGGATTTCTCACTCGGATCATTTCGAGATGAACAGAAGTTCCAAACTCCTCCTGCTCCATGCAGATGAAAGTTTCTGCAGGATTATTTCTGAAGCATCCCAAACCGAAGTGCAGCTAATCCAGCTCTGAAGCTCTGAGCTCCGGTAGCAGAAGTTTCAACCTTCTGAGGAGCAGATCTTCAGTAAAACACGGAGCTCCTCCTGGGTGGCGCCCAGCAGCGGTGGCGCTCATCAAATCATCCTCCCGTTCAGAGATCCAGAGCATCAACTGTACACATCTGTAATGTGCTGCGGTGTAACTTTATAGCAATAAACAATAATCTGATCCGAAAGTTTCAAATCTTCATGACTGAAGGAGAAACTTGGACTCATGGTCGTCATCAGCTTGACCAGAAACCTCTGGGAATAACTGGCCAAACTGGAAATGATGCTGGTTTATGACAGCAGACGTGTGATACCAGGCGAGGCTGTTCATCCAGATGTTAATCCAGATGTTTTCAGTCTCTGTTTCTTCTGTTGGATCCAAACTAACAGCTGAAACGGGTCAGATGCAGAATTTCTGCAGTAGCTTAATTACTGTTTGAAACCAGCCAGTGTTCAGCACAGGTGGGGAGTAACTAGTTACATTTACTTGAGTATATTTGGAAATAATCTACTTCTGGCAGTAGTTCTACCGGAGTAATAATCTCATGAAGTGCTGCGGCGCTGACTTGAGAGCAGCTCCTGGCTGCTCCTCTGGAGCAGCAAGCAGCAGAGTTTTAATTCAGAGACACAGGAAGCATGGAGGAGAGAAAGATCTGGAATATTTCATAACCCAGAACCAAGCCGGGTGAAATGTGATTCTGGCTTCAGCCTGATTTGAAAAACGAGCTCCGGTTCCTTTACGGTCAGATCGAGACTGAGCAGTGAAACCATGTCTCCTCAGATGCTTGTCTGCTCAGTGGGACACGGTGCTGTTATCAAGGCTCTATTATTGATCATCTGTTACTGAACATCTATTATTGATCATCTATTACTCAACATCTATTATTGATCATCTGTTACTGAACATCTATTATTGATCATCTGTTACTGAACATCTATTATTGATCATCTGTACTGAACATCTATTATTGAGCATCTATTATTGAACATCTATTATTGATCATCTGTTACTGAACATCTATTATTGATCATCTCTTACTGAACATCTATTATTGATCATCTGTTACTGAACATCTATTATTGATCATCTGTTACTGAACATCTATTATTGAGCATCTATTACTGAACATCTATTATTGATCATCTATTACAGAACATCTATTATTGATCATCTGTTACTGAACATCTATTATTGATCATCTGTTACTGAACATCTATTATTGAGCATCTATTACTGAACATCTAATATTGATCATCTATTACTGAACATCTATTATTGAATTATTGATCATCTATTACTGAACATCTATTATTGATCATCTATTACTGAACATCTATTATTGATCATCTGTTACTGAACATCTATTATTGAGCATCTATTACTGAACATCTATTATTGATCATCTGTTACTGAACATCTATTATTGATCATCTATTACTCAACATCTATTATTGATCATCTATTACTGAACATCTATTATTGATCATCTGTTACTGAACATCTATTATTGATCATCTATTACTGAACATCTATTATTGATCATCTGTTACTGAACATCTATTATTGATCATCTATTACTGAACATCTATTATTGATCATCTATTACTGAACATCTATTATTGATCATCTAATATAACTCAACATCTATTATTGATCATCTATTACTGAACATCTATTATTGATCATCTGTTACTGAACATCTATTATTGATCATCTGTTACTGAACATCTACTATTGATCATCTGTTACTGAACATCTATTATTGATCATCTATTACTGAACATCTATTATTGATCATCTGTTACTGAACATCTATTATTGATCATCTATTACTGAACATCTATTATTGATCATCTGTTACTGAACATCTATTATTGATCATCTATTACTGAACATCTAATATTGATCATCTATTACTGAACATCTATTATTGATCATCTATTACTGAACATCTATTATTGATCATCTGTTACTGAACATCTATTATTGATCATCTGTTACTGAACATCTATTATTGATCATCTATTACTGAACATCTATTATTGATCATCTGTTACTGAACATCTATTATTGATCATCTGTTACTGAACATCTATTATTGATCATCTGTTACTGAACATCTATTATTGATCATCTATTACTGAACATCTAATATTGATCATCTATTACTGAACATCTATTATTGATCATCTGTTACTGAACATCTAATATTGATCATCTATTACTGAACATCTATTATTGAATTATTGATCATCTATTACTGAACATCTATTATTGATCATCTATTACTGAAAATCTATTATTGATCATCTGTTACTGAACATCTATTATTGATCATCTGTTACTGAACATCTATTATTGATCATCTAATATAACTCAACATCTATTATTGATCATCTATTACTGAACATCTATTATTGATCATCTGTTACTGAACATCTATTATTGATCATCTATTACTGAACATCTATTATTGATCATCTATTACTGAACATCTAATATTGATCATCTGTTACTGAACATCTATTATTGATCATCTGTTACTGAACATCTATTATTGATCATCTATTACTGAACATCTATTATTGATCATCTATTACTGGACATCTAGTATTGATCATCTGTTACTGAACATCTATTATTGAGCATCTGTTACTGAACATCTATTATTGAGCATCTATTACTGAACATCTATTATTGATCATCTATTACTGAACATCTAGTATTGATCATCTGTTACTGAACATCTATTATTGATCATCTATTACTGAACATCTACTATTAATCATCTGTTACTGAACATCTATTATTGAGCATCTGTTACTGAACATCTATTATTGATCATCTGTTACTGAACATCTATTATTGAGCATCTATTACTGAACATCTAATATTGATCATCTGTTATTGAACATCTATTATTGATCATCTGTTACTGAACATCTATTATTGATCATCTGTTACTGAACATCTATTATTGATCATCTGTTACTGAACATCTATTATTGATCATCTGTTACTGAACATCTATTATTGATCATCTATTACTGAACATCTAATATTGATCATCTATTACTGAACATCTAATATTGATCATCTGTTACTGAACATCTATTATTGATCATCTATTACTGAACATCTATTATTGATCATCTGTTACTTAACATCTATTATTGATCATCTATTACTGAACATCTATTATTGATCATCTGTTACTGAACATCTATTATTGATCATCTATTACTGAACATCTATTATTGATCATCTGTTACTGAACATCTATTATTGATCATCTGTTACTGAACATCTATTATTGATCATCTATTACTGAACATCTATTATTGATCATCTGTTACTGAACATCTATTATTGATCATCTGTTACTGAACATCTATTATTGATCATCTATTACTCAACATCTATTATTGATCATCTATTACTGAACATCTATTATTGATCATCTATTACTGAACATCTATTATTGAGCATCTATTACTGAACATCTATTATTGATCATCTGTTACTGAACATCTATTATTGATCATCTATTACTGAACATCTATTATTGAATTATTGATCATCTATTACTGAACATCTAATATTGATCATCTGTTGCTGAACATCTATTATTGATCATCTGTTACTGAACATCTATTATTGATCATCTGTTACTGAACATCTAATATTGATCATCTATTACTGAACATCTATTATTGAATTATTGATCATCTATTACTGAACATCTATTATTGATCATCTGTTACTGAACATCTATTATTGATCATCTGTTACTGAACATCTATTATTGATCATCTATTACTCAACATCTATTATTGATCATCTGTTACTGAACATCTATTATTGATCATCTGTTACTGAACATCTAATATTGATCATCTATTACTGAACATCTATTATTGAATTATTGATCATCTATTACTGAACATCTATTATTGATCATCTGTTACTGAACATCTATTATTGATCATCTGTTACTGAACATCTATTATTGATCATCTATTACTGAACATCTATTATTGATCATCTATTACTGAACATCTATTATTGATCATCTATTACTGAACATCTATTATTGATCATCTATTACTGAACATCTATCATTGATCATCTGTTACTGAACATCTATTATTGATCATCTATTACTGAACATCTATTATTGAATTATTGATCATCTATTACTGAACATCTATTATTGATCATCTATTACTGAACATCTATTATTGATCATCTGTTACTGAACATCTAATATTGATCATCTATTACTGAACATCTATCATTGATCATCTGTTACTCAACATCTATTATTGATCATCTATTACTGAACATCTATTATTGATCATCTGTTACTGAACATCTATTATTGATCATCTAATATAACTCAACATCTATTATTGATCATCTATTACTGAACATCTATTATTGATCATCTATTACTGAACATCTATTATTGATCATCTATTACTGAACATCTAATATTGATCATCTATTACTGAACATCTATTATTGATCATCTATTACTGAACATCTACTTTTAATCATCTGTTACTGAACATCTATTATTGATTATCTATTACTCAACATCTATTATTGATCATCTATTACTGAACATCTATTATTGATCATCTATTACTGAACATCTAATATTGATCATCTGTTACTGAACATCTATTATTGATAATCTATTACTGAACATCTATTATTGAGCATCTGTTACTGAACATCTATTATTGAGCATCTATTACTGAACATCTATTATTGATCATCTGTTACTGAACATCTATTATTGATCATCTATTACTGAACATCTATTATTGAATTATTGATCATCTATTACTGAACATCTAATATTGATCATCTGTTACTGAACATCTATTATTGAGCATCTATTACTGAACATCTATTATTGATCATCTATTACTGAACATCTATTATTGAATTATTGATCATCTATTTCTGAACATCTATTATTGATCATCTGTTACTGAACATCTATTATTGAATTATTGATCATCTGTTACTGAACATCTATTATTGATCATCTGTTATTGAACATCTATTATTGAGCATCTATTACTGAACATCTAATATTGATCATCTATTACTGAACATCTATTATTGAATTATTGATCATCTGTTACTGAACATCTATTATTGATCATCTATTACTGAACATCTATTATTGAGCATCTATTACTGAACATCTAATATTGATCATCTATTACTGAACATCTATTATTGAATTATTGATCATCTATTTCTGAACATCTATTATTGATCATCTATTACTGAACATCTATTATTGAGCATCTATTACTCAACATCTATTATTGATCATCTATTACTGAACATCTATTATTGAATTATTGATCATCTGTTACTGAACATCTATTATTGATCATCTATTACTGAACATCTATTATTGAGCATCTATTACTCAACATCTATTATTGATCATCTATTACTGAACATCTATTATTGATCATCTGTTACTGAACATCTATTATTGATCATCTATTACTGAACATCTATTATTGAGCATCTATTACTGAACACCTATTATTGATCATCTGTTACTGAACATCTATTATTGATCATCTATTACTGAACATCTATTATTGAATTATTGATCATCTATTGCTGAACATCTAATATTGATCATCTGTTACTGAACATCTATTATTGAGCATCTATTACTGAACATCTATTATTGATCATCTATTACTGAACATCTATTATTGAATTATTGATCATCTGTTACTGATCATCTATTATTGAGCATCTGTTACTGAACATCTATTATTGATCATCTATTACTCAACATCTATTATTGATCATCTATTACTGAACATCTATTATTGATCATCTATTACTCAACATCTATTATTGATCATCTATTACTGAACATCTATTATTGATCATCTATTACTCAACATCTATTATTGATCATCTATTACTGAACATCTATTATTGACCATCTGTTACTGAACATCTATTATTGATCATCTATTACTGAACATCTAATATTGATCATCTGTTACTGAACATCTATTATTGAGCATCTATTACTGAACATCTATTATTGATCATCTATTACTGAACATCTATTATTGAATTATTGATCATCTATTTCTGAACATCTATTATTGATCATCTGTTACTGAACATCTATTATTGAATTATTGATCATCTGTTACTGAACATCTATTATTGATCATCTATTTCTGAACATCTATTATTGATCATCTGTTACTGAACATCTATTATTGATCATCTGTTACTGAACATCTATTATTGAGCATCTGTTACTGAACATCTATTATTGAGCATCTATTACTGAACATCTAATATTGATCATCTATTACTGAACATCTATTATTGAATTATTGATCATCTATTTCTGAACATCTATTATTGATCATCTATTACTGAACATCTATTATTGATCATCTGTTACTGAACATCTATTATTGATAATCTATTTATGCTTTGGAAGCTCAAAGAGAAGACGACGCGTTTGGATCTTTGGTGTTTTAACTGCTGGAAGTTAAAGTGGGTCCAGGAACCAGCAGTCATGTTTTCGACTCTGGCAGGAAGCTGGAGTACCCAGAGAGGAGAACATGCAGACTCCATGCAGAAAGAGCTCAGGCTGGGATTCAAACCTGAGACCTTCTTGGTGCAAGGCAGCGTTGCTCACCACCGCCTGACCGTCCAGAGTACATCTGGAACCTGGAACTGAGCCTTTGGGTTTCATGCAGCATTTCCTCTGATCCAGTCATGGAGGTGATCTGCCGCTCTGAGCGGTTCTGACTGATGATGCCACTAAACGGCTGGTTTTTGGGAGCTGTTGTTGAGAGTCGGCCATCTTGGAGTCTTTAGATGCAACAAGAAGGATTCAGTTTCCTCTGTGCTTGGCTCGAGGTGAACCAGGATCTCCACTGGGGAGGCAGCGAGGGAGGTGGAGGAGAGCTGGACGTCATCAGCGAAACAATGAATATGAATATTTCATTTACAGGAAATATTGCCCAGGAACCTGGGGGCAGAGCTGACGTCCCGGGGGCCAGAGCCGAAGAGATGAGTGAAACCAGTTGGGGGGGGGATCTATGAGGAATGATGGTGTTGGAGACCAGACCACAGGCTGAACTCAGATCAGAGAGGAGAGAACAATCATCTGTCCAGCATCAGCTGCTGGATGAGATCATGACTGACTTTCATCAGCGTTGCCAAGCAGCTGTTTCTGGCTGCATCCGGATCATTTTCAGGACATTACTACTGCTGAGTTACAGATTAATGTTCAAACTGTTGGCTTTGGGCCAGAACAGAGTCATTATGGAACATTTATTGTTTCTCTTTGTCTTCTTAATATCACTTTTGTCATCTCTTCCGTTTCCCAAAGGGGCCCAGCTGAAGCAAATGCAGCTCAGCTGCTGCTCATGAACACTGAGCCCAATGTTCAGAGAACGGTGTTTCTGCGTCTCACCAGGCCCGGTCGTCTGCCCGCCCTGCAGCCTTGCTGCCTGGAATCTGCTCAGACGCCGCTATGACTCCATGATGAGTGATTTCTTCATCGCTGCACCAGGCAGATGCATCTGTCGTGACAATCCGGCAGTGATAACAGCACCCTGTGTGACTGTTTCCTCCTGACCAGAACAAACAGCGACGGCGTTGACCTGATCTATGCTCTTTATTCTCACACACCTGAATGCTCCTCCTGCTGCACAACAAAAGACGTTTTCTTCCGTTTCTGATTCTGGAAAAATTCTCAATATTAATCTTTATGTCTGAATTGAGGAGATGATGAAAAAATCCTCAAATAAGATGTTTTTGATGTAAATTTCTAAAATAATTGTTTCATATGAGGAGTTCATCTGGTAATATCCTCAGGTCTGGTAATGAGTGAAAACTCTTCATCCTTCAGCTTCCACTAACATGCTGCAGATTCGACCTGATTTTGTTGATTTTGACACATTTTTTCTGCCTGAATCAAACTGATACGAGAGATTAATCTGTAATCTGTGTTTATGATCAGCAGAGCGGCTCGAACTGCAACGAGCTGCTGTTGTTTCTGTGGTTTCCTGTTTGTTCTGCTGCAAAACCTGCAGAGCAGAGAGAAGGTGTGTTTGCTCACAGACAGCTGGCTGTGTGAGGACCTGATGAGCAATAATGCATGAAAATAGGTCATTTCAAGACTTTATGTTGAAATCAATGATGCAGTTTATGATCCTGTGAAACTGCAAACCAAACAGCTTCTGCCTCAATGACTTCTGGTTTAGTACTGGATAAAAAAGGAAAACATTGCTGAAAATATTCTCATTAAAATAAAAGGAAACAAACCAAAGAATCAAATGAAACAGAAATAAAAACACGAGCCAGTTAATATAACAAGCTGCTCATAATATCTATATGGTGACTGAGGAAACGTCTTCCAGCTGCACAGAAACTCCAAATGAAAACAGATCCTTTCAGCTTTCAGCTCACCAGTAGATTCATGATCTCTCTTATTTCTCTGGAAAAATGGTGAAGCAGGGAGAAGTTTATTTTCCAAAATATTAACGAGGATAATAGGTTCATATTCATGAGGCTGGAATGCAGTGATCTGTTGCCATAGTTGCCTGTTTCATGTTTGACTGGTTTAACTGGAAACAAAATACATTAAAAAGTCTATTTAAGGTCAAAAATAATGCAGAGAATTATGATTAATGCATCGTTGAAGGATCATCTGGTATTGAGGTCATAATTCTACTGAGTCATGAAAAGCCTGCAGACATGAAATGAAATCAGATCAAAGAAAGAAATGAATCCTGACGACGTTCCCCCATAAATATTAGAAGATGTAGGAAACGTGTTGGTGCTGGAGATGGCAGCAGCAAGGTCCTGGGTTTGAATCCCAGCCTGCACGGAGGCTGCCTGTTCTCCCTGCAGATGTGTGGCTTCTCCCTGGGTACTCCAGCAGCAGGTGAACTGGTCTCTCAGTTGTGTCCATCAGTGTCTCTGTGTCCCATGATGGGCTGGCGACCTGTCCAGGGTGTCGCTGGGGGTCATGGGGTCATGGGGGGGTCGCTGGTGCTCCAGATGGGCACGCAGGTCGTGACCCTTTGTTAAGGCGCCATGACGTGGGAAGTGAGGGATGGGAGCATCGAGCGGAGCAGCTGACTGGTTGATTTGGCCAGTATTGCCATGGCGTCTACTGGTTCAGGCCGTCTGTGGACGTATCCCTCCCAGTTGGGGCTCATAGACGGCGGCTGAGAAACCGACCCATGGCTTCTCCCTCCTGGACCCGACTCTGCCTGAATGTCCTTACACCACGCAGACTTAAAAGTGCACAAAAGGTTTCGATTATAAAAAGTGTTCGCTGCAAATCCGTGAATCCGCCGAGGGCTGCCAGTCCTTACGACCGACGGCTGCTTCTGTCTTCCGTCCTCATCGAAAGGCTTCTGATGACACCAGTTCGGTTTGCACCCTTGTTTGCGCAGCCGCCTGTCCAGCACCCTGTGACCGTGTTTACCGTAAAAGCAACGAAGCAAAAGCGATTTTAGGCGACCAACTGCTGCTAACAGTAAAGGTTGGTTTGACGTCCGCCATGGTGGCGTGAGCGTGAGGCCGAGGGTCAGTAGACGATGGATGGAAATCATTAATGTTGACACAGTTTCATTGTTGGGCTTCAGGCAGGTTCCTCCTTCATATTCTGGTATTTTGTGGTTTTGAAGCTGAAGTCTGAGAAGCTCTGTTCCAAACTTTTCCTGTATAAACTATTGAAAGCTGGACCTTCCCTGACGTTAACTGGCTGTTGCAGAACTGACCCCCCAGGACGGACAGACAACGTCTTTCTCTTTTAAAGGCTGTGAGATTTAAGAAACTATTCTTACCAAGCATTTTACAAAACTGAAATGATTAATGTTTCTTCTGAAAAGCCTTCCGCGCCCTCATATCGTACCTTTATGGGTTTAAGAGTGGAAACCCGTGAAAGAAACCAGCGGGTTCAACAATAGTTGATGTGTGACAAAATCACTGAGCGTCACTTTTCTTCTGAAAACGTCTTAACTTCCTGAATCTGGACCAAGCCCTCGCTCCCCTGGTTCTCCCTGCCCCGTCCAGGAGAACCTGCCACCGCTCCGCCCTGCTGCTTTAAATTCATGGAACCACCAGCTGAGCAGCCATGCATGCAGCAAAAACCCACTAAGCACAGAAACAGAAACGTTCTTAATCATAGGTTTACCTAACAGTAACGCTGCTATATGCAGAAACCTGAGTGCTGCTGAGCAAGGCAGCAACCAGCATCAGGTCCAACCGACAACCGAAAAATGTTTCACTGACTTCTGTAACAAACCAACAGAAATAGAGCATTTCTGCCAACTGGAAGTAAATGTAGATAAATATCTGAAAAGTGTGGTGTGCTTTTGTAATGAACTCCCTTTACTCTAAGAAGCCCAAATAAAATGGTTGTAATCTGTTACAGTCATAAATTACAGAATTAGAAAATGTTAAATAATCTGAGCTGAACTGCAGATGTTCTGGTTCTGGTCTCAGACGTTCTTCTGAGAACAACCAGCAACATGCGGACTTGATTAATGGTTTCAGTAGAAATAGATTCAAAGATTTTAAACTACAGTCTGGTGTTATAAATCTTTGTGTTTGAGCTCAGTTTGTTCACAAATCCATCTCAGGAAATAACCAACTATCCCCCAGACGCCACCAAAGCTGGACTGAAACACTGTTAGTGCTGGAGATGTTCTGAACAGGAGCAGGGACCCTTAACTCATATTTGCTTAAGACCTCATACCACCTTGGGCCAGCCCTGGGTGGCAGCATCATGCTGTGGGAAGATGGATGGAGCCAAATCAGGTCAATCCTGGAAGAAAAGCTGCAGAAGACCTGAGACTGAACATCCAGCCAGAGATATTATGGATGGTTTAGATCAAAGCACATTCATGGGCTAGAATGGCCTAGTTAAATTCCAGGCCTGAATCCATCTGAGAATCTGTGGCAGGACTTGAAAACTGAAGTTAAGTTTGTCTGTGATAGAAAATCTTAGCAAAATATGTTGAAACTTTTATTTTTAATTCCACAAAATGTGAAAACGTTCAGAGGGTGTGAATACTTTTGCGAAGCTCTGTATGATTTTATCCTCTGAAAGAAGCAGGATGTTGACCTTTATGCAGACGATGCTGTAGATCTTCTCCTGTCTGTCATAGTGGTTCTGCTCAGGAGCAGCCTGGCTCACCGGTACGTTCAGTCGCTTCGCTTCGATAAACAACAAGTCATAAACAAATCACAAGATGCCTCCAAACGTTATTAATTATTCTGATTAAACATACGAAACTAAAACGACAGATAAACACGAGACGAAGGCCTTCAGATGTTCGCTGAGTTTCTCCTCCTGAGCAGAACTGAAGTCAGAGTCGTTGTTTGTGTGGAACCTTGGCCAGCATAAAGCTGGTTCTGGTTCTGGTTCTGTTCTGATGCCTCCTGAGGTTCCACCATCAGTGGTCGTTTGACGAGACGTGGCGTTTCTTAGTTTACTGCATCTGATGCTTGTCTGGTTGCTGACGCTTATTTCTCAGAAAACGGTCGAGAGCTCGGATCGGAACTGACCGCTCTTCGTTTCGGTCCAACTGTGCAACAGTTCCACCGTCATCATGGTCAACGTCCAGCTGGGCCCCGGAGCGGGTCCATATCTAGAGGTCAGAGGTCGCTGGCTAACGTCGAGCTGGGAGACGGAGCTCTGTCAGATTTGGGTTGCATGGCGCTGGTTGCCTTCATTCGCGGTGTTGAGGGCAGGAGTCGGTGCCGCCACACCTTCACCGGATCTTTACAGGTTTACGCTTTCAGACAGTTAAGCAGTGAAAACGTCTGTTTAAAGTTGTGAATAAATTCCTTCTTTAGCAGAATAAATCTTGCTTCTGATCTGAAGCCAGAGATGGAGGTCAACCTTCCCGCCTGCTTTGACACTTTGTCCCAGTTCTGGATGGAAAGCTGCTCAAAGTTCTGACCCAAAAACTCCCGAGTTTCCTGAGGCGGGCGGTTCTGAGCAGGTGGAGGAGGAGGAGGGGATGAAGGCGCGCGCTGCCACTCTGTGGTTTCCTGCTAGAATCCAGGTCCTGGCTGTGAGGCGATGAATCATGATCTGAGGACTGAATGCGTTTCATCACTTCCTGCTTAGAGACTGAATGGAAACTATGGGAGAACCACAGAGTAACACACAGCTGGTGTGTGTGTGTGTGTGTGTGTGTGTGTGTGTGTTAGAGCCACAGATACACCTCCTCCCACTTCCACTCCACCTGTTTTCCACTGGTATTTAGATCATTCATGGCTTCATTATTTCAAGCTTGTTTAATACAAACAGGTTTATTTGAAGAAAACTGCTGAACATATTTCATGTTTTAATATCTCCGTCCGTCCGTTTCACATCATTCCTCGTTGTCTCATCATCAGGAGGAAATCAGCTGTTTAAACTTCATCAGAACAAGGAAATAAAACAGATTTTCTGAGTCTTCATTGAGTTAAAAGATGAGGAGATTCACCTAAGCAGTTACCTTCTCATCGCCATGGTAACAGGAGTTAATCTGAGTCTCATCGATAATATGATATTAGCATCAATATTACGTATAACAGCAACACGTCATCAGCTGAAGCATCGCTACGTTTTTATGAATTTTTTCCTTCCATAAAATCATCTGATGAATGTTGCTCTTCAGTCATTTTTACCAACTGATTTATGACTTTTATTAATTTATTAAAACTATAATTAGGACTGAACTGAACTGGATCTAAAAATGACTGAATGGATTGAATCCAGTCACTAATGAACCTGAACTGAACGTGATTCTTGGACATAAATTACACTGAGCAGCCATAAGCACGTTTAGCGTGCCGCTACATGAGGAGGCTAACCCTCCCAGCGTGATGATGAGCATGTTGACGTCTTAGCCTGGATGCTAACAGTAACCAGGAGGAATGAAGCTCCCAGTGGTCACCAGCTGCCCGGCTTTGGTTTCATGAAGGTTTCTGCTCTGGACTGCAGATGCAGTCAGGGTCAGAAAGAAAGTACACCCCGTTTCGATTCCAGCGTTTATCATTTCTCCATGTCATGTTTCATACTTCAGCTTTACCAACGTTTGTGTTTTGGCTTCATATTTTCTCTAGTAGATAATAACCATATCAAACCGGCCGTGTTATTGTGTCCGATTATTTATACTTTAGAATCGTAGACGTGTTAGAGGGCGTATGTTGATTTTCTCATGACTTTCTCACCATTTACGAACAGCAAGAGTCTGAACTCAGCAAAAGGCCAAGAGATTTTGGAAACGGTCATAAACTGATGGATGAAGTTAGAGATACAGCTGAAGCGAGAGCTTCACAGTCCGATCCTAGTTTAACATCTGCAGGATAAAAGCACTGCAGCTCAGTTTACTGACGAAGCATTTTGTAAAAGTCTTGCTCAGAATCTCGGACGATAAAACAACCAGGAAGCTTTAATGAAACGAAAAAACTGGAGACTTTATGAAACACTTTGTTGAATTTGTTCAAATTGTTTTTATCAGCTTCTTTAAAAACGTTCCTCGCTGTGGGATCAACAAAGCTCGTCTTATCCCAGTCCTGCTGTCATTGTTGAGCCATGACCTCTGACCTCAGCTGAGGCAGTGAGGCCTGCAGAGCTCCAGGTGTTCTGGTTCTTCTGGACCTGCTGGGTGAGTCGCCGATGCTCTCCTGGAGTAAATCTGGTGGGCCGGCCTCTCCTGGAAGGTTCTCCTCTGTTCTCCACGAGGGTCCTGGTTCCGACTGAGGCTCTCTGGAGTCCAGAACCTCAGAGAGGGTTCTGGAAGCCTCTCCTGACTGATGGATGGCACAGAATTTGTTATGTGTTGCTTTGTAAAGATTGTCTGGCCTACTTCATGACGTTCTGCTGGTTCTGTCCAGGTGATGCTTTGATTTCCAGCCTGGATGTGAAGCTGGACCAGTTCATGTGGTCCAGTCCAGTTGAGGATCTTTACTTCTGAACACGAAGCCTGGGTGGTTCTGGAGACGAGGGAAACGTGGGAGACAGTTATGATTATTTTTATTACAAACAGCTGAGCATGACCAGATGCTGAAATGATAAAACTCAGAGTTTCTACAGTTTCTAACATTAAATCTTTTAAACTTGAAGTTTGGTTTCATTAATAAACGTTTCTTCTCTGCTTGAAGGCAGGAAACAACATGCAGACATTTCATTTGACCTTTGAACTTGCTACACGAATGCTGAAGCCGCCCTCCTGGCCCAGAGGGAAGCATCGGGTTCAGACCAACGATGAGTCCGTAGATCGGAGGGCTTCAGCTCCAGGCCTCCAGGTCTGGGTCCCGCAGTTCTCACTCAGGCTCTCCAGGGTCCTGATGACGTTCAGGCCGCTGGTGCAAACCCGGATGGAGACAGAAGGTCAGCAGACATGGAGCACCGCTCACACGTCTTCATCAGAACTTCCAGGAGCTTGATGAGGGTCGGTGTGGCTTCTGCAGATGGTGGTATGCTGCTGTCCTGAATGGTTGGAGAACTGACCCGATTTCTGATGGAAACACGACCTGAAGCATGGAGAGGGCCTCCGCTGTCTGCTGCGACAGCCAGCTCCAGCTGCTGGTTCTGGGTCTCCTTACCACGGACGTCCTTGGATCATCTGGTCTGCATGTTGCTAATGAAATAACGTACATGAACTGGTAGAGATGAGTTTTATGTGGAATATTTTCATTATTTTTAGGCTTCATGAAGATGCAGAAGGTAAACATCCCATCACTGTCCAACACGGACAGAGTCGAGGTCTTCAGGAGTTCCTTACTGGCCTGAAGCAAACCTACATGAACTGGGCCGCTAATGAGGAGAACCCATCACTTTTCATACCAACTTGGTGGAACTGGACCTTAAGGTTGGATAAAGCAGAACGGATTAAATATTCAGTTTTACATTTGGTAAAAGCAGCGATCCAACGTCTCCTGAATGATCCAGCTTCGGTTCTCACCGAAGGAAAAGCGCAGCAGAGCTTCAGGATCTCAGTGGAGCTACTTGAAGACACGAGCTGAGAGTTTCTAGCATCATTCCAACCTTCAGCCCTTAATCTGGATTAAACTGGGTCGTGGGTCAAACGTTCGGCTCCTAAACTGGAAACATTTGCATCAAGCTGCAGGTCTGATCAGTTCTCACTGTTTCCTTTGTGCAATAACTGCAATATGACATTTAACGTTGTCCACTGCACCTGAAGCAATGCATGACTCATTGTTTCATTGATTTTTATTTATTTCTTGTTAAACTTAAAGCATAAGGCATATTATTACATAACATATGAGGATTTGACCTGAAGGCGGATTAAAGATGAAGACAGACATTATTATCATATAAAGTTAAAAAGAAAGTAACTCTGATCAGGAGCCCTGCAGAACACCAAACCCTTCCAGCCTTGGTTAAACTTATTCTCTCATCCAAACACTAAACAACAGAATAACCGTGGATTTTCTACAGTCTGATGGCAAATTATTATCAGATATGATTGAAATTAGAGGTTAAACCTTCATTATTAATATCATTAGTGGATTATAGATGTTATTATTTAGATTCAGATGATAAAAACATTCAGTTTAAAATCAAAACTTTAAAACAGCAAAATTAAATCTAAATGAGGCTTAATCCTGTTTTCAATGAGGAAACGTCACTGAGAGTCTGTTTCTGCATGAAGATTCTCATCTTTATGTTTTATTTTGACAAAATGAGAAAATAATCAGGAGCGAGAGGCCTGAAACACATTTACTGTTGAAATAATCCAGATTATTTTAAGAGAAATGAAATAGAAAAACCCATATGAAGATCATTTTACTGGTGATTTCAAACTGACACACTTCCTGTGGCGGTTCTGATGACTTGTCATGTGTGGGCGTCTGCATCTGCGTTCTGATTGGCTGCTGGAAGATCTTCTGCCTCATTGTTTCCACAGGATGCGGTCGCCCGGTGCGATGAGCTGCGGCGCCACGTCACAGACGAAGGCGGCTGCGGTTTGTGCCTCAAAGCCTGCTGGGACAGGAAGCTGGAGGGGCGGTGCCGGGGGTGGGGGCGGCGCACTTTCAGGTGTGGCCTCAGGATCAGGGTGGGAAAACAGAGCAGACGCCTAGATTAGAAGCAGAGCAGGTCACACACTTCCTGCTGCCTTCTGGCATCAACGAGCAGGTAATAAGGCAACGTGGATGCTCAGGTGCGGCAGCAGGAGCAGGCGGACGCAGCAGCAGCTGCATCATGATGCCGTGCAGCCACAGAAATCCCCCGAGGCCAAAAAGCCGCCAGCATTTAGGCCCAAAGCTCAGCGAGTCTTATTCATCTGCAGGTGGAAAATTCATCGTTACATGATCGAGGCGGAAATTAAATGAACACAAGTTCTGGCAGCAGAAAAAGCACCTTTAAAGGTCATTTCCTGCTTTATGTAATAAATCAATCAATAAATGCAAGAATATTTAATTTAACTTTAGTGATACAAACAAGATCATTCAAAATATAAAAGCTTCTGAGCTATTTTTTTATACATCATTTTATCAATTTATATATTATTTTTATGGATTCAAATAGAATGCAAAGAGGCAGGACACCAAAGCAAGAAGGGTCACACACTGATGGAATATGAAATACACAAAACAACGAGCAAAGAACAAATATACGTACAGTCAGGACATTTCAACATAAATACTGAGTAGTTACTGGAGCTCCAGTCCCAAGGAATGTGCAACTGGAGACTGATTTGAGCGTTAAACAGACTATTTACAGTTACTGACAATAAAATCTGTGCAACAGCAGAGAAATATGATTTAAAATCAGTTAATAACTGCAAATAGCAGCAGGGACGTGAAGCCTTATCGATATTGTTGGGAGCAGTGATGCTTCTCGAGTCTAACATCTGCTGGGAGGAAGGATCTACGATAACGCTCCTTTGTCCGTCTTGGATGAAAGATCAGTTTTCTTTGGAATTCTCTTCTGTTCCAAGGTTTAACTAATAAAAATGCTCTCATCTCCTCTGGATCGGGTTCGTTCTGTTGGACCTTCCCTCCACTCTGCTCTCCAACTCTGCTCCAGCTCAGCTCTCTGAAGGTCCCAGCTCAGCATTCCAGTCTATAGCTGAGGTCTGAACTTTGACTAGGCCATTGAAACACCGGGATTCTTTTCATTCAGTCGTAGGTTTTATTTTATTTATCAGCGTTCAGCTTCAACTAATATTAAAACATCCCAACATCTAGAGCACATGGGTCAAACTCGAGGCCCGCGGGCCGCAACTGGTCCACTGTAACCATTTCTGTGGCCCTCCAGACCTCAGAGGGCCACGGAAATAGAAGTTTTTCTTTATATACTGCAGGATTACATTCATATGAAAAGATGAAATTTCATCTCTAAGAAGTACGAATCGAATGCAGAGACAGCGAACAGGAAGTTTTATCGATTGATTCTGCCAGATCGGCTCTATGAGGACAGTCATGACCCTGATGTGACCTGACAGGAAAATGACCTCGTGCTTTGGTCTCATCTGTCCAAAGGACGACGTTTATTCAGGTCCAGCTTTGCTAACCTCAGTCCCGCTGCCATCTTGTTTCTGGAGGCCATCTTGGTTCAGTGTCACGACCTTTAACCTTTAAGCTGCTAGCTGAGGCCTGTAGAGTCTGAGATGGAGCTTCTGGGGTTTCTGGTCATTTCTCTGAGCTTCATGCTCCGACCTCTGACCTCTGACCGAGGTCTAAATCTTCTGGGACGGTTTGGATATGACCTTTGACCCTTCCCAGGTTGATGGGCAGCAACAGTTGGTGCTCGGAGGTCACGGCTGAAGCCTTTCTACCCTGGCAGTCGGTCCGTTAAACTCATCCTCTCACCAGAGTCGTCTCTAACTGCGTCATCATCAGCCCGCCAGTTGATAGTGAGAACTGTTTGCTAATTTCTGCTGCTTGTTTGTTGGTGCAGGCGGCCGCAGCGGAGGCAGCAGCTGAGGTTAAAGACGTGCAGAGACGAGCTGCAGGCTGCAGCAGCAGCAGCGGCGGCGGCGGCGCTTTGAGGTCAGCCCACAGTGTGACAAACATCCGGCTGCAGACGCAGAAGAAGAAACTCGACCTCAGAAAGTTTCCGACACCGGATGGAAAAAAAAAACCTGCAGCTGAAGCTGCCTGCAAACTTCCAGGAAACAGTCATCATGCATTCAGTTATTAAATATGATAAAATAAACCGGTGAGATCCAGCAGGAGCAGCTGCAGCTGCTCATGATTACACTGAGATGCAGGTCTGTCAACGGGGTTCACAGAGCTTGGTGTCCGCTTGGAGCCAGATTCACTGAAGCAGGGAGGAGTGAAATCTCTCAGTTCAAAGGTCAGACATGAAATAACAGCGGGATGACCTCATGACCTCACCACCACTGAGGCAACCATAATCAGACCAATGAAGCTGAACCTCCAGGCAGCAACGTGGGAGAAAAGAAGTGACTTATGAAACAGCCATAGTTTAGTCATCCAGTGATTCACCTGCTCCAGGTGGACGGAGCGACCTTCGTCTAGCATTTAAAGAGCCGGATTTCAAGAAACATGGGACAAATGCATAACTTAGAAAATATCAATAAACACTGTGGACTGAATTGTGTTTTCATACATAAGAACTGGTTGCTGTCACCCGAGTTTAATTATGTATTTCATTTTTTTCATATTATTTTCTGTTGTTTGTATAAAAGGGGGAAAAAATATAAAACAATGTTATAAAAAATCATCTCCAATCAACCTTCTGCTCATGAGATCCACTGGAAAAACAGAAAACCCAGCAGATGTTTGCAGTCCAGTCATCAAAGCTGCTCATATATGAATTTCTGAATATATTGATGAGTGTGTGATTTGCACTGTGATGGAAACTTTGAAGCACTTCAGAGGGAATTTCATCTAAAACCAGACGTGTTCGGGTCCCTGCAGGTAAAATGAGTTTGAACATGGTTATTGCTGCTTCTGAAGCTGTTTCTGAATTATTAAAGCGCTCACAGAACCGAGGCCGTTTTTAATAAACTCAAAACAAAGAGCAGACTGGACTCGTCCGTCCAGAACAGGAACAGAACCTCAGCAGCTGGAGGCCGAGGCCAGGCGGACTGCAGCCTGGTCACGTCTGCTGGTCATGTGAAAACCTCCAGCCCCTCCGGATGAGTCAGGAGGGTCCGAGCCTCCTGGGTTCTGGTGAAAATGTTCTCGGAATGGATCAGAACCTCTTCTGGAACCGACTGAGAGGGGAACCAGCAGAGGACAGCAGGAGTCTGTCTCCAGTCTGGTGGCAGCTGTAACGCCCTGGTGCTGCCAGCAGGTGGCGCAGCTTCCAGGCGGATCTGCGGGAACGTTCTGGACCTCTTCCTGGGCCCTTCCTGGTTCCCGGCTCTTCTCTGAACGGTTAGTCTCACCTGTCCAGGTGTCCTGGCTGTCCTGGCAACACACCTGCTGCGGGTAATGAGGCCTCTGACTGGGTGCACCAGAAAACTGATCGATCTCATTCAGGCAGTTGAATCATTTTAAGGAGACAGAAATCTGAGCTGTGGATAAAATCCTTATGAAAACTATGTATATATCTACCATGGACCCTAATTTACAGCTGGGGTTGAATAAACTGTAATTATGCTCCATATGCTCCATGGCATTAAACGTTTCACTCTGTGGTTCATATTGTCAGGTTTTAATCATGTTTCTGTTCTGGATCCGAGGTTCATCGTGACTGAAGAATCAGTGACGTTTATGCATCATGTTCTCTGGATTTCCTGCGGACTGAAGTCACTTCCTGTTCAGAGAAACGAGCAGCTTGTTTTTAATGCGCGTGTTTCTGTTTCAGAGAAGCCGTGGCTGATCTCAGGTCACTTTCTGGAAAGGTTAACAGGAACATGTGAGTCTCCGTGGGCGACGCTGCAGTTCAGACTGGAAACAAACCAGTAAGCACGGAATCTAAGAGTCAACGAAACCAGACGACTCGATTCTTCTAAGCTTATTAATTATAAAACACAAACTATTCATAAAACATCCATCAGAACAAATGAAACAGATCAGATTATTTCTCTGTTTTCATGTTTCTAGACATAAACAGATGTTTATTTATTGCGTCCTTTCATGTGAGCTGGTGTCGAACAGACCTGTCAGCAGATGTTCTGACTGGAAACGCTCCAGTTTCCCCTCCTCTGTCTTCTTATCTCATTTATTATTTTCATCAAATTATTTCACTGCAATCTGAAGGCAGCTGCTGGGACTCATGCGTCCTGCAGGTGGCGTCCTTCATGCTGGCTGTTAATCTGTTTTGTGAGGGAACGGCGCCATCATGTGGAGCTTTAATGAACTGCAACACAGCAGAGATGGAAACGATTCAGTTTCTGTTCTTTGGTCTCATTCAGGCTGTTTTTAAGTAAGTAACAAACAAAACAAAACAAAAGCATATATATGTTTATTAATAACCAGAAGAATACTGGAGATGAGGTCAGGATCAGGAGCCTCGTGATGATGTTTGATTTTTACTCCTGAGGAAAAACTTCCGGTTTCTCCACCAACACTGATGTTCCCAAATAAAATCTTCCACAGTTGAGCTTTTCCAGTGTTAATATGATGTTGTTCAGATTGTTTCATGCAGCTGACAATAATATAGTTAGTTTTTGTTATAAATCTGCATTAAAAAGAGGAATAATTGACTTTTGGTGTTTGTTCAAACTGTTCTGCGATGAGGCAGCAGCAGCGAGCCTTGGTTTCTGTTGAACTTCTCCTGGTTTTATCCTGAGCTCAACTGGTTTCTGGGATAGTACAAGTCTTGATGGAAAAGATGAAATAATGCCCAATAAAAGTCTAAACACTCCTTTAAAAACCCTGGGATGAACATACACACGGATCAGGTACATAACCAGCAGAGTAAAACGGGAGAATCCAGCAGTGAGTGAGAGGAGCTGCATCACTGAGAAGGAACCGGCGACTGATTGGTAACAGGGTGCAGCTGAGAGAGGAGACCAGACTGAGCGAGGGAGAGAGAGATGACAGAGCAGTGAGGAAGAGTAACACAAGAACATTTCCAGGATTAAAGGACTGATGTTCCAGCAAGAACTAGAGAAACTCATCCATGTGTTCATCTTTAGTTGCATTGATTACTGCAACAGTGTCTTCACAGGTCTGCCTAAAGAGTCAACCAGACAGCTGCAGCTGATCCAGAACGCTGCTGCTGGCGTTCCCACTAAGACCAGTAAGATAGAGCACATCACCCCAGTTCTAAAGTCCTTCCACTGCCTCCCTGGAGCTCAGAGAATAGACTTTAAAATCCTTCTGCTGGTTTATAAACCACTGAACGGCTTAAAGACCTGCTGTTGTGTCAACCTTCCAGACCAGTCAGGTCTGCTGGTTCTGGTCTGCTCTGCATGGAATGACTGAAAACATCATATTTTCATCTCCAAAGTTCTCCAACTTAACCGTCCACAAGGTTAAACTTCTTTCTGGGTCTTCCAGTTTTTCTTGGTTAGATTCTCGTTGGTAGCTTTGATCTTCGTTCCTGTCTAATTTTAGGTTCCTTCTGCCGTGTGTGTGATCAACTTCCTGTTGATGACGCCTGTTCTCCAGCTGGTTGTCGGTTCCAGTCTTCTGGGACCATCGAGGATCTGAGGAACCCTGGTGATCTTAAAGTTTAACAACCGCGTGATGTCTGTCACTGAATCAGCTCATTATCATCTCCAGAACCTCACCAGGATCACAGGTTTCCTGTCTGAACAGGAAACAGTAAAACTGCTTCCTGTCTTTGTCCTCAGCAGGTCAGCAGAGACTCTGCTCCTCAGATCTGAAACAAAGTGCCTGAAAGCCTGAGATGATCAGAACCTGCTGGTTCTTTAAATGGGACTGAAATCATGACTGATCCAAAGCTGCGGGAAACAGAGAACCGGACTGATGATAATCTGAAGATTAGCTTAAATAATTTAACATTTATTTTCCTTTCATGCAGTGATTTTAACAGTTTGAGTTCTTTTCAATCAAACCTTAAATGTTTCTGTGTTTTGAACGTCTCTCTGATGATGCTGTAGCTAAAGGCCAATCTGGGGACATGTACTGCTCATTAGCTGAAGGCTAAAGATGGTGTTCAGTGTTTGCTTATATTTAATAGATTAATACTTTTTCCTTAATGTTTAACAGTTTTCTAATGAACATATTCAATGATCTTTGCTTTTTGTTGTTTACTTCCTTCAAATCAATCTTTAGCTCTGATGCCATGTAGTTATTTTCTGATGGAGCGCCACCACCACCTAGTGGCCATCTTTGGTACTGAGAAAGTCTGCACGACACAGCAGATCAAGATTAAATCTGAAGGCATCAAACATGTTCAATAAATAACATGTTCAACAAATTCCATTCAGATGTATTATGACATAAAAATAACAATGAAACATGATTATTGAGTGGAAATTAGAGGGTCAATGGATGGAAACATTTAAAATATAGGAAGCAGGGATGAAAAAACTCAGCTCAAAACAATAAACATTTTAAAAAATACCAAAACACAATATTTTCATATTTTTTATGCCTGTGCGATGGAAACCCAGGGAGAACAGTCAACAGGATGCAGAGCAGCTAAAGGAGAGTCTAAGCTGGAGACTGAAGGTAGAATTATTAACGAAGGAAATTTGAACCAATCCATAAATGATCCAGGAAGAGATGAAATTATAAACAGAAAAATAAACTGAATAAATCAAGAGAAATACAGAAAAACTGACCAGTCCAAGCGGAGCTAAACCTAAAATGACCTGAATAGAAACACAAGTAAGAACCGAAACACAAATCATTGTGACAGCTGGACCGTTCCAGGAAAGTCCAGCTTGTTAAGACGGGGCTGTCCGACTCCTGTCTTCAGGGACGGTCGTCCTGCATGTGTCCCTGCTCCAACAGAACTGACTGAAAAGCTGCTCAGCGTGTCCTGGAGATCTGCAGGAAGCTGCCATCATTTGGTTCTGGTGTCCTGAAGCAGGGAAACATCTACGTCTGCAGGACATGGACACAGAGGACAGGAGTTGGACACTGAAAAAGTTCAATTAAAAACACAAATATGTTTTAAAAGACATCTTTGATCTAAAAGTAAAAACTACACTTTTCAGAAATATGTAAAAGAACAGATATTTGATGTTTATTTGGCTGAGACTTTATTGATTAGCTGATATGTTCATCTGCAGTTGTTGGACAGAAAAGACTGAATTATTCAGAAGAAAGCGTCTCCAGATGATGAACAGATCACGTCTGTGGACCCAGATTCTCAGCCGTCCCTCTGAGCAGAGCCAGAGTGTTGGGTTTCATCTGGAGGGCAGCGGTTGAGCTATGAGGCCTGGATTAACGCAGAGGATGAAACCTGCCGAGGACCACGGAGACACGGTGCTGGCAGCAGCGTGGAGTCATCTGGAGAGGTGATCGGTGCTTCCCTCTGGTCCGTCCCAGACATCCGGAGCTCAGAGGCCGTCAAGCTTCTCGTCTCAGACGTTGAAAGATTAAAGATGAACCAGCTCAATGAAATATTTAGGTCTGAAAGCAGAAATGATCTGAAACAGGCTGTTTGCTGCACCTGCTTCACTAACATAGCAGGTAGAGTTATGACTGCATTAAATATTAATATGCATTAGTAGGAATTATGTTCACCAAAAATGCCACAAAAAGGTAACATTAATATATATAAATGGGTAAAACTGGACAAGCGAGGATGCAACAGTGAAAAGATCATTTCCAGAAAACCTGTGGCTGTGGGAGAATGTTCCACTTTCCTCAGGATCAACCTTCGTCCACATGATGGCGCCGTTGTTCCATGAAGAAGCCAGCTGACGCCTGCTCACAGCAGCGTGGAGGGTGAGCTTTCTGCGCACACACTGTGGGCCTCAGCGCAGCGGGGAGCAGCCGAGTCTCTCAGAGCTGCAGACGTCTGATGCACTTTGACCTCCAGGCCTGAGTCAAATAAATATTTCACATTAACAATAATTTTATGTAGTTTAATAAACACTTTATTTTCAATAATTTCCTACATGCCTTGAAATTCTTGCTAATTTCTCACCATTGAAAATTTGATAAAAAGCATATAAAGTCTTCTTTCCATCTGATTTTATACAAGTTTTTTCTTCCTGAAATCAATCTGATTATGAGTGAAAGCCGATCTGCACACGACTGGCTTCTAGTACCAGTTCAGGCTGCAATGACCGAGGATTGTGACGGTGCATTCAGAGTCACTGAAGATAAAAGGCAAATCAAGATACCCAGGATCTCATGGTTGGTGCTTAGCTGGACCCAGATCAGCAGCGGAGACGTAAAATGAAATAAAGGATGTTTAATTAAAGCACAACGAGGACAGGACATGGAACCAGCATGAGAGAAACAGAAGAACCCAGCAGAGAGCCAGAGGAGACGTGAGCAGTGACGTCAGAAGCAGGTCAGACGGATCTGGGGATGTGGAGAAACAGGGAGACTCAGGAAAAGAGACACGGAGGGACGAACGTGCTGAAGAACCTAAATGCAGAAAAAAGCCTCAGAAATAAGGAGGAGGCTGAACACGGAGAGATGAACTGAGATCACCTGAACAATAATGAACACCGAAATAAACTGGAACTGGAAAAAGCATAAAATTACGAATAAAACCCGGAAATGATCAGAACGTCAGGCATCACTAAATGTCTTTATGGATTTTAATGATCAGTGAGGCCTAAAGGAAGATGAATTTTAAATTAAAAAATCTAAAGTGACTTTCTCACCACACTGATCACAATCTGCTCTCAGATTGGTTTGCAGATCTGTTGAGCTGCGTTTACCCAGCTGGTCTTGACTGCGTGGTTGTTCCTTCTGCTAACAAAATGCGACGTCTACTTCTGACGCATGGCTCACATCAACGACGGAAAAGTCGGATAAAATGCGACCGTTCAGACTGCAGACGCTTTTTTTGGGGGGTGGGGGGTCGTAATTGGGCCGTTCAGACTGGCGTGAAAAAGTTGGATATGTGTTGCATTTCCCTGCTGAGTGAACGCAGCCTCAGCTTAGTGCCTGAGGCCTCGCTGGCAGGCGGGAGTCAAACCAACAACCCGCCAGCTGGCAGCAAGCCTCCCACTGTTCCACAGACTCCCATCTTCAGTGGTTACCTGGAGGTTCATTTATACCATCACCATCTAAAGACCAGGGTTCAAAGGTGAGCTTCATGAACTCATTATTGTATCTTAATAAGTTGCAAACATCCAGCTGCACTTTCAGCATCAAACTATGACTGAATGTTGAAAGGAAGCAGATAAAATATTTACAAAATTCCTGAAATCTAGAAAAACCCTCTTTGACCAAAACTTTTCAACATCATTAGAAAATTGCTGACTTCTCTGAAAATTTGTTCTGGATCAAACTAAAATGTTATTGTTCTTTGGATAAAGTAGGTTTGACTTTTATAAATGAGATTTAAGGAAAATGTCAGGAGCTGAAGCTGTGGATATTTTCCTGAATGATGAGATGATGAACTTCCAGCTGCAGCTTTTCTTCCCTTAACACCAAAACTAAAAAGCAGCAGCATGTGATCAGGAGCTGTGGTTTGTGGGCTCTCTTCTCTCTGAACCTGAGTCTGGTGTCTGTGGTCAGGTTTTTGTACAGCCTCCTCGACTCTTTGCACCACTGTGTTTCTAGAGCGCAGTAGTAGAGAGCTGAGTCTGCCAGGGTCGGTGCTTCTATCTTCAGTTCAGTCGATGTATCTGTCGTTACTGATCCGTAATGATTGTTGGGGATGAACTCATCCTTACTTCTGGATTTTGCTCCTTTCCACAGCAGGAACTGAGGAGCTTCAACCTCAGACATTTGTTTGTACCAGTGAAGGTCAGGTAACCCCGATGTTGTCTCATAGCTACAGCTGAGTGAGACAGGTTGTCCCTCTGTCCCTCTGACTTCATCTTCAACAGCAGAGATTTTGTCTTGAGCTGTTAGTCCTGGAAAAGGGGACAAAAGGAAGCTGTTAGATCAAAAAGCTGATTCCCCTTCAACCAGAGCAAAGACAGCAGGAAGCAGTGAACTCAGCCTGGATCAGAGGTTAATGCAGCAGCTGGAACTAAACTAGAATCCCTTCATCTTAAACTCACCTCTAATGAGAGACAGAAGCACAAGGAGGGAAAGCAACATGTCTTTGGAGTTCTGAGAGCCTCACAGCAGATGAACAATGTTCTTCCACTGCAGGAGTAGGAGGAAGAAACGATGCCATTGGATGAGCTGAAGCTCAGTGGGCGGGGCCACTTCAACTCAACCAATCAGAGAGTTTTTTGCTTCCACTGCAGCTCTGTCTCTGATTTACTGCTTCATGTCTCTGTTGTCTTTGTCTTCAGTCCAATGACTCAACAGTCAGTGGTTCAGCAGTAGTGAGGCCCTCTAGTGGATGTTGTGGAGTACTGCAGGTTTTTGTACAGAGTTCTGGTGTTTCCTGTCACTGTGGGCCTCACAGCGCAGTAGTACACAGCAGAGTCTGGCACTGCAGCAGAGGAGATCAGCAGCTCCATCTGGGTTTGATCATCACTCACTCTGAAGGAGAAACCAGGAACTGGATCCTGGAGTTTTAGTCCTGCTCCAGTGTGAGAGATCAGGAACTGTGGAGGTTTTCCAGGATGTTGTCGATACCAGAAGAGGTAATGATTCGTAGCTTGTCTTGAATACTTATAGGACAGAGTAACATTGCTGCCTTCTACACTGAACACTTCCTTGTCACGAGGAGTAAGTTGATCACAGCTGACACCTGAAAGAAGAAATATTTGTTAGTCATTCACACATTTTACCGGTTTAAGGCATCTAGATCCAATCTGACCTGTTAGCAGTGAGGCGATGAGCAGAGACAGACCATAATAGTCCATGTTGACCAGAGCTGATGTTGGTGAGCTGAACTGAGTTGAAGGAGGAAGTTTGTGTCTCTTCTAGAGTTCAGGAGCAGCTCAGCTCCTCCCTGAAGCTGAAAGCTCCTCTTCCTCCTGGTTAACCTACTGTAACGCTGTAAAGCTCACGACCACACTGGTACTGGGGATTCCACAGTGCTTGTTAGATAAAACACTCTTCACTAACCTTACAAGCCCCCAGTTGAATGGCTGCTGTCTTACCAGAGCAGAGTTCATTCAGTCCGCTACGTTACTTTGAGTTAGGGAGATAAATATATAGAGCCCATCTCAGTCCATGGGTCCATCTGCAAACACGCTTCTCCCACAACGCTCCACAGGGCGCCGTAGCGCATACTTGAGACATCACTAAACAGTATTTCAGTCTGACTTAAAGGGACACCACACAGTTGTGAATGTTACAAAACAAATAATGACATGAAACTCTGAAATGGACAGATGTATGTTATCAGATTGATATAAATCAATCTTGTTGTGACTCTGTACTGTCACTGATATCAGAACTGTTAGCTGGTCAGAGAAGACAGGGTTCTATCCTTCTGTCATTCACAAAGCTTTTTATAAGTTATTGAACAGAATCAGAATGTTTTGGGGGGTTTGTCCAAGGAGGTATACTCATATTTGTAGGCGATGGAGCAGATGGAGGAGGGAGAGGAAGCAGAAGTGAGGCAGTAGGTCCAGTGCTTTTTTATCTAAGGTTAAGAAAACAGCCACACAAGTCACCTCTACTGAGCCTGTATCTCACCAATACTAGATCTCTGGTGCACAAAACGGACGACTCCCTTGGTATCACTATGTTTGTCTGCTGTGCTCTGATGATCACGGAAACCTGCCTTCATCTGGGTATACCCAATGGTAGCATTCTGCTAACAGGCTGCACTCTGCTCTGCTTTGACAGGACTGGACTCTGGTAAGAGCAGAGAAGGGCAGCTCTGTTTTTACGTGGATGAGAACTGATGTAACAATGGGACTGTTACAGATAAACACCGTTCCCCTGAACTCAACTACACGTCTGTAATATGCCTGTTGACATTATGAATGTTTTTGTATTTTAGTGCTCTCATCTATTGTTTATTTTGTTTTCCTATTGGTTTGTTGTACGTCATGTCATGTGACATGTCTAATTGAATGCACCTGTGTTAAATAAAAGGTATGTGCTCCTTCAAATGAAGTGGAGGAACAACACAGAGCTAAATTATGTGTTATGTGTGTCACATTTAATGCTGCACCAAAAGTGAATCTGCAAACAGGTTATGGGCCCACACAGCTGTGTGATCAGTGTGGAGATCAATAACAAACAGGTGAATGTCACAATGGCCAGTGTGCACCTGCTCTTTAAGTGAATAAGGAACATGAACAAAAGAGAAAAGGACAGGGCATATAGTTGCTGGTCAAAACTTCTTTTTGATGGAGACGAGAAAAACTACGAATTATGGGAAACAAAGTTTTTAGGACATCTTCAATTACAAGGGCTGAAGGACACAATTTTAACAAGTCCTACCGATGAGGAAGATGGAGACACAATGAAAAACGCCGACACTTATTCAGTTTTTAGATGACAAGAGTTTGTCACTTATCATACATGATGCGGCAGACGATAAGCATGTGGCGCTTCGAGTCCTGAGTGAACACTAGGCCGGTAAAGGGAAGCCCAGGGTGATCAGTCTATATACTGAGCTGACTTCACTGCAGAAATCGACCAGTGAGTCGGTAACTGAGTACATCAGAGCTGAGGCCGCGATCACCGCATTAAGCGCAGGTGAGGATTTGAGTGATGGACTTTTGATTGCCAGGTTCTGATGGGGCTTCACGAGACATTTAAACTATTTGCTATTTATATCACTCAAAGTGAAGATGCTGATAAATTGACTTTTGCAGAGTTTAAGACTAAACTCAGAAGCTACGAAGACACTGAAAATATGTGTGCGAGTGTATCTGAAGACAATGTAATGAAAGCTAAGGCACATTCTGGCACAAAACACGTAACCTACAAGTGCAAATGATGCTGGGGGTGGAAGTTCTGAGATCGTGTGCTTTAAATGTGGGATGACAGGCCACCTAAGCAGAAGCTGCCAGCGGAAACAGCGGTGCAGTCAATGTAAGAATAACACCTGCAGCAACAGAAGCTGTAGCGGAGAAGGAAGCGGGAAAACACAAGTAAATTTCCCTGATGTTAGTTTCAGAGCAGCAGCAGGAAAGAAAGCCTCTCAGCCTGAGGGATCATTGTTAGGATCAGTCCTTCAGGAGGATCAGAGGAGATAAGGCCACACATGATCAGCCCAAATAAACAGACTGATGGTGAGAGCAGATTATAGTTTGGTTCCAGAAGCTGCACCTCATGTTAATGTAGCCTGATTTATGAGGATCCCTAGTGGATGTTGTGGAGTACTGCAGGTTTTTGTACAGAGTTCTGGTGTTTCCTGTCACTGTGGGCCGCAGAGCGCAGTAGTACACAGCAGAGTCTGACAGATGGAGATCCTGGATCGTCAGATCAAAAGCTGAGTTGTTGACCTTTGCGTCAAATCTGTCATTGTTGAACTCTGGAGCTTTTTCTCTTATTTTAGCGTATTCTTTCAACATGTACTTTGGGAAGCTGTTTTCTTCTTGTTTGTACCAGAGCAAAGTATAAGATGTACCACTGGCTTTAAAAGTACATCCCAGAGTCACCGAGTCCTCTGCAGCAGCAACAATTTCTCCTTCTGGCTGCTTCACTGAGTCTCCTTTACACTCTGGGGAAGAACAGAACATGCAGAGGAAGAGAGGAATCAATAAAGATGACTGATTCAAGGAGAACAATCAGCAGCTCTAAAGACTTCTAGTCCATGTAGAATAGATGCCATTTTCACTGATCATTGCCACTTTGAACCATATCAGCTGCTTTTCCAAGGTAACCAATGATCAGCAGCAGCAATGATCTGCTCTGATGTTCTGGAGAATGAACATGAAAAGCTCTTCATGGAGAGCTCAGTCATGTGTTCCAGTGTTGGAAGAGGAAACATGTTGAGCTTTCTATCTTACCAGAGAAAAGAGCAGCCAGAATAATCCACAGCCAATGTTCCATCTGTCCAACCAGGTTGAAATCAGCAGGAGGAAGCAGCTGCTGTTCAGCATTCAGTCTGACTCTTGTTCTCTTCACAGCACCACTTCTTATTGACACAATGCTGGAGCCCAGAGCACAAGGAGAGCACCGCCTGCTGGATCATGGCGCCCTCTGGTGGAGGGAAAAGGCTGACTTCTGAAGAGGGGAGATGGCTTCAGGTTCAGTTCGTGTTCTTTGCTCCTGGTCTCACAACTCTGCTTTGTTCCCTCCACTCCTATTTCTCTAATAACTAACAAACACACTGATTCAGTATTCCTGTCTATTAATGTGGGCATTATTTTGTGATAAAATATCAGTGTTTGTCATATCGTAGTTTTATGATTTTATACTTACATTTCAAATCGGAAGCAGCTGGGCTGTCTCCATTGATACTAAATATTAATACGTAAGTATTTTCCACGAGCCTCATAGTGTTTTATAAATTGGAGACAATAACTGATCAGCTCCTCTGTGATGTTTAAAGGTTAATAATCAGGTTTTAACTATCAATTTTATTTTTATTCTTCCCTGTACATTAAACTAAATCTGGTCGATTAATCTGAAGATATTTTTTCCAACCTTTTTAACTTCACTAAGAAAGCTAAAAACAACATATTTATATGACAGTCTCCCACTTTCACTGAAACAAATATGTTTCTCTGAGAAATGTTAATCACAGTTTATTTTTTTAAGCGTTCTCCTCACATAGAACATTCTCAGTACCATCACTATCACCAGGACCTGGAGTACAGTGAATGATTATAGTTACATTTTATACATGGGCCTCATCATGTCAGGTTCTAAAACTCAACACCAGAACCCCAAATGAAGCAGAGGATTTACTTGACACTAAATGCTGAGGTTATTAAAAGGAGGAAACATTGAATACCATAGTCATGATTGTTCAAAGTGACGCTAGTACAAAAAAATAATTACAGACACAGGAGTGAAAAGTTTGAAATGATTTATTGAATGGAGAAAAGATCTTTCTGGATCTGCAAGCCAGGAACAGGTCCGGACGAGAAGACAGGGTGTGATGATTAAAGGTTGCCAAAGAAAGTTCCACAAAGAGATGGAGGTTGGGTTGTTACTTTCGATGAAGGAGTTGTGACCGAGAGGGGGCACAGAGTATCCCCAGAACAGGGGGTTGGCTGTTTGTTGGGTGAGATGGTGGTTTGTGTTTGTGGTTCAGTCTGTTTTCCTTTGAAGGAGAGGAGGTACCGTTGGAAGGTGGACGGGCAGGTGAGTCGGAGAGGATCTTCAGTTGGGCGTCTGGAGCAGTGAGGATGTCGAGATGCTGGGAGAGCGACCCTGAGAGTTGCCAAGTCAGCATGGAAGCTGAACACCAAAACTTTGGGAGGAACCTTCAGAGAGGTAATCTATCAGGAGGAAGAACCACACTGGTAAGTTCTAGGAAAGTACCCCTTAGAGGCTCAGTGGGAGCAGCCATACCACTAGTCATAGTTAACCATCTGGCATCTGTCTCAGGAAATCCACTCCTCTAAATACTGCTCCTTGATGAGGTTAATTGACACCACCTGGGAGCTGCACCTGCCAATCACACCCTGTGAAGAGGAGGAGGAGAAAGCAGAACCCAAACAAACAGCACACCAGTCTGAGGATACAACAAACACACCATACTATACAATACCATACCATCCTGTGACGTACCATATTGTACCACACCATGTCATACCACACCATACCATGCCAAGTAATAAGCTGATGGTGTTTCATGCTCTAACTGTGATGTGCATCCAAAACAAATAGAAATTGCTCTTCCTATCAAACAAGATAAGAAGCGCTTCTCAAGACTATATATGACTTGTCAGACTAAACATGGCAACTTTCATGAGTTCTGTTGACATGAGAAATCCTGACTGACAGCCCTGACTGATGGGGGAGGTCATTGATTTGACCTGAACAGTGATCTTCTTCAAGTCTTGAAGATGATTATTGTTCATACTCTGTTAGACCAAGATCTCCTGCACTATTCTGGATGGTGCCACCATCATTCACATGCTAAGTCAAACCTCTGTAGAGACTTTCAGCAACTAAACCAAACAGATATTCATTCCATTTTTAGTCAGAGAACCCAGAGATGGTCTCACGTTTTGGCCAGTACTTCCCAGAGCTTCTCAAAGCTGCTACATGGATGCACAGATTTTTTTCTCGGTGATCAGCTCGACCAAGCTGAATTGGATTGTTGCCTTTTGCCTCACAGTAAGAAGGTCCTCAGCTGTAATGTCATTCTCACTCCATCTGCACGGACTTTGACGTTCTCCCCTGGCGTGCACATGTGCTCTCTCAGTACTCAGGTTTCCTGCCACACTCAGCATGCATGCCAGGTGAACTAAGAGCCCTAAAATTCCCATAGGAGCTAGTGTGTCTGTGTCTGGTTGTTTGACCTGTTGTCCTGCTGTAAACTGGAAGCCTTCCCAGGATGCCTTCCTCTCGCCATTGGCCACTGAACAGAGGCACCAAGCCAACTTCGATTTTGCAAAGAATAAATGGTTGGATCCATGATTGCCTTTGTTCAGAAGCTCTGCTGATATGGCTTGTGAACAATGATAAACAACTTGTCACAGATGACAGAGAAGTCATGAGTAAGGCTTCATTCCTGGGCGACCTCCTTTATGCACAAAGTAGCTGATGGTTACCTGTTTCTATAGGTTGCTGATGCAGCAAGAAAGGACCATCAGAAATGAGTGACTCAATGAGTTCATGGTAATGGCGTGGTTCTGGCTGTAGCAGTATCTCAGGCCTTAAAGCCAGAATAAGAGCTTTAGTTCCCCAGTAAAACAGAAAAAGAACTTTGGATACCTACAACTCATGAACTCACAGCATGGACAGGGCCTGAGAAAACACATGCAATGTTCCATGCACTGATGGGTGGTGCCAAAGGCTCCAAGGGCTGTTTGGGGTGTGTTTTCCCAGCTTAGTCATGTGCTGTTGAAACTTTCTGCCCTAGATGGCATGCCACAGAAGGTAATGGCCTCAATAGAGAGGTTTATTAAACTATCACATGGACAGGCATGGACACTGTAAGGCAAAAGTTGCTTTTAAAGATGCCTATTTCAAACTAAAGTCTCCATGTTTCCAGACAGACAATGACCTGGAAAACCTTCTGAAGGTTCCTCATCAGTCATGTGATTGCCAGGTGTAAAACGAGAAGGTGACCGCTGGAGATAGGCACCAGCTCCCCATGACCCTGCAAGGATAAGCGGTTTAGACAAAGGACGTAGGGAGGGATGGTTGGATGGTAAGAAGGTAAACTGGAGTATTAAACAGTTTATTCATGATCTTTGAAATATTGTGTCTCTTTAACTCAGTCACACACAGAAGATATTTTAGGTTCTAGAGATTTGGACCACTCCAAGCACTGAAAATCAGACTACTTCTCACTGAACCACAAGAGTAGTTTTAACCCGTCATGGTAAACATGTTTACATGTCTTCATGTGCAAAGCACAAGTACCAATGGCAGCAGAGTTTTCCTACAGCATGATGATACTACCACCGTGCTTGGCCTCAGGTGCTGTAGCTGTCAGCTTCCACTGCAGCGCTGTCTCTGATTTACTGCTTCGTGTCTCTGTTGTTTTAGCAGTGTGTGAGTCCCTCTAGTGGATGTTGTGGAGTACTGCAGGTTTTTGTACAGAGTTCTGGTGTTTCCTGTCACTGTGGGCTTCACAGCACAGTAGTACACAGCAGAGTCTGACAGATGGAGATCCTGGATCCTCAGATTAAAAGCTGAGTTGTTGACCTTTGCATCAAATCTGTCGTTGTTGAACTCTGGAGCTTTATCTCTTGTTTTAACATACTCTTTCAGCATGTAGTGTGGGAAACTCTTTTCTTCTTGTTTATACCAGAACAAGGCATCACCTGTACCACTGGCTTTAAAAGTACAACCCAGAGTCACCGAGTCCTCTGCAGCAGCAACAACTTGTCCTTCTGGCTGCTTCACTGAGTCTCCTTTACACTCTGGGGAAGAACAGAACATGCAGAGGAAGAGAGGAATCAATAAAGATGACTGATTCAAGGAGAACAATCAGCAGCTCTAAAGACTTCTAGTCCATGTAGAATAGATGCCATTTTCACTGATCATTGCCACTTTGAACCATATCAGCTGCTTTTCCAAGGTAACCAATGATCAGCAGCAGCAATGATCTGCTCTGATGTTCTGGAGAATGAACATGAAAAGCTCTTCATGGAGAGCTCAGTCATGTGTTCCAGTGTTGGAAGAGGAAACATGTTGAGCTTTCTATCTTACCAGAGAAAAGAGCAGCCAGAATAATCCACAGCCAATGTTCCATCTGTCCAACCAGGTTGAAATCAGCAGGAGGAAGCAGCTGCTGTTCAGCATTCAGTCTGACTCTTGTTCTCTTCACAGCACCACTTCTTATTGACACAATGCTGGAGCCCAGAGCACAAGGAGAGCTCCGCCTGCTGGATCATGGCGCCCTCTAGTGGAGGGAAACGGTTGAGTTGAGCAGAGAGGAGGAAAGGCTTCCAGCAGCTGGTCAGTGGGTCACATGTTCAGGGCCAGAGTGGGACTCATTTTAAGCCTAACAAGAGTTAATAGCAGCAGTAGTTCCATCTATCCATAAATCCATTCTCTTTTACTTAATTTGGGGTCATCAGCAGAAGCCCAAGAGTAGCCCACATATCAGCCCAGAGCCCCAGAAGTCCCTCCCACCCCCACCAATGATGCATCTGAGTTACAGTCAATAGCAGATAATGAGGCGTTACATAACTGTCATTTTCTTTCTTGGAACACGTAATGTACAGACTAATTGAAGGACTGTTCCTATGATGTAATTAAGTAAATGTCATCCTTTTAGACTGATTTATTAGTGGGATTAATTTCTATCTCTGTTCAGGTTTTATCATCACATAATCAACCTGACTGAATCCTGAGAAACTGTGTCAGAAAAAAAAACTGTTTGAGGCCCTCCAGTGGATGTTGTGGAGTACTGCAGGTTTTTGTACAGAGTTCTGGTGTTTCCTGTCACTGTGGGCCTCACAGCGCAGTAGTACACAGCAGAGTCTGGCACTGCAGCAGAGGAGATCAGCAGCTCCATCTGGGTTTTATCATCACTCACTTTGAAGGAGAAACCAGGGACTGACGTTGACATCAGTGTTCCTGTTCCTGAATGAGAGATCAGGAACTGTGGAGGCTTTCCAGGATATTGTCGATACCAGAAAAAATAATCATCATAAACAGCAGTTTTAGAGTAACTATAGGGCACAGTCACAGAACTGTCCTTCATGCTGAACTGCTCAGTCTTTGCTGCAGTGAGTTGTTGACAGTTTACACCTGAGGGAAGAAAAAATCTCAATTAACCAAACATCAGACATGAAATCCAGACGTTGTTCTCTGAAAGACTCCAACCAACCTGATCCCCTGAGCAGAAGCAGCAGAGTGAGTCCAGATGTGAGCAGAGGCAGCATGTTGACCAGAGCTGATGTTGGTGAGCTGAACTGAGTTGAAGGAGGAAGTTTGTGTCTCTTCTAGAGTTCAGGAGCAGCTCAGCTCCTCCCTGAAGCTGAAAGCTCCTCTTCCTCCTGGTTGACAGCCTCACAGCTTCAGCTGCTTTGAAAGTACTGAACAACAAACAGTGAGACTTGGTTTCTCTATAACCAACTGCTGAGAAGCCCATTATTAATATAAACACATTAATATATAATATATAACTATATATAACTATAATATATAGTTGAAGTTTAGTATTTATTCTAAATTGAATTCCTTTAAAAAATGAAATTGAAAACAGCATTTTATAAAACTAAATCAATGAAATGAGATTTGATTTGACTGTAGTTTGACTTTCATAAGAAAAATGTGATGACTGACCAATAAAAAGATGTGGACACCGAGTTCCTGACCAGTCTTAAAGAACTTTCTGCTGGTGCCTCTAAAGCCAGTTTCAGAAAAACACTTCTGAAAGTCCCAACTCTGATCCACATCCAGTCCATGGACATTATTAGAGCTTTCCAAGCCTCTATATTTTCAACAATTATATCTATATTTGGTTCTATATTATCAGTGAAGACATGCATTTTTCATAAAGAACCAAATATTTGAGTAAAATTAACCAAAATACAAGTTAACAATGAGCTTTAAGAAAATGGGACATTTTAGAACATTTTTAGGGCTATTTTATGCAGCTCAGTGGCAAGAAAGGGAAGGAAAAATACCCATAAAAACGTAAAGCCCACCTTATTGGACTATCGTTGATTAAAACATTCACTGGAATGAAGCTTTAATTGTCCAGCCTCTTGTTAGTTTTAGATGCACCAATCTCACAGGGCCTGTTCTGTTCTTTAGTCCTGCCAAAGACCTTGTCAGGTGATTTCCATCCCTTCCCCATCCATCTTGACTCTCAACATCTTACCCTGGTTGTAGTGAAGAGTGGTGATGATCATAAAAGAGGTAGGATGACTTGGTCTGGAAGTGTTTTTCTCTGGCCTGGTGTTTCTCCACAGTCATAATTTGCAGTTTGTGCCATAAGATGAGAATCATGTTCTAATGTACCTCAGCTGGGCTCATGCCTGTGGCAGCACTTTGGCTCCATAACACATCAGCACCAGGTGTTTATCAGGATGTTTCCCAATGTGTTACACAGTTTGCATGGCCTGTTGAGCAGAGCTCTTCACCTGGAGGTAATGAGGACTGATAGTAATGTGGAAAAAGCCATACTCAGTACTGTTTGAGGTCCTAAAACTCAGCAGATGTGAAGTATGTGGCATTGCCACCCACCAGCTCCAGAGGTGTTGCCCACCACAGGAGATTATGAACATGCTGCCAGGGTTCTTCTGGTAAAACTGTGGTTGGAAGTGGCTCTCGTTTCTGAGTGGATCTATCAGTGTAGAACTGGCATATTGACATTCTTAGTTCTTTCAGAGGCAAAATGAGGCCTTTGCACAGGCCTCCTGACACGTGCTCTGCATCTGCTCAATCCTCCCTGTCTCTTATGCAGCAGTGTCAGGTGAGTTGGACTTAGTGAAGGAGGATTAACAAGCCTGACCTGGTGTAGCACCATCCCATCAGTTTTAGAGAGGTAAGCTCTTGAAGAATAATAGCACTGTAAAAAACGGTGGTGGCTTTATGTTTACCAGCCATCCTTTTCTGGTGTAATTACCGTCTTTAGTATCCCTTCTCTGTTAACCATCAACAGTCCATTCAGAACGATTCACCTAGGTCATGTAGATTCCAAAGAGTTTGTGCATTAGTGCGTTATCTACCACTGATTCTACATAGGCCCGTACGTCTTGGTATGTGTCCATGTTACACACCTCAGCCAAGGGCTTCCTGGGGAAGGCTGGCAGCAATCTTCTGCTGCTAATTAGAATCTCAGAAGGTGTATCAGGAGCTTTTGACACCTTGGATGGTGTTGCCCAGATCATACATGATTATAAGGAGCAATAAATTGCTATAAGTTAATTTTATGTGGAGTTAATCCACTATTTCCATTAATGTAAAGGAACTCAGTGTTTCGACTGTTTTGTAGTTTTCTGGGAGTTTGTTCCCGACTAGAAAAGCATAAAAACTGAAAGATGCCTCTCCATGTTTGGTTCTGGTTCTGTTTCAACCACAAAGCAGCGACACCTGCTTTCTGGTTAAAACATGAGATCTTTATTTCTAGGCTTTTAGAACAATAAATTATATAAAATGCAACATGAGGAGCTGGTTTAATCTGGTTACTGGTTAACAGACCAAAATAAAAATGTATAAATATGAATATGGGCTGCTGTATATGTCAGATTTGATATTTACTTTAAGAAGATTTTCTTCTGTTTGTTGGTTGAACTTGATACTTTCATGAAAAATTCAGCTAATAGTTTAAGTTCCCAAATTTAACGTTTACCTCCAACAATGAAAGACTGACAACACAAGGCTGGTATAAGAACTGCTAATCCCACAATGCACTGCATTAATCTACTTTCAACTTCAATTCAATTCGGTTTATTTCTATAGCGCCAGTTCACAACAAATGTCGTTTCTGGGCAGAGATAAATAGCTCAGGATGATCAATGTAAGAGTTTTATTGTGTATATTAAGGTGTGTCTGCAGTATCTGATGCTCAAAACTGTTCAGAACAGAAAAGGCCTCTGTGCATGCTGCTGCTAAAGCCACCTATGGTTTGGACTGTTCAAACTTCATTTCCAATGAGTGTTTAAATCTGTGATAGTCTGGTAAGGTAAGCGTGTCTCTTTAATGGGTAATTTCCGTCCCTTTTTTGACCTGTTTATTTTAAAGCTAACGGTAGCTAAGCTAAATGTGGTTTCCAAACATAGCTATTCCCTGCTCGTTCAGTCAGCTGCCTGGAACCACTGATGCTCATAAACAATTACTATTGTTATTTACGGTGCTTTGGACTTAAGACATTGTTAAAAGAGCAAAACATTAGACTCTTTGTGTTCATTTTAGCTGCCTGCATGGTATTCCTAATTATTAAATTATTGATAACTGGTAATTCTCAAAAACAGTTAGTGATTACTTTTGGTAGGTTTAGTTTCATCACTCTTTTATCTTTTTATCTGTAGTCTTACTTAAGTGATTCAAGCTTAGCGAGTTTGTTGATTAAAGTGTTTAACTGTAAGGTTGAATTCTTTTTGTTAATAAACTGTTGTTTATTTGAGAAGTTGTCTGTATTTTTATTCCATAAACCTGTGTAACTTCCTGCTGTTCTGATAACACCAGTGCTGGACTTACACCTTCTATTATTTTAAAACCAAGGCCGTATCAGGCAAGTATTTATAGACAGTAACTCAGACTGAACTATTTGGCTACTTTCTTGATAATCAAGTGGTGCCACGACTCAGTAATTTTGATCTAAATATTAATAATTTCCCTAAGCAATCATTCATAGTTAGTCAAAATGAGACTCCGACTGGCACATCAGAAAGATTTCTCTGCAGTGTTGAAGGGAATGGATGGAGAGCAGAGAATCATCTGCAGCCCAGAGAAGAAGGAATCAGTTCAAAGTTTAAGGAGACGAGGTGACATCAAAAGTTCCCAAAACAAATAACCAGTGAGAATCTGACTTTCCATCAGCTGCAGGTGCTCTGCTCTGAGGAGACAATCCCAGGTCAAAGACCTGATCTGACAAGATGCAGAGGTCACCATGGTCAGCTAAGCTAAGCAGAAAATGTTCTTTTACCAGAAAATGGGAAGATTTGAAGCTTTGGGTCAATCAGTAAATCTCTGTTGGGTCAAAAGCTTTTCATAAAATACTGAAGAGAATCAAGATATTTTTGTTTAGTTTTTGTCCAAGGATCTATGATCATATTTCTACCTCTCTTCTGTCAGTAAGAGCGCTGATTTACAGGAACAGAGGTTAGGAGAGGTATAGACCGTTGGGGTCTCTTCATAATAAAGTTCCTCAAATCATTTTAGACCAAAGCCCTTCCCAGCTGTTCCCTGATGTTAGTTTCAGAGCAGCAGTGGGAAAGAAAGCCTCTCAGCCTGAGGGATCATTGTTAGGATCAGTCGCTGCAGCAGGAGGATCAGAGGAGATAAGGCCACACCTGATCAGCCCAAATAAACAGACTGATGGTGAGAGCAGATTATATTTTGGTTCCAGAAGCTGCACCTCATGTTAATGTAGCCTGATATGTGATGCCCCCTAGTGGATGTTGTGGAGTACTGCAGGTTTTTGTACAGAGTTCTGGTGTTTCCTGTCACTGTGGGCCTCACAGCGCAGTAGTACACAGCAGAGTCTGACAGATGGAGATCCTGGATCGTCAGATCAAAAGCTGAGTTGTTGACCTTTGCGTCAAATCTGTCGTTGTTGAACTCTGGAGCTTTATCTCTTGTTTTAGCGTATTCTTTCAACATGTACTTTGGGAAGCTGTTTTCTTCTTGTTTGTACCAGAACAAGGTGTCAGTTCCACCACTGGCCTTATAAGTACATCCCAGAGTCAGTGTGACTCCTTGAGCAGCAACAACTTGTCCTTCTGGCTGCTTCACTGAGTCTCCTTTACACTCTGGGGAAGAACAGAACATGCAGAGGAAGAGAGGAATCAATAAAGATGACTGATTCAAGGAGAACAATCAGCAGCTCTAAAGACTTCTAGTCCATGTAGAATAGATGCCATTTTCACTGATCATTGCCACTTTGAACCATATCAGCTGCTTTTCCAAGGTAACCAATGATCAGCAGCAGCAATGATCTGCTCTGATGTTCTGGAGAATGAACATGAAAAGCTCTTCATGGAGAGCTCAGTCATGTGTTCCAGTGTTGGAAGAGGAAACATGTTGAGCTTTCTATCTTACCAGAGAAAAGAGCAGCCAGAATAATCCACAGCCAATGTTCCATCTGTCCAACCAGGTTGAAATCAGCAGGAGGAAGCAGCTGCTGTTCAGCATTCAGTCTGACTCTTGTTCTCTTCACAGCACCACTTCTTATTGACACAATGCTGGAGCCCAGAGCACAAGGAGAGCACCGCCTGCTGGATCATGGCGCCCTCTGGTGGAGGGAAAAGGCTGACTTCTGAAGAGGGGAGATGGCTTCAGGTTCAGTTCGTGTTCTTTGCTCCTGGTCTCACAGCTCTGCTTTGTTCCCTCCACTCCTATTTCTCTAATAACTAACAAACACACTGATTCAGTATTCCTGTCTATTAATGTGGGCATTATTTTGTGATAAAATATCAGTGTTTGTCATATCGCAGTTTTATGATTTTATACTTACATTTCAAATCGGAAGCAGCTGGGCTGTCTCCACTGTTACTAAATATTAATATGTAAGTATTTTCCACGAGCCTCATAGTGTTTTATAAATTGGAGACAATAACTGATCAGCTCCTCTGTGATGTTTAAAGGTTAATAATCAGATTGTAATAAATCAAGTTCTAACAAGGAGTTTAACTTTTTATTCTTCCCTGTACATTAAGCTAAATCTGGTCGAGTTGTCTGTGTTGAAGATACTTTTTCCAACTTTTTTAACTTCACCATGAATGTCAAAAACAAAGTTTGTATATGACAGTCTCCCACTTTTTCTGGAACAAACATCTGTTTCTCTGAGAAATGTAAATCACAGTTTGTTTTTTTAAGCGTTCTCCTCACATAGAACATTCTCAGTACCATCACTATCACCAGGACCTGGAGTACAGTGAATGATTATATTTACATTTTATACATGGGCCTCTTTATGTGGGTTTCTAAAACTCAACATCAGACCCCAAACGAAGCAGAGGATTTACTTGACACTAAATGCTGAGGTTATTAAAAGGCAGAAACATTGAATACCAACTTTATCATGAAGGGACCCAAACTAGGTCGACACCTCTCCTAACCTATGTTGCTGTAAATCAGCTGCTCTTACTGAAGGAAGACACTTAGAATAGAAGAGAAAACCATTTTATTATCAGTATACACATGAATACACATATGCAATGAGATTAATAGCAACTCCTCCAGTGCAAATCATAATATACAATAAACCAAGTCGTTCAAAAAGCTCTGGAGCACTGTATAGTACAGTAAACATGGTCATACACAGTAAGTAGTGAATATGGGACAATGATGGTGAAGGTATAGCAGCATGTAGAGATTAAAGCCAGTAAATGGTAAATAGCCTGTACTCATGTAGAGCTTTAATTAGTCCACAGAACTCCAAACACTACATTCAGTCATTCACCCATTCACACACTGATGGTGGCGATCTACATTGTAGCTCCAGATGGCCTGGGGCAGTATAACAGAAGTGAGGCTGCCATTCAGTCGGGGCCCCCGCGCCCTCTGACCCCCCACCAGCAGGAAAAATGGGTGTCTCTGTCGAAGTCAAGTTTAGTAGTACAGAACATTTCAACAACAAGGCAGGTTAAAGTGCTGTACCAGATAAAAGTATGCCCCCAAGGACACAACGCTGAGACAGACGGAGCGGTGGTTCAAACTGGCAACCCACCGGTTGCAGGACAAAGTCCGACCACCGTTCTGACCATCGGTACCATTAAATATTAAATACTGCGCAACTGGTGTATGGAGGGAATTCCAGGGGCTTGGGAGTTAGACTGTGGAGTCAGTACTTGCAGTAATTCAGGATCATTGCGGTTTTTGGACAAATAAACAGCTCTTGAGTCTGTTTGACCTTTTTGTGCAACTGTAGCGCCTCCCTGAGGGTAACAGGTTCAACAGATCAAAGCCGAGGTGGGAGCTGTCCTTGATGAAGTTTTTGCTCTGCAGAGGCAGGAGGAGTAAATGCCCATGAGCGAGAGATGAGGCCACCCAATGATTTACTCTGTGAACCCTTTCTCTGTCTGCCCTGATGCAGCTGCCGCACCATACTGTGATGCAGTACGCCAGCAGGATCTCAGTGGACGAGTGGTAGAAGGTCAGCAGCAGGCTGGAGTCAGAAGGTGGAGCTGCTGCTGAGCTTTCTTGATGACTGTTGTGATGTCAGGATGGGTCTGATATCACACTGACATTACTAAATCAGTGAGAGCACCGTGTTTCAATTGGCATTGGGTGCCTTGATGATCACCACTGTTAGCTCTCTCGGTAGAAATAATTGTTCGCAGATTCACTTTTGGCGCAGCATTAAACGTGACACGCATAACACATAATTTAGCTCTGTGTTGTTCCCCCACTTTATTTGAAGGAGCACGCACCTTTTATTTAACACAGGTGCATTCAGTTAGACATGTCACATGACGCAACAAACCAATAGAAAAACAACATAAACAACAAATGAGAGCACTAAAATACAAAAACATTCATAATGTCAACACCCCCACTTGCTTCAACCCCAAATACATTTTGAATACACCAGACATAAACATCTCATACTTCCTCAACTTAATCTTTGTTGCTGGTTTGGTTAGTACATCTGCAACCATAGCATTCGTTGAGCAGTACTCCAGAATAACATTTCCTTCATTTACCACTGATCTGATAAAGTGATATTTAATATCAGTGTGCTTACATCTTTGCCTGTATGCAGGATTTTTGTCTAAGGCTATCGTAACCTAATTGTCTTCATGGACCTTAGCCAAATAATCCAGACCATCCATGTCAAATAACAGTTGTCTCAAGTATAAGCACTCCTGTATAGTAGCAGCTAGTGCCATGAACTCCGCCTTACACGTGGATAGTGCTACAGTAGGCTGTCATTTGGTCTTCCATGAAACTAATGGACCATCCTTATTTCGGCTCATGCAGTAACCTGTAGCACTTCACCGACCTGATACATCAGCTGCCCAACTGGCATCACTGAATGCATATATCAGGTTCTCACTGGCACCCTTTTAAAAACACAGTTCTTTATTTTGTGTAGCTTTTAGATATCTGAAAACATGTTTGACAGTATTCCACTGCTCTGTGCTAGGGTTTGCAAAATACTGTATCTGGCCTTGTACACGCTGACAAATAGCTTAAGCTCCCTGCTGCCTCCCTGCACTTTCCGACACTCATTACTTCCTTATCAGCATAGTCAAGTTTCTGCTCACAGAGTTCTTGGCTGACAGTTTTGGAAATCAAACTTTTCTAGTATTTTCCCCACATATCTGGACTGTGACATTTTGATGCTGTCAGCACTGAACTCAAAGTCAGTACCAAGAAAATGTGTCAACTTTCCGAAATCCTTCATCCTAAATTTGGATGCAAGCTTCTCTCTCACATCTCTAAGCGTATTCTTACCACTGGCAGCAACAATCAAATCATCTACCCAAATGATGACAAACACCTTTCTGGACCAGTAATCTTTGTGTAAGCACAATGATCAGCAGGACTTTGAATGAACTTGATTTCACATGGGTAGTCATTCTTCAAGGTGACTCTGGTGCAAGCAACAATTACAGACACAGGAGTGAAAAGTTTGAAATGGTTTATTGAATGGAGAAAAGAGCTTTCTGGATCTGTTGGTATGTTGGAGGAGAAACACCAAGAAAGGAACAGGTCCGGACGAGAAGACAGGGTGTGATGATTAAAGGTTGCCAAAGACAGTTCCAAACAGAGATGGAGGTTGGGTTGTTACTTTGGATAAGGAGTTGTGACCGAGAGGGGGCACAGAGTATCCCCAGAACAGGGGGTTGACTGTTTGTTGGGTGAGATGGTGGTTTGTGTTTGTGGTTCAGTCTGTTTTCCTTTGAAGGAGAGGAGGTACCGTTGGAAGGTGGACGGTCAGGTGAGTCGGAGAGGATCTTCAGTTGGGCGTCTGGAGCAGTGAGGATGTCGAGATGCTGGGAGAGAGACCCTGAGAGTTGCCAAGTCAGCATGGAAGCTGAACACCAAAACTTTGGGAGGAACCTTCAGAGAGGTAATCTATCAGGAGGAAGAACCACACTGGTAAGTTCTAGGAAAGTAGCCCTTAGAGGCTCAGTGGGAGCAGCCATACCACTAGTCAGAGTTAACCATCTGGCATCTGTCTCAGGAAATCCACTCCTCTAAATACTGCTCCTTCATGAGGTTAATTGACACCACCTGGGAGCTGCACCTGCCAATCACACCCTGTGAAGAGGAGGAGGAGAAAGCAGAACCCAAACAAACAGCACACCAGTCTGAGGATACAACAAACACACCATACTATACAATACCATACCATACTGTGACATACCATATTGTACCACACCATGTCATACCACACCATACCATGCCAAGTAATAAGCTGATGGTGTTTCATGCTCTAACTGTGATGTGCATCCAAAACAAATAGAAATTTCTCTTCCTATCAAACAAGATAAGAAGCGCTTCTCAAGACTATATATGACTTGTCAGACTAAACTTGGCAACCTTCATGAGTTCTGTTGACATGAGAAATCCTGACTGACAGCCCTGACTGATGGGGGAGGTCATTGATTTGACCTGAACAGTGATCTTCTTCAAGTCTTGAAGATGATTATTGTTCATACTCTGTTAGACCAAGATCTCCTGCACTATTCTGGATGGTGCCACCGTCATTCACATGCTAAGTCAAACCTCTGTAGAGACTTTCAGCAACTAAACCAAACAGATATTCATTCCATTTTTAGTCAGAGAACCCAGAGATGGTCTCGCGTTGGGCCAATACTTTCCAGAGCTTCTCAAAGCTGCTACATGGATGCACAGATTTTTTCTCGGTGATCAGCTCGACCAAGCTGAATTGGATTGTTGCCTTTTGCCTCACAGTAAGAAGGACCTCAGCTGTAATGTCATTCTCACTCCATCTGCACGGACTTTGACGTTCTCCCCTGGCGTGCACATGTGCTCTCTCAGTACTCAGGTTTCCTGCCACACTCAGCATGCATGCCAGGTGAACTAAGAGCCCTAAAATTCCCATAGGAGCTAGTGTGTCTGTGTCTGGTTGTTTGACCTGTTGTCTTGCTGTAAACTGGAAGCCTTCCCAGGATGCCTTCCTCTCGCCATTGGCCACTGAACAGAGGCACCAAGCCAACTTCGATTTTGCAAAGAATAAATGGTTGGATCCATGATTGCCTTTGTTCAGAAGCTCTGCTGATATGGCTTGTGAACAATGATAAACAACTTGTCACAGATGACAGAGAAGTCATGAGTAAGGCTTCATTCCTGGGTGACCTCCTTTATGCACAAAGTAGCTGATGGTGACCTGTTTCTATAGGTTGCTGATGCAGCAAGAAAGCACCATCAGAAATGAGTGACTCAATGAGTTCATGGTAATGGCGTGGTTCTGGCTGTAGCAGTATCTCAGGCCTTAAAGCCAGAATAAGAGCTTTAGTTCCCCAGTAAAACAGAAAAAGAACTTTGGATACCTACAACTCATGAACTCACAGCATGGACAGGGCCTGAGAAAACACATGCAATGTTCCATGCACTGATGGGTGGTGCCAAAGGCTCCAAGGGCTGTTTGGGGTGTGTTTTCCCAGCTTAGTCATGTGCTGTTGAACCTTTCTGCCCTAGATGGCATGCCACAGAAGGTAATGGCCTCAATAGAGAGGTTTATTAAACTATCACATGGACAGGCATGGACACTGTAAGGCAAAAGTTGCTTTTAAAGATGCCTATTTCAAACTAAAGTCTCCATGTTTCCAGACAGACAATGACCTGGAAAACCTTCTGAAGGTTCCTCATCAGTCATGTGATTGCCAGGTGTAAAACGAGAAGGTGACCGCTGGAGATAGGCACCAGCTCCCCGTGACCCTGCAATAATAAACGGTTTAGACAAAGGATGGAGGGATGGTTGGATGGTAAGAAGGTAAACTGGAGTATTAAACAGTTTATTCATGATCTTTGAAATGTTGTGTCTCTTTAACTCAGTCACACAGAGAAGATATTTTAGGTTCTAGAGATTTGGACCAGTCCAAGCACTGAAAATCAGACTACTTCTCACTGAACCACAAGAGTAGTTTTAACCCGTCATGGTGAACATGATTACACGTATTCATGTGGAAAGCACAAGTACCAATGGCAGCAGAGTTTTCCTACAGCATGATGATACTACCACCGTGCTTAGCCTCAGGTGCTGTGGCTGTCAGCTTCCACTGCAGCGCTGTCTCTGATTTACTGCTTCGTGTCTCTGTTGTCTTTGTCTTCAGTCCAATGACTCAACAGTCAGTGGTTTAGCAGTGAGTGAGGCCCTCTAGTGCATGTTGTGGAGTACTGCAGGTTTTTGTACAGAGTTCTGGTGTTTCCTGTCACTGTGGGCTGCAGAGCGCAGTAGTACACAGCAGAGTCTGACAGATGGAGATCCTGGATCGTCAGATCAAAGGATTTCTTGTTACTGTTGAGGTCAGCATTAAATCGGTCGTTGAACTCTGGAGCTTTGTCTTTTGTTGTCAACTGTTGTTTCAACATGTACTTCGGGAAGCTGTTTTCTTCTTGTTTGTACCAGAATAATGTAGGTGATGCAGAAGTGGCTTCATAAGTACATCCCAGAGTCACTGAGTCCCCTGCAGCAGCAACAACTTGTCCTTCTGGCTGCTTCACTGAGTCTCCTTTACACTCTGGGGAAGAACAGAACATGCAGAGGAAGAGAGGAATCAATAAAGATGACTGATTCAAGGAGAACAATCAGCAGCTCTAAAGACTTCTAGTCCATGTAGAATAGATGCCATTTTCACTGATCATTGCCACTTTGAACCATATCAGCTGCTTTTCCAAGGTAACCAATGATCAGCAGCAGCAATGATCTGCTCTGATGTTCTGGAGAATGAACATGAAAAGCTCTTCATGTAGAGCTCAGTCATGTGTTCAAGTGTTGGAAGAGGAAACATGTTGAACTTTCTATCTTACCAGAGAAAAGAGCAGCCAGAATAATCCACAGCCAATGTTCCATCTGTCCAACCAGGTTGAAATCAGCAGGAGGAAGCAGCTGCTGTTCAGCATTCAGTCTGACTCTTGTTCTCTTCACAGCACCACTTCTTATTGACACAATGCTGGAGCCCAGAGCACAAGGAGAGCACCGCCTGCTGGATCATGGCGCCCTCTAGTGGAGGGAAACGGCTGACTTCTGAAGAGCAGAGATGAATTTTAATCAGTTTGTATTGATTGTCCAGACTCCACAGATCTGGTTTTTTCTCTACACTCCTTTCCTGGATTAAATGATAATCAGTTGGTTTTAAGGGCCAAGAAAAAACCCCTCAGACCATGATGATACATAGCAGAATGCATCCATGGTTTCATGCAGTTTCCACCATAGTCTGACCTTAAAACGTTAGGTTTGCACCTGAGACTCATCAGAGCACTAAACATTTTTCTAAACTTCTGTTTGGTGAGTCGGTTAGAGTTGTAGTTTCCTCTTCTTCTCTGTCAGGACGTCAAGTCAAGTCAAGTCAAGTCAAGTCAAGTTTATTTGTGGTGTACATTTCAGCAGCAAGGCAGTTGAAAATGCTTCATATCATAAAAACGTCAATCAAGTATACAACAAATCATCAAATCCATCAAAATTATTGAGCAAAATCATCAAAATTATCCAGCAAATATACATGAAAATCATCAAAAACATTGATCAATGACCCACTGACTCCGTTTAACAGATTTACACTCAGACTTCCACCTTTTGGAGAACTAAGCTTATCTTACCTACGTGTAGCTGATGTGGTCTCCTGCTGCTTCAAGGTTCCACATGCTCTGTGTTCAGATCTGGTTTTCTGCAGGCTGTTGCATAGATTAGCACCATGGTGAAACACACTGCTTTATATTTAAAAGGTAAATCAGTCTGATATGTTTCACTATTGATGAAAACACTTAATTGATGATGATACATTCAAAACATCCAGGAGTCCATCTGTTTCTCGGTGTTGTAAACTATCTCTGAATACTAAAGACACCCCAGCTCTAAGAGAAAAATGACCCAAAGTCATTGCTTTAATCAAAGCTTAACATTTATTATCATTCAAACTTATCTTTATTTACAGTTATTAATTAACTATAAACATTATTAACAAACCGGACAAAAACATTGAATCTATTTCTATTGATAAGAAACTGAATGAGATTAATCTGGAATAATAAATGAACCTTCAGCTTTTTAGTCAACCAAATCAAGTTCTAAGAAGTGTAAGACTTGAATCTGGGTGGGAGAGGGGAAAAGAGAGCACGGTTAACTAAATGTCCTTCAGTCTGACTGTGGCCGGTAATATAAACAACCCCAACTGGGCGGAAGTGGACTTCAGCTTCCCTCCTCCAGGGGGTTACAGGCTGGGAGTATTTTCCAGTACTGAACCACCATCAAACATTAGCCCAGGTTTCTCTCAGTTGGCCCCAGGGGTCATTTTACAGAAGACCAGGTGTTTAAGGCTCTAGGACAGGCTTGGGCTGAGGCTCCAACATGGTGGGATGTTGTGGAGAAATAAGCTTTATTGTGTAATTAAAAAACAGAATCTCTTTCTAAGGGATGGGAGGAATGAAGCAGAAATAACTGATGAAAACAAACATTTCTCCAAACAGTCTGGTGGGAACAGCTGATCAGACAGCTCTGATTTAACAGTTGTCTAGGTTCACATCTATCGAGACCGTCAGCGAGGAAAGCCTCCGTCTCACAGGAGTTCATCTAACATCATCCAGAGCAGCAGCAAACCAGCTGCCAACACATACTGGACCAGATGGTGTCATAGTGGGCTGGACTTCTAGCTTCATCACGAGGGGAGAAGTGTCTCCATCAGAATCCAAGAAAAGTCTTGAAACATAAAAAAAGCACAATAAAACATTTCAACTGTCATATGAAAGAAATATTAGGGATTCAGGATTTAAAAGCATATTTCAGATCAGAATCACATCCCGAAATAAAATATCCCATAATTCACTGTGTAATTAATTATTTAAAATGCCATGCAAGCAATGATTCTGGATTTGGAAATTTATCAGCTGGAAAGAAAGAAATAGTCTCTGTTCTTACAGTCTTAGTGTGACTCTGTTGAGAAATCAGAGATATTCAGGTACAGAACACAATATGCTGCAGGTGACACAGTGCGTGGCCTCAATGGGGGCAAAGCACCAAGACTCAATAAACCTGGTATAAAAGGGAATTTTTTTGCTTTATTTTTTTTAATATCTAATCTAATAATGTGTTCATGAAATTCACCCCAACTGAATAAAGAAGTGGAACAAGAATTACTATAACAACATGCTTTCTTAAGCACAGTTCAGCTGAAACCTTGAACCAAGTCTACTCTTCCACCTCCACTGTTTCCTGTAACTCAGTAAATGCGCTGGTAGATAACCTGGATTCTAACATTTCAGACATCATTGATTCCGTTGCTCCTATCAAGCTGAAGGTTGTCTCTGGCAGGAAGAAATGCTCCACTGGTAAGAAGCAAAACATGGGAGTGTCAAATAGCTGAAAAGAGGCTGTGGAGTACTGTAGGTTTTTGTACAGAGTTCTGGTGTTTCCTGTCACTGTGGGCGTCACAGCGCAGTAGTACACAGCAGAGTCTGGCACTGCAGCAGAGGAGATCGTCATGTTCATTTCCTCTTTGTTTCCTTCAAATTTCATTCTGTCCAGATGTTCTGCTCCACCTGAAGGGGAGTGGGACTTCAGGACCTCTGGAGGTTTCCCTGGATTTTGTCGATACCAGAACAGAAAATAAGCTGAATCTTTGGTGTAACTGCAGGTCAGAGTAACAGAGCTGCCCTCTAAAGTGAACTCCTCAGTCTTCGCTGCAGTGAGCTGTTGACAGTTCACACCTGAAGGAAGGAGAAACTGATATCAGTGAAGAAGAACAAGGATCAAACTGTTCTCTGAAAGACTCCAACCAACCTGATCCCCTGAGCAGAAGCAGCAGAGTGAGTCCAGATGTGAGCAGAGGCAGCATGTTGACCAGAGCTGATGTTGGTGAGCTGAACTGAGTTGAAGGAGGAAGTTTGTGTCTCTTCTAGAGTTCAGGAGCAGCTCAGCTCCTCCCTGAAGCTGAAAGCTCCTCTTCCTCCTGGTCAGCAGCCTCACAGCTTCAGCTGCTTTCTGGTTGAAACATGAGATCTTTATTTCTAGGCTTTCAGAACAATAAATTATATAAAATTCAACATGAGGAGCTGGTTTAATCTGGTTATCAGACCAAAATAAAAATGTATAAATATGAATATGGGCTGCTGTATATGTCAGATTTGATATTTACTTTAAGAAGATTTTCTTCTGTTTGTTGGTTGAACTTGATACTTTCATGAAAAATTCAGCTAATAGTTTAAGTTCCCAAATTTAACGTTTACCTCCAACAATGAAAGACTGACAACACAAGGCTGGTATAAGAACTGCTAATCCCACAATGCACTGCATTAATCTACTTTCAACTTCAATTCAATTCGGTTTATTTCTATAGCGCCAGTTCACAACAAATGTCGTTTCTGGGCAGAGATAAATAGCTCAGGATGATCAATGTAAGAGTTTTATTGTGTATATTAAGGTGTGTCTGCAGTATCTGATGCTCAAAACTGTTCAGAACAGAAAAGGCCTCTGTGCATGCTGCTGCTAAAGCCACCTATGGTTTGGACTGTTCAAACTTCATTTCCAATGAGTGTTTAAATCTGTGATAGTCTGGTAAGGTAAGCGTGTCTCTTTAATGGGTAATTTCCGTCCCTTTTTTGACCTGTTTATTTTAAAGCTAACGGTAGCTAAGCTAAATGTGGTTTCCAAACATAGCTATTCCCTGCTCGTTCAGTCAGCTGCCTGGAACCACTGATGCTCATAAACAATTACTATTGTTATTTACGGTGCTTTGGACTTAAGACATTGTTAAAAGAGCAAAACATTAGACTCTTTGTGTTCATTTTAGCTGCCTGCATGGTATTCCTAATTATTAAATTATTGATAACTGGTAATTCTCAAAAACAGTTAGTGATTACTTTTGGTAGGTTTAGTTTCATCACTCTTTTATCTTTTTATCTGTAGTCTTACTTAAGTGATTCAAGCTTAGCGAGTTTGTTGATTAAAGTGTTTAACTGTAAGGTTGAATTCTTTTTGTTAATAAACTGTTGTTTATTTGAGAAGTTGTCTGTATTTTTATTCCATAAACCTGTGTAACTTCCTGCTGTTCTGATAACACCAGTGCTGGACTTACACCTTCTATTATTTTAAAACCAAGGCCGTATCAGGCAAGTATTTATAGACAGTAACTCAGACTGAACTATTTGGCTACTTTCTTGATAATCAAGTGGTGCCACGACTCAGTAATTTTGATCTAAATATTAATAATTTCCCTAAGCAATCATTCATAGTTAGTCAAAATGAGACTCCGACTGGCACATCAGAAAGATTTCTCTGCAGTGTTGAAGGGAATGGATGGAGAGCAGAGAATCATCTGCAGCCCAGAGAAGAAGGAATCAGTTCAAAGTTTAAGGAGACGAGGTGACATCAAAAGTTCCCAAAACAAATAACCAGTGAGAATCTGACTTTCCATCAGCTGCAGGTGCTCTGCTCTGAGGAGACAATCCCAGGTCAAAGACCTGATCTGACAAGATGCAGAGGTCACCATGGTCAGCTAAGCTAAGCAGAAAATGTTCTTTTACCAGAAAATGGGAAGATTTGAAGCTTTGGGTCAATCAGTAAATCTCTGTTGGGTCAAAAGCTTTTCATAAAATACTGAAGAGAATCAAGATATTTTTGTTTAGTTTTTGTCCAAGGATCTATGATCATATTTCTACCTCTCTTCTGTCAGTAAGAGCAGCTGATTTACAGGAACAGAGGTTAGGAGAGGTATAGACCGTTGGGGTCTCTTCATAATAAAGTTCCTCAAATCATTTTAGACCAAAGCCCTTCCCAGCTGTTCCCTGATGTTAGTTTCAGAGCAGCAGTGGGAAAGAAAGCCTCTCAGCCTGAGGGATCATTGTTAGGATCAGTCGCTGCAGCAGGAGGATCAGAGGAGATAAGGCCACACCTGATCAGCCCAAATAAACAGACTGATGGTGAGAGCAGATTATATTTTGGTTCCAGAAGCTGCACCTCATGTTAATGTAGCCTGATATGTGATGCCCCCTAGTGGATGTTGTGGAGTACTGCAGGTTTTTGTACAGAGTTCTGGTGTTTCCTGTCACTGTGGGCCTCACAGCGCAGTAGTACACAGCAGAGTCTGACAGATGGAGATCCTGGATCGTCAGATCAAAAGCTGAGTTGTTGACCTTTGCGTCAAATCTGTCATTGTTGAACTCTGGAGCTTTTTCTCTTGTTTTAGCGTATTCTTTCAACATGTACTTTGGGAAGCTGTTTTCTTCTTGTTTGTACCAGAACAATGTATCACCTGAAACACTGGCTTTAAAAGTACATCCCAGAGTCACCGAGTCCTCTGCAGCAGCAACAACTTGTCCTTCTGGCTGCTTCACTGAGTCTCCTTTACACTCTGGGGAAGAACAGAACATGCAGAGGAAGAGAGGAATCAATAAAGATGACTGATTCAAGGAGAACAATCAGCAGCTCTAAAGACTTCTAGTCCATGTAGAATAGATGCCATTTTCACTGATCATTGCCACTTTGAACCATATCAGCTGCTTTTCCAAGGTAACCAATGATCAGCAGCAGCAATGATCTGCTCTGATGTTCTGGAGAATGAACATGAAAAGCTCTTCATGGAGAGCTCAGTCATGTGTTCCAGTGTTGGAAGAGGAAACATGTTGAGCTTTCTATCTTACCAGAGAAAAGAGCAGCCAGAATAATCCACAGCCAATGTTCCATCTGTCCAACCAGGTTGAAATCAGCAGGAGGAAGCAGCTGCTGTTCAGCATTCAGTCTGACTCTTGTTCTCTTCACAGCACCACCTCTTATTGACACAATGCTGGAGCCCAGAGCACAAGGAGAGCACCGCCTGCTGGATCATGGCGCCCCCTGGTGGAGGGAAAAGGCTGACTTCTGAAGAGGGGAGATGGCTTCAGGTTCAGTTCGTGTTCTTTGCTCCTGGTCTCACAGCTCTGCTTTGTTCCCTCCACTCCTATTTCTCTAATAACTAACAAACACACTGATTCAGTATTCCTGTCTATTAATGTGGGCATTATTTTGAGATAAAATATCAGTGTTTGTCATATCGTAGTTTTATGATTTTATACTTACATTTCAAATCGGAAGCAGCTGGGCTGTCTCCATTGATACTAAATATTAATATGTAAGTATTTTCCACGAGCCTCATAGTGTTTTATAAATTGGAGACAATAACTGATCAGCTCCTCTGTGATGTTTAAAGGTTAATAATCAGGTTTTAACTATCAATTTTATTTTTATTCTTCCCTGTACATTAAACTAAATCTGGTCGATTAATCTGAAGATATTTTTTCCAACCTTTTTAACTTCACTAAGAAAGCTAAAAACAACATATTTATATGACAGTCTCCCACTTTCACTGAAACAAATATGTTTCTCTGAGAAATGTTAATCACAGTTTATTTTTTTAAGCGTTCTCCTCACATAGAACATTCTCAGTACCATCACTATCACTAGGACCTGGAGTACAGTGAATGATTATAGTTACATTTTATACATGGGCCTCATCATGTCAGGTTCTAAAACTCAACACCAGAACCCCAAATGAAGCAGAGGATTTACTTGACACTAAATGCTGAGGTTAAAAGGCGGAAACATTGAATACCATAGTCATGATTGTTCAAAGTGACGCTAGTACAAAAAAATAATTACAGACACAGGAGTGAAAAGTTTGAAATGATTTATTGAATGGAGAAAAGCTCTTTCTGGATCTGCAAGCCAGGAACAGGTCCGGACGAGAAGACAGGGTGTGATGATTAAAGGTTGCCAAAGACAGTTCCACAAAGAGATGGAGGTTGGGTTCTTACTTTCGATAAAGGAGTTGTGACCGAGAGGGGGCACAGAGTATCCCCAGAACAGGGGGTTGGCTGTTTGTTGGGTGAGATGGTGGTTTGTGTTTGTGGTTTAGTCTGTTTTCCTTTGAAGGAGAGGAGGTACCGTTGGAAGGTGGACGGTCAGGTGAGTCGGAGAGGATCTTCAGTTGGGCATCTGGAGCAGTGAGGATGTCGAGATGCTGGGAGAGAGACCCTGAGAGTTGCCAAGTCAGCATGGAAGCTGAACACCAAAACTCCGGGAGGAACCTTCAGAGAGGTAATCTATCAGGAGGAAGAACCACACTGGTAAGTTCTAGGAAAGTAGCCCTTAGAGGCTCAGCGGGAGCAGCCATACCACTAGTCATAGTTAACCATCTGGCATCTGTCTCAGGAAATCCACTCCTCTAAATACTGCTCCTTGATGAGGTTAATTGACACCACCTGGGAGCTGCACCTGCCAATCACACCCTGTGAAGAGGAGGAGGAGAAAGCAGAACCCAAACAAACAGCACACCAGTCTGAGGATACAACAAACACACCATACTATACAATACCATACCATACTGTGACATACCATATTGTACCACACCATGTCATACCACACCATACCATGCCAAGTAATAAGCTGATGGTGTTTCATGCTCTAACTGTGATGTGCATCCAAAACAAATAGAAATTTCTCTTCCTATCAAACAAGATAAGAAGCGCTTCTCAAGACTATATATGACTTGTCAGACTAAACATGGCAACCTTCATGAGTTCTGTTGACATGAGAAATCCTGACTGACAGCCCTGACTGATGGGGGAGGTCATTGATTTGACCTGACTAATGATCTTCTTCAAGTCTTGAAGATGATTATTGTTCATACTCTGTTAGACCAAGATCTCCTGCACTATTCTGGATGGTGCCACCGTCATTCACATGCTAAGTCAAACCTCTGTAGAGACTTTCAGCAACTAAACCAAACAGATATTCATTCCATTTTTAGTCAGAGAACCCAGAGATGGTCTCGCGTTTTGGCCAGTACTTCCCAGAGCTTCTCAAAGCTGCTACATGGATGCACAGATTTTTTTCTCGGTGATCAGCTCGACCAAGCTGAATTGGATTGTTGCCTTTTGCCTCACAGTAAGAAGGTCCTCAGCTGTAATATCATTCTCACTCCATCTGCACGGACTTTGACGTTCTCCCCTGGCGTGCACATGTGCTCTCTCAGTACTCAGGTTTCCTGCCACACTCAGCATGCATGCCAGGTGAACTAAGAGCCCTAAAATTCCCATAGGAGCTAGTGTGTCTGTGTCTGGTTGTTTGACCTGTTGTCCTGCTGTAAACTGGAAGCCTTCCCAGGATGCCTTCCTCTCGCCATTGGCCACTGAACAGAGGCACCAAGCCAACTTCGATTTTGCAAAGAATAAATGGTTGGATCCATGATTGCCTTTGTTCAGAAGCTCTGCTGATATGGCTTGTGAACAATGATAAACAACTTGTCACAGATGACAGAGAAGTCATGAGTAAGGCTTCATTCCTGGGCGACCTCCTTTATGCACAAAGTAGCTGATGGTTACCTGTTTCTATAGGTTGCTGATGCAGCAAGAAAGCACCATCAGAAATGAGTGACTCAATGAGTTCATGGTAATGGCGTGGTTCTGGCTGTAGCAGTATCTCAGGCCTTAAAGCCAGAATAAGAGCTTTAGTTCCCCAGTAAAACAGAAAAAGAACTTTGGATACCTACAACTCATGAACTCACAGCATGGACAGGGCCTGAGAAAACACATGCAATGTTCCATGCACTGATGGGTGGTGCCAAAGGCTCCAAGGGCTGTTTGGGGTGTGTTTTCCCAGCTTAGTCATGTGCTGTTGAACCTTTCTGCCCTAGATGGCATGCCACAGAAGGTAATGGCCTCAATAGAGAGGTTTATTAAACTATCACATGGACAGGCATGGACACTGTAAGGCAAAAGTTACTTTTAAAGATGCCTATTTCAAACTAAAGTCTCCATGTTTCCAGACAGACAATCACCTGGAAAACCTTCTGAAGGTTCCTCATCAGTCATGTGATTGCCAGGTGTAAAACGAGAAGGTGACCGCTGGAGATAGGCACCAGCTCCCCATGACCCTGCAAGGATAAGCAGTTTAGACAAAGGACGTAGGGAGGGATGGTTGGATGGTAAGAAGGTAAACTGGAGTATTAAACAGTTTATTCATGATCTTTGAAATGTTGTGTCTCTTTAATTCAGTCACACACAGAAGATATTTTAGGTTCTAGAGATTTGGACCACTCCAAGCACTGAAAATCAGACAACTTCTCACTGAACCACAAGAGTAGTTTTAACCCGTCATGGTGAACATGTTTACACGTATTCATGTGCAAAGCACAAGTACCAACGGCAGCAGAGTTTTCCTACAGCATGATGATACTACCACCGTGCTTGGCCTCAGGTGCTGTGGCTGTCAGCTTCCACTGCAGCGCTGTCTCTGATTTACTGCTTCATGTCTCTGTTGTCTTTGTCTTCACTCCAATGACTCAACAATCAGTGGTTCAGAAGTGAGTGAGGCCCTCTAGGGGATGTTGTGGAGTACTGCAGGTTTTTGTACAGAGTTCTGGTGTTTCCTGTCACTGTGGGCCTCACAGCGCAGTAGTACACAGCAGAGTCTGGCACTGCAGCAGAGGAGATCAGCAGCTCCATCTGGGTTTGATCATCACCCACTCTGAAGGAGAAACCAGGAAGCGGCGCTGACACTGGTGTTCCTTTTCCCGTGTGGGAGATCAGGAACTGAGGAGGTTTTCCAGGATGTTGTCGATACCAGTAGAAATAATCATTCGCAGCTGCTTGTCTGGATAAAGTGTAGATCAGAGTAACATTGCTGCCGTCTAAACTGAACACCTCCTTCTCTTGAGGAGTCAGTTGATCACAGCTCACACCTAAAGAAGAAATATATGTTGAGTTACAGATTTTGAGACATGTATGAACATTTTTATCAGTTTAAAGCATCTCGACCCAATCTGACCTGTTAGCAGTGAGGCGACAAGCAGAGACAGACCATAATAGTCCATGTTGACCAGAGCTGATGTTCGTGAGCTGAACTGAGTTGAAGGAGGAAGTTTGTGTCTCTTCTAGAGTTCAGGAGCAGCTCAGCTCCTCCCTGAAGCTGGAAGCTCCTCTTCCTCCTGGTTGACAGCCTCACAGCTTCAGATGACAGAGCCTCAGCGCTGCTTCGTCTCCAGTTCATGACAACCTGACCTGCATTTAATCTGAATCTGCCTGTTTTTTTTTTATGTAAGTCTGTCCTGACTCGGCGCTCTCGAAATAATCTGAGTTGAATGTAATTGAACTGTTTCTTCATTGTATATATCATTGGTTCTGAATCCCATTTAAAGCTGATTTGTTTATTTTTTGTGGTTCTTATGATAAATTTAAAGCGTTTGACGGTTCGACTACCAGCTGGATTGTTGAGCTGCTGCTCCTCTGCTGAGCTTCAGCCTCCTGCTTCCAAGTCCAGGTTAACCCTGAAGATGTCCTGCTTCCCTCAAAGATGCAAAGACACACACCAATCATGGTTTTTTCAAACAGGTTTTTTTTTAATGTTTAGATGGTTAAAAACAGAATGTTGTTGTTTGGGATTGAAAAGTATTCCATGACGGTCGATTTATCCTCTTAGGAGCCTTGACTGAACAGGTTTTTTTGGTCCTTCCATCTCCTCTTGAGTTAAAGTTGTTTACTGTAAAAATAAGGCAATGACTGTGAGTTTATTCAGGCTGTCAACTCAAACTGTCCTTCTGCTTCAGTTGCCATTGTTCTGTATAAATTAGAACCTAATGATTAGTGCCGTTTATTGAATGCAGCTGCAGTCTGCATTTCCTGCCTGCTGCTGCTTCCTGCTTGGTTCTCTGCAGCCGCTGAAGGCCCGCGTTCGCCTTTATACTCAGATATGAGTCTTGAATCTCGAAATATTCAAAAATCAATCATGCAATAAATGTTTTAATTATATTTGTTCTCACTAAAGACAAATTAGAAGGCAAACCATCACCACAAACAATTTTTTAATTTTTTTTTTAGTTTTCATATAATGTACTTTAAAATATTCTAGCAAATAAAACTACTCTGTTTATATTTGGTCCAAAAAGCAGACATGAAACCTGGTAATATTCTAACATCCTTGACGTATACTGATGGTTCGTCTTATTGCAAGTATTTAAGTATGTCAAAATAATATATATATATATATATATATATATATATATATATATATATATATATATATATATATATATATATATATAGTTTATTATGAAGCTAATGTATCTGAATAGAGTGAGTGCTGCTGGTGTTTTCATTCTGTCTGTTTCTGAGCCTTTTTTGACCAGGTAGATCTCACTGAGAATAAAAATCTCTGTTTAAAGACAGAGCTGGTCAAGAAGAGCAACAAGACAGAAAATTACAAATCATAAAACCACAGACATCAAAACCCAGTTTGAATACATTATGCTAAATAAAGGAAGAAAATAACAATGAACACACCAATAAAGTAAAGATCAAACTAAAATACAAACTGATCTTAGTCAAAGCATTTTTACAAACAGATTAAGAACAGCCTTAAACACATTAAAAGAGACCAACTCCCTCAACTTCCAGTGTTTCTGCTGTTGATTCCAGTCTGAGGGAAAAATCGGCTCCTTCAACACACTGGAAGGATTTTTTGCCAAGATCGGTTCAAACCCTCGATTCAGTTTAAACTTTAGGAAAACATGATTTCTCTTGGTTTCCTTTGTTGAAAAAACTGAAGATGACATCAAACAAAAATCATCAGCTGCATCAAATTTCAGATATTTTTATTTAAAACACTTTTTAAACAAAACCAAACCTAAAGATATTTTAAAAGTCGATCAGACAAACCCTTATCTGTTCAGATAGTTGTAGCGTGATGGGAAGCTGATGGTTTGAGCCTGCCCCCCCCCCAACTCTACTCCTGATTGCGTCTTTGAGCTCAGCTCTGAGTCGCCACATCGCTTTCATCGGGGTTCCCCAAACATCAGGCCTCAGGCCTCATGAATCAGGAACATCTAGAGGAGAATAAAATCACCACTAGAAGCATTTTGTACATTTGAAACTAGATACTTCTGTGTTTAAAGACATATTGGCTGATATTACATAAACATTTCATATTTTGGATCAGTTAGGATAATGAACATTTTGATCTGCTAAATACCAGTATAATTGTCTCATTATTTTTATTATTTCATACGTTTACATGCACTATGACTACCATGCTTTTAAACAGCTCAGAAAGTCCAGATGATGACATGACTTGGTCCACAATTCTTGTTCAACCTTGGGTGAAAACTCCACGTGCCTGAAGGCGTCATGTTCATCTGTTTTAATAGAACAGGACAGGAACATCCAGGCACCGGCGCCATTTAGGAAGCAGAAGGTTCTGTGTCCCAGAGATGGATGTGTTCTGGTGCAAACTGGGCGATTCAAACCCAGAAGAAAAGCAAAAAGAGCGCTTCTGGGCGATCCTGGTAAAGTATCACTATCCACAGTGAAACCAATCTTGTAACAACATGGGCTGAAAACCTACTCGGACAAGAAGAAGCCAGTTTCCTAAGAGCAACAAAGAGTCACGTCGTAGTTTGCTACTGCGCTTGGGGACAAAGGCAGTGAATTAGGAGATTTAGTCTGAAAGTAGTGTTCAGTCATAATGACCAGCGTAACATCTGAAAGAAGAAGTGGGGAGGATCCCAAGTGTAATGTATGGTGGTGGCAGCATCATGTTGTGTGGACATGTGCCAGGAAATGAAAGCTTTGGCCCAAATGGGTTTTCCTGAAGCAGAACGACTCAAAGCAGCAGGTGGCCTGAAAATCTGACTCAGATCCACTGGTTCTGTTCGGAAGAAAGGAAAAAAGTTCCCAGATGGAAAACAAACTGTTTGTCACACAGTTTAAAATCCAAATCCCCCAAATATTAATGAAAGGTATGTAAACATTTGACTTTGGTGAAACTCCTCATTACCAGGGATGGGAATCGAGAACCGGTCCTGAGTAGTCCAGTTCCTTGGAATCGTTAACCTGACTGCTCAACGATTCTGCTTCAGTAATGTGTGACGTACTTGCGTGATGATGTATTCTACACACTCCGTATTTTGGTTTAGAAAATTTCCAGAAATATCCATCTCATGTTAACATTTACAGTCGTGTCCAATAAATTAGAATCTGGCTTCCAATGAGGCTCGTTTGTCAGATTAAACCTTTAAATCTTCAAAGATCCTTCCTGAAAACGCAAACATGCAGATTTTTCTGCACAAAAGCTGTTAATGTGCAAAAAGTTGCATTTCATGTTAAAATGTTCACAGATAGATTCTTATTTTTAAAGAAAGCTTTAATTTTGTTTGAATCAAATACAACATGGTTTAAACTGAAGAGTTTATTTCTTAACTCAATGAGAATCGATAAGGAATCGAATCAATAAGTGAGATCGATAATGGAATTGAGATCGATCAATTCTTATCGATTCCCATCCCTACTCATTACATCATTTAGCAAACAGAATAATTTTGGTAACAATGGGTCCTGAGACTGAAGTTTATCTCCATCACAGCAGCTTGTTGGGACCAGTGGACGTCCTGACGCTCATCATGCTCCAGGCTATGATGGTTTCTCCCACTCTGAGCTGATAAACAGACTCCAAGTGAAGGTGCTGCTTTGACTGGGGGTTGATTTAGTTCCGACAGAGGGATGTCTGAGGCCCTCTAGTGGATGTTGTGGAGTACTGCAGGTTTTTGTACGGAGTTCTGGTGTTTCCTGTCACTGTGGGCGTCACAGCGCAGTAGTACACAGCAGAGTCTGGCACTGCAGCAGAGGAGATCAGCAGCTTTACTCGTCTCAGAGTTTTATCGATCTCAGCAGAGAAATCAGAGCGATTTGGATGAATTGATCCTCCCTCTGTGATGTAGAGCAGGAACTCTGGTCTGGACCTCTGCTGCTGTCGGTACCACTGGACGCTGTAGATAGAACCAGTATATTCACAGCTCAGACTGGTGCGGCTTCCCTCTGAAACAGCTTGTTCCTTCTGCTCCTGTGTGACGGTGTTCATGGAGCCCATGGCTGCAAAAAGAGTCCTTCATGTCAGTCAGTCTGCAGGAGATTCACACATCAAGAGACTCAACAGAGGTTCTTCCCTCCACATGTGATCCCAGTGAGATTCATGGAGGAAATCCGAGCAAAGCTGTTTCTGTGTTCTGACACTCACCTATGCAGAGAGAGAAAAGCAGAAGGAGGTCAAGTAACATCATGTTTTCAGCTGTTCAAGTCAGACAGCAGATGAACAACGTTGTTCCACTACAGCAGAAGGAAAACTCAGCAGCTTCTCTGCTGCACAGACCTTCTCCTCAACATCAAGCTGCTTTTAGCGCTGCACACACAAGCCTTCTCATTGGCTGAGCTCAGCAGTGGTGGGAGGAGCCAGAGAAAAACGCGTTTCACTGTTTCCTTTGCTCCTGATGGTAAGTTTCAGTCAGGGAGGTGATTTCTGACTCAGAGAAACCTGCTGAAGCTACAGAGAGTTGGTCAGTAAATGCTTCAGAAATAAGATCTACGACTGACTATGATGATGATGATCTTGGATGATAATGAGGCACACATTATAAAGCTCCTGTATCTCCTCCATGTGTTACTTTCACTGTGAAATTAGAGGCAAATCTGCCGTCCCAACACATCTCAAGGATTATCTGTTGGACTGGGCCGTCCAGCCGTTGTCTAACATTCATGTTTAGAAACCAGTTTGAGATCAACTGGCTTAGTGTGAGAGGGCCATCAGAAGACGGGTCCACTGTGGTCATACTGGGATGGAGATGGGCAGGAAACATGTGGAGGCAGGCTGTGATGGTTGAACGATGATCAGCTGGTATTAAGGAAAGTGTTGCAGGAAAATACCCCCACATCATGCTACCACCACCACCAGGCCGAATCATTCTACATCCACGCTCACCAGACCAGACAAGGTTTCTGCAGTGTGTTCTGGTCCAGTTTGTGTCACCAACTGGATGGGAAACTACTCATTCTGCTGAGCGGACCATCGGAACCACCCTTCCGAACTTGCATCACATTTATACGAAAGACTGCAGGTCAAGGGTCATACAGATTCTGGAGCAGCCCAGCCACCCTGGACATCTTCTCTTCTCCCACCAGGGAGAAGAGAAGATGTCCTCATTCCTCTAGCGCTGCTGGAGGAATGAGGCTGAAAGGTGGAAGAACAGCTTTTATCCACAAGCCGTTCAGTTGCTCAGTTCTGAGCCTTACATGCAGTTCTCATCTGTTTTGAGTTCTTATCGTTTATTATTTATAGTTCTTACCTGTTTATCACTTATTATTATTTTGTGTTGTAATTTCTGCTTTTCTTGTGTTTTCTTTACTCCCCTCTGTTATCTTTGGTTGCAGGTACGACAACACATTTCACTGTACTGTGTGTGACTGTGCATGTGACAAATAAAACCAGTCTAATCACCGAATCTGGATTCTGGTCTCAGTGTCCTGTTCTCAGCTGACAGGAGAGGCTCCTGGTGAGGTTCTCTGCTGCTGTGGATGATCTGATCCAAGGTTCCACATGTTGAGGGTTCAGAGATGGTGTTCTGCAGACCTCGGTCTGAACCACTAATTACCTGCATCACTATTCCCCTTCTATCTATCACACATTCGAAGGGGATTTGTGCTTCTTCAGGGCTAAAATTACTATTAAGTATCCACACATACAATCATTTTAGAAATACACACGGTGTTCAGTTTATACTAATCAAAACTGCAAGAAAAGCATCAAGGAACCAATTACAACCCTAAAAATCTTCAGTAACAGCAAATACAATGTTCTCCTCCTTAATATTCATAGTTTAGCTTCAGTGGACAGAAAATGCAGGAGAACTGTCCTGGAGAACCACATTTCAGAAAGATGAGTCAGATGATCCCAGTGTTCACTGAACCAAAGAGCTGATGGTTGCAACTTACCAGCACAACAGCTCATATCCATCACAGGAGCTGACGTCCAAGACAGATACTCAGGTTGGAACAGCTATAATGGACTAATGCCAGATGACATAAACAAACAATAAACCCTGCTAAAGGAAACCACTGGACCCAGGACCGGACCCAGAACCAGATGGTTCTAACCAGAACCAGAACCAGACAAAATCACAGAAATTTACAGAGGTAGAGCAGTGTGTGAGGTCCCATAGTGGATGTTGTGGAGTACTGCAGGTTTTTGTACAGAGTTCTGGTGTTTCCTGACACTGTGGGCTGCAGAGCGCAGTAGTACACAGCAGAGTCTGACAGATGGAGATCCTGGATCGTCAGATCAAAAGCTGAGTTGTTGACCTTTGCGTCAAATCTGTCATTGTTGAACTCTGGAGCTTTGTCTCTTGTTTTAGCGTATTCTTTCAACATGTACTTTGGGAAGCTGTTTTCTTCTTGTTTGTACCAGAGCAAGGTATCACCTGAAACACTGGCTTTAAAAGTACATCCCAGAGTCACCGAGTCCTCTGCAGCAGCAACAACTTGTCCTTCTGGCTGCTTCACTGAGTCTCCTTTACACTCTGGGGAAGAACAGAACATGCAGAGGAAGAGAGGAATCAATAAAGATGACTGATTCAAGGAGAACAATCAGCAGCTCTAAAGACTTCTAGTCCATGTAGAATAGATGCCATTTTCACTGATCATTGCCACTTTGAACCATATCAGCTGCTTTTCCAAGGTAACCAATGATCAGCAGCAGCAATGATCTGCTCTGATGTTCTGGAGAATGAACATGAAAAGCTCTTCATGGAGAGCTCAGTCATGTGTTCCAGTGTTGGAAGAGGAAACATGTTGAGCTTTCTATCTTACCAGAGAAAAGAGCAGCCAGAATAATCCACAGCCAATGTTCCATCTGTCCAACCAGGTTGAAATCAGCAGGAGGAAGCAGCTGCTGTTCAGCATTCAGTCTGACTCTTGTTCTCTTCACAGCACCACTTCTTATTGACACAATGCTGGAGCCCAGAGCACAAGGAGAGCACCGCCTGCTGGATCATGGCGCCCTCTGGTGGAGGGAAAAGGCTGACTTCTGAAGAGGGGAGATGGCTTCAGGTTCAGTTCGTGTTCTTTGCTCCTGGTCTCACAGCTCTGCTTTGTTCCCTCCACTCCTATTTCTCTAATAACTAACAAACACACTGATTCAGTATTCCTGTCTATTAATGTGGGCATTATTTTGTGATAAAATATCAGCGTTTGTCATATCGTAGTTTTATGATTTTATACTTACATTTCAAATCGGAAGCAGCTGGGCTGTCTCCATTGATACTAAATATTAATATGTAAGTATTTTCCACGAGCCTCATAGTGTTTTATAAATTGGAGACAATAACTGATCAGCTCCTCTGTGATGTTTAAAGGTTAATAATCAGGTTTTAACTATCAATTTTATTTTTATTCTTCCCTGTACATTAAACTAAATCTGGTCGATTAATCTGAAGATATTTTTTCCAACCTTTTTAACTTCACTAAGAAAGCTAAAAACAACATATTTATATGACAGTCTCCCACTTTCACTGAAACAAATATGTTTCTCTGAGAAATGTTAATCACAGTTTATTTTTTTAAGCGTTCTCCTCACATAGAACATTCTCAGTAGCATCACTATCACCAGGACCTGGAGTACAGTGAATGATTATAGTTACATTTTATACATGGGCCTCATCATATCAGGTTCTAAAACTCAACACCAGAACCCCAAATGAAGCAGAGGATTTACTTGACACTAAATGCTGAGGTTATTAAAAGGAGGAAACATTGAATACCATAGTCATGATTGTTCAAAGTGACGCTAGTACAAAAAAATAATTACAGACACAGGAGTGAAAAGTTTGAAATGATTTATTGAATGGAGAAAAGATCTTTCTGGATCTGCAAGCCAGGAACAGGTCCGGACGAGAAGACAGGGTGTGATGATTAAAGGTTGCCAAAGACAGTTCCACAAAGAGATGGAGGTTGGGTTGTTACTTTGGATAAAGGAGTTGTGACCGAGAGGGGGCACAGAGTATCCCCAGAACAGGGGGTTGACTGTTTGTTGGGTGAGATGGTGGTTTGTGTTTGTGGTTCAGTCTGTTTTCCTTTGAAGGAGAGGAGGTACCGTTGGAAGGTGGACGGTCAGGTGAGTCGGAGAGGATCTTAAGTTGGGCGTCTGGAGCAGTGAGGATGTCGAGATGCTGGGAGAGCGACCCTGAGAGTTGCCAAGTCAGCATGGAAGCTGAACACCAAAACTCCGGGAGGAACCTTCAGAGAGGTAATCTATCAGGAGGAAGAACCACACTGGTAAGTTCTAGGAAAGTAGCCCTTAGAGGCTCAGCGGGAGCAGCCATACCACTAGTCAGAGTTAACCATCTGGCATCTGTCTCAGGAAATCCACTCCTCTAAATACTGCTCCTTGATGAGGTTAATTGACACCACCTGGGAGCTGCACCTGCCAATCACACCCTGTGAAGAGGAGGAGGAGAAAGCAGAACCCAAACAAACAGCACACCAGTCTGAGGATACAACAAGCACACCATACTATACAATACCATACCATACTGTGACGTACCATATTGTACCACACCATGTCATACCACACCATACCATGCCAAGTAATAAGCTGATGGTGTTTCATGCTCTAACTGTGATGTGCATCCAAAACAAGCAGAAATTGCTCTTCCTATCAAACAAGATAAGAAGCGCTTCTCAAGACTATATATGACTTGTCAGACTAAACATGGCAACCTTCATGAGTTCTGTTGACATGAGAAATCCTGACTGACAGCCCTGACTGATGGGGGAGGTCATTGATTTGACCTGACTAATGATCTTCTTCAAGTCTTGAAGATGATTATTGTTCATACTCTGTTAGACCAAGATCTCCTGCACTATTCTGGATGGTGCCACCGTCATTCACATGCTAAGTCAAACCTCTGTAGAGACTTTCAGCAACTAAACCAAACAGATATTCATTCCATTTTTAGTCAGAGAACCCAGAGATGGTCTTGCGATGGGCCAGTACTTCCCAGAGCTTCTCAAAGCTGCTACATGGATGCACAGATTTTTTCTCGGTGATCAGCTCGACCAAGCTGAGTTGGATTGTTGCCTTTTGCCTAACAGTAAGAAGGTCCTCAGCTGTAATGTCATTCTCACTCCATCTGCACGGACTTTGACGTTCTCCCCTGGCGTGCACATGTGCTCTCTCAGTACTCAGTTGCTTTTAAAGATGCCTATTTCAAACTAAAGTCTCCATGTTTCCAGACAGACAATGACCTGGAAAACCTTCTGAAGGTTCCTCATCAGTCGTGTGATTGCTAGGTGTAAAACGAGAAGGTGACCGCTGGAGATAGGCACCAGCTCCCCATGACCCTGCAAGGATTAGCAGTTCAGACAAAGGATGGAGGGAGGGATGGATGGTAAGAAGGTAAACTGGAGTATTAAACAGTTTATTCATGATGTTTGAAATGTTGTGTCTCTTTAATTCAGTCACACACAGAAGATATTTTAGGTTCTAGAGATCTGGACCAGTCCAAGCACTGAAAATCAGACAACTTCTCACTGAACCACAAGAGTAGTTTTAACCCGTCATGGTGAACATGATTAAACGTATTCATGTGGAAAGCACAAGTACCAATGGCAGCAGAGTTTTCCTACAGCATGATGATACTACCACCGTGCTTGGCCTCAGGTGCTGTAGCTGTCAGCTTCCACTGCAGCGCTGTCTCTGATTTACTGCTTCACGTCTCTGTTGTCTTTGTCTTCACTCCAATGACTCAACAGTCAGTGGTTTAGCAGTGAGTGAGGCCCTCTAGTGCATGTTGTGGAGTACTGCAGGATTTTGTACAGAGTTCTGGTGTTTCCTGTCACTGTGGGCTGCAGAGCGCAGTAGTACACAGCAGAGTCTGACGGACGGAGATCCTGGATCGTCAGATCAAAAGCTGAGTTGTCGACCTTTGCATCAAATCTGTCTTTGCTGAACTCTAGAGAATTTTCTCCTTCTAATGACACACGTTTCAACATGTACTTTGGGAAGCTGTTTTCTTCTTGCTTGTACCAGAACAATGTGGGAGTATAGCTGCTCTCATAAGTACATCCCAGAGTCACCGAGTCCTCTGCAGCAGCAACAACTTGTCCTTCTGGCTGCTTCACTGAGTCTCCTTTACACTCTGGGGAAGAACAGAACATGCAGAGGAAGAGAGGAATCAATAAAGATGACTGATTCAAGGAGAACAATCAGCAGCTCTAAAGACTTCTAGTCCATGTAGAATAGATGCCATTTTCACTGATCATTGCCACTTTGAACCATATCAGCTGCTTTTCCAAGGTAACCAATGATCAGCAGCAGCAATGATCTGCTCTGATGTTCTGGAGAATTAACATGAAAAGCTCTTCATGGAGAGCTCAGTCATGTGTTCCAGTGTTGGAAGAGGAAACATGTTGAGCTTTCTATCTTACCAGAGAAAAGAGCAGCCAAAATAATCCACAGCCAATGTTCCATCTGTCCAACCAGGTTGAAATCAGCAGGAGGAAGCAGCTGCTGTTCAGCATTCAGTCTGACTCTTGTTCTCTTCACAGCACCACTTCTTATTGACACAATGCTGGAGCCCAGAGCACAAGGAGAGCACCGCCTGCTGGATCATGGCGCCCCCTGGTGGAGAGAAACGGTTGAGTTGAGCAGAGAGGAGGAAAGGCTTCCAGCAGCTGGTCAGTGGGTCACATGTTCAGGAGGAACTGGTTTTACTGGACTCTTTATCCTTGACTGCAGTGAGTTGTTCACAGCCAACTCCCAAAAGAGGAGAGATGTTCCTAAAGACCAGATCAGACTGGCCTCATTCATTTCAGTCATTTCTAGCAAAAAGATTCTTTAAAGATATTTATTCCTCCTGCTTTATATTCTGTTCTGATCTCTGACTGTTTCTCTTGATCAGATAGTTCCTCCTCTCACATCTCCGGATGCTAAAAACACTAAAACCAAACCTAAACATATTTTGTTCAAACTCATGAACGTTTTTCTATTTTGTTTTCTGTTGTTTCCCCTTTTGAGCCTCTGTGGCTTTAAATACAGAACATTTAACAGCCAAGTTAACCAAGAAATAATAACAACTCAGATTTTACTGAAGTTCTTTCGTGAACAGAGGCTGTAGACCTCAGGAAAAAACAGCAACTTCCTCTTGAAAAGAGCTTAGAAATATTTCCTGGACTACCTGGTTGTTTGCTGTTTCTGAACAACGAAAAATGTTATGTAATTGCTTTACACACTATAGACATTAACAAGAAAATGTACGATCTCTTTTCACTTCACTTCAACATTGACCATAAATTGTAAATAACGAATTATCAAAGTGGACCCCTCTACCCTTGCACATCTGGTTCTGCCTGCACCTCTTAGGACTGGGCTGCAGCCACTGTGTGGGTCCACATCTCAACATATAGGACTGCAAGAGAAGAACTATGGAACAGAACCTCTGCATTGACTAGTCACATTTTTAGTTGTCAGGTAATGCCATAATGTTTCAATCAGTTTGATCTGAACTTAGAACGAATACTTGCTGAGAGTGAATGTGCACAAAACTAAGAATTATATATGTTCGATTTGTTATTGAAGGTAAACCAGATGTTTTGGGGTCTTCGGAGGATATTATTCCAAGAAGAAGCGTCTCCTTGACCCCCTAAAATACAAAGCAGAGCTTGGACCATTGGATGAAGTCAAGTCAAGTTTATTTGTTCAACAAATTTCAGCAACAACGCAGCTCAAAGTGCTTTACATCATAAAAACTTCAATCAGGTGTACAGCAAAATCAGCAAAATCATCAAGCAAATATACATCAAAAATATTGATCGATGTTCCACTTACGATTATTCAAAGGCAGCTCTAAACAGGTGGGTTTTTAGGCTTGATTTAAAGGAACTCAGTGTTTTGGGTGTTTTGCAGTTTTTTGGAAATTTGTTTTGGATTTGTGGAGCATAAACACTGAAAGCTGCTTCTCCATGTTTGGTTCTGGTTCTGGGGATGCAGAGCAGAGCTGTGAAGTCACTTTTGCAGTAATCAGTGCGACTAAAGATAAACGCATGGATGAGTTTCTCTTGATCTTGTTGAGACATTAGTCCTTTAATCCTGGAAATGTTCTTCAGGCAATAGAAGGCTGACTTTGTAACTGTCTTTATGTGTCTCTGAAGGTTCAGGTCTGAGTCCATCACTGCAACCAGATTTTGGGCCTCATCACTAGTTTCTAGCTGCAATAACTGAAGCTGCGCGCTGACTCTAGGTCGTTCCTCTTTAGGTCAAAAGATAATAATTTCAATTATTTTTGGAGAAAATTTTGGCACCTCCATGCATTGATCTGTTCTAAGCATCTGTTCAGTGATTGGATGGGTTCAGAGTCACCTGGTGACATTGTGATATAGAGCTGTGTATCATCTGCGTAGTTGTGGTAGCTGATCTTTTTAAAAGTTTTCATGGTACAGTTGGTGAAATTCAGGCATTTTCTCTGCATTTATGTTTGAGCAAAGGACTGGTACTGAATTAAATGTGGATGTGCAGATGAACCCTCTAATTTTTTGAATTTTCTCAGCAAAGAAGTTGGAAAATTCATTGCAGGCCCTGGCAGAGTGGAGTTCAGGTGGTAAAATCACAGGTGAGTTTGTCAACCTGTCATCTATGGGAAACATGGCACGAGCATTGTTGATGCTTTTGTTTATGGTTTCTGTGAAGAACGTTGCCCTTGCATGTTTTAGTGATGAGTGATGGCTTTGCAGCCTCTCTTTGTAGATTTCATAATAAACATGAAGTCAAATTTTACGCCATTTACATTCAACCCTTTGACAAAGGTGTCTTTCGTTTCTTACTAGTGGAGCATGTATCCTATCAGACACAATTTTCACTTTCACAGGAGCAATCAAATCAATGATGTCTGAGATTTTAGAATGGATGTTATCTACCAGCTCATCTACTGGGTTGCAGCATGGTAGCAAGGTGGAGTAGATTTGATTAAAAGTTTCAACTGTCTTGTCTGTCAGAGAACATTTTGTAATGTTATCTGTTTTACGAAGTGAGTCAACAAAGACTGTTCTTTGGGTAAATAACCTGTACTTGTATAGAGCTTTATCAACCCCGGGGGACCCCAAAGTGCTTTACTCTGCATTCAGTCATTCACCCATTCACGCACACATTCGCTGATGGTGGCAAGCTGCTGGACTGTAGCCACAGCTGCCCTGGGCTAGTCTGACAGAAGCAAGGCTGCCGTGCACTGGCGCCACCGGGCCCTCCGACCACCACCAGCAGGCAACGCAGGTGAACTCTCTTGCCCAAGGACACAACGACAGAGACGGATGGAGTGGGGGGCTCAATCTGGCAACCCACCAATTATGGGATGAACTCCTCCCACCACAGCCACTGTCACCCCCTACTTTGAAATATAACTGAGAAATGTTGAAACACATCCACATCAGTTACAGAGACCTTGGAGATATTTACACCCTTACTGATAAGCAAGTCCAGAGTGTGTCCATGAATGTGTCCATGTTGAGTCAAACTAAAGTTTTGAAGTACATCATTGAGCTTTTTTTACCTCTCTTTCTATTGGGTTGTCAACATGGGTGTTGAAGTCTCCCACAATTATTAAACAGTCATAAATAATGCATATAATAGATAAGGGATTTTTGTTGCTACGTGCTTGTCCAGGAAGAGTGAATGCTGCAAGGCATTGACTTGATGCTCTGCTCAGTTTCTTCAGATAGAAAGTTTTTAAACTACTTTGAATAATCAATTGAGCTAACTGTACTGTTTGATAACTAGGATCAGTTGGAATGTATATATGACTGAATTGAAAGGATTTTTTGTAAAGTGCTTCAATATGACAGTTATTTGTGAAATGGATCTATATCAATAAACTGAATTGAAACTGAATAAGAACTTGCTAAAGTCATTGAAAAATCTGCCACAAATTTTGTGGTTTTGTATAAAGTTACTGTCAGAGTTCATTTATGGCCTTTGACCTCAATTCCCCAATATTCAAAAGTCAAATATATGTCAGACCACTGCATTTACTTTTTCTGTTTTCTGTGAATTTTCTGGTAGTAATTCTGACAGGGATACTCCTGTATGTTACCGCCAGGGGGCCAGACGCTTTCTGGAGGAGGACAGGTGTAGAACTAATGTCTGGACCCCCATCTCAGACTTCAGATAAACAGGATGGAGGTGGTTCTGAGGGGCCAGAACCAGGCGGTCTGATGAAGTAAAGCATGTTTTTTGGGTGCTTAAAAGGGAGGTTCCGAGCAACACATGAAGGTCCATTTTCATTCTAATCAACCGAACCTGGGTGGGTAAAGAACAGCCGTGTTTGTTATATCAATCTGGAACGAGAAAAACACAATAAATTTTGGGTTGTTAATCTAGCTTTATTCATCTCAGCCTGAGAATTTGATGCATTTTCATCTCGTACCCATGACTGTGGCAGATGAGATGTGACTCTGCTGCTGTGGATCCTCCCTCAGTGGCTGATCAGCAGCTGTAACCACAGTGACTCAGAAAGCAGCAATTAGCAGAATCCATCTGATATGAAGCGGAGCTCTGAATACCACTTCCCTCCTCTTTGAAGACCAGTCAGATATCTGGGTTCAGGTTTTTGTTCAGCCTCGCCTCCACTTTGCATCACTGTGTTTCTAGAGCTCAGTCGCAGAGAGCTGTGTCTGCCAGGGTTAGCTCTCTGATGCTCAGCTCAGTGGAGGAAGAGGATGTTTGGATTCGTATCGTCACTCAAGGTTATAATCAGCAGAGCCTCCTTTTCCATTTTTCAGCTCAGTTCAATATAGTATAAAGCCAATTCACAACAAATGTCCCAAGGCGCTTTACAAAAAAAGTTATTTAAGTTCAATCATATATTCAACTTAACGAAGAGGAAAAATATCAGACTGAACCAGTGATGTGATCTCCTGGTTTCCTTCTCCTGTTGAACGCATCATGATTTCTGACTAAATGGGATTTTAAACGTTGTTAAAAAGGAGTCAAAGACTAAATGCCTCAAAATGAACAGACTCCCTGAACACAGAGAACATCAGCAGCCGTCCAGTCCGACGGCAGCCTGGACTCTGAGCTGCTGCTGTCCAAGGTGCTGAACTGTCAGTTTCACCTCATTGTTAAATTAACCAAAATTATTCAAAGAACCTACAGTAGAAAAATCTTATATATATATATATATATATATATATATATATATATATATATATATATATATATATATATATATATATATATATATATATTATTTATTTATTTATTTATTTTTACAAATATTAGCTTTTAACTAATAATATTTTGATAACATCTTCATTTGTACATTTTTTAGGTGATCACCAGAGAAATGATTTGTTCAGTTTTTAACATTTACAGACACATTAAAAAAAAAAGATTATTGCTGAAAAGCCTGTTTCTTACAGGAACTTTATCACTATGTGAAACGCATTATATTGATTAATAACACTCAGACTGGTGTTTTTCAGCCTTTATTTCTGTTAATTATAGTGATTTTTCACTTCGATGTAATGAAAACACATTTAAATTAGGATATTACATCAGACCATTAAAACAACATATTTAATACAGAAATGTGGGCTTCATGAAAAGCATGTTTAGTACCTCCTCAAAGGTTGTCACTTTCAAAGGGTATTTTAATCTGACAAAACTAGCCTCATCTGAGGGAATATTCTAATTTACTGAACATGATTGTCATAAAACTAATAATCAACAATAAAATCATGGAAACCAGGGAATTTTGAATGTGGTTAAAATGTATTGATGATAAAATAATTTCAACATTTTGACCATAAAGTCTATGTAGAAGATCAGCAGCCTGAAGGAGGACAGAAGTGGAGGAACATCACTCTGTCCAGGCTGCTGTCCTTCAAAGCTGAACCTCCAACATGGAGCAGCCATCATCCCTCCTTGATGATCCAGACGTTCTCATCACAGAGAGTTCAGAGATGCAGCACAAACTCTGATCTCTGCTTTGTTCTCAGCTGCTCAGTCAGACTGACAACTAACAAACCATAGAAGCAGAGCAGTGAGTGGGGCCCTCTAGTGGATGTTGTGGAGTACTGCAGGTTTTTGTCCAGAGTTCTGGTGTTTCCTGTCACTGTGGGCGTCACAGCGCAGTAGTACACAGCAGAGTCTGGCACTGCAGCAGAGGAGATCAGCAGCTCCATCTGGGTTTGATCATCACTCACTTTGAAGGAGAAACCAGGGACTGACGTTGACATCAGTGTTCCTGTTCCTGAATGAGAGATCAGGAACTGTGGAGGTTTTCCAGGATGTTGTCGATACCAGAAGAAATAATCACTTGCAGCTGCTGGCTTGGAGTATTTGTAGGACAGAGTAACATTGCTGCCTTCCCAACTGGACACCTCCGAATCACGAGGAGTAAGTTGATCACAGCTGACACCTAAAGCAAGAAAACATTGTCAAACTATAAGTTACAAAAGTTTTCACAGTGAGGCATTTTAACATTTGTTACAGTTTCAGACATCGAGATCCAATCTGACCTGTTAGCAGTGAGGCGACGAGCAGAGACAGACCATAATAGCCCATGTTGACCAGAGCTGATGTTGGTGAGCTGAACTGAGTTGAAGGAGGAAGTTTGTGTCTCTTCTAGAGTTCAGGAGCAGCTCAGCTCCTCCCTGAAGCTGAAAGCTCCTCTTCCTCCTGGTTGACAGCCTCACAGCTTCAGCTGCTTTCTGGAGAAATAAAGTTTTTATTTCAGAATGTTTTAGAACAATAAATGATCAAATACCTAAAAAAGTTGTCCAAAGTGGGCAGTGATGAAGTCATTTTACTTGAGTACAGTACTTTTTGAGAATCTGTACTTAGCTTGATTAGAACTTTGGAAGACGTCTTTCAGCACTATTGAGGTTCTTGCTTAGGTCCTGAGTTTAACATTGATTCAACTTCAATTGTTTAATTTTTTTTATACAGATGTGTTTCTAGTTAATTGTAGGAAAAGTTTTTTGGTTTTTTTTCAGTTCAGTGAATTGGTGGAAATATAACAAATTACAATTAAAAATCTCAGAGTGAAGTTCTTCCCCCAAAGATTAGTTTTAGAACTCCTCATGTCGTCACTTAATACAAGGCTCTATCAAAGATTTTCCAAACCTTGTTCTTGAAGTGTCGACTCTGTAGAGACCAACTGAGCTCAACAATTCAAGTAATAGGGGTGTAATTAGAAAGATATAGATTTCAGTGTTACAACCAGAGCATCGGCAGTTCAAAACCCTGCACGAGTCCATGCTGTCGTCATATCCCAGGGCAAGACATTTCACCCAACTTCCCCTTGTATAAATGTGTTGGTATGATTGTGGTGGCACATTGAAGACCTGTTGTCGTATCAGCCTTCCAGACCATTCAGGTCTCCTGGTTCTGGTCTGCTCTGCATCCCCAGAACCAGAACCAACCATGGAGAAGCAGCTTTCAGCTTCTATGCTCCTCTAATCTGGAACAAACTCCCAGAAAACTGCAAAGCAGTCGAAACACTGCGTTCCTTTAAAGCTGCAGTATGTAACTTTCATGAAAAGTATTTTTCTACATATTTGTTGAAACTGTCACCGTGCCGTGACAGAAGAGTATGAAACAGATAATCTGTGGAAAGATTGAGCTCCTCTGCCTTCTCCCAGTGCTCCCAGTGCTATCTTAATTAGAGCCAGGAGGCGGGTCTTAGCGCATTCAGTCACCGGTCTGGATGGTGCTGCTCATAGACCTCCCCCCCGCCCCGCTGGAGCTAGCAGAGGCTGTTGTGAATACTCAGGCTAGCTAGCATGGCCACCGATGACAGCGGATAAACAGTTTTCCTGGAACGGTGAGTTGTTTCTCTACCATTAGCATATTTAGTAGTGCTACACGAGGGTGATTGGCAGCGCTAAGCCCCTCCTCCTGGCTCTGATTGGTTGTTTCAGGTCGGGAGCAGCGCATTTCTTCAGACGGCAATAGCAGCTCAGGGAGGAGATGGAGGAGATTGCTCTTTTAACAGATTCTCTGTCTCAGACCAAACTGTGACAACATGGAGACATTTTTAACAAATATGTAAAAACATATTTTTATAAGCTACACACTGCAGCTTTAAATCAAGGCTAAAAACCCACGTTAAGACCTGCTTTTGACCCATAATAACAGGAACACTGACCAACATATTTGATGTGTATTGATGTTTTTAATGATGGCACTTGACAAAATGTAATGTTTGTTACAGGTTTCACAACTGGTGACTGTTCGATGCGTTTCTGATGTTTTTATGTTTTCATGATGTAAAGCATTTTGAACTACCTTGTTGCTGGAATGTTCTGCACAAATAAACTTGACTTGACTTGGTCTGGGGGGACCATAGGTGCTCAGCCATGTTTCCACCACCGAATGTGACCGAGGAGTGAATGAATAATGCATGAAACTGAAAAGCATCTTTGAGTGTCTAGAAAAGCATTATTTGAGACTCATGTGTTATTATTACATTACATATTTGGAGGTACAGAGCTATCCAATGAACTTCCATTTTTTAAGTACTTTCAATACTGAAGTATTTTTGAAAGCACATACTCCAGTACTTTGACTTAAGTAACAATTTGACAGACCTACTTTTATTTTCATTGGAGTAATATTTGACCAGTAGGACCAGTACTTTGATTTAAGTAATAAAACAGTGCTTTGTTCACCACTGAACATAGTTGCTGGTTGGGACCAGTAGATATCATGGAGGTGGACTCGATGCAGACATCCACCAGATATGTTCGCACAAAGATAAAGTTTCACTCGGTGTCGCACAGTAAACTGCTCGGCGGAAACAGCGTTCACGTCGAACTGTTTTGTTTGCAACACCGAGCTGTTAAGGTGGAGAGTCAGCGCAAGCAGTCGCAAAGATGCGCAGCAGCGAGACTGCCGCTCTGTGCTGCACTAACAGGTTAGCGGCGGCTGCACTGGTGGAGATAAAATGGGGTGAGGCACCCAAGGAGCTCATCAAACTTACTAGTATCCATTCGGATTGAGGGAATGAAGGAATTTGTCAGGAGAAATGTAGGCAATCGGTACGCTTGAGTATGAAACCTCAACCGTCCACGGACAGTGTGGGCGGAGAACGCCTGGCTCACAGAATGCACGCAGTACGCCAGTATGTGGGAGCCTAACTCTGATCATCCTAACTGGAGGTTCCACTGGTTTTAATTGACTTCTCCCACTTTTACTTGTTAGAGAGGAACCGGGTGAAGGTCATGCTGCCTCACAGAGTAGATTATAGTTTGGTTCCAGAAGCTGAACCTCATGTTAATGTAGCCTGATTTATGAGGACCCCTAGTGGATATTGTGGAGTATTGCGTTGTCTTTGCTCTGCAGGTTTTTGTACAGAGTTCTGGTGTTTCCTGTCACTGTGGGCTGCAGAGCGCAGTAGTACACAGCAGAGTCTGACAGATGGAGATCCTGGATCGTCAGATCAAAAGCTGAGTTGTTGACCTTTGCGTCAAATCTGTCATTGTTGAACTCTGGAGCTTTGTCTCTTGTTTTAGCGTATTCTTTCAACATGTACTTGGGGTAGCTGTTTTCTTCTTGTTTGTACCAGAGCAATGTGGGAGTAAAGCTGCTCTCATAAGTACATCCCAGAGTCAGTGTGTCTCCTTGAGCAGCAACAACTTGTCCTTCTGGCTGCTTCACTGAGTCTCCTTTACACTCTGGGGAAGAACAGAACATGCAGAGGAAGAGAGGAATCAATAAAGATGACTGATTCAAGGAGAACAATCAGCAGCTCTAAAGACTTCTAGTCCATGTAGAATAGATGCCATTTTCACTGATCATTGCCACTTTGAACCATATCAGCTGCTTTTCCAAGGTAACCAATGATCAGCAGCAGCAATGATCTGCTCTGATGTTCTGGAGAATGAACATGAAAAGCTCTTCATGGAGAGCTCAGTCATGTGTTCCAGTGTTGGAAGAGGAAACATGTTGAGCTTTCTATCTTACCAGAGAAAAGAGCAGCCAGAATAATCCACAGCCAATGTTCCATCTGTCCAACCAGGTTGAAATCAGCAGGAGGAAGCAGCTGCTGTTCAGCATTCAGTCTGACTCTTGTTCTCTTCACAGCACCACTTCTTATTGACACAATGCTGGAGCCCAGAGCACAAGGAGAGCACCGCCTGCTGGATCATGGCGCCCCCTGGTGGAGGGAAACTGTTGAGTTGAGCAGAGAGGAGGAAAGGCTTCCAGCAGCTGGTCAGTGGGTCACATGTTCAGGGACAGAGTGGGACTCATTTTAAGCCTAACAAGAGTTAATAGCAGCAGTAGTTCCATCTATCCATAAATCCATTCTCTTTTACTTAATTTGGGGTCATCAGCAGAAGCCCAAGAGTAGCCCACATATCAGCCCAGAGCCCCACAAGTCCCTCCCACCCCCACCAATGATGCATCTGAGTTACAGTCAATAGCAGATAATGAGGCGTTACATAACTGTCATTTTCTTTCTTGGAACACGTACTGTACAGACTAATTGAAGGACTGTTCCTATGATGTAATTAAGTAAATGTCATCCTTTTAGACTGATTTATTAGTGGGATTAATTTCTATCTCTGTTCAGGTTTTATCATCACATAATCAACCTGACTGAATCCTGAGAAACTGTGTCAGAAAAAAAAAAAACTGTGTGAGGCCCTCCAGTGGATGTTGTGGAGTACTGCAGGTTTTTGTGCAGAGTTCTGGTGTTTCCTGTCACTGTGGGCCTCACAGCGCAGTAGTACACAGCAGAGTCTGGCACTGCAGCAGAGGAGATCGTCATGTTCATTTCCTCTTTGTTTCCTTCAAATTTCATTCTGTCCAGATGTTCTGCTCCACCTGAAGGGGAGTGGGACTTCAGGACCTCTGGAGGTTTCCCTGGATTTTGTTGATACCAGAACAGAAAATAAGCTGAATCTTTGGTGTAACTGCAGGTCAGAGTAACAGAGCTGCCCTCTAAAGTGAACTCCTCAGTCTTCGCTGCAGTGAGCTGTTGACAGTTCACACCTGAAGGAAGGAGAAACTGATATCAGTGAAGAAGAACAAGGATCAAACTGTTCTCTGAAAGACTCCAACCAACCTGATCCCCTGAGCAGAAGCAGCAGAGTGAGTCCAGATGTGAGCAGAGGCAGCATGTTGACCAGAGCTGATGTTGGTGAGCTGAACTGAGTTGAAGGAGGAAGTTTGTGTCTCTTCTAGAGTTCAGGAGCAGCTCAGCTCCTCCCTGAAGCTGAAAGCTCCTCTTCCTCCTGGTTGACAGCCTCACAGCTTCAGCTGCTTTCTGGTTGAAACATGAGATCTTTATTTCTAGGCTTTCAGAACAATAAATTATATAAAATTCAACATGAGGAGCTGCTTTAATCTGGTTAATAGACCAAAGTAAAAATGTATAAATATGAATATGGGCTGCTGTATATGTCAGATTTGATATTTACTTTAAGAAGATTTTCTTCTGTTTGTTGGTTGAACTTGATACTTTCATGAAAAATTCAGCTTATAGTTTAAGTTCCCAAATTTAACGTTTACCTCCAACAATGAAAGACTGACAACACAAGGCTGGTATAAGAACTGCTAATCCCACAATGCACTGCATTAATCTACTTTCAACTTCAATTCAATTCGGTTTATTTCTATAGCGCCAGTTCACAACAAATGTCGTTTCTGGGCAGAGATAAATAGCTCAGGATGATCAATGTAAGAGTTTTATTGTGTATATTAAGGTGTGTCTGCAGTATCTGATGCTCAAAACTGTTCAGAACAGAAAAGGCCTCTGTGCATGCTGCTGCTAAAGCCACCTATGGTTTGGACTGTTCAAACTTCATTTCCAATGAGTGTTTAAATCTGTGATAGTCTGGTAAGGTAAGCGTGTCTCTTTAATGGGTAATTTCCGTCCCTTTTTTGACCTGTTTATTTTAAAGCTAACGGTAGCTAAGCTAAATGTGGTTTCCAAACATAGCTATTCCCTGCTCGTTCAGTCAGCTGCCTGGAACCACTGATGCTCATAAACAATTACTATTGTTATTTACGGTGCTTTGGACTTAAGACATTGTTAAAAGAGCAAAACATTAGACTCTTTGTGTTCATTTTAGCTGCCTGCATGGTATTCCTAATTATTAAATTATTGATAACTGGTAATTCTCAAAAACAGTTAGTGATTACTTTTGGTAGGTTTAGTTTCATCACTCTTTTATCTTTTTATCTGTAGTCTTACTTAAGTGATTCAAGCTTAGCGAGTTTGTTGATTAAAGTGTTTAACTGTAAGGTTGAATTCTTTTTGTTAATAAACTGTTGTTTATTTGAGAAGTTGTCTGTATTTTTATTCCATAAACCTGTGTAACTTCCTGCTGTTCTGATAACACCAGTGCTGGACTTACACCTTCTATTATTTTAAAACCAAGGCCGTATCAGGCAAGTATTTATAGACAGTAACTCAGACTGAACTATTTGGCTACTTTCTTGATAATCAAGTGGTGCCACGACTCAGTAATTTTGATCTAAATATTAATAATTTCCCTAAGCAATCATTCATAGTTAGTCAAAATGAGACTCCGACTGGCACATCAGAAAGATTTCTCTGCAGTGTTGAAGGGAATGGATGGAGAGCAGAGAATCATCTGCAGCCCAGAGAAGAAGGAATCAGTTCAAAGTTTAAGGAGACGAGGTGACATCAAAAGTTCCCAAAACAAATAACCAGTGAGAATCTGACTTTCCATCAGCTGCAGGTGCTCTGCTCTGAGGAGACAATCCCAGGTCAAAGACCTGATCTGACAAGATGCAGAGGTCACCATGGTCAGCTAAGCTAAGCAGAAAATGTTCTTTTACCAGAAAATGGGAAGATTTGAAGCTTTGGGTCAATCAGTAAATCTCTGTTGGGTCAAAAGCTTTTCATAAAATACTGAAGAGAATCAAGATATTTTTGTTTAGTTTTTGTCCAAGGATCTATGATCATATTTCTACCTCTCTTCTGTCAGTAAGAGCAGCTGATTTACAGGAACAGAGGTTAGGAGAGGTATAGACCGTTGGGGTCTCTTCATAATAAAGTTCCTCAAATCATTTTAGACCAAAGCCCTTCCCAGCTGTTCCCTGATGTTAGTTTCAGAGCAGCAGTGGGAAAGAAAGCCTCTCAGCCTGAGGGATCATTGTTAGGATCAGTCGCTGCAGCAGGAGGATCAGAGGAGATAAGGCCACACCTGATCAGCCCAAATAAACAGACTGATGGTGAGAGCAGATTATATTTTGGTTCCAGAAGCTGCACCTCATGTTAATGTAGCCTGATATGTGATGCCCCCTAGTGGATGTTGTGGAGTACTGCAGGTTTTTGTACAGAGTTCTGATGTTTCCTGTCACTGTGGGCTTCACAGCGCAGTAGTACACAGCAGAGTCTGACAGATGGAGATCCTGGATCGTCAGATCAAAAGCTGAGTTGTTGACCTTTGCATCAAATCTGTCGTTGTTGAACTCTGGAGCTTTGTCTCTTGTTTTAGCGTATTCTTTCAACATGTACTTTGGGAAGCTGTTTTCTTCTTGTTTGTACCAGAGCAAAGTATAAGATGTACCACTGGCTTCAAAAGTACATCTCAGAGTCCGTGTGTCTCCCTGAGTAGCAACAACTTGTCCTTCTGGCTGCTTCACTGAGTCTCCTTTACACTCTGGGGAAGAACAGAACATGCAGAGGAAGAGAGGAATCAATAAAGATGACTGATTCAAGGAGAACAATCAGCAGCTCTAAAGACTTCTAGTCCATGTAGAATAGATGCCATTTTCACTGATCATTGCCACTTTGAACCATATCAGCTGCTTTTCCAAGGTAACCAATGATCAGCAGCAGCAATGATCTGCTCTGATGTTCTGGAGAATGAACATGAAAAGCTCTTCATGGAGAGCTCAGTCATGTGTTCCAGTGTTGGAAGAGGAAACATGTTGAGCTTTCTATCTTACCAGAGAAAAGAGCAGCCAGAATAATCCACAGCCAATGTTCCATCTGTCCAACCAGGTTGAAATCAGCAGGAGGAAGCAGCTGCTGTTCAGCATTCAGTCTGACTCTTGTTCTCTTCCAGTCAGCAGCAGCTCCAGTATCTATGCTGCCCTGAGCTAGCACCTCCTTTGTTGAACCCCAAACCCGCCCTCACACACAAACACACACACTCTTGTCTCACTGCACTTGTGTGGACTTGCTTTGAGTTCCATTAACTCCTAGAGCCTAACCCTGGCCTTTTCTCTAAACCCTAACCACCTCAAGTTTATACCTACCCATAAGTCAAATATTATGTTTTTACATTGTGTGGACATGGCAAAAGGTCTTCACAACCACGAATGTCCACACAATGTTGGTTTTTTGTCAAGAGTAAGTCCTCACAATCATCGCTAAACAAGTACTCACACACATGCATAAACACATATAACTCATGTTTCTCTATGTTTGCAAGGACTTTCCACTGACTTCCACTCATTGCTGCAAACAGCCTCAAACAGCACTTTCTGGGGACCAGGCTTTGGTCCCAACAACGTAGCATGTGTTGGGAAAATGGTCCTTACAATGTATCAAAAACCAGGCCACACAAACACACACACACACACACACACACACACACACACACACACACCCCTCCACTAAAACAGAAGAGCATCCAGCCCTTAAAGATTTCTAAATTCTTATGGCTGAAGATGTTTTTTCCTGTTTCCTAACTTATCAGAACCATTAAGGACAAAGACTCATATTTGTTTGTTTGATTTTAGATCAACCAGATTCTCCCAAAGAGTGGAACTGGATGCACAACAGAGCCACTATCAGTCACTTCCTCTGCATGCATGACCTCAAGAGTGAGCAAGACATCGACTCATTGATCCACCCAATCAGGTTACACAGCAGGAACATCGGCATGTCATTCAGACGGGATAATAGAGGCTGATGGATAAAACTTATCCACAAATACCAAAGCATGTACCAGCTGACTGTTTTCTGGAATCTTCTCAGTAGCGCTTCGTTCACATACACTAATGGATCTTGAAGTCAGTTTGCCTATAATCTCCCTCTGTGAGACGTAGAGGTGAAGACGCTGACAGAACGGCTCAGATGAACAAAAAGAGGATTTTTATGACACACCAGCTCACTCTACAGACTGGGGCCCCAAACCTGGAGGAAACAAAGTGAGAGCTTCCCAGAGAGCCACAGTCACTGCGTCTCTTTGCAGGGATGCAGGCAGCAAGCCGTCAGCTACCCACACTTGTCCCGATGATGTCCAAACATGCAGGTCCAGCATATGATCTGATCCTTGCTCGGGAAGCTCCTCTTGCCAAGGGCCTCATGATTTACACATCGGGCTCTTGGTCATCCGATGTTTTCCTGGACGTAGACTCTCTGTGTTCTCACAGGAATGAAGTCATGAATGTAAGCATGTTAATAAGCAGACTCCAGGCAGGTGTAACTGCCCCCCCTGCACCTCTGGAAAGACAACACAAGCACACCCAGCAGACACACACTCCAAAACAGTGACACTGTGACTGGACCAGCTGCACACCTGGGAGGTTGGTTGTTAGAACCTCCATGACTGTGGAGACCCCTCCCCCCCCACAGTTCTGGTCATGGAGCCATCGTTTCGGGGTTGTTTGGAGGAACAGTGACACTGGAATCATCGAACAAAACACCAACAGGTCTTTAAAGTTTTCAAACAGGAAAATATTAAAAAATAATCTGGCCAAAGGACAAATGCTGTTTTTCAGCAGGTTCCTGCTCTGCAGAACATGAAAGCACAAACTTACATCTCTGCCATCAGCTGATACAAAACAACATAATCACAGGGATGTATTCAGCTGCATCCTAGGTGCACTAAGCAGCGTTAAAGGAGATCCTTCCTCCCAGCAGCTGTTAGACTCTAGAAGCATCACTGCTCCCTACAAACTCAATAAGTGTTCATATCCCACCTGTTATTTGAACAGTTTTACTCATTTTAAATAACATTTTAACTGTTGATTACACAGTTTTTATTTTTCATATATTGTAAATAGTCTGTTGTCTTTTATTGCACAAGTAAACATGCACATTATGCACATTTTTAACAAATGTTTCCCACTCAGTTGCACATTCCTTGTATGGGAGCACGCTGTCTTTGATAAGTGCACAACCTTGATCTTCCTGTAGTTTTAGACAAAACAGTAGACAGAAAAAAAACAGAACATGCACACAAGTCTTATATTTCATTTCATGATTTCATTTCATTCTAGACTTTAGTGAGCATAGACGAGAAGCATCTCCATCCATGACCGTTTTTAAGGTCATCCTATTACACTGATATATCACAGGGATTCTTTTCTCTCCCTGTTCTTCAGGAAAACTGTTTTGTTGGAGAAAAACAGTGAGTGAGGCCCTCTAGGGGATGTTGTGGAGTACTGCAGGATTTTGTACAGAGTTCTGGTGTTTCCTGTCACTGTGGGCCTCACAGTGCAGTAGTACACAGCAGAGTCTGGCACTGCAGCAGAGGAGATCAGCAGCTCCATCTGGGTTTGATCATCACTCACTTTGAAGGAGAAACCAGGAAGCTGCTGAGATATTTCTGCTCCTGTTCCTAAGTGAGAGATCAGGAACTGTGGAGGTTTCCCAGGATATTGTCGATACCAGAAGAAATTATCAGTCCCATCTGCTTGTCTGGAGTATTTGTAGGACAGAGTAACATTGCTGCTTTCTACTCTGATCTCTTCATTCTGAAGTGTAGTGAGATGTTGACATCTGACTCCTAGAAGAAGAGATATCTGTTATTTTCAGTTTCTGGAAATAAATTCACATAAAACTTTTTCAATTGTCATTTTCAAAAAAAGATCAAATCTGACCTGTTAGCAGTGAGGCGACGAGCAGAGACAGACCATAATAGTCCATGCTGACCAGAGCTGATGTTGGTGAGCTGAACTGAGTTGAAGGAGGAAGTTTGTGTCTCTTCTAGAGTTCAGGAGCAGCTCAGCTCCTCCCTGAAGCTGAAAGCTCCTCTTCCTCCTGGTTGACAGCCTCACAGCTTCAGCTGTTTCTTGATGGAAATAAATGAAATTCAGTTCAGCTCATTAATAAAGCACCAATGAACATCAAGATCATCTGAAGGCACTTCATGAAACAGAACAAAAAAAATCCAGTTTATGTTGAGAAATCTAATGTTAATTCAAATGAGTCATCCAGACCGAATCCAAATCATTTCCCTCTATTTCAATTGATCCTAGTTATCAAACAAGGACGCATTAAGCTCAGTTTATTGTTCAAGTTGATAAAAGTGTTTTCTGTCTAAGGAGACCCAGCAGAGCATCGAGTCATCAAGTTGCAACATTCACTCCTCCTGGACGAGCATGTAGAGACAGGAAACAATCACGTTAGTTGTGTTGTTACTTTAGGGCAATCCCTCGTACTGATCTTGCTTGTAGTCACAGAGGAGAGGAAAAACGTCTTTTCACAGGAAGAAACCAGCTCCCAAATCAAAGTCATCAGATCTGGTGTAAGTCTGAAGACCAACCACTGCAGAGATAGTGGAGGAATAGAGTTGATTCCACCTGTTCTGGTTAATGAGGAGAGGAAGTTGAGCTGGACTCTGGATGGTTTCCTCTCGTTAGTTTGGTTTCTGGAAGCAGAACTTTGTTGGATCCAGCCATTATCATCAGCTCTATGGAGGTGGTTGTTTATTTTCTTCCAGCTTCTTACCTGTTTAAGATCCACATTCCTTCAGATGTAGGGCTGGCCATGGATCATGGGGGTTCCCTGGGGGTGTCCATCCCCCTTGACCTCCTTAGGGTTTGCTCACCAGGTGGGGTGGTAATGTGCCCTCTCTCCCCTGGTTCTTTTCAGTTCCAGCTGTCCAGTATCGCCAAGCTCCTCTGCTTATGAAGATGAGCCTCAGTGTTTTGGTTCAGTTCCTTCCTTCTTTCTGATTAGATTAAATAACCGAACCTCATTAATTGGCAATATGAAATTCTCTGCTTGTTCACTGGAAGTATTACACTCCCTCTTTATTTGTTCAGTCTCCAACACAGTGGTTCATCAGTGTTGGTAATAAATTCCCATCTTATTTCAAAATGGCTGAAGCGACCCCCCCATCTTAACGAAACCTAATCTTGATGCTGGCTTTATTTGCCACTTTGATCCTGTCTCCTATCTTACATTTCTGAACAAAATACGAGAAGTTGTAGAAACCCAGCTCAGATCCTGGCTGTGCTGATTACAGATCTCTGATCCCCTTCAGTCTGGCTTTCTAAAACAGCAATCCCTGAGATTGCTTTAGTAAAAGTTCACAAGGATCTGTTAATGGCTGCTGATGAAGGAAAATGTTCTGTGTCGGTCCTATTGGATCTCAGCACTGCCTTTCATACTGTCAACCACGTAATTTTGTGGAAAAAGGCTGAAGGTGTCATGTTTCCATTTAGATGCCTGACCCACATGTACAATTACTCTCAAGAGACCAGAGGAACGTTTTAAAAGGTTTATTTTGAGAACAATGGTTACAAAATGTGCAGTTGATCTCGATCCTGGGGGTTCCTGACAGCAGAGACTCTGAGGAGGAGATGAGAGGTGAACGGGGGTGTACTGAGCAGACATGGTATGAGACTGAGATAGGAGCTCACTGGATAAGCTTTGGTAGATCACCAGGGGGAGGTGAGTGGAATTTGTTGTGGGTGTCCGTGTGATGGTTGGCAAGGAGGTGGAAGCATTGCAGAGGTGGATGATATGAAGAGCGTGTTGGTTGCCAGCCGTGGGGAGACGGCTCAGGAATTATTTCTGTCAACAGTTTGAGTTTGGAGATGCAAGAGCTTGGAGAGAAACCAGGTTGGTTTCAGCTCAAGGAGTTCCTTTAAAGTCTTATTCATGGGATGACAGTACAAGAGAAATCTGAAGGAGGTTCAGAGGGCTTGGGTTTACCACGAGGTTCAACACTCAAGTGATGATGGACTGACAGCCCACTTCTCATATGCACTGGCTGATGGTTTGATGATTTGAAGGTGTACACACCTGCTCAGGTCTGCCCTCCAGGGATCACCAGCTCCAGTCCATCTGCACCCTCTAGAGGTAACCTGGGACTGCAGGGAAGAGAACCAACCACACAAAAACAAACACCCCAGGCTCTTGACAGAAGGTCCTGACTGGTGTTTCTGGCTCTGCATTGGACAGAAACTCTTCTTATCTATCTGAGAGAAAATTTTACATCAAGACAGACAAGTTGTTGCCCTGTGTCTCAGCCTGTGCATCTTTAGCTTGGGGACTGCTGCTGCTTTGCTTCATAGATGACCTACTTCAGTGTGGGGTGTGTGGCTCCCCTGGGGCGTTGCCTTGTGTCATTTTGAGCTGTTGTGGTTTTCCAGAGCAGAGCTTACCTGCCCTATGCTGCTCTTGGTTGCTGTGGATTGTTGGCCTTCCAAACTTCTCACAACTCTTAACAATTGTTCACCTGCAGGATTGTTCACCTGCAGGAGACTCACCTACATGGGCTATGTTCAAACAGCAATCAATTGTGACCCATATCTGCTTTTTTTGGACATATGCAGCCCATATCCGATTTTTTCACAGCCGTCTGAACGGCCAAATTCGGATCTTTTCATCCCCACAAAATTTGATTTGGAATGCGGATCAGGAATGTGGATCATAGAGTAAAATAAATTCTGGAGGTTTTTCTGGATATTTTTAAAACAAGTAAAAATGATCACTTCCAGTAGTTCTCTAGACTATTAGTGGGACAGAGTAATTGAGGCCGGGTTATAATTAAAAACAACAAATTCACTCATGACTAAGGTGATTTAACATTATAATTTTCTCACTGTATTATCACAGTTTTTATTATCACAGAAAAAAATAATCCAAAAGAACCATATAACTGTGTGGGGCCCTCTAGTGGATGTTGTGGAGTACTGCAGGTTTTTGTACAGAGTTTTGGTGTTTCCTGTCACTGTGGGCCTCACAGCGCAGTAGTACACAGCAGAGTCTGACGGACGGAGATCCTGGATCGTCAGATCAAAAGCTGAGTTGTCGACCTTTGCCTCAAATCTGTTGTTGTTGAACTCTGGAGCTTTATCTCTGCTTTGATAGTATTGCTTCAACATGTACTTTGGGAAGCTGTTTTCTTCTTGTTTATACCACAACCAGGTATCATCTGTACGACTGGTTTCATAAGTACATCCCAGAGTCACCGAGTCCCCTGCAGCAGCAACAACTTGTCCTTCTGGCTGCTTCACTGAGTCTCCTTTACACTCTGGGGAAGAACAGAACATGCAGAGGAAGAGAGGAATCAATAAAGATGACTGATTCAAGGAGAACAATCAGCAGCTCTAAAGACTTCTAGTCCATGTAGAATAGATGCCATTTTCACTGATCATTGCCACTTTGAACCATATCAGCTGCTTTTCCAAGGTAACCAATGATCAGCAGCAGCAATGATCTGCTCTGATGTTCTGGAGAATGAACATGAAAAGCTCTTCATGGAGAGCTCAGTCATGTGTTCAAGTGTTGGAAGAGGAAACATGTTGAGCTTTCTATCTTACCAGAGAAAAGAGCAGCCAGAATAATCCACAGCCAATGTTCCATCTGTCCAACCAGGTTGAAATCAGCAGGAGGAAGCAGCTGCTGTTCAGCATTCAGTCTGACTCTTGTTCTCTTCACAGCACCACTTCTTATTGACACAATGCTGGAGCCCAGAGCACAAGGAGAGCACCGCCTGCTGGATCATGGCGCCCTCTGGTGGAGGGAAACGGTTGAGTTGAGCAGAGAGGAGGAAAGGCTTCCAGCAGCTGGTCAGTGGGTCACATGTCCAGGAGGAACTGGTTTCACTGGACTCTTCATCCTTGACTGCAGCGAGCTGTTCACAGCTGACTCCTGAAGGAAGAGAGAAATTTATTCCAGTGATTTCTAGCAAACAGATCCTTTAGATATTTTCGTTCTTCCTGCTTTTGGCTCCATTTTAGTGTGATGACAAACCTCATGATGCAGTGACATCATCTTCCTCACACTAGCAGTAATTTGTTACAGAGGAACCTTACAATACTATTCGGTCTCAGTGAACCAGCAGCATCACACCACTGGAGATGCAACACCACTGCTTCCTTTTATTGATGCATGTTCAGATCAATTGCAATCATAGATGTAAGAGCACAGCAAATCAAAATCGAACCTTAACAAGCTTTATACATGTTTTAAAACACTCAATCAACAGCCCATAAATGTCTCACTCAGTCGCTTTCAGAAGTGGGGTTGACCAACTCACATCTCCTTTATCTCTACCGCCTCAACATTCAGTGCTCTCTTCCCCTCCCCGTCCTGTCTCCAGTCATGATGCTGGCTCAGAAGGAGTTTTTCTTGGTTAAATGAAATACCAGTGGAGAGAGGGCGGTGCAGAAAAGCTATCTGAAGAAAAGGAAAATTCTCCACACACATGCTGAGAAATGTGCAAAAATTCTGCATGTTTGCTGTAGCTTTGACTTCTGGATCAAACAGTAACATGAAGTTCACAAAAGAGAGATACACAACCATGTCCTTCAATGTTTTTAATGCGCACTTTAAGTTTCACATTAGAAAAGGTTGATAGAAACAATAAAATTCAAAATATCTTCATCAGTTTTGCACAAAAGCTGATACACTTGCTTGAGGTGGTTATTGACTTTTTTGGAAGACAGTTAATGTGCTAAAGAGGGAAAGGGAAACACATCTGCCGAATAAGCTCTGATGTAGCGAATGCTGCCATACACTGGGTCTGTGGCTTACGGGAGCCAGGAAACTCAGAAAATTTTCAAAGCCCAGACCTCCAGCTTGGAGGGGAGGACTATCCACATTTTTCTGAGATGTCTATAGTCCTTAATAGTTTGCAACCTCTACTTCCTGTTTATTACAGCCATTCATAGTGTCAAAATCTGACAAATTTTTGCTTTCCTTTGCCTGGTTGATTTGCTTCAAACCAGTAGATTGAAAGACGCCTAAATCACTTTTTTTTTTCTTTTTTGTGAAACTTTAATCATTTGGTCAAAATTTGCATGACAATTGGATAGAAACATAGCTCTAGTAAAGACAGACAAAGTGAAGCAAATCCATCCCTGCACTGATTTGTTCTAAGCATCTGTTCAGTGTTTGGATGGGTTTGGTGACATCATAATGTAGAGCTGTGTATCATCTGCGTAATTATGGTAACTAATCTTATTACTTGTTATAATCTGAGCTAATGGGAGCATGTAAATATTAAATAGCAGGGGTCCCAGGATTGAACCTTGGAGTACTCCACATGTAACTTTTGTCCACTCCACTGAGAAGTTGCCTCTTGACACAAAGAAATCCCTGTTCTTCAGGTAGGATTTGAACCAATTAAGTACTGCACCAGAGAGTCCAACCCAGCTCTCCAGTCGCTTTAATAATATCTCCTGGTCAGCAGAGTCAAATGCTGCAATGAGGTCCAACAGAACCAACTCTGTGGTTCTTCCACAGTCTGTGTTTGTGTGGATGTCATTGAACACTTTAATGAGGGCAGGCTCAGTGCTGTGGGGAGCACAGAAACCGGTTGGTCATTGATGTGTAATTTCTTCTAAGTTTTTATGTTTGAATTGATGGAATTGTGCCATTTTCTCTACATTTGTTTTAATCTGACATAGCATTGGCACTGGATTTGGTGTTGATGTGCAGATTAATCCTCTTTTTTTTTTTCATTTTAGAGTGGAGTTCAGATGTTACAGTCACAGGTGAGTTTGTCAATCTGTCATCTGTGACAAACAAAGTATGAGCACTGTTGATGTTTTTGTTTATGATTTCTGCAAAGAACATTCCCCTTGCATGTTTTGGTGTTGAGTGATAGCTTCGGAGTCTCTAAGCCATTTACGTTCAGTCCTTCAGCAAAGGCTTCCTTTGCTTCTTACTAGTGGAGCACTTTTCCACAGAGATTTCTTCCCACTAGACACAATCTTCACTTTAATGGGAGCAATGGAATCAATAATATCCGAAACTTCAGAATGTAAGTTATCTACCATCTGATCTACTGGGTTACAGGATAACAGGGAGATGGAAGAGTAAACTTGGTTAAGTTGCAGCTGTGCTCTCCTTAAACAATCCTTTGTTATAATGTCTCTGGCTAAGGGTCAACGAAAATTATGCTTTCAAAGATAACAGAAAAATGGTCAAATCAGGCGACATCAATTACTGACACCTCAGAAATATTTACATACTCACTGCCAATCAGGTCTAGATTGTGTCCTTGATTGTCTGTTGGGTGTGGAACATGTTTACCTCTCCGTGTTGAGGAAACAAACATTTATCAGATTTGTTTAGATGATGTCTGACAGTTTCTAAGATTCTGGCCCAGCAAGCATTTTCAGTCTGTTAAACTGTTGGTGTCTGATGATCAGGAGGAAAATCTATAGAAGGAGAAAAATGATTTTATATTGGTGCCTTTATCCCCCCATGACTGTGGCAGATGAGGTGTGACTCTGCTCCTGTGGATCCTCCCTCAGTGGCTGATCAGCAGCTGTAACCACAGTGCCTCTGAGAAAGCAGCAATTAGCAGAATCCATCTGATATGAAGTGGAGCTCTGAATACCACTTCCCTCCTCTTTGAAGACCAGTCAGATATCTGGGTTCAGGTTTTTGTTCAGCCTCGTCTCCACTTTGTATCACTGTGTTTCTAGAGCTCAGTCGCAGAGAGCTGTGTCTGCCAGGGTTAGCTCTCTGATGCTCAGCTCAGTGGAGGAAGAGGATGTTGCTGAGACTCATCCATGATCAGGAAGACGTTCAGTTGAGGAACCATGTTGGTTCTAGAGCAGAAACTGAGAATCCAGCAGAGATTGTCTCCAGCTATTAGTCCTGGAAAAGGGGAGAAAATGAAGCCTTTAGACTAACATCGTCCATGAGGCTGAGAGGAAGAGACAGTGGACAAATGTCCCCTGTCCAGTGTTACTCTGTGAATGTTCACAACTAAATCAACTCTAGAACTCTGTCAGTTCAATTTTCAAGATGATGAAAAGCTAATTTTCATTAAGTTAGAGTAAAGAAAGCAGAAAGTAGTGAAATCAGTCGGGATTTGTCTATTTATGGATCCTCATTAGTCTCTACTGTAGTGGAAACTATTCTTCCTGGGGTCCACGCCACAAACATTACAATAAAATCATGCTTTAACAAACATTACAAAAAAGACAGGATAAAATACCTTAAGACACAAACAAATTCAAAACTACCATCTCAACAATATTAAAATTTTACAAACATTACAAAAGGACATCATGAAACACTTTAAAATACACAAACAAGATCAAAACAAAACATTTCTACAAAGATAAATCAAGAACAAACAGTAATAGTCTTAATTTCCAGTATAAATTCATGGATTCCATCAATTCAATATTATTTCATTATCCATTATAGATATTTTAAGATTTTTTTTCTTTAATTTCACATGATCAGCAACTAATGTAATTACAGAAGGCAACATGTTCCAGTAAAAAATTACTCTATACACAGCTGTTCTTTGAGTGTGTTAGTTCGAGGCAGAGGTAATATCAAACTAACAATAGAGGCTCATCTATTATTAAAAGCATGTCTATTGTAAGTGGGTAACAACTGTGAGAAAAGGCTGAACGGCTTAAATGAAGTCTGGATTTTGTGTAAAGAAAAAAGAAGGCTGCATGCTCGTCTGTCACAGATTTTCATCCACTATAGGCATTGATGGATGAAGTTTTGAACTACCTACAGTTTATCCAGATGTTTTTATGAAGTACGAGACCAAACATCTGAACAATATTCAAGTTAACAAAGAACTAAGGACTGTAGTTCTAATTTTCTTATTTCCAAATTCATAAAATATGCATTACGCCAAATTGTAGCAATGTTTCTGCTCATTTTAGTCAAGATCGTATTAATATTTGTAGACGACGAAACAGTTTTGTCTATTATGACTCCCAGCAGCTTGGCCTCTTCAACTTTTTTGACTGATTGTTTTTGTACAAAGATAGGCAACCTTTGAGTTTGTCTTACAAAATTTTTAGAGCCCAATACCATAAACTTTGTTTTTGAAACATTCAGTTTTAACTTGTCCGTCACCCACTCAGAAATAGACAGTGCCTCTTGTAATATATTTACTTGATCAAAACTATCAGAAGACACATTAATTGTTATATCATCTTCATATACAGCTATGCATGCATTGTCTAATGGCATGTCATTTACAAAAATACTATAAAGCAGAGGGACTAAGTAGGTCACAGTGGATCAGAGGTTAATGCAGCAGCTGGAACTAAACTAGAATCCCTTCATCTTAAACTCACCTCGAATGAGAGACAGAAGCACAAGGAGGGAAAGCAACATGTCTTTGGAGTTCTGAGAGCCTCACAGCAGATGAACAATGTTCTTCCACTGCAGGAGAAGGAGGAGGAAACGATGCCATTGGATGAGCTGAAGCTCAGTGGGCGGGGCCACTTCAACTCAACCAATCAGAGAGTTTTCTGCTTCCACTGCAGCTCTGTCTCTGATTTACTGCTTCATGTCTCTGTTGTCTTTGTCTTCAGTCCAATGACTCAACAGTCAGTGGTTCAGCAGTGAGTGAGGCCCTCCAGCCCTCTAGTGGATGTTGTGGAGTACTGCAGGTTTTTGTACAGAGTTCTGGTGTTTCCTGTCACTGTGGGCCTCACAGCGCAGTAGTACACAGCAGAGTCTGGCACTGCAGCAGAGGAGATCAGCAGCTCCAGGTGTTTCTCTCCTCTCAGGTAAGTGAAGAATCTTGTTGCTGATTTCAGAGACTCTGCTGATCTCGAGCTGTTGAACCCTGAGATGTAGAAGATGAACTCTGGAGGTTTTCCTGGATATTCTCGATACCAGAAAAAATCATCACTAGCAGTTATCTTGCTGGAGTAACTGCAGGTCAGAGTAACAGAGCTGCCCTCTAAAGTGAACTCCTCAGTCTTCGCTGCAGTGAGCTGTTGACAGTTTACACCTGAAGGAAGGAAAAACTGAAATCAGTGAAGAAGAACAAGGATCAAACTGTTCTCTGAAAGACTCCAACCAACCTGATCCCCTGAGCAGAAGCAGCAGAGTGAGTCCAGATGTGAGCAGAGGCAGCATGTTGACCAGAGCTGATGTTGGTGAGCTGAACTGAGTTGAAGGAGGAAGTTTGTGTCTCTTCTAGAGTTCAGGAGCAGCTCAGCTCCTCCCTGAAGCTGAACGCTCCTCTTCCTCTCAGCTTCAGCAGGTTTCTGTCATCACAGGACTTTTCTAAGACCAACAGTCAGTTTAACAAACTGTGGCAACATTTCTGGTCCAGCTATAATTTTAGTAAAACTTTTTGAACCCTCCAAGAGCAATAGATTCTTCCCTCTATTTCCCTCCCAGACATCGTTTTTATTCAAAAACAAGGCTATATCCATCCATCCAGCCCTATTCTACTCCATATCACTTATAAAGCACATTTCATAAACGGTTCAGTTCTCAAACAGACCAAACTGAAACAAACAGTAGAACAGAATGAAAAACAACAAAGCAGAAATTTGACACACTAAAGAGACTTTATACAATACAATGACATTTAAACATAATTACAATGGTTGGTCTGTTGTCTCTGTCCTGTTAGTTCCTGATCCATTATTTTACCAATTATGATAATTACTAATATACAAGGGGCCGATGTTCTGAGAAATATACTGAGAGGTTTATACAGCATGTCTGAGTGTGTGTGTGTGTGTGTGTGTGTGTGTGTGTGTGTGTGTGTGTCTGACATAAGCTGTTTAGCTTCAGCTGTGTGTGTCTCTCTAAGTGTGTGTGAGATAAGTTGGCGGATGTCTGTGCTTCCATGCCAACAAGTGGTCTCAGGTGCTGCTGTCAGCTGCGCCACACCAGCTCTGTTTCCATCCAATGGTCATATGAATTTTGAGAAAACTTTTAAAAGTCACAAAAACAGCAAATTATGCGTGTTTCCATCTACTGGTTTGGAGCGAATCAGCCAGGCTACACAAAGCCTCATTTCGTCAGATGTTGACGCTTTGCTTGGCTGTAATAAGACAGAGCAGCTGCAAACTGGCATGGACCACACACCTTAGGAAACTGGAGACTGAATTTTTTCCCCGAGTTTCGTGCCTCTACTAAGGCACACACCCACCAGTGAATGGGAGCGTCCCACCACTCCCATCCCAGCCCGGCGTGCCTCCAGATGGCCACTCCAAGCTGACGGCCCTCCACCTGGTGCTGGAGGTTTGGACTTTGACATTTTTTTTGTTTGTTTTTTTTTTTTTTTTTCACCACAAGCAAGTGCAGAATTTCTTTGTGGAATTGAGGAAGTTATTTTGAATTTTGTTATTTCCATCAACCTTTTCTAATGTGATACTTCAAACTGCGCATAAAATGCATTGATGGAAACACGGTTGCTGACTCTATTCCTCAGTCTTGGCGTCTTAAAGCAGCACCCAGATAGTATATGTAGAAGCCATTCATTTGACTGAGGAGTGTTAGAGCATGGACGTTTAAAAGTTGGAGATAGTAGCTCTTGAGGGCTGGAGTTGGAGACCGCTGCAGTAGATACACACAGAGCTTTGGGACGGTGTGGGCAGACTGTCAGTAATCAGAGGGGTCTCCACCACAACTGCAAACCAAATTTTGATGCACTTTAGACATAAACACACACATTAACTCTGACACACACACGTCAATATTTTTAAGATGAAAAGAAGCTGATTTAGTCACAGACTTTACGTTATTAAAATTTAGATCTGTGTCCGAACAATCTGGAAGATTTCTAGCGTGATCTGTGGCATGGGTGTCCAGCTCCAGTCTTCAAGGGTGTCCGGCCTCCTGCATGTTTCCATTCTCTCCCTGGTGGCAGTAACTCCCTCCTCAGCAGGTCAAAGTTCTGCAGAGGCCTCCTAACGAGTCACCATTTGATCCAGGTGTGCTGAACCAGGGAGAGAACAAAAACATGCAGGACCTCGGCCCTTGGGGACCAACTTTGGACACCACTGATCTTTGGCATGGGTGTCCATCTCCAATCCTCAATGGTGTCCGTTCTCCTGCCAGTTTTAAATGCTTCTCTGCTCCAACACAGGTGATTCAAATGGTCCAACTAGCTCCTCAGCAAAGTTCTGCAAAGGTTCTGCTAATGAACCTTCCTTTGATTCAGGTGCATTGAACCAGGGGGAGAACTAAAAGATGCAGGATACCAGCCCTGGAGGACTGACTTTGGACACCCCTGGTCTATGGTCTTTAGCCCCACTGAGTCTAGATAAGGGCTGATATCTATTCTCACAATTTTGAGCCCAGAAACTATTATTTCTCTCATTTTTACTGAGGTGATGGAACTGTTGAGCAATCCTCTCGTTTATATTAAGAACATACTGACTCAGTGAATCTAGAGGGTTGTGATCATACCATGAGATGGAGTTATAAAGTTGTGTGTCATCAGATCGTGGTGAGAGAAGTTGAAATATTCTACAATCTGAGCTCGGGGGATTATATAGATAAGGAACAGTGGGCTGAGAATGGACCCCTGAAGAACCTCACAATTCATTATTGCTTGCCCAGATTAATAATTACCAAATGACACCAAGAAGTATCTGTCTGCCTTATCAGCTCTGAACCAGTTCAGTATAGTAGCAGACACGACAAGAACTGAGATCCAGTAATACCGAGACATAAACGACTCCTAAATGAAGGTCCAGGAGGCACAGCGTGTAAAATTAACTAAAGAAACTACTGAACAAAGATCAGCTCATCTTAGAGCCGATTTCTTGTCATAACTGCTGTGTTTTACACAAATTAAACAAAATGAAGCAATAAACGTCAGGGTCTCCAAGTCCATAAAAATAAACTAACAAATATTCCCTTTTGACTAAAAATAAAACAATTCTTATTTATCAAATCAAAAGTACTATGTCTCAGCTTCATGACTGGCCACAAAACAGGAGAAAACTAGCTGAAATAAAATTGAACCAGGATAAAAACACAACTCATTGAGAAGACAGTGAACAGATGTCACCTGCCCAGTGTTACTCTGTGGACATTCACAACTAAATCAACCGTAGAACTGTATAAGGCAAAACTCAGCTGTGTTAATTAGGTTTATTGATGCCTCCCAACCACTTCAAGTTGTTTGATAAACAAAAACAAAGAGGTGTTCCAGAGAAGCATTGTAAGAACCTTAGTTTACTTGTATTCTAACCAGAAACAGCAGGTTAAATGGGGACTAACATGTCTACCTCTTTGGAGTGAGTAGCGGTGTGCCTCAGGGCGGCCTTCTTTCACCACTGCTGTTTAACCTGTACATGGAGGACTTGTCGAAACAACTGAGCCTCTGGATGTATGATCGGTGACGCTCTGCTTGATCACTTTATCTGGCTGCCCCCCCCCAGTAGCGCCGGCTTTCAGCAGCGACTGAAAGTCTTCTACCATCGTGGGTTGAGATATCATTGGCAGTATAATGCCAAGAAAACTGTTGTGCTGACATGCAGGAATAAAGCAGAGAAAGACCTTTTTCCAGATTTTGGTCTGTCGGGGCAGAAGCTAAATGTACAAAAACCACTTATCTTGGTCACGACATCACAGAGCAGCTCTGATGGCGTACATCGGCAGTGTTGCTTGTTGCTGGCAAACATTCTAGTGAGGAAATTTCATGTGTGCTCAGATGATGTAAAGGTCAGTTTATTCAAAGCTTGCTGTACATCTCTGTATGCGCTGTGGTGGAAATTTTAAAAAGCTAGCATGCAGAAGCTTAAGGTTGTTTACTTTGACTCAACCCAGAATCAGTGGTGGAAGAGATGCTTTGAAGCTTACGCATCAGGACATTTCAGGCACTTATGAGAAATGTGATATATAAGTTTATGTGTCATCTGTGCAGCTCCCACATCAGTCCTATTGTAATGTCACATCTTTCTGCCAGTGCATTATGCTACCAGTCGTGTTTGTGGAAGCACTGGTATGCAAGTTTTTTATAAGTTTTTATTTTGTTGTCGTGTATCATTTGTCTTTCTTTTTATGTCTATGTGGACCAAGAGCTTGCTAAATAAAATCAATCAGTCTGCCAGTTCGTTTCTCCCAGCGATAAAATCTCGATTATCAGGCAGCACATGAGGTTTTTATCTGATGGTGGCAAATAATTGGGTGTTTTCTTTGACTCTCGAGACTCACTGAAAGCAGGCTGTTAGGAGCTATTTTTATCACCTAAGAAACATTTCTTAGCTGAGATCTTTTGTATCAAAAGCAGAACTAGAAATGCTTCATACTTTTATTTCATCCCAATTGGGAGGATGTAGCAGGCCTGCAACCAGTCAAGAGGAAAAAAGCTCTCCTCTAGTGAGTCTCCAGAGATGCGATGGTGTCCAGGTCCATACCTCAAGAGCTTCCGTCCTGCAACACTTAAATGCATCTCTTCTCAAAGACAGCTGAGTCAGATGAACATCTCGTTTCCAGGCCTCTGCAGAGCTGAATGAGGGAATTCAAGCATTTGATTCAGGTGTTGGAGCAGGGCTGCATCTAAAGGCTGCTGGATCGTAACTCTGGAGGACACGTCCACAGCTGCTGTAGTGCAGTCTCAGGCTGTGGACTGAGAAGACCTGAAGACATTATTTGATCACAAAAGGGTCATTTTTCATGAACTTTTTTATTGCTCTTTAACAGAAACAGTCGATTGGATTTCAAGTCAAATTCCTTCTCTTTAATTCTCTTTTATAAACCATTATTAAAGACATAAAATAAAAACAGATTCTCTCATCTCTGAGCTGCCATGACTCTTGTTCCTTTTACCTCCAGTGAGTCAAACTCACTTCCTGGTTCTGTTGAGGTCCACATTTTCATCTTAAACTGTTCTCAGATGAACCAAAACACACAGATGAGTGAATCCAACCAGAGGAAGAGCAGTGAGTGAGGCCCTCTAGTGGATGTTGTGGAGTACTGCAGGTTTTTGCACAGAGTTCTGGTGTTTCCTGTCACTGTGGGCTGCAGAGCGCAGTAGTACACAGCAGAGTCTGATGGACGGAGATCCTGGATCTGCAGAGGAACTGATCGAACCGTAGAATCCAGGCTGGATGAAAATCTCTCCTCCGTCGTTTTCCCCTCTCCAACCTTAAAGCGGCTCAGGATGAATTTGGGGCTGCCTCCTTCCAGTTTGTACCAGTAGAGGTAATGGTTGGATGAACTGGTGTTATAGAGACATCTCAGCGTTCCAGTGCCTCCTTCAGCAGCAGTCACCTGTCTCTCTGGCTGCAGCACGCTGTCAGTCTGTGCTCTGCACTCTGTAAAACACACACAGGATCAGTGAGCAGCTCCACACTTGGTCTGATACCAAGCAGGGAGAGCCGGCTTCATACCGAGGCCCACAGCAGACAGCAGCACCAAGATCAACAGAGGAGACATGTCTGAGGACCTGCGAGCTCTGTGCTTGGTCTTCATGAGCTCCAAGTTCACACTGACAGGAACCCTGTGGTGCTCCCCCTACTGGCAGCTTTGCACTCAACACAACCATGTGCTGCTTCGCTTACAGGCTGCGCTGGATACAACCATCCTCTCCCCGTTCAGCTGAGATCTGGACAGCTTTACATCCTCTGCAGAATCAGGGATCTTTAACTTTTACTCTGGATGTCCATGTCAGTGAAGGTTTTCTTTCTGATGTTTCATCTCCAGGTTGTTGATGTCGACTCTGATGCAGCATTCACCAAAACCCATTTCTCTCCTGGAGAAAATGGAGCAGCTTTAAGGCAGTGTTCACACAGCAGGCGAATCTGACCCATATCCAACTTTTTCACGCCAGTCTGAACGGCCCAGTTCTGATCTTTTCACCCATAGAAAAATACGATCTGTACCACTTCCATATGTGGAGCTAAATCTGATACGTATCCAATAGTTTTCAAAACGTCAGCAGTCTGAACTGCCATGCTGCATTTTATCCGACATGCGTCACGATTCTGCAGCAGAAGCAGGGCGGTGAATCTGGACGTCAGCAACGTCTGAAAATGCTGAAGCAATGAGAGGATGAGAGTCGGTGGAGCATCCCATCCCGGTCCCAGCGCTCCCAGTCCGACTCCACCTCCAGACAGGTCCTCTCCAGCAGCTGCAGGCGATGCTCCGCTAAAGGCCGCTGCTGTTGGTTCTTCTTCCTGCTGCTCAGCTCCCTGCGTCTGGTTCTGATCCGGTGGCGGTGCTGTCGGCTCTCAGCAGCTGTAGGATCCGTCCAGAGACGGCAGCGGCCATTATTGCTGCTGGGGGGGGGGGCTGCGGTCTCCTGCTGGGTCACTTTAACCCGCCACTCAGACATCTGACTGCTTCGCATTTAATTAGGAGCGTGGAAGACCAGGCAGAAAAGAAAAATAAATCAAATTTCAGCAAAAAACCAGAACTGAGCATCAAGACCTGCTGGGTAAACGCAGCCGAAATCTTCAGGTTCATCGGAGCAACCACCAGTTTTCTGGATCACCATTAATCACTGATTATATTCCATAAAATGTTCAATGTGTTCTTGCTCGTTGGAGTTTTGAACCTGATTCTGTATCTATCAGAACAGTTCATTCAGGACTTTTAACATCATGTCTCTTGAACAATCATCAGTCCAATAAAGTCAGAATGTTGAATAAAATCTTCATCTAGAAAAGGAATGTTGTGACAAATGAGTTCAAAAGTGAAGAAAGAGGAAGTCTGCGGTGACCCGATCTTCATGTTTGACGCATCTCTTCTGCTCTCTGGCGGCTGCTGACGACGAGTCCTTGGAGCTGGATCATTCGCACGTCTGCAGGTGAACCTGGTCACATCCACGAACATCAAACTGATTATTTCAGTGATTTTTACATGAGCTTACACGATGGCCAAACAACAATGTAGATATGAAAGAACATATTTGTCATAATTTATCTGTAAGAATTTGTTGTTTTACACCTGAGTTGCTCTTATCTTAAAGTTAATCAGAGATTTTCATCTAATTTTAAATATTGCATCAATATTTGATGGTGGAAAGTGTTATTAACTTGCAATACCAGGGAGTAACTGTTTCAGAGGATCTGACCTGGAGCCACAACGCCTCCTCAGCTGTGGGGAAAGCACAGCAACACCTCTACTACCTGAGGAAGAGGAGGAGCGCCCGGCAGCAGCTGAAGGCAAATCTTTAGAACTGGCTTCCAGCTGGACCACGGCTGATCAGCAGACCCTCCAGCAGGGGGTAAGACCAGCAGCTCATGTCTGACCTGGACACTGAACTCAGTGCATCTCTGTCCTGGGAGCTGACAGCACACTGAAGAGTTATGGAGGCTTTGGAGCGGTTGATGATCACTGCAGGTCACAGAAGGAGCGCATGGTTCGTGATTTCCTCCCGCTGAAGCGAGGGCTTGCAGGATCAGGAAACCCCTCGTTCAGAGAGTCTTCACGACTTCTGATCACTTCAACTGGAGAAACGTTCCCTGATTTCAAAACTTTGGCTGAAGTGGAGCTTGTAATTCCAGTCTCCAGTGCAGCAGCAGAGCATGGATTCATCCTCCAGATCAACACCAAAACCTTTAGACATTTGATTACACACATGCGGGTGAACAATTCAGGGCCATGCAGACCAGGAGGAAGCTGTGCGTTCGGGCCACAGCAGGTGACTCGTTCATTATTTACAGTCATATTCAATAAATTCGAATATGCATCCCGATTGAGGCTCAGTCAGATTAAAAGCACCTTTTGAAAACTGTCAATCTTTCAGCAGGTATTAAACATACTTTTCACTAAACCCACATTTCTGAATTAAAAATGTGTTTTTCATTGGTCTGATGTAATACTCCAACTTTAAATGTCATGGTTTCATTAGGTGTAAGTGAAAAATAACAGAAATAAAGGCTGGAAAACATCAATCTCTGTGTAATTAATCTAGATGTTTCACTTTGTGAAAAAGTTGCTGAAATAAATGAACTTTCAGTAATATTCTTATTTATTGAAGGGGTCTGTAAGAGCAATATTAATTGGTCTGTATCTAAATAGTTGTGTAAATTCATCTGGTTGATGTGTGAAAGCACCATGTGGATTCTCTGTTCAGCCTGTTTGGGTTGAATATTAATTAAACTGAGTGAAAATTAAATGCACCTGAACTTGTCATGGTAGGATTTGGCCAAACGTTCATCAGAGGACTTCAGGCTTCGGCTGCTGGTGTGATTTTATTTTTCTCTCCCCAGCAAGCAAAAGCGCATTGTGGAGATGGAGGTGGGGGGCTAATGTACAAAAACAACTTGATGTCTTCAAAGCAACAAAACTAAACTTTCAACAAAATACAGTGGGTGGGATTAGGCCTGTGGCTGCTGAGGCACAAACTGCACAATCCTGGTGAGGAAGTTTCCCCTCCTGGCTTCATACAGGAAGCTCTTCCTACACAACGGACCATTAATCAATACCATTAATTGGTATTCAATCACAGTTACAAATTACAAATAACCAAAACTACACAAAATATTTACCAGTACCCAGATATATTAACAAAACCATGACATCCATAAATTGTCTGGTTGCATACACCTACTGTTCTCCTCTTAAACATGATGTAACAAACACAAACAACCCCAGGCAGGGCATTAGAAATGGAACGTCCCACAGTCAGCCTGGAGCCTTCCTGCTCTGGTTTGACAGCGAGGCTCAGGAAACACATGAAGGTAAGATGAAAACAACACTCTGATATTCTTTCCTGTTAAGAGTGATTAATTAATGTTGTGCTAATTTTATAATGTGTGTTTATGAGACTTGTAGAAGGGTTTTTGCACCAATCTTGCACTTCATTACATCTTTGGCTATGCAGTGTATGAATGGTCTGGATGAATTTTCATTGTTATATCTATTTAGACTACAACAATGAAGAATTAAGTTGAAAACTTGTGGAATAATTATACAACCTTGCAGGTTTTAATTTAGGTAGTGTTTTAAAGCTTTTATTTCAGACCTAAAAAAAATGATGCGTATATAATTTAGACTTTGTATTATTTTATACTTTCTTCTTTTACTCAGCACAGTAATTCTGATTCAGAAAAATTAAAGAATTTGTTTAAATTCAACAGAATTTCCCAAAAACATGAGATCTTGTCGGGGTTCTCAGAGAACTTTGAGTTCAGATCCACAAACCACTGTAGGGGCCGAAGAAGGTGAGTTAAAAATCTTAAATTATATCTGCACTAAATGTTGATTAGACATGCAATATGTAGCTTTTATTAAAGAAACTGCTTTTATATTTCAGGAGGCTGCTGTCATGTCTCTGACTGCAGCTACACCAGCAGCTTCCTGAGTGTTGGCTCATGATAGAAAGAGACCAGCTGCTACAGTAATGTCATCATCACCACAGAATATGTGCATTCATAAAAAATTAAACTGTTCAGAATGTGCTATTGTCGGTTGTTGCTTCCTAAAGTCATGAGTTCAAACTTTTCATGCCAATGCTGCATAGATTTTTTTTTAAACATTTTATTTCTCACTTTTAAAGTTTTAAATGGTCCCACCCCATCCTGTCTACATGATCACCTCATCATCCATATACTGTTGACAGAACTGGTCAGCCACTAAGTTTCTGCTTTCTTTCCTTCTTGATTTGCTGTCTACTTGATCGATGTTTTTTATGAAGTGAAACACGTTGAACTGCCTTGCTGCTGAAATGTGATATGCAAATAAACTTAGCTTTCTTTATTATTTATTTGAATGGAAAGTGTTTCAGTGTATAAACAAATACTGGACACTATAACATTCATAGCTTTAGTTTGTTTGCAGTGCACATCCCAAGATGGACCTTGAACAATATAAAAAAAATTAAAAATATATCAGGATAAAATACATAACATAAAACCTAAAATTAACTTAAAACAGACCACAATAAAAAAAAAAGCCATCATGGAGCCATGATGGGCTGGCTGTTATCCATGACTACAAGTCTGGTTTTCTTTGAGAAACTCCTCGATGGGGCTGAAGATAAAAGGTGATCAAGCATTGACCCTGAGATACCAAACGTCTACACGACCTCACGGCTCAGAGCTGAGAGTCATTTAAACCTCCCGTAATAAACTCATCTCTTTTATCTGGTCTTTGACTGACTGAGTGTGAAATAGTTCTTAGAAATCCTAACTTACTAAATATTCAGTCTATTTTTTATAACTGTATTATACTGCCTGCTATTTTATGACTGTTGTGATTGTGAAGTGATTTGGTCAGCTATTGTTTTTAAAGGTTCAACAGAAATAAATGACAATTTTACTCTTTTGAATTTGGCAAAATGAGCCACTCAGAAGTAAAACTGGGTATAACACCTGTTTCCGACTGAATCCCAACGAAACACAGAGAAACAAGAGTGAGTGGGGCCCTCTAGTGGATGTTGTGGAGTACTGCAGGTTTTTGTCCAGAGTTCTGGTGTTTCCTGTCACTGTGGGCTGCAGAGCGCAGTAGTACACAGCAGAGTCTGACAGACTGAGATCCTGGATCCTCAGATTAAAAGCTGAGTTGTCGACCTTTGCATCAAATCTGTCGTTGTTGAACTCTGGAGCTTTTTCTCTGGTTTTGAAATATTGTTTCAACATGTACTTTGGGAAGCTGTTTTCTTCTTGTTTATACCAGAACACAGCATGATTTGAATCACTAGTCTGATAAGTACATCCCAGAGTCACCGAGTCCTCTGCAGCAGCAACAACTTGTCCTTCTGGCTGCTTCACTGAGTCTCCTTTACACTCTGGGGAAGAACAGAACATGCAGAGGAAGAGAGGAATCAATAAAGATGACTGATTCAAGGAGAACAATCAGCAGCTCTAAAGACTTCTAGTCCATGTAGAATAGATGCCATTTTCACTGATCATTGCCACTTTGAACCATATCAGCTGCTTTTCCAAGGTAACCAATGATCAGCAGCAGCAATGATCTGCTCTGATGTTCTGGAGAATGAACATGAAAAGCTCTTCATGGAGAGCTCAGTCATGTGTTCCAGTGTTGGAAGAGGAAACATGTTGAGCTTTCTATCTTACCAGAGAAAAGAGCAGCCAGAATAATCCACAGCCAATGTTCCATCTGTCCAACCAGGTTGAAATCAGCAGGAGAAAGCAGCTGCTGTTCAGCATTCAGTCTGACTCTTGTTCTCTTCCAGTCAGCAGCAGCTCCAGTATCTATGCTGCCCTGAGCTAGCACCTCCTTTGTTGAACCCCAAACCCGCCCTCACACACAAACACACACACTCTTGTCTCACTGCACTTGTGTGGACTTGCTTTGAGTTCCATTAACTCCTAGAGCCTAACCCTGGCCTTTTCTCTAAACCCTAACCACCTCAAGTTTATACCTACCCATAACTCAAATATTATGTTTTTACATTGTGTGGACATGGCAAAAGGTCTTCACAACCACGAATGTCCACACAATGTTGGTTTTTTGTCAAGGATAAGTCCTCACAATCATCGCTAAACAAGTACTCTGTTATGATTCATGTTTGGTCCTGCCCATGCTGTAATTAGTTTTCATTCTACTCACCTGTGTCACCTGATTGCTGATCTGTGCCACCTGGGCCCTGCTCTACTTAACTCCTCTCAGCCCCTGCCTCCCTGCCAGATTATCGACAGCCACGAGCCAGTAGAAATCCAGCGTTTCATGCCTTGCCTTCTTGTGTTTCTTCGACCCATTTCCGTCCACGGATCTTCCCCTCCTGCCAAGCCCGTTACGGATTCCTTTGGTTCTGGATTTCTGGACCCTGACTCAAGCTCCGCTTCACGACCACCGAGTATTGCCTGACCCTCTAGTTAAGTTTGCTCTCTCTGCCTCTCCGTGTATAACCTCTGCCTGATTATCGTCTAGCCCCTGGTACTGCGTTGGATTCCCTTGTGGAGACCTTCATCGATTCTTCCTGAGCTGCTACCAGTTCCTGATTCTAAATAAACTTGTTTTTCCTTTACGTACTTCTGTGTGTGGTTGAATTTCCGGGTCCTCCCAGTGAGTCCTTACAGAATAATCTGGCCACTATGGACCCGTCACCCACACAGGAGTGGCGTTCATGTGTTGAAGACGCTATTACCCGCCTGGAGTCAAACATGCAACAAATGATGAGCACGCTTGATAGGATGTCCTCCCTTCCCTCCCCTAAAGGAGCCCCTTCTCCCAGCCTCAAAGCCGTTACGTCTGGTTTCCAGGTCTCACCCATTTTTGAGCCCCGCCTGTCTCCTCCGGAGGTGTTTAAAGGTGAGCAGAGTCAGTGTCGTCCCTTCATTACTCAGTGTGAAATAATCTTTGAACTTCAGCCGTCATCTTTTCCCTCTGAACGCGCTAAAGTAGCCTATGCTATTTCCCTCCTTTCGGGAAAAGCCAAATTATGGGGGACTGCAGAATGGCGGAGGGACTCCCTCATTTGTTATCGGTTCCAGGACTTTTCCAAGGAGCTAATCAGGGTCTTTGATCCTGTTCTGCCTCAGAGGGAGGCTGCACGTGGGTTGCTCAGACTCAAACAAGGCAGGAAGCGAGTAACTGAGTACATTATCGATTTTCATGCTCTATCCTCAGGAAGTGACTGGAACGATGAGGCACTATGTGATGCGTTCTATCAGGGTCTCAGTGAGGAGATAAAGGATGAGCTGTCTACCCGAGACGCTCCCAAGGACCTGGAGGAACTGGAGACCCTGGCCGCCAGAATTGATGCTAGGCTCCATGAGAGAAGGTTGGAGAGGAGTTCCCTCAGTCATACTTACCATGTTGAATCTGTTCCCAGATCACAGCCACCAGTCACGGCTCCACCTTTGAGTTCTTCACCCACCTCTCCGGGAGAGGAGCCTATACAGATTGGTCGAACTCGCCTGTCCCCACAAGAGAGAGAGCGGAGATTTAAGAGAGGCCTTTGTTTCTATTGTGGTGGAGAGGGTCACCTACTTAGTCGGTGTCCTGTAAAAGGCCAGGCTCAGCAGGAGGCAAGAGGCTCCTGCTGAGTCAAAAGCGATGGCAATCCTCTTCATTCTCTGTTCAAGCCACTCTCCAAGCTGATTGTCAAACCAAGCGTCTCCCAGTCTTTATAGATTCAGGAGCAGATACTGAGTTCATGGACCGTGGTCTTGCCGAATCTCTGGGCATCCAACTTTTACCTACCTCTAAGTGTCTTGAAGTTTTGGCTATTGATGGCCATGTACTTCACCAGATCACCCATGAAACGGGTCCCATTAAGTTCAGTATTTCTGGGAATCACCATGAACTTATCTCCTTCCTGATAATAGAGTCCCCTGGTCTCCCTGTCATTTTGGGGGCTTCTTGGCTAAGAAAACACAACCCCCACATTGACTGGGTGAAGGGCGAGGTGTTGGGTTGGTCACCATCTTGCCATTCCACTTGCCTCTTAGCAGCTTCGGTCCCTTTTTCTGTCCCTATCTCGGGACAGGAAACCTATCCCGACCTATCCAAGGTACCGGCTGTTTACCATGACCTTCGGGAAGTCTTTAATAAGCATCGCGCCACTTCCCTTCCACCCCATCGGCCCTATGATTGTGCAATTGATTTGCTTCCTGGAACCTTTCCTCCCAAAGGCCGTCTATACTCCCTCTCCGGCCCGGAGGATAAGGCCATGAGGGATTATATCTGTGACGCACTCAAGGCAGGCATTATCCGCCCTTCATCCTCTCCAGCTGGTGCAGGTTTTTTCTTTGTGGGCAAGAAGGATGGTTCTTTGAGACCCTGTATTGACTACAGGGGATTGAATGACATCACAGTCAAGAATCGTTACCCACTTCCCCTAATGAACACTGCTTTCGACCTGATTCAGGGATCCACAGTTTTTACCAAGCTCGATCTCAGGAATGCCTACCATCTAGTCCGTATCAAGGAGGGGGATGAGTGGAAGACGGCTTTTAACACTCCAACCGGCCATTATGAATACCTGGTAATGCCCTTTGGCCTATCCAACGCTCCCGCAGTGTTCCAAGCTCTAGTCAATGATGTCCTCAGGGACATGGTCGGTCGTTTTGTTTATGTTTATCTGGATGACATCTTAATTTTCTCTAAGGATCTCACTACCCATCAGACTCATGTCCGTTCTGTTATTCTCCGCTTGCTGCAGAATAACCTGTTTGTCAAGGCAGAAAAGTGCGAGTTTCACAAATCGTCCACTTCATTCTTGGGTTTCGTCATCTCTCCTAACAGGATTTCCATGGACCCCAGCAAGACGGACGCCATCAAGAATTGGCCCTGCCCACAAGACCGTAGACAACTTCAGAGGTTTCTGGGGTTTGCTAATTTCTATCGACGGTTCATCCGCAATTTCAGTTCTGTTGCTTCTCCACTTCATTCTCTTACTTCATCCAAGTGCAAGTTCGTTTGGAGTAAGAGTGCTGCAGAGTCCTTTGACCACCTTAAAAAGGCCTTCACCTCCGCTCCTGTCCTCCGCGCACCGGACCCTTCTCGCCAATTCATTGTAGAAGTGGATGCTTCTAACTCTGGGGTGGGAGCCGTACTCAGCCAGAGAAACACTGATGAGAAGATTCACCCATGTGCCTTCTTTTCTAGAAAACTGTCTTCTGCAGAGACCAACTATGATGTCGGTGACCGGGAACTGCTGGCAGTCAAACTGGCCCTCGAGGAGTGGAGGCACTGGCTCGAGGGAGCTAAGGAACCCTTCGTGGTCTGGACTGATCATAAGAATCTGCAGTACCTCAAGTCTGCTAGGAGACTTAACCCCAGGCAAGCCAGGTGGGCTCTATTTTTCAGTCGCTTTAATTTTTCACTATCTTACAGACCTGGGAGTAAGAACACTAAGCCAGACGCACTCTCCAGGCTGCATGAGACTATGGAGGAGAGTCAAGAGGCTAAGCAGGTGGACTATGTGCTCCCCTCATCTGCGCGGCTAGCAGTTTCCAGGCTAGAGCTAGAGCAGAGAATCAGAGAGGCCCATCTGCAAAGCCCCATCCCTGAGAGCTGTCCTAAGAATCGACTATTTGTCCCTGAGCAGCTAATACCTGAGGTACTATCCTTTTGTCATGCCTCTAAATTTTTCTGCCATCCAGGAGTCACTAAGACCCTAGCTGTGATCAGGAGGTGTTTCTGGTGGGAGACTATGCTGCAAGATGTAAAGGAGTTTATCAAGGCTTGCAGAGTGTGCTGTCAGGCTAAACCATCCCGTCGACCACCCTCTGGGCTTCTGCGGCCCCTCCCGGTTCCTCACCGCCCATGGTCCCACATATCCATGGATTTTGTTACTGGTTTACCCACTTCCGATAACCATTCTGTCCTCCTCACAGTTGTGGATCGATTTTCTAAGATGTCCCACCTGATACCACTTCGCAAACTGCCTTCGTCTAAGGAGCTGGGAGCGGTTCTGGCCCGTGAGGTGTTCCGTTTGCATGGTCTACCTACTGACATTGTTTCTGATCGAGGACCCCAGTTCATTTCTAAATTCTGGAAAGAATTTTGTGGTCTCCTGGGCATCACAGTAAGTCTCTCGTCAGGATTCCACCCTCAGTCTGACGGGCAAACGGAGAGGGTCAACCAGGAGGTGGAGACCAAGCTGCGCATGCTCTGTGAACATGATCCCTCTTCCTGGTCACAGAACCTTCCATGGGTGGAGTATGCCCTCAACTCACTCCCTTCTAGCTCCACAGGTCTGTCTCCCTTTTACACAGTTTATGGCTACCAGCCTCCAGTCTTGTCCCTTCAAGAGAAGCCCACTAGAGTTCCCTCTGCTCATGCCTCTGCTTTGAAGTGCCAGCGGGTATGGCGCCAGGCCCGCAGGGCCCTTCTAAAGTCCTCTGCTTTATGTTCTAGATTTGCAAATCGTCGCAGAGTTCCGGCACCCACTTACACCGAAGGTCAAAAGGTCTGGCTGTCCACCAAGGACCTTCCCTTGCGGGTTGAAAACCGGAAGTTAGCCCCTCGTTTCATTGGACCCTTCCCGATTTCCAAGGTTATCAACCCAGTGGCTGTCCGGCTCCGCCTCCCCAGGACTCTCAGAGTTTGTCCCACCTTTCATGTGTCACGTGTTAAACCTGTTTTCTCTTCACGGTTGGTTCCCTCCTCCAGGCCCCCTCCTCCCGCCCGGATCATTGATGGGGGCCCCGCTCACACGGTGCGCCGCCTCCTTCGCTCCAGACGTTGGGGCCGGTCCATCCATTACTTGGTGGATTGGGAGGGATATGGGCCTGAAGAGCGCTCCTGGGTGCCGGCCCGACACATTTTGGACAAATCCCTTATCAGGGAGTTTCATCGTTCCAATCCTGACCAGCCAGGTGGTCCTTCTGGAGCCGGACCTTGAGGAGGGGGTACTGTTATGATTCATGTTTGGTCCTGCCCATGCTGTAATTAGTTTTCATTCTACTCACCTGTGTCACCTGATTGCTGATCTGTGCCACCTGGGCCCTGCTCTACTTAACTCCTCTCAGCCCCTGCCTCCCTGCCAGATTATCGACAGCCACGAGCCAGTAGAAATCCAGCGTTTCATGCCTTGCCTTCTTGTGTTTCTTCGACCCATTTCCGTCCACGGATCTTCCCCTCCTGCCAAGCCCGTTACGGATTCCTTTGGTTCTGGATTTCTGGACCCTGACTCAAGCTCCGCTTCACGACCACCGAGTATTGCCTGACCCTCTAGTTAAGTTTGCTCTCTCTGCCTCTCCGTGTATAACCTCTGCCTGATTATCGTCTAGCCCCTGGTACTGCGTTGGATTCCCTTGTGGAGACCTTCATCGATTCTTCCTGAGCTGCTACCAGTTCCTGATTCTAAATAAACTTGTTTTTCCTTTACGTACTTCTGTGTGTGGTTGAATTTCCGGGTCCTCCCAGTGAGTCCTTACAGACTCACACACATGCATAAACACATATAACTCATGTTTCTCTATGTTTGCAAGGACTTTCCACTGACTTCCACTCATTGCTGCAAACAGCCCCAAACAGCACTTTCTGGGGACCAGGCTTTGGTCCCAACAACGTAGTATGTGTTGGGAAAATGGTCCTTACAATGTATCAAAAACCAGGCCACACAAACACACACACACACACACACACACACACACACACACACACACACACACACCCCTCCACTAAAACAGAAGAGCATCCAGCCCTTAAAGATTTCTAAATTCTTATGGCTGAAGATGTTTTTTCCTGTTTCCTAACTTATCAGAACCATTAAGGACAAAGACTCATATTTGTTTGTTTGATTTTAGATCAACCAGATTCTCCCAAAGAGTGGAACTGGATGCACAACAGAGCCACTATCAGTCACTTCCTCTGCATGCATGACCTCAAGAGTGAGCAAGACATCGACTCATTGATCCACCCAATCAGGTTACACAGCAGGAACATCGGCATGTCATTCAGATGGGATAATAGAGGCTGATGGATAAAACTTATCCACAAATACCAAAGCATGTACCAGCTGACTGTTTTCTGGAATGTTCTCAGTAGCGCTTCGTTCACATACACTAATGGATCTTGAAGTCAGTTTGCCTATAATCTCCCTCTGTGAGACGTAGAGGTGAAGACGCTGACAGAACGGCTCAGATGAACAAAAAGAGGATTTTTATGACACACCAGCTCACTCTACAGACTGGGGCCCCAAACCTGGAGGAAACAAAGTGAGAGCTTCCCAGAGAGCCACAGTCACTGCGTCTCTTTGCAGGGATGCAGGCAGCAAGCCGTCAGCTACCCACACTTGTCCCGATGATGTCCAAACATGCAGGTCCAGCATATGATCTGATCCTTGCTCGGGAAGCTCCTCTTGCCAAGGGCCTCATGATTTACACATCGGGCTCTTGGTCATCCGATGTTTTCCTGGACGCAGACTCTGTGTTCTCACAGGAATGAAGTCATGAATGTAAGCATGTTAATAAGCAGACTCCAGGCAGGTGTAACTGCCCCCCCTGCACCTCTGGAAAGACAACACAAGCACACCCAGCAGACACACACTCCAAAACAGTGACACTGTGACTGGACCAGCTGCACACCTGGGAGGTTGGTTGTTAGAACCTCCATGACTGTGGAGACCCCTCCCCCCCACAGTTCTGGTCACGGAGCCATCGTTTCGGGGTTGTTTGGAGGAACAGTGACACTGGAATCATCGAACAAAACACCAACAGGTCTTTAAAGTTTTCAAACAGGAAAATATTAAAAAATAATCTGGCCAAAGAACAAATGCTGTTTTTCAGCAGGTTCCTGCTCTGCAGAACATGAAAGCACAAACTTACATCTCTGCCATCAGCTGATACAAAACAACATAATCACAGGGATGTATTCAGCTGCATCCTAGGTGCACTAAGCAGCGTTAAAGGAGATCCTTCCTCCCAGCAGCTGTTAGACTCTAGAAGCATCACTGCTCCCTACAAACTCAATAAGTGTTCATATCCCACCTGTTATTTGAACAGTTTTACTCATTTTAAATAACATTTTAACTGTTGATTACACAGTTTTTATTTTTCATATATTGTAAATAGTCTATTGTCTTTTATTGCACAAGTAAACATGCACGTTATGCACATTTTTAACAAATGTTTCCCACTCAGTTGCACATTCCTTGTATGGGAGCACGCTGTCTTTGATAAGTGCACAACCTTGATCTTACTATTGTTGTAGACAAAACAGTAGACAGAAAAAAAACATAACAAATACACACACACACACACACACACACACACACACACACACACACACACACACTTACATACACACAAGTCTTATATAGATAGATAGATAGATAGATAGATAGATAGATAGATAGATAGATATGTGTGTGTATGTTCTGCTTTTGTTTTTTCTCTACTCTATGCTAATACCTGTCCATCAGACAGCCAGTAGGACATTTTTTAAAAAAAAGTCTTATTGCTGGAAAAGTTCTTGTGCGCTGTGGGATTTCATTCTAGACTTTAGTGAGCATGGAAGAGAAGCATCTCCATCCATGACCGTTTTTAAAAGCTGGTAATGGAAAGAGTCCATTTGTGCGAGACCTGGTGGTACAACTAACCCAGAGTTGGGTTTTGGCTGGAAGCATTTATAGAGTCATTCTCCTTCCTGAGGTCAAGATGGATATGGCATGCAGTCGTCCAGCAAGACCATTTATGGCATCATGGGTGTAATTAATAAGACAGTGTGGGTTATGAAACATGTAACTGATCCAGTGAATAGTTTCATCAATAATGGGAATATTTTATGAATATAGTTGAAATCCTGAAAAGGTCATCCTATTACACTGATATATCACAGGGATTCTTTTCTCTCCCTGTTCTTCAGGAAAACTGTTCTGCAGGAAAAAAAACAGTGTGTGAGGCCCTCCAGTGGATGTTGTGGAGTACTGCAGGTTTTTGTACAGAGTTCTGGTGTTTCCTGTCACTGTGGGCCTCACAGCGCAGTAGTACACAGCAGAGTCTGGCACTGCAGCAGAGGAGATCAGCAGCTCCATCTGGGTTTGATCATCACTCACTTTGAAGGAGAAACCAGGAAGCTGCTGAGATATTTCTGCTCCTGTTCCTAAATGAGAGATCAGGAACTGTGGAGGTTTTCCAGGATATTGTCGATACCAGAAGAAATAATCAGTAGCATCTGCTGGTTTGGAGTATTTGTAGGACAGAGTAGCAGAGCTGCCCTCTAAAGTGAACTCCTCAGTCTTTGCTGCAGTGAGCTGTTGACAGTTTACACCTGAAGGAAGGAAAAACTCAAATTAATGAAGAAGAACAAGGATCAAACTGTTCTCTGAAAGACTCCAACCAACCTGATCCCCTGAGCAGAAGCAGCAGAGTGAGTCCAGATGTGAGCAGAGGCAGCATGTTGACCAGAGCTGATGTTGGTGAGCTGAACTGAGTTGAAGGAGGAAGTTTGTGTCTCTTCTAGAGTTCAGGAGCAGCTCAGCTCCTCCCTGAAGCTGAAAGCTCCTCTTCCTCCTGGTCAGCAGCCTCACAGCTTCAGCTGCTTTCTGGTGGAAATAAATGAAATTCAATTCAGCTCATTAATAAAATACCAATTTACATCAATATTATATCAAGACACTTTATAAAACATAACAGAAACATATACAGTTCATATAGTGAAATCTAAAGATAAGATAACATGATCCTTTATTCGTGCTACAAGTGGGAAATTTATGTTGTCACAGCAGAAAGTGGACAGTACAAAATGAGAGCAGCAGAAATGACCAGAGAATAAAAACAGTACAGGGTAAAAAAAAATCACCATACAAGCTATCTAGAAATATAAATTCAAAAAATGTAAATGTGTATAGAAAAATACAGAAATTTTTGAAGTTTCTTGACTGTCTGAGATCCACATTGCTCCAGATGTAGGCCCAGATTAGACAGCAGACGGCTCTACTAATGTCAAACCCTGCTCATTCTAGCCTGGGCTTTAATCTGGAGCAAGGATGCCCAAACCCAGCTGCCATCCTGCAGCATTTGATGCATCTCTACTCCAACACACCACAATGTGTCGTTAACAGGCCTGGAGGAATGGACCTGGACCCCCATGCTCCAGAGATCAGTGGACAAAGCAGACCCAACACTGTTAAGATGTGTAGTATTCAATACTTTTACTCGTCTGTCTAGAAGATTTAGGATGGCAGCTCTGGAGGTATGGACTTTGATGCCCCTGTCCTACAGTGATAAACCTCAACACTGTCTTGGACTAAAGTGTCATGAGCACACGCAGTTAGTAGGAACCTTCTTGTATATTTGACCAACTCCACAAATCCAATAAATAGCTGAGAAGGAAAACATTGGACTTTAGACAGCAGGAGGTACAGGTCAGAGTTCAGCTTTAATGTGGGATACTAAAAAGCCACCTGACATTCCCTTTGTGTGAAGACCAGTCCATGTGCTTGCCATAGCGTGTCAGATGTGGCTTCTACAGAAAATAAACTGGAATGTAATGAATGACACCTCTCTCAGTGGTGCCTTTCACCACCACATCACGAGAGTTGGAAGTACCAAACTGATTTATTGTATCAAAGCAGTTTCTTTCACAGTAAAAAGGTTGCCTTCATCTGGAAGTCATCTAAAAACGTTACCAGGAAACTGAGAAAGACACAAAGCAAGACTCAACAGTGCAAGTTTATTCGACATCAGGAGTTGAAACTAAAATGATCTTTAAGCCAAGTTTCTGTAAATGGCTCTCCCATTGCAGAGAAAGACTGTTTAAGAACAGTGGGGGAATTAAGGTTCACAATTTGACTTTCTCACCAAAACATATGACGGATGACAACCGGGGCAAGATGGAGCAGAAAGCACATTGACCCTGTTGGAGCACAAGATCCTGAAAACGTACAGGACTCAAGGGTCATTTTAGGAAGCATGTATGAATCCATGTGTCTTGTGAGCTGTTAGGGAGGAAAAACGTTGCCTTGACATTCATTTTCCTCGTTTCTCTTCTTTTCTTGATCTCCGCCCACATATCCAGTTTGTGGTCGAACAGGGCCCAAAGCCACATTTCTTTGTCGAGCTTATAGCTAGCTGAAACACACGGTCGAGTTTGTGGCTCTTTGTTACAAAGCTGAAGGTGGGTCTGAATCTGAACAGTGACCTGACCCCAGCCCCCCGACCCTTCATCCAACCACTCTCACCTCAGAGGGGGGTTTATTCCTTTTTTTATGACCCCGTGCTGCATACACCGTTCTGCAGATACGATTTTTTTTCCTGTGTTTTCTTGTATGGTTAGTTAAGTAGCTTGAAGTCAATGTTTCAGTATCCATTTCATTTTCTCAGCTTGTTCATTTGTCTTATTTGATCCCCATTTTTATTACTCAACATATATTCCTTTTTGTGTTTCATCAGTAGTTAGATTGCATGCCAGTGGTTAAGGAAAGAGGTTATTTGCAGAATAATTCAGCCTTAAGGTTGGACTATTTTGTCAATAAATTCTCAGACTTGATTAGAAACCAGCATGTCAGAGATCACCACTCGTTGTCTGAACAGTTTCTCCTACCAGTGGTTCTGGATTCATTCCTTCACGAGAGACTGACTAAGTTATGATTCCAGAGATTCTGGTGGTGCCCCGATTAAAATAAGGAACTTTCAGTTTTGTTAATAATTTCATTAATGATAAATTATTAATTAATAATAATTATATTAGTCAAACATTGGTGGAAATTCTAACTCCCAACTTTATATTCACACACATACACCCAGACACACACTAAGAGTATAGGGAATCCTTCGCTGTGCATTTCTTGGAAAAGTGGATGCCTCGATATATGTCAGTAACTATATAGGTTGATAATATTAAGGCATCAATAATTACTTGAAGAGGAGACACAGAAGAATGATGAGGTTAGTTGTTTTAAGCTATCTATCTATCTATCTATCTATCTATCTATCTATCTATCTATCTATCTATCTATCTATCTATCTGATGTTTTCATGTGTGAACGGGGCTCTCTCTCCCCTTGGGAAGCTTAATTGGGTGAAACAGAGACTGTAAACTTTGTCTTACTTGATTGAATTTGTGATCTGTTGGAACTGAACTGACAACATAAATATGAATGTCAATTAAATTATAGAACATAAGATAAAGTTTTCCTTTTTTAAATTAATTGGTTCATTTGAAATGTATTGATTTATTTATTGGGCTATTTATATATTTCTGCTTTTATTTTTAATCAAGTCAGTTTCAGTCCTCCACACTGACAGACCCCCATCTGTCTGAAATGTACACAAAGCCAAGGGAGACAACCGAGCCCGCAGGAAGGACCCCAACCACCACCTGTGGACAACAGCTCAGAGTCCACCCCAGCCCTGCAAGACCCTGCCCAGCAGAGTAGCCCACATATCAGCCCAGAGCCCCACAAGTCCCTCCCACCCCCACCAATGATGCATCTGAGTTACAGTCAATAGCAGATAATGAGGCGTTACATAACTGTCATTTTCTTTCTTGGAACACGTACTGTACAGATTAATTGAAGGACACAAAAATGTCACTAAAATGTATTTTGTTCATATGATGTAATTAAGTAAATGTCATCCTTTTAGACTGATTTATTAGTGAGATTAATTTCTCTCTCTGTTCAGGTTTTATCATCACATAAACAACCTGACTGAATCCTGAGAAACTGTGTCAGAAAAAAAAACTGAGTGAGGCCCTCTAGGGGATGTTGTGGAGTACTGCAGGTTTTCGTACAGAGTTCTGGTGTTTCCTGTCACTGTGGGCTGCAGAGCGCAGTAGTACACAGCAGAGTCTGACGGACGGAGATCCTGGATTGTCAGATTGACTGATTTCGTCTCAATGTTGAGATCAGCATCAAATTTGTCCTTTCTGAAGTTTGCAGCATTATCTCCTGTAGATAACAATCGTTTCAGCATATACTTTGGGTAACTGTTTTCTTCTTGTTTATACCAGAACAAGGCATCATTGGTGCGACTGGTTTCAAAAGTACATCCCAGAGTCACCAAGTCCTCTGCAGCAGCAACAACTTGTCCTTCTGGCTGCTTCACTGAGTCTCCTTTACACTCTGGGGAAGAACAGAACATGCAGAGGAAGAGAGGAATCAATAAAGATGACTGATTCAAGGAGAACAATCAGCAGCTCTAAAGACTTCTAGTCCATGTAGAATAGATGCCATTTTCACTGATCATTGCCACTTTGAACCATATCAGCTGCTTTTCCAAGGTAACCAATGATCAGCAGCAGCAATGATCTGCTCTGATGTTCTGGAGAATGAACATGAAAAGCTCTTCATGGAGAGCTCAGTCATGTGTTCCAGTGTTGGAAGAGGAAACATGTTGAGCTTTCCATCTTACCAGAGAAAAGAGCAGCCAAAATAATCCACAGCCAATGTTCCATCTGTCCAACCAGGTTGAAATCAGCAGGAGGAAGCAGCTGCTGTTCAGCATTCAGTCTGACTCTTGTTCTCTTCACAGCACCACTTCTTATTGACACAATGCTGGAGCCCAGAGCACAAGGAGAGCACCGCCTGCTGGATCATGGCGCCCTCTGGTGGAGGGAAAAGGCTGACTTCTGAAGAGGGAAGATGGCTTCAGGTTCAGTTCGTGTTCTTTGCTCCTGGTCTCACAGCTCTGCTTTGTTCCCTCCACTCCTATTTCTCTAATAACTAACAAACACACTGATTCAGTATTCCTGTCTATTAATGTGGGCATTATTTTGTGATAAAATATCAGTGTTTGTCATATCGTAGTTTTATGATTATAAACTTACATTTCAAATCGGAAGCAGCTGGGCTGTCTCCATTGATACTAAATATTAATACGTAAGTATTTTCCACGAGCCTCATAGTGTTTTATAAATTGGAGACAATAACTGATCAGCTCCTCTGTGATGTTTAAAGGTTAATACTCAGGTTTTAACTATCAATTTTATTTTTATTCTTCCCTGTACATTAAACTAAATCTGGTCGATTAATCTGAAGATATTTTTTCCAACCTTTTTAACTTCACTAAGAAAGCTAAAAACAACATATTTATATGACAGTCTCCCACTTTCACTGAAACAAATATGTTTCTCTGAGAAATGTTAATCACAGTTTATATTTTTAAGCGTTCTCCTCACATAGAACATTCTCAGTAGCATCACTATCACCAGGACCTGGAGTACAGTGAATGATTATAGTTACATTTTATACATGGGCCTCATCATGTCAGGTTCTAAAACTCAACACCAGAACCCCAAATGAAGCAGAGGATTTACTTGACACTAAATGCTGAGGTTATTAAAAGGAGGAAACATTGAATACCATAGTCATGATTGTTCAAAGTGACGCTAGTACAAAAAAATAATTACAGACACAGGAGTGAAAAGTTTGAAATGATTTATTGAATGGAGAAAAGATCTTTCTGGATCTGCAAGCCAGGAACAGGTCCGGACGAGAAGACAGGGTGTGATGATTAAAGGTTGCCAAAGACAGTTCCACAAAGAGATGGAGGTTGGGTTCTTACTTTGGATAAAGGAGTTGTGACCGAGAGGGGGCACAGAGTATCCCCAGAACAGGGGGTTGACTGTTTGTTGGGTGAGATGGTGGTTTGTGTTTGTGGTTTAGTCTGTTTTCCTTTGAAGGAGAGGAGGTACCGTTGAAGGGTGGATGGGCAGGTGAGTCGGAGAGGATCTTCAGTTGGGCGTCTGGAGCGGTGAGGATGTCGAGATGCTGGGAGAGCGACCCTGAGAGTTGCCAAGTCAGCATGGAAGCTGAACACTAAAACTCTGGAAGGGGCCGTCAGAGAGGTAATCTATCAGGAGGAAGAACCACACTGGTAAGTTCTAGGAAAGTAGCCCTTAGAGGCTCAGCGGGAGCAGCCATACCACTAGTCATAGTTAACCATCTGGCATCTGTCTCAGGAAATCCACTCCTCTAAATACTGCTCCTTGATGAGGTTAATTGACACCACCTGGGAGCTGCACCTGCCAATCACACCCTGTGAAGAGGAGGAGGAGAAAGCAGAACCCAAACAAACAGCACACCAGTCTGAGGATACAACAAACACACCATACTATACAATACCATACCATACTGTGACGTACCATATTGTACCAAACCATGTCATACCACACCATACCATGCCAAGTAATAAGCTGATGGTGTTTCATGCTCTAACTGTGATGTGCATCCAAAACAAGCAGAAACTGCTCTTCCTATCAAACAAGATAAGAAGCGCTTCTCAAGACTATATATGACTTGTCAGACTAAACTTGGCAACCTTCATGAGTTCTGTTGACATGAGAAATCCTGACTGACAGCCCTGACTGATGGGGGAGGTCATTGATTTGACCTGACTAATGATCTTCTTCAAGTCTTGAAGATGATTATTGTTCATACTCTGTTAGAGCAAGATCTCCTGCACTATTCTGGATGGTGCCACCGTCATTCACATGCTAAGTCAAACCTCTGTAGAGACTTTCAGCAACTAAACCAAACAGATATTCATTCCATTTTTAGTCAGAGAACCCAGAGATGGTCTCGCGTTGGGCCACTACTTCCCAGAGCTTCTCAAAGCTGCTACATGGATGCACAGATTTTTTCTCGGTGATCAGCTCGACCAAGCTGAGTTGGATTGTTGCCTTTTGCCTCACAGTAAGAAGGTCCTCAGCTGTAATGTCATTCTCACTCCATCTGCACGGACTTTGACGTTCTCCCCTGGCGTGCACATGTGCTCTCTCAGTACTCAGGTTCCCTGCCACACTCAGCATGCATGCCAGGTGAACTAAGAGCCCTAAAATTCCCATAGGAGCTAGTGTGTCTGTGTCTGGATGTTTGACCTGTTGTCCTGCTGTAAACTGGAAGCCTTCCCAGGATGCCTTCCTCTCGCCATTGGCCACTGAACAGAGGCACCAAGCCAACTTCGATTTTGCAAAGAATAAATGGTTGGATCCATGATTGCCTTTGTTCAGAAGCTCTGCTGATATGGCTTGTGAACAATGATAAACAACTTGTCACAGATGACAGAGAAGTCATGAGTAAGGCTTCATTCCTGGGCGACCTCCTTTATGCACAAGGTAGCTGATGGTGACCTGTTTCTAAAGGTTGCTGATGCAGCAAGAAAGCACCATCAGAAATGAGTGACTCAATGAGTTCATGGTAATGGCGTGGTTCTGGCTGTAGCAGTATCTCAGGCCTTAAAGCCAGAATAAGAGCTTTAGTTCCCCAGTAAAACAGAAAAAGAACTTTGGATACCTACAACTCATGAACTCACAGTATGGACAGGGCCTGAGAAAACACATGCAATGTTCCATGCACTGATGGGTGGTGCCAAAGGCTCCAAGGGCTGTTTGGGGTGTGTTTTCCCAGCTTAGTCATGTGCTGTTGAACCTTTCTGCCCTAGATGGCATGCCACAGAAGGTAATGGCCTCAATAGAGAGGTTTATCAAACTATCACATGGACAGGCATGGACACTGTAAGGCAAAAGTTGCTTTTAAAGATGCCTATTTCAAACTAAAGTCTCCATGTTTCCAGACAGACAATGACCTGGAAAACCTTCTGAAGGTTCCTCATCAGTCGTGTGATTTCCAGGTGTAAAACGAGAAGGTGACCGCTGGAGATAGGCACCAGCTCCCCGTGAACCTGCAAGGATAAGCGGTTCAGACAAAGGATGGAGGGAGGGATGGATGGTAAGAAGGCAAACTGGAGTATTAAACAGTTTATTCATGATCTTTGAAATGTTGTGTCTCTTTAACTCAGTCACACACAGAAGATATTTTAGGTTCTAGAGATTTGGACCACTCCAAGCACTGAAAATCAGACTACTTCTCACTGAACCACAAGAGTAGTTTTAACCCGTCATGGTGAACATGTTTACACGTATTCATGTGGAAAGCACAAGTACCAATGGCAGCAGAGTTTTCCTACAGCATGATGATACTACCACCGTGCTTGGCCTCAGGTACTGTGGCTGTCAGCTTCCACTGCAGCGCTGTCTCTGATTTACTGCTTCATGTCTCTGTTGTCTTTGTCTTCACTCCAATGACTCAACAGTCAGTGGTTTAGCAGTGAGTGAGGCCCTCTAGTGGATGTTGTGGAGTACTGCAGGTTTTTGTACAGAGTTCTGGTGTTTCCTGTCACTGTGGGCTGCAGAGCGCAGTAGTACACAGCAGAGTCTGACGGACGGAGATCCTGGATCGTCAGATCAAAAGCTGAGTTGTCGACCTTTGCATCAAATCTATCTTTGCTGAACTCTAGAGAATTTTCTCCTTCTAATGACACACGTTTCAACATGTACTTTGGGAAGCTGTTTTCCTCTTGTTTGTACCAGAATAATGTAGGTGATCCATAGGTGTTTTCAAAAGTACATCCCAGAGTCACCAAGTCCTCTGCAGCAGCAACAACTTGTCCTTCTGGCTGCTTCACTGAGTCTCCTTTACACTCTGGGGAAGAACAGAACATGCAGAGGAAGAGAGGAATCAATAAAGATGACTGATTCAAGGAGAACAATCAGCAGCTCTAAAGACTTCTAGTCCATGTAGAATAGATGCCATTTTCACTGATCATTGCCACTTTGAACCATATCAGCTGCTTTTCCAAGGTAACCAATGATCAGCAGCAGCAATGATCTGCTCTGATGTTCTGGAGAATGAACATGAAAAGCTCTTCATGGAGAGCTCAGTCATGTGTTCCAGTGTTGGAAGAGGAAACATGTTGAGCTTTCTATCTTACCAGAGAAAAGAGCAGCCAGAATAATCCACAGCCAATGTTCCATCTGTCCAACCAGGTTGAAATCAGCAGGAGGAAGCAGCTGCTGTTCAGCATTCAGTCTGACTCTTGTTCTCTTCACAGCACCACTTCTTATTGACACAATGCTGGAGCCCAGAGCACAAGGAGAGCACCGCCTGCTGGATCATGGCGCCCTCTGGTGGAGAGAAACGGTTGAGTTGAGCAGAGAGGAGGAAAGGCTTCCAGCAGCTGGCCAGTGTGTGAGATGTGTAGGAGGAACTGGTTTTTCTGGATTTTGTTGAAAGCAGAAATGATCAGCAGCAGCTCTACTGTTGCAGTGTCTGTTGGACAGAGGAACTTAGCTGCCTTCTGAACTGGGCTCTTTATCCTTGACTGCAGTGAGTTGTTCACAGCCAACTCCCAAAAGAGGAGAGATGTTCCTAAAGACCAGATCAGACTGGCCTCATTCATTTCAGTCATTTCTAGCAAAAAGATCCTTTAAAGACATTTATTCCTCCTGCTTTATATTCTGTTCTGATCTCTGACTGTTTCTCTTGATCAGATAGTTCCTCCTCTCACATCTCCGGATGCTAAAAACACTAAAACCAAACCTAAACATATTTTGTTCAAACTCATGAACGTTTTTCTATTTTGTTTTCTGTTGTTTCCCCTTTTGAGCCTCTGTGGCTTTAAATACAGAACATTTAACAGCCAAGTTAACCAAGAAATAATAACAACTCAGATTTTACTGAAGTTCTTTCGTGAACAGAGGCTGTAGACCTCAGGAAAAAACAGCAACTTCCTCTTGAAAAGAGCTTAGAAATATTTCCTGGACTACCTGGTTGTTTGCTGTTTCTGAACAACGAACAATGTTATGTAATTGCTTTACACACTATAGACATTAACAAGAAAATGTACGATCTCTTTTCACTTCACTTCAACATTGACCATAAATTGTAAATAACGAATTATCAAAGTGGACCCCTCTACCCTTGCACATCTGGTTCTGCCTGCACCTCTTAGGACTGGGCTGCAGCCACTGTGTGGGTCCACATCTCAACATATAGGACTGCAAGAGAAGAACTATGGAACAGAACCTCTGCATTGACTAGTCACATTTTTAGTTGTCAGGTAATGCCATAATGTTTCAATCAGTTTGATCTGAACTTAGAACGAGTACTTGCTGAGAGTGAATGTGCACAAAACTAAGAATTATATATGTTCGATTTGTTATTGAAGGTAAACCAGATGTTTTGGGGTCTTCGGAGGATATTATTCCAAGAAGAAGCGTCTCCTTGACCCCCTAAAATACAAAGCAGAGCTTGGACCATTGGATGAAGTCAAGTCAAGTTTATTTGTTCAACAAATTTCAGCAACAACGCAGCTCAAAGTGCTTTACATCATAAAAACTTCAATCAGGTGTACAGCAAAATCAGCAAAATCATCAAGCAAATATACATAAAAAATATTGATCGATGTTCCACTTACGATTATTCAAAGGCAGCTCTAAACAGGTGGGTTTTTAGGCTTGATTTAAAGGAACTCAGTGTTTCGGCTGTTTTGCAGTTTTTTGGAAATTTGTTCTGGATTGGTGGAGCATAAACACTGAAAGCTGCTTCTCCATGTTTGATTCTGGTTCTGGGGATGCAGAGCAGAGCTGTGAAGTCACTTTTGCAGTAATCAGTGCGACTAAAGATAAATGCATGGATGAGTTTCTCTTGATCTTGTTGAGACATTAGTCCTTTAATCCTGGAAATGTTCTTCAGGCAATAGAAGGCTGACTTTGTAACTGTCTTTATGTGTCTCTGAAGGTTCAGGTCTGAGTCCATCACTGCAACCAGATTTTGGGCCTCATCACTAGTTTCTAGCTGCAATAACTGAAGCTGCGCGCTGACTCTAGGTCGTTCCTCTTTAGGTCAAAAGATAATAATTTCAATTATTTTTGGAGAAAATTTTGGCACCTCCATGCATTGATCTGTTCTAAGCATCTGTTCAGTGATTGGATGGGTTCAGAGTCACCTGGTGACATTGTGATATAGAGCTGTGTATCATCTGCGTAGTTGTGGTAGCTGATCTTTTTAAAAGTTTTCATGGTACAGTTGGTGAAATTCAGGCATTTTCTCTGCATTTATGTTTGAGCAAAGGACTGGTACTGAATTAAATGTGGATGTGCAGATGAACCCTCTAATTTTTTGAATTTTCTCAGCAAAGAAGTTGGAAAATTCATTGCAGGCCCTGGCAGAGTGGAGTTCAGGTGGTAAAATCACAGGTGAGTTTGTCAACCTGTCATCTATGGGAAACATGGCACGAGCATTGTTGATGCTTTTGTTTATGGTTTCTGTGAAGAACGTTCCCCTTGCATGTTTTAGTGATGAGTGATGGCTTTGCAGCCTCTCTTTGTAGATTTCATAATAAACATGAAGTCAAATTTTACGCCATTTACATTCAACCCTTTGACAAAGGTGTCTTTCGTTTCTTACTAGTGGAGCATGTATCCACGGAGATCTCTTCCTATCAGACACAATTTTCACTTTCACAGGAGCAATCAAATCAATGATGTCTGAGATTTTAGAATGGATGTTATCTACCAGCTCATCTACTGGGTTGCAGCATGGTAGCAAGGTGGAGTAGATTTGATTAAAAGTTTCAACTGTCTTGTCTGTCAGAGAACATTTTGTAATGTTATCTGTTTTACGAAGTGAGTCAACAAAGACTGTTCTTTGGGTAAATAACCTGTACTTGTATAGAGCTTTATCAACCCCGGGGGACCCCAAAGTGCTTTACTCTGCATTCAGTCATTCACCCATTCACGCACACATTCGCTGATGGTGGCAAGCTGCTGGACTGTAGCCACAGCTGCCCTGGGCTAGTCTGACAGAAGCAAGGCTGCCGTGCACTGGCGCCACCGGGCCCTCCGACCACCACCAGCAGGCAACGCAGGTGAACTCTCTTGCCCAAGGACACAACGACAGAGACGGATGGAGTGGGGGGCTCAATCTGGCAACCCACCAATTATGGGATGAACTCCTCCCACCACAGCCACTGTCACCCCCTACTTTGAAATATAACTGAGAAATGTTGAAACACATCCACATCAGTTACAGAGACCTTGGAGATATTTACACCCTTACTGATAAGCAAGTCCAGAGTGTGTCCATGAATGTGTCCATGTTGAGTCAAACTAAAGTTTTGAAGTACATCATTGAGCTTTTTTACCTCTCTTTCTATTGGGTTGTCAACATGGGTGTTGAAGTCTCCCACAATTATTAAACAGTCATAAATAATGCATATAATAGATAAGGGATTTTTGTTGCTACGTGCTTGTCCAGGAAGAGTGAATGCTGCAAGGCATTGACTTGATGCTCTGCTCAGTTTCTTCAGATAGAAAGTTTTTAAACTACTTTGAATAATCAGTTGAGCTAACTGTACTGTTTGATAACTAGGATCAGTTGGAATGTATATATGACTGAATTGAAAGGATTTTTTGTAAAGTGCTTCAATATGACAGTTATTTGTGAAATGGATCTATATCAATGAACTGAAATTAAACTGAATAAGAACTTGCTAAAGTCATTGAAAAATCTGCCACAAATTTTGTGGTTTTGTATAAAGTTACTGTCAGAGTTCATTTATGGCCTTTGACCTCAATTCCCCAATATTCAAAAGTCAAATATATGTCAGTTTATATTAGACCACTGCATTTACTTTTTCTGTTTTCTGTGAATTTTCTGGTAGTAATTCTGACAGGGATACTCCTGTATGTTACCGCCAGGGGGCCAGACGCTTTCTGGAGGAGGACAGGTGTAGAACTAATGTCTGGACCCCCATCTCAGACTTCAGATAAACAGGATGGAGGTGGTTCTGAGGGGCTAGAACCAGGCGGTCTGATGAAGTAAAGCATGTTTTTTGGGTGCTTAAAAGGGAGGTTCCGAGCAACACATGAAGGTCCATTTTCATTCTAATCAACCGAACCTGGGTGGGTAAAGAACAGCCGTGTTTGTTATATCAATCTGGAATGAGAAAAACACAATAAATTTTTGGTTTTCAGTCTGACTTTATTCATCTCAGCCTGAGAGTTTGATGCATTTTCATCTCGTACCCATGACTGTGGCAGATGAGGTGTGACTCTGCTGCTGTGGATCCTCCCTCAGTGGCTGATCAGCAGCTGTAACCACAGTGACTCTGAGAAAGCAGCAATTAGCAGAATCCATCTGATATGAAGCGGAGCTCTGAATACCACTTCCCTCCTCTTTGAAGACCAGTCAGATATCTGGGTTCAGGTTTTTGTTCAGCCTCGCCTCCACTTTGCATCACTGTGTTTCTAGAGCTCAGTCGCAGAGAGCTGTGTCTGCCAGGGTTAGCTCTCTGATGCTCAGCTCAGTGGAGGAAGAGGATGTTTGGATTCGTATCGTCACTCAAGGTTATAATCAGCAGAGCCTCCTTTTCCATTTTTCAGCTCAGTTCAATATAGTATAAAGCCAATTCACAACAAATGTCCCAAGGCGCTTTACAAAAAAAGTTATTTAAGTTCAATCATATATTCAACTTAACGAAGAGGAAAAATATCAGACTGAACCAGTGATGTGATCTCCTGGTTTCCTTCTCCTGTTGAACGCATCATGATTTCTGACTAAATGGGATTTTAAACGTTGTTAAAAAGGAGTCAAAGACTAAATGCCTCAAAATGAACAGACTCCCTGAACACAGAGAACATCAGCAGCCGTCCAGTCCGACGGCAGCCTGGACTCTGAGCTGCTGCTGTCCAAGGTGCTGAACTGTCAGTTTCACCTCATTGTTAAATTAACCAAAATTATTCAAAGAACCTACAGTAGAAAAATCTTATATATATATATATATATATATATATATATATATATATATATATATATATATATATATATATATATATATATATATATTATTTTTTTTTATTATTATTATTATTTTTTACAAATATTTGCTTTTAACTAATAATATTTTGATAACATCTTCATTTGTACATTTTTTAGGTGATCACCAGAGAAATGATTTGTTCAGTTTTTAACATTTACAGACACATTAAAAAAAATGAATATTGCTGAAAAGCCTGTTTCTTACAGGAACTTTATCACTATGTGAAACGCATTATATTGATTAATAACACTCAGACTGGTGTTTTTCAGCCTTTATTTCTGTTAATTATAGTGATTTTTCACTTTGATGTAATGAAAACACATTTAAATTAGGATATTACATCAGACCATTAAAACAACATATTTAATACAGAAATGTGGGCTTCATGAAAAGCATGTTTAGTACCTCCTCAAAGGTTGTCACTTTCAAAGGGTATTTTAATCTGACAAAACTAGCCTCATCTGAGGGAATATTCTAATTTACTGAACATGATTGTCATAAAACTAATAATCAACAATAAAATCATGGAAACCAGGGAATTTTGAATGTGGTTAAAATGTATTGATGATAAAATAATTTCAACATTTTGACCATAAAGTCTATGTAGAAGATCAGCAGCCTGAAGGAGGACAGAAGTGGAGGAACATCACTCTGTCCAGGCTGCTGTCCTTCAAAGCTGAACCTCCAACATGGAGCAGCCATCATCCCTCCTTGATGATCCAGACGTTCTCATCACAGAGAGTTCAGAGATGCAGCAGAAACTCTGATCTCTGCTTTGTTCTCAGCTGCTCAGTCAGACTGAAAACTAACAAACCATAGAAGCAGAGCAGTGAGTGGGGCCCTCTAGTGGATGTTGTGGAGTACTGCAGGTTTTTGTCCAGAGTTCTGGTGTTTCCTGTCACTGTGGGCGTCACAGCGCAGTAGTACACAGCAGAGTCTGGCACTGCAGCAGAGGAGATCAGCAGCTCCATCTGGGTTTTATCATCACTCACTTTGAAGGAGAAACCAGGGACTGACGTTGACATCAGTTTTCCTGTTCCTGAATGAGAGATCAGGAACTGTGGAGGTTTTCCAGGATGTTGTCGATACCAGAAGAAATAATCACTTGCAGCTGCTGGCTTGGAGTATTTGTAGGACAGAGTAACATTGCTGCCTTCCCAACTGGACACCTCCGAATCACGAGGAGTAAGTTGATCACAGCTGACACCTAAAGCAAGAAAACATTGTCAAACTATAAGTTACAAAAGTTTTCACAGTGAGGCATTTTAACATTTGTTACAGTTTCAGACATCGAGATCCAATCTGACCTGTTAGCAGTGAGGCGACGAGCAGAGACAGACCATAATAGCCCATGTTGACCAGAGCTGATGTTGGTGAGCTGAACTGAGTTGAAGGAGGAAGTTTGTGTCTCTTCTAGAGTTCAGGAGCAGCTCAGCTCCTCCCTGAAGCTGAAAGCTCCTCTTCCTCCTGGTCAGCAGCCTCACAGCTTCAGCTGCTTTCTGGTTGAAACATGAGATCTTTATTTCTAGGCTTTCAGAACAATAAATTATATAAAATTCAACATGAGGAGCTGCTTCAATCTGGTTAACAGACCAAAATAAAAATGTATAAATATGAATATGGGCTGCTGTATATGTCAGATTTGATATTTACTTTAAGAAGATTTTCTTCTGTTTGTTGGTTGAACTTGATACTTTCATGAAAAATTCAGCTAATAGTTTAAGTTCCCAAATTTAACGTTTACCTCCAACAATGAAAGACTGACAACACAAGGCTGGTATAAGAACTGCTAATCCCACAATGCACTGCATTAATCTACTTTCAACTTCAATTCAATTCGGTTTATTTCTATAGCGCCAGTTCACAACAAATGTCGTTTCTGGGCAGAGATAAATAGCTCAGGATGATCAATGTAAGAGTTTTATTGTGTATATTAAGGTGTGTCTGCAGTATCTGATGCTCAAAACTGTTCAGAACAGAAAAGGCCTCTGTGCATGCTGCTGCTAAAGCCACCTATGGTTTGGACTGTTCAAACTTCATTTCCAATGAGTGTTTAAATCTGTGATAGTCTGGTAAGGTAAGCGTGTCTCTTTAATGGGTAATTTCCTTCCCTTTTTTGACCTGTTTATTTTAAAGCTAACGGTAGCTACGCTAAATGTGGTTTCCAAACATAGCTATTCCCTGCTCGTTCAGTCAGCTGCCTGGAACCACTGATGCTCATAAACAATTACTATTGTTATTTACGGTGCTTTGGACTTAAGACATTGTTAAAAGAGCAAAACATTAGACTCTTTGTGTTCATTTTAGCTGCCTGCATGGTATTCCTAATTATTAAATTATTGATAACTGGTAATTCTCAAAAACAGTTAGTGATTACTTTTGGTAGGTTTAGTTTCATCACTCTTTTATCTTTTTATCTGTAGTCTTACTTAAGTGATTCAAGCTTAGCGAGTTTGTTGATTAAAGTGTTTAACTGTAAGGTTGAATTCTTTTTGTTAATAAACTGTTGTTTATTTGAGAAGTTGTCTGTATTTTTATTCCATAAACCTGTGTAACTTCCTGCTGTTCTGATAACGCCAGTGCTGGACTTACACCTTCTATTATTTTAAAACCAAGGCCGTATCAGGCAAGTATTTATAGACAGTAACTCAGACTGAACTATTTGGCTACTTTCTTGATAATCAAGTGGTGCCACGACTCAGTAAATTTGATCTAAATATTAATAATTTCCCTAAGCAATCATTCATAGTTAGTCAAAATGAGACTCCGACTGGCACATCAGAAAGATTTCTCTGCAGTGTTGAAGGGAATGGATGGAGAGCAGAGAATCATCTGCAGCCCAGAGAAGAAGGAATCAGTTCAAAGTTTAAGGAGACGAGGTGACATCAAAAGTTCCCAAAACAAATAACCAGTGAGAATCTGACTTTCCATCAGCTGCAGGTGCTCTGCTCTGAGGAGACAATCCCAGGTCAAAGACCTGATCTGACAAGATGCAGAGGTCACCATGGTCAGCTAAGCTAAGTAGAAAATGTTCTTTTACCAGAAAATGGGAAGATTTGAAGCTTTGGGTCAATCAGTAAATCTCTGTTGGGTCAAAAGCTTTTCATAAAATACTGAAGAGAATCAAGATATTTTTGTTTAGTTTTTGTCCAAGGATCTATGATCATATTTCTACCTCTCTTCTGTCAGTAAGAGCGCTGATTTACAGGAACAGAGGTTAGGAGAGGTATAGACTGTTGGGGTCTCTTCATAATAAAGTTCCTCAAATCATTTTAGACCAAAGCCCTTCCCAGATGTTCCCTGATGTTAGTTTCAGAGCAGCAGTAGGAAAGAAAGCCTCTCAGCCTGAGGGATCATTGTTAGGATCAGTCGCTGCAGCAGGAGGATCAGAGGAGATAAGGCCACACCTGATCAGCCCAAATAAACAGACTGATGGTGAGAGCAGATTATATTTTGGTTCCAGAAGCTGCACCTCATGTTAATGTAGCCTGATATGTGATGCCCCCTAGTGGATGTTGTGGAGTACTGCAGGTTTTTGTACAGAGTTCTGGTGTTTCCTGTCACTGTGGGCCGCAGAGCGCAGTAGTACACAGCAGAGTCTGACAGATGGAGATCCTGGATCGTCAGATCAAAAGCTGAGTTGTTGACCTTTGCATCAAATCTGTCGTTGTTGAACTCTGGAGCTTTTTCTCTTGTTTTAGCGTATTCTTTCAACATGTACTTTGGGAAGCTGTTTTCTTCTTGTTTGTACCAGAGCAAGGTATCACCTGAAACACTGGCTTTAAAAGTACATCCCAGAGTCACTGAGTCCTCTGCAGCAGCAACAACTTGTCCTTCTGGCTGCTTCACTGAGTCTCCTTTACACTCTGGGGAAGAACAGAACATGCAGAGGAAGAGAGGAATCAATAAAGATGACTGATTCAAGGAGAACAATCAGCAGCTCTAAAGACTTCTAGTCCATGTAGAATAGATGCCATTTTCACTGATCATTGCCACTTTGAACCATATCAGCTGCTTTTCCAAGGTAACCAATGATCAGCAGCAGCAATGATCTGCTCTGATGTTCTGGAGAATGAACATGAAAAGCTCTTCATGGAGAGCTCAGTCATGTGTTCCAGTGTTGGAAGAGGAAACATGTTGAGCTTTCTATCTTACCAGAGAAAAGAGCAGCCAGAATAATCCACAGCCAATGTTCCATCTGTCCAACCAGGTTGAAATCAGCAGGAGGAAGCAGCTGCTGTTCAGCATTCAGTCTGACTCTTGTTCTCTTCACAGCACCACTTCTTATTGACACAATGCTGGAGCCCAGAGCACAAGGAGAGCACCGCCTGCTGGATCATGGCGCCCTCTGGTGGAGGGAAAAGGCTGACTTCTGAAGAGGGGAGATGGCTTCAGGTTCAGTTCGTGTTCTTTGCTCCTGGTCTCACAGCTCTGCTTTGTTCCCTCCACTCCTATTTCTCTAATAACTAACAAACACACTGATTCAGTATTCCTGTCTATTAATGTGGGCATTATTTTGTGATAAAATATCAGTGTTTGTCATATCGCAGTTTTATGATTTTATACTTACATTTCAAATCGGAAGCAGCTGGGCTGTCTCCATTGATACTAAATATTAATACGTAAGTATTTTCCACGAGCCTCATAGTGTTTTATAAATTGGAGACAATAACTGATCAGCTCCTCTGTGATGTTTAAAGGTTAATAATCAGATTGTAATAAATCAAGTTCTAACAAGGAGTTTAACTTTTTATTCTTCCCTGTACATTAAGCTAAATCTGGTCGAGTTGTCTGTGTTGAAGATACTTTTTCCAACTTTTTTAACTTCACCATGAATGGCAAAAACAAAGTTTTTATATGACAGTCTCCCACTTTTTCTGGAACAAACATCTGTTTCTCTGAGAAATGTAAATCACAGTTTGTTTTTTTAAGCGTTCTCCTCACATAGAACATTCTCAGTACCATCACTATCACCAGGACCTGGAGTACAGTGAATGATTATATTTACATTTTATACATGGGCCTCATTATGTGGGTTTCTAAAACTCAACATCAGACCCCAAACGAAGCAGAGGATTTACTTGACAGTAAATGCTGAGGTTATTAAAAGGCAGAAACATTGAATACCAACTTTATCATGAAGGGACCCAAACTAGGTCGACACCTCTCCTAACCTATGTTGCTGTAAATCAGCTGCTCTTACTGAAGGAAGACACTTAGAATAGAAGAGAAAACCATTTTATTATCAGTATACACATGAATACACATATGCAATGAGATTAATAGCAACTCCTCCAGTGCAAATCATAATATACAATAAACCAAGTCGTTCAAAAAGCTCTGGAGCACTGTATAGTACAGTAAACATGGTCATACGCAGTAAGTAGTGAATATGGGACAATGATGGTGAAGGTATAGCAGCATGTAGAGATTAAAGCCAGTAAATGGTAAATAGCCTGTACTCATGTAGAGCTTTAATTAGTCCACAGAACTCCAAACACTACATTCAGTCATTCACCCATTCACACACTGATGGTGGCGATCTACATTGTAGCTCCAGATGGCCTGGGGCAGTATAACAGAAGTGAGGCTACCATTCAGTCGGGGCCCCCGCGCCCTCTGACCCCCCACCAGCAGGAAAAATGGGTGTCTCTGTCGAAGTCAAGTTTAGTAGTACAGAACATTTCAACAACAAGGCAGGTTAAAGTGCTGTACCAGATAAAAGTATGCCCCCAAGGACACAACGCTGAGACAGACGGAGCGGTGGTTCAAACTGGCAACCCACCGGTTGCAGGACAAAGTCCGACCACCGTTCTGACCATCGGTACCATTAAATATTAAATACTGCGCAACTGGTGTATGGAGGGAATTCCAGGGGCTTGGGAGTTAGACTGTGGAGTCAGTACTTGCAGTAATTCAGGATCATTGCGGTTTTTGGACAAATAAACAGCTCTTGAGTCTGTTTGACCTTTTTGTGCAACTGTAGCACCTCCCTGAGGGTAACAGGTTCAACAGATCAAAGCCGAGGTGGGAGCTGTCCTTGATGAAGTTTTTGCTCTGCAGAGGCAGGAGGAGTAAATGCCCATGAGCGAGAGATGAGGCCACCCAATGATTTACTCTGTGAACCCTTTCTCTGTCTGCCCTGATGCAGCTGCCGCACCATACTGTGATGCAGTACGCCAGCAGGATCTCAGTGGACGAGTGGTAGAAGGTCAGCAGCAGGCTGGAGTCAGAAGGTGGAGCTGCTGCTGAGCTTTCTTGATGACTGTTGTGATGTCAGGATGGGTCTGATATCACACTGACATTACTAAATCAGTGAGAGCACCGTGTTTCAATTGGCATTGGGTGCCTTGATGATCACCACTGTTAGCTCTCTCGGTAGAAATAATTGTTCGCAGATTCACTTTTGGCGCAGCATTAAACGTGACACGCATAACACATAATTTAGCTCTGTGTTGTTCCCCCACTTTATTTGAAGGAGCACGCACCTTTTATTTAACACAGGTGCATTCAGTTAGACATGTCACATGACGCAACAAACCAATAGAAAAACAAAATAAACAACAAACGAGAGCACTAAAATACAAAAACATTCATAATGTCAACACCCCCACTTGCTTCAACCCCAAATACATTTTGAATACACCAGACATAAACATCTCATACTTCCTCAACTTAATCTTTGTTGCTGGTTTGGTTAGTACATCTGCAACCATAGCATTCGTTGAGCAGTACTCCAGAATAACATTTCCTTCATTTACCACTGATCTGATAAAGTGATATTTAATATCAGTGTGCTTACATCTTTGCCTGTATGCAGGATTTTTGTCTAAGGCTATCGTAACCTAATTGTCTTCATGGACCTTAGCCAAATAATCCAGACCATCCATGTCAAATAACAGTTGTCTCAAGTATAAGCACTCCTGTATAGTAGCAGCTAGTGCCATGAACTCCGCCTTACACGTGGATAGTGCTACAGTAGGCTGTCATTTGGTCTTCCATGAAACTAATGGACCATCCTTATTTCGGCTCATGCAGTAACCTGTAGCACTTCACCGACCTGATACATCAGCTGCCCAACTGGCATCACTGAATGCATATATCAGGTTCTCACTGGCACCCTTTTAAAAACACAGTTCTTTATTTTGTGTAGCTTTTAGATATCTGAAAACATGTTTGACAGTATTCCACTGCTCTGTGCTAGGGTTTGCAAAATACTGTATCTGGCCTTGTACACGCTGACAAATAGCTTAAGCTCCCTGCTGCCTCCCTGCACTTTCCAACACTCATTACTTCCTTATCAGCATAGTCAAGTTTCTGCTCACAGAGTTCTTGGCTGACAGTTTTGGAAATCAAACTTTCCTAGTATTTTCCCCACATATCTGGACTGTGACATTTTGATGCTGTCAGCACTGAACTCAAAGTCAATACCAAGAAAATGTGTCAACTTTCCGAAATCCTTCATCCTAAATTTGGATGCAAGCTTCTCTCTCACATCTCTAAGCGTATTCTTACCACTGGCAGCAACAATCAAATCATCTACCCAAATGATGACAAACACCTTTCTGGACCAGTAATCTTTGTGTAAGCACAATGATCAGCAGGACTTTGAATGAACTTGATTTCACATGGGTAGTCATTGTTCAAGGTGACTGTGGTGCAAGCAACAATTACAGACACAGGAGTGAAAAGTTTGAAATGGTTTATTGAATGGAGAAAAGAGCTTTCTGGATCTGTTGGTATGTTGGAGGAGAAACACCGAACAGGTCCGGACGAGAAGACAGGGTGTGATGATTAAAGGTTGCCAAAGACTGTTCCAAACAGAGATGGAGGTTGGGTTGTTACTTTGGATAAAGGAGTTGTGACCGAGAGGGGGCACAGAGTATCCCCAGAACAGGGGGTTGACTGTTTGTTGGGTGAGATGGTGGTTTGTGTTTGTGGTTCAGTCTGTTTTCCTTTGAAGGAGAGGAGGTACCGTTGGAAGGTGGACGGGCAGGTGAGTCGGAGAGGATCTTCAGTTGGGCGTCTGGAGCAGTGAGGATGTCGAGATGCTGGGAGAGCGACCCTGAGAGTTGCCAAGTCAGCATGGAAGCTGAACACAAAAACTCTGGGAGGAACCTTCAGAGAGGTAATCTATCAGGAGGAAGAACCACACTGGTAAGTTCTAGGAAAGTAGCCCTTAGAGGCTCAGCGGGAGCGAACATACTGCTAGTCATAGTTAACCATCGGAGGTTAATTGACGGCACCTGGGAGCTGCACCTGCCAATCACACCCTGTGAAGAGGAGGAGGAGAAAGCAGAACCCAAACAAACAGCACACCAGTCTGAGGATACAACAAGCACACCATACTATACAATACCATACCATACTGTGACGTACCATATTGTACCAAACCATGTCATACCACACCATACCATGCCAAGTAATAAGCTGATGGTGTTTCATGCTCTAACTGTGATGTGCATCCAAAACAAATAGAAACTGCTCTTCCTATCAAAAAAGATAAGCGCTTCTCAAGACTATATATGACTTGTCAGACTAAACATGGCAACCTTCATGAGTTCTGTTGACATGAGAAATCCTGACTGACAGCCCTGACTGATGGGGGAGGTCATTGATTTGACCTGAACAGTGATCTTCTTCAAGTCTTGAAGATGATTATTGTTCATACTCTGTTAGACCAAGATCTCCTGCACTATTCTGGATGGTGCCACCGTCATTCACATGCTAAGTCAAACCTCTGTAGAGACTTTCAGCAACTAAACCAAACAGATATTCATTCCATTTTTAGTCAGAGAACCCAGAGATGGTCTTGCGATGGGCCAGTACTTCCCAGAGCTTCTCAAAGCTGCTACATGGATGCACAGATTTTTTCTCGGTGATCAGCTCGACCAAGCTGAATTGGATTGTTGCCTTTTGCCTCACAGTAAGAAGGTCCTCAGCTGTAATGTCATTCTCACTCCATCTGCACAGACTTTGACGTTCTCCCCTGGCGTGCACATGTGCTCTCTCAGTACTCAGGTTTCCTGCCACACTCAGCATGCATGCCAGGTGAACTAAGAGCCCTAAAATTCCCATAGGAGCTAGTGTGTCTGTGTCTGGTTGTTTGACCTGTTGTCCTGCTGTAAACTGGAAGCCTTCCCAGGATGCCTTCCTCTCGCCATTGGCCACTGAACAGAGGCACCAAGCCAACTTCGATTTTGCAAAGAATAAATGGTTGGATCCATGATTGCCTTTGTTCAGAAGCTCTGCTGATATGGCTTGTGAACAATGATAAACAACTTGTCACAGATGACAGAGAAGTCATGAGTAAGGCTTCATTCCTGGGCGACCTCCTTTATGCACAAGGTAGCTGATGGTGACCTGTTTCTAAAGGTTGCTGATGCAGCAAGAAAGGACCATCAGAAATGAGTGACTCAATGAGTTCATGGTAATGGCGTGGTTCTATCTGTAGCAGTATCTCAGGCCTTAAAGCCAGAATAAGAGCTTTAGTTCCCCAGTAAAACAGAAAAAGAACTTTGGATACCTACAACTCATGAACTCACAGTATGGACAGGGCCTGAGAAAACACATGCAATGTTCCATGCACTGATGGGTGGTGCCAAAGGCTCCAAGGGCTGTTTGGGGTGTGTTTTCCCAGCTTAGTCATGTGCTGTTGAACCTTTCTGCCCTAAATGGCATGCCACAGAAGGTAATGGCCTCAATAGAGAGGTTTATTAAACTATCACATGGACAGGCATGGACACTGTAAGGCAAAAGTTGCTTTTAAAGATGCCTATTTCAAACTAAAGTCTCCATGTTTCCAGACAGACAATGACCTGGAAAACCTTCTGAAGGTTCCTCATCATTTGTGTGATTTCCAGGTGTAAAACGAGAAGGTGACCGCTGGAGATAGGCACCAGCTCCCCATGACCCTGCAAGGATAAGCGGTTTAGACAAAGGACGTAGGGAGGGATGGTTGGATGGTAAGAAGGTAAACTGGAGTATTAAACAGTTTATTCATGATCTTTGAAATGTTGTGTCTCTTTAACTCAGTCACACAAAGAAGATATTTTAGGTTCTAGAGATCTGGACCACTCCAAGCACTGAAAATCAGACAACTTCTCACTGAACCACAAGAGTAGTTTTAACCCGTCATGGTGAACATGTTTACACGTCTTCATGTGGAAAGCACAAGTACCAATGGCAGCAGAGTTTTCCTACAGCATGATGATACTACCACCATGCTTGGCCTCAGGTGCTGTGGCTGTCAGCTTCCACTGCAGCGCTGTCTCTGATTTACTGCTTCATGTTTCTGTTGTCTTTGTCTTCACTCCAATGACTCAACAGTCAGTGGTTTAGCAGTGAGTGAGGCCCTCTAGTGAATGTTGTGGAGTACTGCAGGTTTTTGTACAGAGTTCTGGTGTTTCCTGTCACTGTGGGCTGCAGAGCGCAGTAGTACACAGCAGAGTCTGACGGACGGAGATCCTGGATCCTCAGATCAAAGTATTTCTTGTTACTGTTGTGGTCAGCATTAAATCTGTCTTCATTGAAATCTGGAGCTTTGTCTTTTGTTAATGACAGTTGTTTCAACATGTACTTTGGGAAACTGTTTTCTTCTTGTTTGTACCAGAATAATGTAGGTGATCCATAAGTGGTTTCATAAGTACATGCCAGAGTCACCGAGTCCTCTGCAGCAGCAACAACTTGTCCTTCTGGCTGCTTCACTGAGTCTCCTTTACACTCTGGGGAAGAACAGAACATGCAGAGGAAGAGAGGAATCAATAAAGATGACTGATTCAAGGAGAACAATCAGCAGCTCTAAAGACTTCTAGTCCATGTAGAATAGATGCCATTTTCACTGATCATTGCCACTTTGAACCATATCAGCTGCTTTTCCAAGGTAACCAATGATCAGCAGCAGCAATGATCTGCTCTGATGTTCTGGAGAATGAACATGAAAAGCTCTTCATGGAGAGCTCAGTCATGTGTTCCAGTGTTGGAAGAGGAAACATGTTGAGCTTTCTATCTTACCAGAGAAAAGAGCAGCCAGAATAATCCACAGCCAATGTTCCATCTGTCCAACCAGGTTGAAATCAGCAGGAGGAAGCAGCTGCTGTTCAGCATTCAGTCTGACTCTTGTTCTCTTCCAGTCAGCAGCAGCTCCAGTATCTATGCTGCCCTGAGCTAGCACCTCCTTTGTTGAACCCCAAACCCGCCCTCACACACAAACACACACACTCTTGTCTCACTGCACTTGTGTGGACTTGCTTTGAGTTCCATTAACTCCTAGAGCCTAACCCTGGCCTTTTCTCTAAACCCTAACCACCTCAAGTTTATACCTACCCATAACTCAAATATTATGTTTTTACATTGTGTGGACATGGCAAAAGGTCTTCACAACCACGAATGTCCACACAATGTTGGTTTTTTGTCAAGGATAAGTCCTCACAATCATCGCTAAACAAGTACTCACACACATGCATAAACACATATAACTCATGTTTCTCTATGTTTGCAAGGACTTTCCACTGACTTCCACTCATTTCCACAGCCGAACCCTCAAACAGCACTTTCTGGGGACCAGGCTTTGGTCCCAACAACGTAGCATGTGTTGGGAAAATGGTCCTTACAATGTATCAAAAACCAGGCCACACAAACACACACACACACACACACACACACACACACACACACACACACACACACACACACACACACACACCCCTCCACTAAAACAGAAGAGCATCCAGCCCTTAAAGATTTCTAAATTCTTATGGCTGAAGATGTTTTTTCCTGTTTCCTAACTTATCAGAACCATTAAGGACAAAGACTCATATTTGTTTGTTTGATTTTAGATCAACCAGATTCTCCCAAAGAGTGGAACTGGATGCACAACAGAGCCACTATCAGTCACTTCCTCTGCATGCATGACCTCAAGAGTGAGCAAGACATCGACTCATTGATCCACCCAATCAGGTTACACAGCAGGAACATCGGCATGTCATTCAGATGGGATAATAGAGGCTGATGGATAAAACTTATCCACAAATACCAAAGCATGTACCAGCTGACTGTTTTCTGGAATGTTCTCAGTAGTGCTTCGTTCACATACACTAATGGATCTTGAAGTCAGTTTGCCTATAATCTCCCTCTGTGAGACGTAGAGGTGAAGACGCTGACAGAACGGCTCAGATGAACAAAAAGAGGATTTTTATGACACACCAGCTCACTCTACAGACTGGGGCCCCAAACCTGGAGGAAACAAAGTGAGAGCTTCCCAGAGAGCCACAGTCACTGCGTCTCTTTGCAGGGATGCAGGCAGCAAGCCGTCAGCTACCCACACTTGTCCCGATGATGTCCAAACATGCAGGTCCAGCATATGATCTGATCCTTGCTCGGGAAGCTCCTCTTGCCAAGGGCCTCATGATTTACACATCGGGGTCTTGGTCATCCGATGTTTTCCTGGACGCAGACTCTCTGTGTTCTCACAGGAATGAAGTCATGAATGTAAGCATGTTAATAAGCAGACTCCAGGCAGGTGTAACTGCCCCCCCTGCACCTCTGGAAAGACAACACAAGCACACCCAGCAGACACACACTCCAAAACAGTGACACTGTGACTGGACCAGCTGCACACCTGGGAGGTTGGTTGTTAGAACCTCCATGACTGTGGAGACCCCTCCCCCCCACAGTTCTGGTCATGGAGCCATCGTTTCGGGGTTGTTTGGAGGAACAGTGACACTGGAATCATCGAACAAAACACCAACAGGTCTTTAAAGTTTTCAAACAGGAAAATATTAAAAAATAATCTGGCCAAAGAACAAATGCTGTTTTTCAGCAGGTTCCTGCTCTGCAGAACATGAAAGCACAAACTTACATCTCTGCCATCAGCTGATACAAAACAACATAATCACAGGGATGTATTCAGCTGCATCCTAGGTGCACTAAGCAGCGTTAAAGGAGATCCTTCCTCCCAGCAGCTGTTAGACTCTAGAAGCATCACTGCTCCCTACAAACTCAATAAGTGTTCATATCCCACCTGTTATTTGAACAGTTTTACTCATTTTAAATAACATTTTAACTGTTGATTACACAGTTTTTATTTTTCATATATTGTAAATAGTCTGTTGTCTTTTATTGCACAAGTAAACATGCACGTTATGCACATTTTTAACAAATGTTTCCCACTCAGTTGCACATTCCTTGGATGGGAGCACGCTGTCTTTGATAAGTGCACAACCTTGATCTTACTATTGTTGTAGACAAAACAGTAGACAGAAAAAAAACATAACAAATACACACACACACACACACACACACACACACACACTTACATACACACAAGTCTTATATAGATAGATAGATAGATAGATAGATAGATAGATAGATAGATAGATAGATAGATAGATAGATAGATAGATAGATATGTGTGTGTGTATGTTCTGCTTTTGTTTTTTCTCTACTCTATGCTAATACCTGTCCATCAGACAGCCAGTAGGACATTTTTTAAAAAAAGTCTTATTGCTGGAAAAGTTCTTGTGCGCTGTAGGATTTCATTCTAGACTTTAGTGAGCATGGAAGAGAAGCATCTCCATCCATGACCGTTTTTAAAAGCTGGTAATGGAAAGAGTCCATTTGTGCGAGACCTGGTGGTACAACTAACCCAGAGTTGGGTTTTGGCTGGAAGCATTTATAGAGTCATTCTCCTTCCTGAGGTCAAGATGGATATGGCATGCAGTCGTCCAGCAAGACCATTTATGGCATCATGGGTGTAATTAATAAGACAGTGTGGGTTATGAAACATGTAACTGATCCAGTGAATAGTTTCATCAATAATGGGAATATTTTATGAATATAGTTGAAATCCTGAAAAGGTCATCCTATTACACTGATATATCACAGGGATTCTTTTCTCTCCCTGTTCTTCAGGAAAACTGTTCTGCAGGAGAAAAAAAAACAGTGTGTGAGGCCCTCCAGTGGATGTTGTGGAGTACTGCAGGATTTTGTACAGAGTTCTGGTGTTTCCTGTCACTGTGGGCTTCACAGCGCAGTAGTACACAGCAGAGTCTGGCACTGCAGCAGAGGAGATCAGCAGCTCCATCTGGGTTTGATCATCACTCACTTTGAAGGAGAAACCAGGAAGCTGCTGAGATATTTCTGCTCCTGTTCCTAAGTGAGAGATCAGAAACTGTGGAGGTTTCCCAGGATATTGTCGATACCAGAAGAAATAATCACTTGCAGCTGCTGGTTTGGAGTATTTGTAGGACAGAGTAGCAGAGCTGCCCTCTAAAGTGAACTCCTCAGTCTTCGCTGCAGTGAGCTGTTGACAGTTTACACCTGAAGGAAGGAAAAACTCAAATTAATGAAGAAGAACAAGGATCAAACTGTTCTCTGAAAGACTCCAACCAACCTGATCCCCTGAGCAGAAGCAGCAGAGTGAGTCCAGATGTGAGCAGAGGCAGCATGTTGACCAGAGCTGATGTTGGTGAGCTGAACTGAGTTGAAGGAGGAAGTTTGTGTCTCTTCTAGAGTTCAGGAGCAGCTCAGCTCCTCCCTGAAGCTGAAAGCTCCTCTTCCTCCTGGTCAGCAGCCTCACAGCTTCAGCTGCTTTCTGGTGGAAATAAATGAAATTCAGTTCAGCTCATTAATAAAACACCAATTTACATCAATATTATATCAAGACACTTTATAAAACATAACAGAAACATATACAGTTCATATAGTGAAATCTAAAGATAAGATAACATGATCCTTTATTCGTGCTACAAGTGGGAAATTTATGTTGTCACAGCAGAAAGTGGACAGTACAAAATGAGAGCAGCAGAAATGACCAGAGAATAAAAACAGTACAGGGTAAAAAAAAAAATCACCATACAAGCTATCTAGAAATATAAATTCAAAAAATGTAAATGTGTATAGAAAAATACAGAAATTTTTGAAGTTTCTTGACTGTCTGAGATCTACATTGCTCCAGATGTAGGCCCAGATTAGACAGGAGACGGCTCTACTAATGTCAAACCCTGCTCATTCTAGCCTGGGCTTTAATCTGGAGCAAGGATGCCCAAACCCAGCTGCCATCCTGCAGCATTTGATGCATCTCTACTCCAACACACCACAATGTGTCGTTAACAGGCCTGGAGGAATGGACCTGGACCCCCATGCTCCAGAGATCAGTGGACAAAGCAGACCCAACACTGTTAAGATGTGTAGTATTCAATACTTTTACTCGTCTGTCTAGAAGATTTAGGATGGCAGCTCTGGAGGTATGGACTTTGGTGCCCCTGTCCTACAGTGATAAACCTCAACACTGTCTTGGACTAAAGTGTCATGAGCACACGCAGTTAGTAGGAACCTTCTTGTATATTTGACCAACTCCACAAATCCAATAAATAGCTGAGAAGGAAAACATTGGACTTTAGACAGCAGGAGGTACAGGTCAGAGTTCAGCTTTAATGTGGGATACTAAAAAGCCACCTGACATTCCCTTTGTGTGAAGACCAGTCCATGTGCTTGCCAAACTTTCTCACCAAAACATATGACGGATGACAACCGGGGCAAGATGGAGCAGAAAGCACATTGACCCTGTTGGAGCACAAGATCCTGAAAACGTACAGGACTCAAGGGTCATTTTAGGAAGCATGTATGAATCCATGTGTCTTGTGAGCTGTTAGGGAGGAAAAACGTTGCCTTGACATTCATTTTCCTCGTTTCTCTTCTTTTCTTGATCTCCGCCCACATATCCAGTTTGTGGTCGAACAGGGCCCAAAGCCACATTTCTTTGTCGAGCTTATAGCTAGCTGAAACACACGGTCGAGTTTGTGGCTCTTTGTTACAAAGCTGAAGGTGGGTCTGAATCTGAACAGTGACCTGACCCCAGCCTCCCGACCCTTCATCCAACCACTCTCACCTCAGAGGGGGGTTTATTCCTTTTTTTATGACCCCGTGCTGCATACACCGTTCTGCAGATACGATTTTTTTTCCTGTGTTTTCTTGTATGGTTAGTTAAGTAGCTTGAAGTCAATGTTTCAGTATCCATTTCATTTTCTCAGCTTGTTCATTTGTCTTATTTGATCCCCATTTTTATTATTCAACATATTTTCCTTTTTGTGTTTCATCAGTAGTTAGATTGCATGCCAGTGGTTAAGGAAAGAGGTTATTTGCAGAATAATTCAGCTATAAAGTTGGACTATTTTGTCAATAAATTCTCAGACTTGATTAGAAACCAGCATGTCAGAGATCACCACTCGTTGTCTGAACAGTTTCTCCTACCAGTGGTTCTGGATTCATTCCTTCACGAGAGACTGACTAAGTTATGATTCCAGAGATTCTGGTGGTGCCCCGATTAAAATAAGGAACTTTCAGTTTTGTTAATAATTTCATTAATGATAAATTATTAATTAATAATAATTATATTAGTCAAACATTGGTGGAAATTCTAACTCCCAACTTTATATTCACACACATACACCCAGACACACACTAAGAGTATATGGAATCCTTCGCTGTGCATTTCTTGGAAAAGTGGATGCCTCGATATATGTCAGTAACTATATAGGTTGATAATATTAAGGCATCAATAATTACTTGAAGAGGAGACACAGAAGAATGATGAGGTTAGTTGTTTTAAGCTATCTATCTATCTATCTATCTATCTATCTATCTATCTATCTATCTATCTATCTATCTATCTATCTATCTATCTATCTATCTGATGTTTTCATGTGTGAACGGGGCTCTCTCTCCCCTTGGGAAGCTTAATTGGGTGAAACAGAGACTGTAAACTTTGTCTTACTTGATTGAATTTGTGATCTGTTGGAACTGAACTGACAACATAAATATGAATGTCAATTAAATTATAGAACATAAGATAAAGTTTTCCTTTTTTAAATTAATTGGTTCATTTGAAATGTATTGATTTATTTATTGGGCTATTTATATATTTCTGCTTTTATTTTTAATCAAGTCAGTTTCAGTCCTCCACACTGACAGACCCCCATCTGTCTGAAATGTACACAAAGCCAAGGGAGACAACCGAGCCCGCAGGAAGGACCCCAACCACCACCTGTGGACAACAGCTCAGAGTCCACCCCAGCCCTGCAAGACCCTGCCCAGCAGAGTAGCCCACATATCAGCCCAGAGCCCCACAAGTCCCTCCCACCCCCACCAATGATGCATCTGAGTTACAGTCAATAGCAGATAATGAGGCGTTACATAACTGTCATTTTCTTTCTTGGAACACGTACTGTACAGATTAATTGAAGGACACAAAAATGTCACTAAAATGTATTTTGTTCATATGATGTAATTAAGTAAATGTCATCCTTTTAGACTGATTTATTAGTGAGATTAATTTCTCTCTCTGTTCAGGTTTTATCATCACATAAACAACCTGACTGAATCCTGAGAAACTGTGTGGGGCCCTCTAGTGGAAGTTGTGGAGTACTGCAGGTTATTGTCCGGAGTTCTGGTGTTTCCTGTCACTGTGGGCTGCAGAGCGCAGTAGTACACAGCAGAATCTGACGGACGGAGATCCTGGATTGTCAGATTGACTGATTTCGTCTCAATGTTGAGATCAGCATCAAATTTATCCTTTCTGAAGTTTGCAGCATTATCTCCTGTAGATAACAATCGTTTCAGCATATACTTTGGGTAACTGTTTTCTTTTTGTTTATACCAGAGCAAGGCATCATTAGTGCGACTGGTTTCATAAGTACATCCCAGAGTCACTGAGTCCTCTGCAGCAGCAACAACTTGTCCTTCTGGCTGCTTCACTGAGTCTCCTTTACACTCTGGGGAAGAACAGAACATGCAGAGGAAGAGAGGAATCAATAAAGATGACTGATTCAAGGAGAACAATCAGCAGCTCTAAAGACTTCTAGTCCATGTAGAATAGATGCCATTTTCACTGATCATTGCCACTTTGAACCATATCAGCTGCTTTTCCAAGGTAACCAATGATCAGCAGCAGCAATGATCTGCTCTGATGTTCTGGAGAATGAACATGAAAAGCTCTTCATGGAGAGCTCAGTCATGTGTTCCAGTGTTGGAAGAGGAAACATGTTGAGCTTTCTATCTTACCAGAGAAAAGAGCAGCCAGAATAATCCACAGCCAATGTTCCATCTGTCCAACCAGGTTGAAATCAGCAGGAGGAAGCAGCTGCTGTTCAGCATTCAGTCTGACTCTTGTTCTCTTCACAGCACCACTTCTTATTGACACAATGCTGGAGCCCAGAGCACAAGGAGAGCACCGCCTGCTGGATCATGGCGCCCCCTGGTGGAGAGAAACGGTTGAGTTGAGCAAAGAGGAGGAAAGGCTTCCAGCAGCTGGTCAGTGGGTCAGATGCCTAATTTTTTGGTCAGGGATCTTCAACTCCAGGCCTTGAGGGCCGGTGTCCTGAAGCTTTTAGATATTTCTCTGCTTCAACACACCTGAGTCCAATAATCATGTCAGTAGGAGGACTCCAGAGAGTCGGTTGATTCAGGTGTGTCGGAGCAGGGACACATCTAAAAGTTGGAGGACTTTTCTTTTTTCTTTGAATTTATCCAGTTTATTTATAGATTTATTAAGTGCATTTTCATTCATATCATCGTTGTACTTTATGTATTCACCCTAAAATGTAAATATTTGAGTGAATTCATTCCTTTAAAGCAACTGAACTTGGTTTTGTTGTATAATGTTGCGTTGTGTAGGACTTGGAACTGGCAGTCCATCGCGTTGTTGTTTTTCTGTTTACTGTTCTTGTTAGAATAAACGGAGAATCTGTTCATCTCTAAAGACAAACTGTGGCAGAAAATCTTTCAGCCATAACCAGCACAACACAAAAGAGTTACACTGTCCAGACCACTCAAAGCCCTAAAGGTTAGAAGTATGATTTCTCGACTGGATGGGGAGCCAGTAGAGTTGGATGAGGAGCGGTGTGATATTGGTTATTAGGTTAGAAGTCTTGCAGCAGCGTTTTATACAACTTGCAGATGGTGCAGTGATGTTTTGCATGGATGTGTTAATAATGTGTTACATTAATCCAGTCTTGAAGAAACAAATCCATGAATAACAGTTTCCAGTTCGGACCATGAGGTGCCTAACTTAGCAATGTTCTTTAAATGAAAGAAACATGAGTGAACCAGAGCTGAACATGACCATCGAAGGTTCAACCAAAGTCAAAGTTTACCCCAAGCTTCCTGATGGAAGACCTGGCTCATGAGGCTTGAGGACCGAGCGCTTCCATGATAAGATTTGTATGTTGTCCTGGAGCTCAAACAATAATTTTAGTTTCTTCTTCCTTAAGTTAGAGAAAATTTTTAGAATCCTGAGAAAAAGACTTTGAACATTGAAATATCAACATAAATTCAAAAATGGTAACAAAAAATCCATTCTTAGGGACACATACACATTTTCCAATGAACTCTAGTGGTTAATAAAATACGGATATTAAACTTGGATGATCTCCAAAATGATATAAGTTTTACGCTTTTGGAAATAATGTGTTAGACATATTAACTGATCATGAGGACCCACCAAGATGGTTCATACTAAGGCTACATTTCCTGCTTCACCGCTGTCTGGAACCAGCCTGCCCAATCTCCTCTGACTTCTGACATTTCACTCCCAGAAGTGCTGCTAACTGGATATTTTCTCCTTTTCATTCCATTCTGTGTGAACCTCAGATGGTTTTGTGTGAAAATCCAAGTAGATCATCAGTTTGTGAAGGAATCAGAGCAGCCTGTCTGGCACCAACAGCCCTGTAACATTCAAGGTCACTTAAACCCAATTTCTTTCTTGTTTTGATGCTCATTTTAACTTCACATAGTAAACCTCATTACGTGTTGATGCATTAATGGATTCAGTTGGTGTCAAAAGATTGGCTGATTCACTCTGTGTGTAAACAACTAATGAACCAGGTGTACCTTTTAAAATGGCCGGTAAATGTAGCTATCAGTATGATAAAATATTTAAACTAGAAAATTAATCAGATTCTAAGATTCTGGCACAGCAAGTGTTTTCAGTCTGTTAAGCTTTGGTATCTGATGATCGGGAGGAAAAATGATTTTATATTGGTGCCTTTATCCCCCCATGACTGTGGCAGATGAGGTGTGACTCTGCTCCTGTGGATCCTCCCTCAGTGGCTGATCAGCAGCTGTAACCACAGTGCCTCTGAGAAAGCAGCAATTAGCAGAATCCATCTGATATGAAGCGGAGCTCTGAATACCACTTCCCTCCTCTTTGAAGACCAGTCAGATATCTGGGTTCAGGTTTTTGTTCAGCCTCGTCTCCACTTTGTATCACTGTGTTTCTAGAGCTCAGTAGCAGAGAGCTGTGTCTGCCAGGGTTAGCTCTCTGATGCTCAGCTCAGTGGAGGAAGAGGATGTTGCTGAGACTCATCCATGTCATTTAGGATTCATATCATTGTCAATCAAGGTTGTAATTGTGGTGCACCACATATCTTTGGATGTTTTGTAATTTTGAAATATTTTTAATGTACAACTGATTCATTTTTAAAAAAAAACAAATTAATGATATTCTGTTTGAATTTTGGTATATTAATCTGCCTGTATTTAGTGCTTTCCTGAGTCTAATGGGAGACCAGTAGTGGTGAAGTGGAACCTGTGTTGCTTCCAGACGCCCTCCAAACGAAGGATGGTAAAGGCCGCACTCTGGTCGTCATTGCTCTCTCCTCTTTTTATTATTCTTCAGGTCAGTAAAACACACCAGAACTACTCTGTAAGAGGTTTACATATTATTTGATCAGCAGATGGTACTGTGACGTAGTTTCTGTGGACTTTTCTGCTAGTATGTGTAAGTTTTATCAGCCAAGGTTTAAAATGGCAGGGTGCTAACATGCACTGGGGAAATCTCGAGGGGCCAGGTCATTAAAAAACTGCGATATCTTACTAACTCCAGTTTTAGGAGTTTTATTTTGCTTTTGCTTGAATCATATTCAGTGCCAAAGCTCAAGGTAGAGAGACACTTTTCTTTGTTCATTAAGCGTGGGAATTCAGAGGTTAAAATGGGAATAATGCCATGTTAAATCCTATATGTGTAGAAAGTCTTGTAATCATATTTTTGATAATAAGTTAAAAACAGTGTACATGTTGATGTTCAGACCAGTTAATATGCAGTTAAATGCAATAAAGCTTTAAACAGTTGATTAATCCTGGTTAATACCCAATACCCTCAGTTGTCTTCATCTAAGTGAAGGATGGTGATGTAAAAGGGGTAATGTGTTGAACCTAATTACTTATTGTGAGAAAAGGAAGCAAGGTTTATGGAAAAGAAAGGTAATATAAAGCATTAATGTTGTACACTGTAAAAGGTTTGTTGGTTAACAAATAAATGAGACGCAATCTGGATGTTAAAGGCAGCGCTCTGGTCATCATTGCCCTCTCCTGTTTTCAGTATTCTCCAGATTGCGCACATCACTGTTGCATCAGCCTGACACTCGGGACCTGTAACATAATCAGCAGAGTCTCCTTTTCCATCTTTCAATTCAGTTCAGTTTTATTTATGTAGCAGTTCACAACAAATGTTGTCTCGAGGTTCTTTACAAAAAAGTTACTTCAACTGAATCACACAAAGATTCCAATTGATTCTATTTATCAAACAGTGCATTAAGCTCAGTTAATTATTCAAAGTTGGTTAAACATGGAACAGATTTACAGCATTATCTCATAAAGATCTACTATAATGAAATTTTTTCTCAGGTTTGGATTTCTCAGATGAAATAAACTCAAAGGTTTTTAAAAATGGTCAGACTGCACAGGGTTTGGGGAAGTACTGTTATTTCTTCACACTCAATGCCACATGTCAGCACCACATCCAGTGTGTGATGACAAGACTGGCTCGGACTGTGAATTCTTTGAGGGAAGCCAATTAAGTCTAAGATAGCATTAAAGGCTACAACTGAGCCTTTAATCAATACATACAGATAGCCTATATGTAGGCTATATGTATATCACTAAATGATATACATATAGGCTATCACTTAGTGATATATGTAGGCTATCACTAGTGATAGCCTATATGTAGACTATATCAGTGTCAACATGACTGTTAGAGTCCACCACTATAATGATCTTATCAGTTTTTAACACTAAATCAGATAAAAAATGTGAGATCTGATCCAAAAATTTAGATTAAGGGCCTGGTGGATGATAAAGAACGACAAACAAAAGTGGTTTTAATGCTTTGCAACTTGGATGAGGAAAACAAAGGGTTATCTCTAATGAGAGACAGAAGCACAAGGAGGGAAAGCAACATGTCTTTGGAGTTCTGAGAGCCTCACAGCAGATGAACAATGTTATTCCACTGCAGGAGAAGGAGGAAGAAACGATGCCATTGGATGAGCTGAAGCTCAGTGGGCGGGGCCACTTCAACTCAACCAATCAGAGAGTTTTCTGCTTCCACTGCAGCTCTGTCTCTGATTTACTGCTTCATGTCTCTGTTGTCTTTGTCTTCAGTCCAATGACTCAACAATCAGCGGTTCAGCAGTGAGTGAGGCCCTCTAGTGGATGTTGTGGAGTACTGCAGGTTTTTGTACAGAGTTCTGGTGTTTCCTGTCACTGTGGGCTGCAGAGCGCAGTAGTACACAGCAGAGTCTGGCACTGCAGCAGAGGAGATCGTCATTTTCATTTCCTCTTTGTTTCCTTCAAATTTCATTCTGTCCAGATGTTCTGCTCCACCGAAAGGTGAATGAGACTTCAGGAGCTCTGGAGGTTTCCCTGGATTTTGTCGATACCAGAACAAATAATTAGCTGAATCTTTGGTGTAACTGCAGGTCAGAGTAGCAGAGCTGCCCTCTAAAGTGAACTCCTCAGTCTTCGCTGCAGTGAGCTGTTGACAGTTTACACCTGAAGGAAGGAAAAACTGATATCAGTGAAGAAGAACAAGGATCAAACTGTTCTCTGAAAGACTCCAACCAACCTGATCCCCTGAGCAGAAGCAGCAGAGTGAGTCCAGATGTGAGCAGAGGCAGCATGTTGACCAGAGCTGATGTTGGTGAGCTGAACTGAGTTGAAGGAGGAAGTTTGTGTCTCTTCTAGAGTTCAGGAGCAGCTCAGCTCCTCCCTGAAGCTGAAAGCTCCTCTTCCTCCTGGTTGACAGCCTCACAGCTTCAGCTGCTTCCTGATGGAAATTCATTTGAAATGAATTTTCTGAGGTAAATGATTTAAATTGTGTTTTTTGTCTTAGTTTAAAAGACAGGGAGGACCTCAGTGTGTCAGAGTGTTGGAGATTACTTCACTGTTGTTAACATTTCTCTGCTGACTTGTAAATAAACACAGGAAAATGTGGGACAAAAATTTAAATATTTTTGAAAACAGGAAGTCCGCATGCCTGTCAGTTAGTCAGCAAATAAGATGTGCATTTCTGCCATGTTCTCATGAGTCAGAACACAGTGAAGTATTCAGTCCTGGCCCAATTTAAGATCACTGCTGACACTTAATGATGTAACTTCAGGTTCCTAAACATCTATCATATGATTTATAATCAGTTACATAAGACATGTTGAAGTTGAATGACATTTGAGCAGTTGGCTAAAACAGCAAATGTGGGTAGATGTTTTTGAGCTGGAAATTTTGATTTGTGACCTAAAGACAGTAAAATAATAATGTACTTTACAGAAGTGTTCCCATTTCCCAGGAAGGTGAACAGGTCTTTGGGAAAACTTTGATTTTCTATGTATTTTTTCCTGGTATGCAAACTGACTTTGCAAAAGACTGCACAAAATTGTCTCATTTTGTTGTTAGGACACAACTACGACTTAGCAGGCAGGCAGGTAATGACAGAAAACTACTTTCTGGAAATGCTTCTCCGGTGGGTAAATTAAAACGATGCAATCTTGCTGTGAGAAGAACAGGACTGAGAAACTGAGGGAACATGAATAATAAACATGAAGAATATCCAAGAACTTATGGAAAACTAAACACCCCGAAAACCAAAAAAGGAAAAAAAGAAAACAATCAGCCCAACATCAGAATGAATACTAACCTCAAGGTGAAAGAGAGAATAAGAACCAAGAATAACAGGGAGACAAAAAGTAAAGGAGACAGAACCCAAAGTTGGACAGATCACCAAAATAAGACAGAGACTCTGGTTTAAAAATGGAAACTAAAGACTAGAACTCAGATTAGACATGAAGAAAAGAACTCAGGTAAGAATCAGCAGTCTCAAAAGAAAACTACCATCTGAATACAGAATATCATAAGTTACAAGACAGCCAATGATCACCACACAGGATTAAAGCACTATGTCAAAAGGAGGCTTTATCTTTTTAATTTCTCAGAAAATGTGGCCAGTTCCGAAGTCAAAACCTATTCTGTTGGGTTTATTTTACGGTCAGCCATTCTCGAAAGAAATTAGGTGAAAAGTACCTACTGAGGTCAACAGACCACTAGCAGATTTGTCTGTAGTTTGGTTCCAGGACAAAAAACGGTCTCAGGCAACAATAAGCTGTGGACATGGGGATGAATTCATGATGTCAGCATGACATCAGAACTTCAAAATCATCTAACCTGTTGGATTTTTACATTCTATCAGATGTAGCTCCACTGTACTAACGAGTACAGTGGAGCTACAGCTGTGCGTGTAGAAGGTAACACAGTCCCAGGGAGTCCAGAGAGGTTGAATCACATAAATAAAAGACAAAGATCTAATCATCCTCGAGAAATTGGAGAGAACATTGCTGGAAGAAAATAATTTTTTTTAATAAACCCAAAATTACCAGTAAATTCAAATCCAGAGCTCAGTCGTGTTGGAGAGATTCTGGAGCACTCAGTGTTAATCATACACATATTTTTTGGCTTTGTCCCAAAATTACACAGGAAGGAGGACACAAGATAATTGTAATAATATTGGGTTACACAATGCCTAAGACCTGTTTGGTTTTATATTTTGGTCTTTTGGAAAATTCTGTATAAAAAAAAAAAAAGTTATTTATTTAAGATTCTGCTGGTGGCTGGTAAAAAGGTCATCACCAGTCTGAATGTCCTACGACTGATGGATGAATGGACACACTCTGTAAACTCAATATTTGAGAGATCTTCTCACAGACGCAACAAAACAGGAAGAAGAATGCCAGGAAAAATGGACAAAATTTGCATCCAAAAAAGCACTTCAACTAGCACAGATTTGCACATCAGTAACAATTTACACACAAGAAGTTTTACCTGTGTATTGAACATTTATGGAGTATTTTAATAATTTGCCTGTAGCCTTTTGTTCCAGGCTCTGCACAGCTGCTCCTCATTAAGAAGTTCAAGTAGTTGCCTGTGAGGGGAAAATAATTGTTTCTCCAAGCAAACAGTGTCCACTGTTTATTAAAACTTAAGTAAATGTTGTGTCTGTTGGTAAAGGTGTGTCTTTTACGTGTCCTCTCCAGGGTGTTTGGACAAATATTTCCCCAAACACCCCAGAGGTCCAGATATCATTTATAGGTTCCGGTAGAGGCCATGGAATAAGAGTAGGAAATTGTTGTACACACGTTTTTGTTGGTGTTTTCATGATGGTGCTTAGGTGTAAGGCTAAAACATGACAATATTGATAAAAAGTAAATGGAAAAATGTATATGTTTGTATTTATTAAAATGTATTTTATTTATATAGGTGGAAGTTGTAAGTTGGTAAACTCACCTGTGAGTTAAGAATGGTTTAATCCTTAGCAGCTAAGACTACTTAAGGCATCAAGTGTGTCATTAGAGAGGATTTTTTTGGTGCTATTAGAAGGCTTGCCATGCATTGTCCAGAAAACTGTGGACTGTGGACCAATAATCCTTTCCTACTTCCACTATACTCTGCCTCGACTGTCATCTCCTCTGTAAATCCAACTGCAAAAGGCTGCCTTGAAACAAAAGCGTCATTTTCTGGTATATCTTACTTGAGAATCTCCCCCATTGTTCACTTTCTTTCTGCTTTATTTTATTGCTGATGTTTTCTTGCATCTATTCTCTTGATTGTGTTCTGGAGAAATCACTGAATATTCAGTAAAAAAGCATAAACATCTAAATTCACAGAACTTTTTGTTGAATCAGCAGAATTGTTTTCAAGGATCTATGATCATATTTCTACCTCTCTTCTGTCAGTAAGAGCAGCTGATTTACAGGAACAGAGGTTAGGAGAGGTATAGACCGTTGGGGTCTCTTCATAATCAAGTTCCTCAAATCATTTTAGACCAAAGCCCTTCCCAGCTGTTCCCTGATGTTAGTTTCAGAGCAGCAGTAGGAAAGAAAGCCTCTCAGCCTGAGGGATCATTGTTAGGATCAGTCGCTGCACCAGGAGGATCAGAGGAGTTAAGGCCACACCTGATCAGCCCAAATAAACAGACTGATGGTGATATAGAACCAGACTCCTAAATACGTGGAAGTTTATCGAGAACATAGTTACTAGGTGGGACCAGTCGGTATCCTAACTCTGGTCATCCTAACTGGAGGTTCCACTGGTTTCCGCTGACTTCTCCCACTTTGAGCTGTTGGAGAGGAACCAGGTGAAGGTGCTGCTGCCTCACAGAGTAGATCATAGTTTGGTTCCAGAAGCTGAACCTCATGTTAATGTGACCTGATTTATGAGGCCCCCAAGAGGATGTCAAATAGACTGAACTTATATAGCACTTTTCCAGTCGTATTGACTGAGTACTCAAAGCAATTCACAGTAGAGCCACATTTATCCATTTGCACACACATTTATACACTGATATGCAGATTGGTAGGCAAGTTGGGGTTACTTGGGGCACATCAACATATGAAATAAGGCAGCAGAGATCTAACCTACAACCTCTCAATTGCATGACGACTACTCTAGCCACTGATCCACAGTTGCCCCACTGCTGCTCAGTTGTGGATTATTGTATTGTCTTTGCTTTGCAGGTTTTTATACAGAGTTCTGGTGTTTCCTGTCACTGTGGGCCTCACAGCACAGTAGTACACAGCAGAGTCTGACAGACGGAGATCCTGGATCGTCAGATTAAAAGCTGAGTTGTCGAACTTTGCATCAAATCTGTCGTTGTTGAACTCTGGAGCTTTATCTCTTGTTTTAACATACTCTTTCAACATGTACTGTGGGAAACTGTTTTCTTCTTGTTTATACCACAACCAGGTATCATCTGTACGACTGGTTTCATAAGTACATCCCAGAGTCACTGAGTCCCCTGCAGCAGCAACAACTTGTCCTTCTGGCTGCTTCACTGAGTCTCCTTTACACTCTGGGGAAGAACAGAACATGCAGAGGAAGAGAGGAATCAATAAAGATGACTGATTCAAGGAGAACAATCAGCAGCTCTAAAGACTTCTAGTCCATGTAGAATAGATGCCATTTTCACTGATCATTGCCACTTTGAACCATATCAGCTGCTTTTCTAAGGTAACCAATGATCAGCAGCAGCAATGATCTGCTCTGATGTTCTGGAGAATGAACATGAAAAGCTCTTCATGGAGAGCTCAGTCATGTGTTCCAGTGTTGGAAGAGGAAACATGTTGAGCTTTCTATCTTACCAGAGAAAAGAGCAGCCAGAATAATCCACAGCCAATGTTCCATCTGTCCAACCAGGTTGAAATCAGCAGGAGAAAGCAGCTGCTGTTCAGCATTCAGTCTGACTCTTGTTCTCTTCACAGCACCACTTCTTATTGACACAATGCTGGAGCCCAGAGCACAAGGAGAGCACCGCCTGCTGGATCATGGCGCCCCCTGGTGGAGGGAAACGGTTGAGTTGAGCAGAGAGGAGGAAAGGCTTCCAGCAGCTGGTCAGTGGGTGAGATGTGCAGGAGGAACTGGTTTTACTGGATTTTGTTGATAGCAGAAATGATCAGCAGCAGCTCTACTGTTGCAGTGTCTGTTGGACAGAGGAACAGAGCTGCCTTCTGAACTGGGCTCTTTATCCTTGACTGCAGTGAGTTGTTCACAGCCAACTCCCAAAAGAAGAGAGATGTTCCTAAAGACCAGATCAGACTGGCCTCATTTACTCCAGTGATTTCTAGCAAACAGATACTTTAAAGACATTTATTCCTCCTGCTTTACTCTCCTTTATGGTGACAGAGGAAATGTGACCGAGTGATATGGTGACATCTTCTTCAAACTATCGGTTATGTCTGCATTGGTAATTGAATTCATCTAACAGTGGGAGTCCTTTTGTCTTCTGATCTCTGACAGTTTTTCTTGATCAGATGGTTTCTTGTCTCAGATCTTTGGAGGTTGAAAACACCAAAACCAAATCTGAACATATTTTTTAGCTATTTGCTAAAACTCATTAACATTCTTCTTTATCGGTTTCTGTTGTTTTCCTTTTTAGGCTCTCTGGCATTAAATAAAGAACATCTGTCAACCAAGTTAACCTTGAAATGATAACAGCTCACACATTACCTTTTTAATTTAATTTTGCTGGAGTACCTGGTTGTCTACTGTGTCTGAACGACATAATGAAGTTGTTTTACACACCATAGACATTCAGTCACAATAAAATGAATAAAATGGACTGTGCATTTTCACTTCACTTTTAAATTGTCCAATAATAAATGAATCAATGATCAAAATTGAAGCCCTCTACCCAGGTGTTCTTTAAGATCTGGTTTTGCAGGAATTTCCTAGGAATAGATGCAGCAATAAAGTGGGTCTATATCTCATCATGGAGGACTGCAAAGTGTTTAAAAGGAAACACACTCTTCAGAATGTTTTAGTTGTGAATTATGACCATAGTAATTCTATCCCTGAATTGAACTCAGATGCAGTTCTTGTTGAGAGTGAATACGCACAATACTAAGAATTATAGAGGTGTAAGATTTGTTGCTGAAGCTAAACCAGATGTTTTGGTGTCTTGTATTCAGTTCAATTCAGTTTATTTCTAAAGCACCAATTCACAATAAATGTCATCTCAAAGCACTTTAAAAAAATAATTTCAGTTCAATCACACATACATTCCAACTGATCCTATTTATCAAACAGTACAGTAAGCTCAATTAGTCATTAAAAGTGGTTCAAAAAGTTTCTAAGGAAACCCAGCAGAGCACTGAGAACATGTCTAGGGATGTTTCATTATTCCAAGAAGAAGCTTTCTTTTTGGCACCCACAAATAAGAAGCAAGTTTTAGACAGTTGGAAAGGAGAAATGAAAACACTTTACAAATTTGTGAGATTTGAGTTTTGTCATCATAAATTTGACTTGTTAAAAACTAAACTAAATTTTGGAGTTTTAAACATGCCACTTTCATTCATCAACCCACCTCTAGCTCTTGTTGGGACAGCACTAGTCTCGGTCAGAACACAAAGAACTGTTCAGTAAGCTCTTGCACTAGTTAACCACTTGAAATGGTTCGGTGGAAAGTCCCCGAAATGGAAGAGTTGTGAGGCTCTGGTTGCTTTGGAGAAGTCTGGAGTTTGAGCTTTGTGGTGCTAATCCTCTTAAAATGAGGTTGTTGAAATTTTTATACTTAGGCCTTTGGAGTATGTTTTTCCTTGAACATCAGTTTTTCAGTTGTTTAAACAAACAGTTGTTGAGATCTTTGCTTTTTAAATGAAGATATTTAAGTTTAACAATGTTCTCAGGGTTTATTTCTTTAATTTGGACATTATCTTTTGGTGTGTCCATCATCTACTAGATCTCATCAGTGAACATACCAGTTTGGGGGCTTGTCCACGAATAAAATTAACAGAGAAAGTAATAGTGGTGATTTCTTTTAAAATATAGCAGTCATTGACTTAACTAGTTTGTGGTGAATCCTTTGAATCCTTTGAATTTCCTTGTTAATCTCTGCTGTCTACCTTCTTTTTCCCTGTACCTTCAACTTCACTTCAGTTTTTTTTCTTTATTCCCAGAAATTGTGATGCTCCTCACTTCCTTGATCACATCATGGAGCTAAGCATCTTCTTTGAATGTAAAAACTGGCTTTAGGTTTACAGTGCTTTGCAAAAATATTAATACCCCTTAAACTCTATACTATTTATGAATTTCAACCAACAAACTTAACTGTTTTTTTATCAGAATTTAATGTGATAAACCAATGCAAAGTAGTCTTTAAGGTGGGAACTATAACATCACCCACTTATGGTTTTAAAACATTTCCACTCTGGGGTTAATAAACAGGTATTGCTGATATCTTCATGAAAGTCAGTGTCATGTTTTAAAACCATTGTCCTTCCACATGAAATCAGGACATTGTGCACGGGAATCAAAAACCTGCCAGGGTTGCCATCCAAAACAGAAAGAATCGTACAGTGCATCTGGAAAGTATTTACAGGGCTTTCATTTCGTTCTGTTACAACCTTATTCCAAACTGTGTTAAATTTCCTCAAAATGGGGTAACAAATACCCCATTATGACAATAATAATTATGACAATGAGATTTTTGCATATTTATTGAAAATATAAAACCGGGAAATCACATTTCGCATAAGTATTCACAGCCTTCACCATGAAGCTTAAAATAGAGTTGTTAAGGTACACATCTATCTACATAAGGTCCCAAAGTTGATCTAAAGTATTCTTCCCTCATGTAATTCATGTTCGTCAGATTTTTATGATGGTTACTTCTCTGGGAAACATCACTGCATGCATAAGTGCCTTCAGGTATGCCTTATGTTTTGCAGGAGTGTTGGCTGAGGTGATGGAGGGGGTTATGGTTGAGCCATTCAGAAACATCAGACCCACATATGAAAAAGAATAGTTTTGTTTTTAAACTAATTTATCTCTGCCAAGACACTTAAAGAACGATTCAGAATGGTGTCCAGGGGAGCAGTCCAATCTGGAGGGAGCTGGCGGTACCGTGGATGGATTGCCACTCAAGAGGAGCAGTGAGTCAAATATGTAGAGAGCACTTCAAATAAATTTCTGAGACACATGGGACATGGAGCGAGGTTCGGGTGTCACAGTTTGGCCAATAGGGAACTTAGAAAAGTCAGATGCACAAACAGAAACAAAGTGGACCAGGTTACACTTCAAAGGTTTTAACATCCTTTCTTTGTCCAACAAGTTAGGAAAGAACAGGTCACACATGCATGTCTTCATAGGAGACACCCTTATCTCTGCAGCCATGGTATTTGTTGTGGTTGTGAAATCAGCAATTATGACTTCCAGCCCAATGAATGCAGGGAGATTTAGTCCAATCAGTCTGTTTGAGTAAAACGTAGGCCCAACATCCCCCTTTAGGTCCAAAGCATTTGTTATTGGTCACAGTCTTTGGAACTGACTGTGTCCATTTGTCATACAAATTGAACAGTCAATGATCATTAGAGTCACTGTGCTCCTGCAGCAGGATGAAAGTTCAGTCGTTCAGTCCATTATTTTAGTGGTATGTGTTTGGGCAAGACAAATTATAAGTTTGGGCAGAAACTAAACCTAGTCTGGTAAAACTTATATAAGAATTAAAAATATTCAACAAACAAAACAATAACAGAATAACCACATCATCATCATCATACTTTGATCTTCACCAACCTTGCTTGTATAGAAAATGGTAGGAAATTCAGGGTCAAAGGTTGGTGAGCCAATTCCATTCAGGCACTGGGACAAGAATCAACCTGTGGCTTATCAAAACAAACTGGTAAGAATTAAATGCTCTTTGTTTAAAACAGATGCATGGGTTGACAAAATAAACCAGTGGCTTACAAAACACTGCTAAGTGTTAAAGAAATGCTATTTCTATTTTTAAGAAATTATTAGAATTGCATCACTCGCTCTTTAATCAAGATTAGCAGTGAGTTAGCCAAAATGAAATGAACTCGAGCAGTTAAATCAGGCAACATAAATGCTTCAAAAAGGCACACAAAAAAATACAACAGAAAATTTGTAAGGTGTTCACGAGAAGGGTCACTGAATGATGAAATAACTGCAAGTTAACTTTGATTGTGACTTCTGAATGACACACATGCTGCAAAAGGTAAAAACTCTGATGACAGGTAATGAAAATAATTGCGGGAAATCAAAGCGTGATTGATGGTCTTAACAGAGCACACTGAAGTGAATTTAAACTGTCTGATTATGGCAAAAAAGAGAAAATGACTGGTTGGTTCTAGTTAATTGATTTAGAATGCAGGTTACAGGTAATAAGATTAACTGCAGATTAAACCAGGGTGTAATCTGTGATCTCCAAAGTGCATGCTGGGATAAATTGTAGTATTCTGACATAAATGTGTAGGGAATAAATTGGTAAAAAAAAAAAAAATCAATGTTAAGTTGAATTAAATCCCAAAACATGAACTACCACTTCATAACACTCCCCTCTCCCCGCAAAGAACACAAACATGGTTATGCAGCAGCCTTGATTATCAAGAGCAAAGGAGATACTGTAAGAGTTATTTGCATAAGGTTTGGAATAACTCCAAAAGTCAAAAATGTTTTTGTATTCCTATATATATATATATATATATATATATATATAATTTTTTTTTTTTTTTTTTTTTTTTTATATATATATAGGAATACAAAAACATTTTTGACTTTTGGAGTTATTCCAAACCTTATGCAAATAACTCTTACAGTATCATTGAATGGTTAGAGATGTACAACATCAACAGGACTCTAAGAGCCTTCATTGCAGCCTCGATGGGGATGTGGAAAACCACCCTTGAAGCCAACTACAAGCCAATTGCACAAGTGTCCATCAAATGTGGCATATACCAAGGAGACGCTCTGTCCCCACTGCTGTTCTGCATAGGTCTGAACCCCCTCAGCCAAGTCATCAACAAGACTGGCTACGGATACCGACTCAAGAACGGAGCCACCATCAGTCACCTCCTCTACATGGATGACATCAAGCTGTACGCTAAGAGCAAACGAGACATCGACTCACTGATCCACACCACCAGGATCTACAGCACTGACATTGGGATGTCATTCGGACTAGAGAAGTGTGGTCGGATGGTTACACAGAGAGGGAAGGTCATCCACACAGAAGGGGTCTCACTCCCAGAGGGAACAATAGCAGACATTGAGGACAGTTACAAGTACCTGGGAATACCACAAGCAAATGGCAGCCTCGATGAGGTCACAAGGAAAGGAGCCACAGCCAAATACCTCCAACGAGTAAGGCAAGTCCTGAGAAGCCAGCTCAATGGCAAGAACAAGATCCGTGCGATAAACAGCTATGCCTTGCCAGTAATCAGATACCCTGCAGGAATAATAAGCTGGCCAAAGGAAGAGATAAAGACCATGGATGTTAAAACTCGGAAACTACTAACCATGCATGGAGGGTTCCACCCTAAATCCAGCATCCTGAGACTATACGCGAGCCGTAAGGATGGAGGCAGAGGACTAGCGAGTGTGAGAGCCACTGTCCAGGATGAAACATCCAAGATCCATAAATACATCAAGGTCAAAGCCTCAACCGACGATGTGCTCAGCGAATGTCTCAAACAATGGGGACCAGAGGATGAGGTGCTGGAGGAACCATCATGGGAGGATAAGCCCCTACATGGGATGTACCACCGACAAATAACTGAAGTAGCTGATATCAGGAAATCCTACCAATGGCTGGAAAAAGCTGGACTCAAGGACAGCACAGAGGCACTCATCCTGGCTGCACAGGAACAGGCCCTAAACACCAGAGCGATAGAGGCACAGATCTACCACACCAGACAAGATCCAAGGTGTAGATTGTGCAAGGAGGCCCCTGAGACAATCCAACACATAACAGCAGGGTGCAAGATGCTGGCAGGGAAAGCGTACATGGAACGTCATAACCAAGTGGCGGGCATAGTGTACAGAAACATCTGTGCAGGATATGGACTGGAAGCCCCGAGATCAAAGTGGGGCACACCCCCAAAGGTGGTGGAGAATGACCGAGCTAAGATCCTGTGGGACTTCCAGATCCAGACAGACAAAATGGTAATGGCGAACCAACCGGACATCGTGGTGGTGGATAAACAACAGAGGAAAGCCGTTGTGGTGGATGTAGCAATACCAAGCGATTGCAACATCAGGAAAAAGGAACACGAGAAACTGGAGAAATACCAGGGCCTCAGAGAGGAACTGGAGAAGGCCTGGAAGGTGAAGACCACAGTGGTGCCTGTGGTCATCGGGGCCCTCGGGGCAGTCACCCCCAAACTGGAGCAGTGGCTAAAACAGATCCCAGGAACAACATCAGACATCTCAGTCCAGAAATGCGCAGTTCTCGGCACAGCCAAGATACTACGCAGAACCCTCAAGCTCCCAGGCCTCTGGTAGAGGACCCGAGCTCAGAGGTTGAGAAAGACCACCCGTGGAGGGTGAGAAGGGAATTTTTTTTTTATTTTATATGAGCAGTGTCAGCTGACTCTAGGAGCCCTCACACGGGGCACCAAAAAATGTTGTCCAAATGTTGCATCAATTTTTGGCCTATGTAACTATTAATAATTATGATGAATAATTTGTTATTATTTGTGAAATTATTAATAGAGTTGAAGTTTCTTTTAGAGAAAAAGAAGAAGAGTCAGAGCACCATCGTAGAATCCGAAATAATCAGCCAAACACTTTCAGTCTCTCGTGAAGGAAGGACTTCAATGCTACTGGACAGCAGAGACTGCACATATACACTTCTCTGCAAACAACTTCTCTCCAATAAAGTATGACAATTTATTAACAAAATTGATCAACCTTACAGTCAACCTATTTTGCCAATAAACCCTGAACCTACACTAACAACGTGCAACTAACTACTAAGAAAAAGGGAGAAAAATGAATAAGTAAAAGATCAAATCAACTCACAAATTATGATGACTCTTGATGATCTTTTAAGGGCATAGCTTCATGGAAAAATCCAGGCTTAAGAGAACAATGGGTCATAAATCTTGCACATATGGCTACACTTAGGTTTAGAAGTTAGACAAAGGAAACTTGGCTTAGGGATTCTCACTGTATGAAAAATACAAATGCCTGAGCAAAAGCTTGTGTTGTGGATTCATGTGTGAGAAGAACAACGAGAGAGGAGGAGGGATGATTCAAAACAATGTCCAGGGAACCTGTCCAAGCAAACAGTTCAATGGCTTAAACAGCTGGAGGACTTTCTGGAAGAGCTGGCGGAACCATTGCTAGGTTGCCACTTGAGGGGAGCCGCAAGTCAACTATGCAGAGGCCATTTCAAACGAGCTTCTGTGATGCGTGGGACAAGGCAGGGGGTTTCTCAGGTGTCTCTGTTTAGCCATCAGGGAATTTAGAAAAGCCACATGCACAAACAGCAATTCTTAAAAGTTCTCCAGGTTACACTTCCAAGGTTTTAACATCCTTTCTCCATCCAACAGGCTAGAAAGGACTTGAATTTATTAAAAGCAGGACAACCGACCAATGTTTCTGATGTCCCAAAGTGACAGACTCATATCAAACCTCCAAACATTCTGGGTTTGGACCTTTTTCCCAGAGTTGTTTCTTGGTCTAAATCTGGACACCATATTGAAGATTCTAAAGCTGCAAACTAACAGGATTAAAATGAACTAAACTTCAGTTGGATTACATGTTCTTTTATTATAAAATCAAAACATTCAAAACTATAACTCTTAGTCTCATAAAATCTTACAAGTTTACTTGTTTTAGACCAGAGTGATTATTAAACAGAAGTAGCTGAAAAAGAAAAATCAACAGTGTAGTCTCTAAAGTTACTCTAGTCTGCAGGTAAACATTCTGCATGCAGGCCTCAGACATAAGAGCTCAGTGTTTTAATACCAAGATCACATCAGAGAATACAAGGAGAAGGTTCAAACTCCAACATGCACTATTACCTACTGACTAAAAATATCCAAAAAAATAATGAGTTGGTTGTTTTAGAAAACTGAAGTGGGAAGCTGAAAATGTGTAGAAATAGTGAAGCAGAAAGACCTGCAGCAGATAATCCAGCTGTGAACTGAACTGTTGACTTCCTGCTTCCGTTTCCAAGTCAAGTCAAGTCAGGTTTATGTGTACAGCACATTTCAGCAGTAAGGCAGTTCAAAGTGCTTCACATCATAAAAACATCAATCAAGTATACAGCAAAATCATCTAAATCATCAAGCAAATATACATGACATACACAGGAAATATCAATGCTTCAAAATCATGAGGATCATCTTGCAAATTTCATGAAACAAATATAATTCAAAAATATTAATCAATGTTCCAGTTCTTATGAATCGAAGGCAGCTCGAAACAGGTGGGGTTTTAGCCTTGATTTAAAGGAAGTCAGTGTTTTGGCTATTTTTCAGTTATCTGGGAGTTTGTTCCAGATTCGAGGAGCATAAAAACAGGAAACTGCTTCTCCATGTTTGGTTCTGGTTCTGGGGAAGCAGAGTAGACCAGAACCAGGAGACCTGAGTGTTCTGGAAGGTTGATACAACAACAGGTCTTTGATGTAATTTGATGCTAAGCCGTTCAGTAATTTATAAACTAAAAGAAGTATTTTAAAGTCTATTCTCTGAGCTCCAGGGAGCCGGTGTTCCAAGCTCACCTCTCCACCAGCAAGACTTCACCTACAGAGTCACTCTGTAGTGACTCTTCTTGGAGTCACTACATCCTTCTTGGAGCTTCATCAGATCAACGATCAGCCTGATTAACAGGACAGATGATCAAAGGAGAGCAGTTATTACCGCCATCATTAAGAGCTGGACTTAAGAATGGGTAGAGTTTCTCAGTGAAGCAGCAGCCAGTAAAGGAGTAGATCAGAGCTGCAGCATCGACATCATAGAAGGAGACCAGACCCTCCTCATAATCTACAAACATCCCCACCTTCTCTGGACCAGGATGAAGGTGGAGACGGACAGAAGGTCCAGCACCAGCTTTGTACTCATTTCCATTTCTCAACCAAAAAGTCCAGAAACCGTTCTGAGGCCTCAGTGTGATTGTTCCCTTCCTGTTGATGGACTCTCTGGCCACTCCTAAAGCCCAGTCAGTCTTTCCTTTAACCTGAACCTCAAAGTAAAATCTGCCCGAAGAGAAACTCTGCCGTCCTAAAACAGAAACAGAGTGAGAAAATCTCTCTGGATTGTCTGGAAGATTCTTCCTCACGTCTCCATGTTTCACCTGTTTTCCATCATCAGACAGGATGAGTTTAGGATGAACTGTATCAGGATCCAGAGTCACATCCACTGCAAACTGCTGGACCCTCTTCATCTCAGCCTCCAGCAGCTTCTTCATCATCTTCTCCCTGATCTCCTCCTCCAGCTGAGCCACCGCTCTCACCACCGTCCCCTCATAAGATGGTGGACGAACTCTGACCCGTGTCCAGGTCTTGGTGGGTGGAGCAGCTTTCAGGGAGGAGAAGCTTTGGAGGAGGTGGAGGTGGTCTTCAGACTGGGAGAGCTGCTTCACCTCAGAGCTCCTCTTCTTCAGCTCAGAGATCTCCTGCTCCAGGTCTTTGATGAAGTCTTCAGCCTGTTTCTCTGTAGTTTTCTGTTTGTCTTCGATCTCCTTGATGAGCTCCTTCAGGCCTCTCTCAGCAGACTCCTTCAGAGCCGTGAAGATCTGAACACCTTCTGCTTTCTCTCTGTCTGCAGCAGCTTTACTGATCTTCACCGACCCTCTGATCTCCTGGATCTTCTGTCGTCTCTTCTGGATCATCTTCTGAACTTCAGCCTCTGTCTTCCTCAGCTCTGCCTTCCTTCCTTCAGATTCTTCTCTCAGAGGAACAAACTCGTGGTTCTTGTGGTCTAAAACAGGACAGAGCGAGCAGACACATGTCTGGTCGGTCCTACAGAACAGCTCCAGAGGTCTATCGTGCTGCAGACACATCCTGTCCTCCAGGTTCTCCACAGACTCCATCAGCTGATGTTTCTTCAGACGTGGAGCTGTCAGGTGAGGCTCCAGGTGAGTCTGACAGTAGGAGAGCAGACACACCTGGCAGGACTTCAGGGCCTTCAGTTTGGTTCCAGTGCAGACGTCACAGGGAACGTCTCCTGGTTTGGCAGCTTGTTGCTGAGCTTCACATCTGAACTGAGCAACCATCTCTTTGATGAAGGTGTTGATTCTCAGCTCAGGTCTTGAGGTGAACTGCTCGTTGCACAGAGGACACTTGTGGGGAACATTAACATCCCAGTGCTGAGTGATGCAGGTTTTGCAGAAGTTGTGTCCACATGGTGTGGTGACTGGATCAGTGAACACATCCAGACAGATGGAGCACAGAAACCGATCCTCAGACCTCAGGTTGCTGCCAGAAGACATGTCCGAACTCTGAGGACAGGAGACACGGATCAATGATTAGCAAGACTTTCTGATCTGAAGGTCTGAGATGATGTTCTGATCAGGTTACATGAAGGGAGTTCAGTCAGCGGACCAAAGGAGAAGAACATCTGATCACCCCGACACCAGATGGTATCAGGAGCAACAGCAGCTGTTATTCCAGGACCTGTTGTCTCTCAGAGAGGCAGAACAGCAGCTTCCTGAGACACTTCCAGGTTGAAACGAGATGCATCCTAACATCAGTTCTTGTTGTCAGACTGTCTGCCTCATAGGGCAACACTGCTGGCTGGTTTCAACACCTCCAACCAAATCAGACAAAGACATCAATGATCTGAGCCTCAGTGAAACACCACAGACCAGAGGTACAGCTGAAACATCTGCTCTCAGTTCAAAGTGGTCCAGAGAAATGACTGAGGCAGTGACAAAGATGATTTTGCTCATCCATGGTAAACATGTTTGATTTTACAGCTTTAATCCAGATGTTGGACAGGCCTCCAGGCCTCCTGGACTAACTTTTGCCAGACTGTCACAGCAGAGGAATAAAAATGGGGTGAGATAGGGAAAGGCTTGGCATAGCGTTTTAATGAGTCCCTGCAATTACTTGTATTTTTTTCGGTAATAGGCACTTTTTGTGGGGGAGAGGGGCTCTGTGAGGCGGAAGCTCGGATGCTGAGAAACTGCAGCTCTGAGGAGGAGCTGCACCTCAAAAGTGGAGCTGTATCTACCCAGGCACTTTGCACAGCTGAATGGCTACCATGGAAAATTAAAGGATTTCTCAAATATGCATGAAAGAATTAAAGCAACAGTTCAGATTTTACATAATACTGCCCCTTTAAGACGTAGGTCCAAACTGCCCTTGGAAACAGTTTCACTTCAGTTCAGTCTGATCTGTTAAGTCTAAAAAGCAAACTTTCTTCCAGTATCTGTGCTGTAGAGATTAGCATCACTGGGCTAAAGGCTATGCTAGCGGACATGCAACAGTCTTTTCCAACATGTACAGATAACTTTGTTGTCTTCCAAACAAAAGTTGAGCAGTTGACAAAGACTGTTGCTGTTATGGCAAAAATAGTTCCCTGTGTACTAGACCATTGTGAGAGATATCATAGTTCCTTCTGTGATCTGAGTCAAACGTTCTGTGGTTGCAATAGCTTGAGTAAAATCTAGTCAGATTTTTATCGTGATGTCAAAATTTTTCAGAACACAGAATATTATGGACCCTGTTATTGCTAATTTTGGATTTTTACATTCTCTGTCAAAAATAACTTCTCATCAATGTTAAGTACTTTCTTTTGCATTTCTCACTGCTGAACATCATATTCTGCTTCTATGGAAATCATGTTTCCTAAAGTTTAGGAAATTAATTTTCTGTTAAAGGGATTTCTAATGGAGTTTTCATAAATGACAATCATTTATTGACTATTTTAATTCTTTAAAAACTTTTTAGGCTGGTGTTATCTTTCATATACTAACTACTCCCCTGTCTTTTAAATGACAGACTTAAGACTTTTTGTGTTTGTTTTTTGAAAAAAAGACAGAAAAGAAGAAGAAAAGCATTTTGTAATATTGAAATATGATTGTTATGACTGGCCTTATATTGCGACCAATAAAAATATTTAAATAAACAGGGACAACAGTCCCTAAGAAGTTGGACAGGTGACAGCTGGGAGAGTCTCACTGTGGACTTTGCTCTGATACGTCACAAAATCACATTTTATCCTCTCAGAATCATTTACTGGGATTATTGTGACTGGGAGTCTTCTGTAAACTTTAAACTGGGATGAGTCTTGCCCTCCTGCACCGCAGTGTCCCCTGTCTGCGCCCCGAGGGAGGTGAGGTGTTCCTGTAGTGGATGAGTAGAGTCCCGTGTTATTGATAATGCAATGCGTGTGATGGCCTGGATGTGGGCAGACTGATCATTTTTGCAGCAGTGCTGGTTACGCATGTCAGTTTAGTTTGATTTTCAACAGCGAGCATAGAAACAGGTACAGCAATACAATAAGATGGGTTGAATGATGCTTTGGTACATTAACAGAAGGAGACGTGGTGCAACATAGAGTCCCCTAAGTTTACAGATGGCTGATAGTCTCTGATGACTCCTCTGATGTGAGTATTTTTGATTTCCAGAACTGAATGGTAAAATCCACGTTTACATGTTAATTTAGTTTCATGTTGGTTATGAACAACACATGGAAGATAAATGATTAAAGTGAAATCTGTAAGTTCCTGAAAGGAATTAGATGAATTTTCCCAGTTTGCTGCTCATTGAAATCTTTTAGTTTCCTGTTGATGCTGCTGGTAGAAACACAGTGAATATTATCAGCTGTACTCACCGCTGTTGGACTCAGTTGTTGAAGAAGAAAAAATTAACTCAGAGACAAAGAAATCAGTCTCAGCTGCAGCACTGCTGTACTTGACTAACTTTACTTTCGTTTCTGGAAACTCTCCAGTGTTGCTCCGCCTCTAACTCTCACCTGTTTTTCTCTCTGTTTCAGATTCAGACTAATATATATTGTAGTTACACACATCTGACACAAGAGGAGTTCCCAGTGGAAGGAGATCCTTTAGAGATTTTTCTTCTGCACTCTACATTGGCTTTCCTGTAGGTAAAAAGATCAAACTGGACATTTTAATAAATAAAGCATCACTTTGTGTTACAGTTCCAGTCTGAATGTCCCCATCATGTTCTACTCCTCCCACTTCTCCTTTTAATGTATTTTTACTTTGCATTAATCACAGGAAACTTCGTTTTCTGAGGTTCAACTCTTTTTCAGACAACACACTAAACAGGAAAAAGGATGTTCCAAATGGGTTTTTCTCAAGCTAATTTTTTACAGCAGCATGGGAGAATTACCTGATGTCTACATACATTCACTCCAGCACTGCCTACACAGCCAATATTTATAAGATGAGCATATGTGGAGACTTACCAATACGCCTAGAGTACACTATCCCAATCTGGCCATTACTCTGCCTGCATGGAGATATCACAGTTATTGATAAGGTAAATAGACAGAACTTGTGCAAGTTATGTGGTGCCAAGGCAGGACATGTGTAACAAAAAATTAATTTTTCTGTCAGTTTTTGCTTTGCTGCCCCCTGCTGGAAACATCTGGAAACTACAGAAGACCCCACACCAATTTTAGTCTCTATTTTCCAAAGATTCTTTATTTTCTGGGCTGTCAGGGAGAGACTGGTAATAAACTAACAAGTCCAGACTGGCTGTCCAGTTCATAGCTATTTGTCTGCTTCATAAAACAAATAGTAAAAGTGAGTACATCTGACAGCCAACAGCAGCAGGAGACATGGTTTTTGTCAGAGTGCAGCAGAGAGCAGCATAGTTCATATCTGTGGAAGTGGGTCAATATCAACCTGGAAGGCTGGCAGGAAGTGACTTCAGACAGAGAATCTGCAAACTTGAAGCTATAGAAACAAACACTTCAGTGCCTCCAGCTAAGAGCTGAGTCCTGTGTCTGTTTCCCTCTGCTGGGGAAAGTTAGTGAAGTTAAGTCTGAAACAAGCAGTGCCTCTGGCCCCTAACGGAGGCATCCCCACTCCACCTCTCCATAACAGCCAGCAGGCTGAAAATGCAAATGTTAACACAGTTTAAAAAGCACCAGAACCAGAGGGAGGCATTAGTTGGAGTGACAGAGAGAAATAGGAGACAGTTTGTTGGGAAAGTTTAAAGAAAATAGAGTCTCTCCAGAATGTGTTCAGGCTGTTAATCAGGAGTTAAAACAGAACTTAAGTTCAGAGCTCTGAACTTAAAGGATCAAATCTGATTCTGTTTCAAAAAATATAGACAGGAGCAAATGACTCAGTAAAGTTATTTATGTCAACAAACTCATAAAAATATCAACATAATTACAGAATTATTTAGACAGTTTTCTGCTTCCACTGCAGCTCTGTCTCTTTACTGCTTCATGTCTCTGTTGTCTTTGTCTTCAGTCCAATCAACATTCAGTGGTTCAGCAGTAGTGAGGCCCTCTAGTGGATGTTGTGGAGTACTGCAGGTTTTTGTACAGAGTTCTGGTGTTTCCTGTCACTGTGGGCGTCACAGCGCAGTAGTACACAGCAGAGTCTGGCACTGCAGCAGAGGAGATCAGCAGCTTTACTCGTCTCAGAGTTTTATCGATCTCAGCAGAGAAATCAGAGCGATTTGGATGAATTGATCCTCCCTCTGTGATGTAGAGCAGGAACTCTGGTCTGGACCTCTGCTGCTGTTGGTACCATTGGACCCTGTAGATAGAACCAGTATATTCACAGCTCAGACTGGTGCGGCTTCCCTCTGAAACAGCTTGTTCCTTCTGCTCCTGTGTGACGGTGTTCATGGAGCCCATGGCTGCAAAAAGAGTCCTTCATGTCAGTCAGTCTGCAGGAGATTCACACATCAAGAGACTCAACAGAGGTTCTTCCCTCCACATGTGATCCCAGTGAGATTCATGGAGGAAATCCGAGCAAAGCTGTTTCTGTGTTCTGACACTCACCTATGCAGAGAGAGAAAAGCAGAAGGAGGTCAAGTAACATCATGTTTTCAGCTGTTCAAGTCAGACAGCAGATGAACAACGTTGTTCCACTGCAGCAGAAGGAAAACTCAGCAGCTTCTCTGCTGCACAGACCTTCTCCTCAACATCAAGCTGCTTTTAGCGCTGCACACACGAGCCTTCTCATTGGCTGAGCTCAGCAGTGGTGGGAGGAGCCAGAGAAAAACGCGTTTCACTGTTTCCTTTGCTCCTGATGGTAAGTTTCAGTCAGTGAGATGAACTGAGAAGGATCTGCATTTGTATCTTCTGTCTGATCATAAATGGAACAGTTCATACATTTCTGCTAAATGTTAAACTTCGAGAAGACAATTATCCTCACAAGTTGATTTGGGATAAGGGTTATCATGTTGGAAAAACTGATCCACCATGCAGCCCCACAGGAAGCACAGATAAATCAGAACATCTCTACTTGTGTAACAAAGTTACCTCCCTTTCCATTTGCAACCGTTCTTCTTTGTCACCCAATTCCCAGTTTCCCAAGCATCTCTCATCTTTCTGACATCGTCTGGAAAGTCTAAATCTTCCACTTCCATGCTTGATCTAGTCCCAATAGCCCTGGTCAAATCCTTCCTTCAGCCTCTTCTTCCCTTCATAACTGCCATCATTCACTCCTCACTTACCTCTGGAACTGTTTCTACTCTTTTCAAAACTGCTATTATTACTCCTATACTAAAGAAACCTGGCTCAGATCCCAACAATTACAGTAACCTTTGCCCCATCTCTACCTTTTATCTCCAAAGTACTTGAAAACACAGTTCCCTCTTAACTTTACTCCCATTTAACTCACAACAATCTGTATGAACTGTTTCAGTCTGGTTTCTGTCCCCGTCACAGTACTGAAACCACCCTCATAAAAATCACCAACTATCTTCTGATGGCAGCCGACTCTGGTCTGTTCTCATTATCCTGGATCTGATTACTGCACTCAGTTCTTTCAACTCAAGTTCTTTTATTCCCATCCTTCCCCTGTCACCACCGGAGTGCCCCAGTGCTCTGTTCTGGGGCCCCAACTCTTTATTAGTTACTAATTACTAATTTCTAATTTCCTTAAACTGAATAGCGACAAAACCAAGATCCTCCTTATAGGAACCAAAGCTGACAGTTTCTCTCTTTCACTTGATGGTTCTACACTCCTCATCACCTCAGGTTAAGAGATTGGGTGTCATCCTCGACACCATTCTATCCTTCGCCTCTCACATCAGTAATATTACCTGTTCTGCTAATTTCCATCTATGCAATATCTATCTATCGTCCCTTCCTTTCCCCACACTCCACATCTATTCTTGTCCATAGCCTTGTCACCTCCCACATTGAGAACTGCAACTCTTCTCTTTCTTCTTCCTCAGAAATTCCTCCATATCCTTCAAGTGGTCTGGAACTCAGCTGCTCACATCATCACTGAAACTCCCTCTTTTCACCACATCATCCCAGTCTTACAGCAGCTCCACTGGCTCCCTGTCAAATTCAGAATACAATTCAGTATAACCTTGCCCCTCCCTGACTTTCTGATCTCCTTCATATTTCTACTTCCTTCCGCAGCCTTAGAGCTTCCTCCTTTATTCATTTTACTGTTTCTTCTGCTTGTCTCAGAACCATGGGGGCAGAGCTTTCTCCTGATCTGCTCCCAGACTCTGGATTCCTCTCAGTTCAGACATCCTTCACACTAACGCTCTACCTCTAATCAAATCAAACTTCGAAACTGTTTAACAAATGTGTTAAAGACTGCTTATACCTGGTTCACATGGCAAGATTTTAAAAATGTTGGCCGATTTTCAAAACCTGAGAGAGCACACACATGGCAATAAAAACATCTTGGGTATAACAGGTTTGGTCGTGTAATGTGTGACGTCAAGCCAAACGGCAGGAGGAACACACCACACATGATCCGATTTCACTTACTACTGATGTCAGACGGGAAATCTCGCAAAGCCTCTCAAGACCAAATGTGAGTTCAGAGTAAACAAACATGGCCTACACATAGTTTGTGCATAGACATGAGTTTGTGGACTATATTAATGAGAGAAAAAAACAATACAAAGACATTTCCAACATCAACCAGATTTCCAACATGTTCAATATCCCCAATTTTAGATCGGAGCAGTCCTGACGTCCTTCCGAGTGGACCAGATAACTCTTAACACACCACACACGGCAGGAATATCTCAAGATTATCTTATGATCCTCCCCTATAATCAGGGTTTCCTTAAGATTGTCAAAGGGGAAAATCAGGACAAAAATCAACATTACTCACTGTGATTGCCTATCCCTTTGCAATAGTTAATGTGTACTGTTTTTGATTTGTGTCTGTTGTTATACTTCTTGTTCTATACAGTGTCCTTGTGTGCTCTGAAAGGTGCTTCTAAATACAATTTATTGTTTTTATTTTGTTATTATTTACTAAAGAAAACCAATGAATGAGAGACGTGTGAGGCCCTGGGTGGAGTACTATGTTGTCTTCCCTGTGCAGGTTTTTGTCCAGAGTTCTGGTGTTTCCTGTCACTGTGGGCCGCAGAGCGCAGTAGTACACAGCAGAGTCTGACAGACTGAGATCCTGGATCGTCAGATTAAAGGATTTCTTGTCAGTGTTGAGGTCAGCATTAAATCTGTCATCGTTAAACTCTGGAGCTTTATCTTTTGTTGTAAACCGTTGTTTCAACATGTACTTTGGGAAGCTGTTTTCCTCTTGCTTGTACCAGAACAATGTAGGCGATGTATCACTGGTCTCATAAGTACATCCCAGAGTCACCAAGTCCTCTGCAGCAGCAACAACTTGTCCTTCTGGCTGCTTCACTGAGTCTCCTTTACACTCTGGGGAAGAACAGAACATGCAGAGGAAGAGAGGAATCAATAAAGATGACTGATTCAAGGAGAACAATCAGCAGCTCTAAAGACTTCTAGTCCATGTAGAATAGATGCCATTTTCACTGATCATTGCCACTTTGAACCATATCAGCTGCTTTTCCAAGGTAACCAATGATCAGCAGCAGCAATGATCTGCTCTGATGTTCTGGAGAATGAACATGAAAAGCTCTTCATGGAGAGCTCAGTCATGTGTTCCAGTGTTGGAAGAGGAAACATGTTGAGCTTTCTATCTTACCAGAGAAAAGAGCAGCCAGAATAATCCACAGCCAATGTTCCATCTGTCCAACCAGGTTGAAATCAGCAGGAGGAAGCAGCTGCTGTTCAGCATTCAGTCTGACTCTTGTTCTCTTCACAGCACCACTTCTTATTGACACAATGCTGGAGCCCAGAGCACAAGGAGAGCACCGCCTGCTGGATCATGGCGCCCCCTGGTGGAGAGAAACGGTTGAGTTGAGCAGAGAGGAGGAAAGGCTTCCAGCAGATGGTCAGCAAAAAATACAACAAAATGCATTGTATATTTCTGTACTTAATTTACATTTTTTCACCTAGCAAACTAACAGGTTTTTCACCTAACAAACTAACTAGTTTGTTAGTTTTTTAGTATTTTGTCTCATTTTTAACAAAAACCTAGTTGATAAGTCCCAAACGCTATGAAATAACTGAACACATGGCAGTGGGCTCAGGAAGAGTTCACGTCATCATGAAGGTTCAGGTGATCACAGAGGACAGTCATCCTGATGGCCCAAAAATATCACCTTCTAAAATATTCCAAAAGTCTTGAACACCAAGAAAATGTGATGCTGCTGAGAAACTTTAAATGTTTAAGCTCTTTGAAAGTTTAAACTCATATTTCTGGACGGTTCCTGGCATGGTGGTCAATAAACATAGAGATACATAAATAGCTTGATAAAACAATCAATGTGCCAAATTTTACATCCACAAACTAAAGTAACAACTTATTACACAGTGTGGCCTAAATTAATATTTGTTTATCCTTGAAATTATTAATTTAACATTATCATTCAATTTTCCATTTTATTTAAATCTCACTGTTTTATTAGTTTCCTTTTTTATTTCATTATTTATTTATTTTTTCAGTTTTTTATATTTTGTAGTTATTCAATACAATTTCTTAAATGTATTTTGAAATTTTTGAAATTAGAAGTTATTTCTGTTCAGAGTTAATTTATTATTTTTATTTATTGTCACTTCTTTTAATCATTAATTGACTTATTTCCTCCTCTAATATTTCCTCTGCATTTTGTCCCCTCCTGGTTTCTCCTTTGTCTGTTTGTTTGCAGATTTCTGATCTTATTTTCCTCGTGCTCCCTTTTCTTTTTCCTTCTGACTCTTTGTGACATTTTAAATTGGAAAAGGGGAAAATAGAGGGTGGTTGGGGATTCAGAGTCAGCTTCTCTCCTATTGGTTAACATCGAAAGCAGAGCTCTGTGTGCTAACTCTGAGATCGACTGCAGGACATGACATTTGTACATTCGTAAAACTCCTTCTCCTCTAACTCTTCCAATCTACTGGCGGTCTTTCTTGACAGCTTCAACGCAGAGCGCGAACCGTGCTGATGCCTGCTTTGCAACTTCGGGAACCAGTCTTCCGAGTTTCTGTGACCACAAGCAAGAAGCAAAGCCGGCATTTCTCGAGGTCAACTCACAGAGCTTCGATCTTTTTATTACATTATATTACATAATAAGGTTTAAGCAAGTCAAGCCAATCCTGTATCTGTTGTGCCTTTATGGGGTCTGTCCTTTTTGTAGCAGTAAGAAAGAATGTGAGAAAGAGGATGATGTAATGACAGGTGATGACAGGTGAAGATAAGGAAGGTCTGAAGGTCGGGAGACGTATGAGGCAAGGACAGAAGAGGAAGAGCAAGACAGTGAAAGACTGAGCAAAGCTGGTTGATAGAATTTTGAGGTTAGCTAAGGCTGTTTTCCCACGTCACAGTCCGGTAGACTTGGTACAACTGGAACCAAAACTGCAACATTTCCTTCATTTCCAGCTGCTGCGGTTCTCTTCCTCTCTGCTCCGAGTCAAACCAACCGAACCCTTTCAGCAACCTGTTCCCCTCCTCGCCTATGGGGGCGCTGCACCAAGAACCACTGAAGGAAACGCCAAGAAAACCTCTGAAGAAGACAAAGAGCTCAACTTCCTTCTTCACCGAATGTAAACAAACATGGAGCAGCGTTGGATTTTAGCAGTTGGAGGATTTCTCTTTTGTCTTTGTCAAAAGATCACGAGCCATTTCTCCCACTAACGCCAGCGTTTGTTTTGGTTGTATTTACCCAGAATGCCCTGCGCTGTAGTCCGCCTCCTGCTTCTGGAGCGGTCTCCGGTCCGCTTGGCGTTCACATCTGCATCCGAACCGAACCAGAGTTCACTTCAACTGAACCCAGACCGAGGTTTGTAGGTGGACCAGAGTTCGCTTTTTTGGTCTGTACAAGTTTTTATCAGGTTTGTTTTAGATGATGTCTGACAGATTCAGAGATTCTGACCCAGCAAATGTTTTCAGTTTGTTAAACTGTTGGTTGTCTGATGATCAGGAAGAAAATCTACAGCAGGAGAAATCTGACTGGACTGAATGAGGAATTATATCACTGTGTTTCTAGAGCTCAGTCGCAGAGAGCTGTGTCTGCCAGGGTTAGCTCTCTGATGCTCAGCTCAGTGGAGGAAGAGGATGTTGCTGAGACTCATCCATGATCAGGAAGACGTTCAGCTGAGGAACCATGTTGGTTGGTTGGTTCTGGACTGGAAGATGGCGCCAGTGTGTGTGTCCTGCCGCCTGACAATGTACAGACTGTGTGTGATTGTCTCGTCTCTTCTATTTGTTTTGAAAACTAAATCAACTGCAGAACTGTGTCAGTTCAGCTTCCAGGGTGATGAGAAGCTGATTCCCCTTCAACCAGAGCAAAGACAGCAGGAAGCAGTGAACTCAGCCTGGATCAGAGGTTAATGCAGCAGCTGGAACTAAACTAGAATCCCTTCATCTTAAACTCACCTCTAATGAGAGACAGAAGCACAAGGAGGGAAAGCAACATGTCTTTGGAGTTCTGAGAGCCTCACAGCAGATGAACAATGTTGTTCCACTGCAGGAGAAGGAGGAAGAAACGATGCCATTGGATGAGCTGAAGCTCAGTGGGCGGGGCCACTTCAACTCAACCAATCAGAGCGTTTTCTGCTTTCATTGCAGCTCTGTCTCTGATTTACTGCTTCATGTCTCTGTTGTCTTTGTCTTCAGTCCAATGACTCAACAATCAGTGGTTCAGCAGTGAGTGAGGCCCTCTAGTGGATGTTGTGGAGTACTGCAGGTTTTTGTACAGAGTTCTGGTGTTTCCTGTCACTGTGGGCTTCACAGCGCAGTAGTACACAGCAGAGTCTGGCCCTGCAGCAGAGGAGATCAGCAGCTCCATCTGGGTTTTATCATCACTCACTCTGAAGGAGAAACCAGGAACTGGATCCTGGAGTTTTAGTCCTGCTCCAGTGTGAGAGATCAGGAACTGTGGAGGTTTTCCAGGATGTTGTCGATACCAGTAAAACTCATCACTCCCAGTTGCTTTCTGAGAGTATCTGTAGGACACGGTAACGGAGAGACCTTCGGAACTGGAGTTTTCATTCTTGACTGCAGTTAGTTGTTGACAGCCGACTTCTAAGGACAGAGAGGAAGGTTTTGTTTTAGGACACAAGTATCTTTAAAATTAGTCATCATGAAATATAGTTTTCATAGTGAGACATTTAAACATTTTAGCAGTTTTAAACCTCTAGATTCAATCTGACCTGTTAGCAGTGAGGCGATGAGCAGAGACAGACCATAATAGTCCATGCTGACCAGAGCTGATGTTGGTGAGCTGAACTGAGTTGAAGGAGGAAGTTTGTGTCTCTTCTAGAGTTCAGGAGCAGCTCAGCTCCTCCCTGAAGCTGAAAGCTCCTCTTCCTCTTCTGGGTTAAACCAAACTCTGATCTCAGTTCAAACCGCATTAAATCAAACAAAAGAAGAAATCATTCAGGCTGCTGGATACATAGTGACAAAGCAAAAGAACAGCTTAGTTTTAGTGTTGAGAAGATTCCCAGAAGTCAAAACTTTAGAGGAAAAGTTAACAACCAACTGACTGCAGTTTGTATGTTGCATAGAAGCCATCCCAATGTTAAAACCAATGTTTGAAGAAAACAAAATCTGGGGGGACAGAACAGAAATAATTGATGATTATTATAAAATTTTAGTCTGATAAACAACTTTATATTATGACATTTAATTATTACAAAGTATAACAATGAAAATAATTTGACTGTTTCAACAATTTAAAGCATTTACATTTTTTCTTCATACAAATGTTCCAGAACTTTCTGATACATTCTTGTGTTTCTGGTACGCCCTTAAATCTGACGCACAAGCGACAGCTGCAAACAACAGTGATGGGAGCTTCTCTGGGCCCTCTGGGGTTAGTTTCTGCTTCCAGAGCCGATCTGATGCTGGAAAAGACTCCAGTTGTGTTCAAGTTGAGCTAAAAGCAGTCGGCCTATCAGAGAAGCTATGCTAGCCTAGACTAGCATCTCAATGCTAACCATGTAGCAGCAGCACTAACGTCAGCGTCCACAGTCCACGTTTGTAAAGACGCTCCATGAATGATCAGGGTTCCTGAAGCTCTGGAGAGATGAGCTTTGCTCCAACCTGATGCTGGAAGAGCCTGAAGAGCAGATTAAAAACTAGAAACATCTCTGCTGTTCAGCTCAGATGCTGTTGATTCAGTCATTTAGCAGCAAAAAGGGGCTTGAACTGAAAATGCTGCTGATTTTATCGATATATGGTTTTCGATTAAAATGTTATTAATTTTGATTAATTAATTACAGACCCTGCAATTACCTCGAATGAAAATGTTAATTGTGTCCCACCACTAAAATTAGATTTAACTCTGACCCTTTTTAACCAGTTTGTGATGTACAGTAAATCACAAAAACAAAAATATGTCAGAATGAAACAGCCAACAATAAAAAGCTGCAATAATCTGGTTCCATATGTTTGCACAGCCCAAATTAAAACTTTCTTAAAGAACATTTTGATTAAATTCCTGCTTCCAGTCTTTGGTTGGAGTCTATCACCATCTCACATCTTGACTTGGTAATATTCGTCCTCTCTGCCTGATAAATCTCTTCTCGTCTTCCAGATTGTGAGGACATCTCTTGTCCACATCTGTCTTCAGGTGAGCTCAGGCGGTTTGTGTCAGATTCGCTTCTGGACTCCCTTTGATGCTAAAAATAAAATCCCTTCAGCTTTTTCACTGACACCTGGAAGTTTTGGGTCCAAATTGACGGGTATTGATCTGCTCATGAATTTGTCCATGTTGGCTAGACGTTTACTCTTATCTAAAGGAACATTTCCCCAGAGCATGATGCTGCCACCACCATGTGGGTGTGGTGTTTGTGTTTTTCTCATGTCCCGTCTCAGTATTCCAGGCTCATGAAATGGAACAGCTGGTTTCCAGGAAAGCTTTTCTCCACCAGAACTAAAGTCTAAAGATGCTATTATAATTGTTTTGCATCAAACAGATCAAATCAGTAAAACATGAACTGTTTTACTGATTTGATCAGATGAGATAAACCTTTATTGTCCACTGAGGTGAACATTGTCCTTCTGCTCTCCAAACATAAAATAAAACACATTCATACATTCAATGTCATCAGTTTGTTCATACAGTGAAACACTTTGAATACCATGGTTAGATGTTGTCATTTCGTTTGGTTAGGAACGGTTATTCCACTGGGAATAAACGATGTTTAGTTGCCAGACTGACCCTAGAATGCCTTCCTGAGGTCAAAGGTTCAAACTGGGGAAAAACAGGATGGAGGCTATCTAATAGAATATTCCTTTCTGTCTTCCTTGTTCTTTCAGCAAGAAATTCAATTGAATTTAATTCAGTTTTTTTATGCAGCACCATTTCACAACTAATGTTGTCTCAAGGCGTTTTACAGACAAGTAATTTTCTGTTCAGTCACACTTAGATTCGAGTTGATCCTCGTTATCAGTGCATTTACCTCAGTTCATTATTCAAATTAGTTGAGACAGAGCTTTCTGTGCCCACGAAGCACAAGCTGTGATATTGTTTGCCAAGCATAGATTCTGGATTGTGTCCCAAAAGTTCCAGTTTGTTTACCTGAGACCAGCAGACGTTCTGCACGAAGGTTCTGAAAGACGTTTGGCAGCCCTGAATGTTTTCCTTGGAACAAAACGCTTCTGTATTCCAGCTCCTTAGACCAGATGCATGAAAACGACAGCTGACTGTTTTCACGTGTAGAACCGAACCAGCTGCAGTGCTGTCAGTGTTGCTGTCACACTCTTCTCTCGTCTATTTATCGGTTTTAGAGATGTATTTTTTAAAAGTGTTTTGTGGCTCTAGTTGACTTCGTTGACAGTAGTCAGACAGAAAATGGCCAGAGACATGCAGGAAAGGCCTCGAGGTCAGGAATCGAGCCCGGCTGTGGGGGGGACTGATAGTCTCCATACATATATTAGGTCCCTGGATCTTTGAGGGAGAGCCGGTCAGGCTGGCATACCTGCAGCTGAATCAGCAGGCTGGAGCTATAAGGAGCTGCTGAGCACTCACTCTTCGCTTCATGGTCCCACACTGTTGGAAGAGTCAAGCCTCAAGTTCTTGTCAAGACGTTTTCCATGCATCAAGTTAAATCCTGTGGAAGAATCTTTTATATGTTTGGACTTATCGCTCTCTCAGGTCAGGGTCAGGTGGAACTTCCTCTTGGTGTGAAACCACGCTTTGGTCTCACCCTTACCATGAAGCCGGTTTCAAGAACCTCCACGCTTGCTCCAAGCCAAGCTCCCGGCCTCACAGCCTGCCTGCTCTCTCTTTGGTCGTCTTCTCCAGGCCTCATGGTTCACCTTCTGTCATGCAATGGACTTTATTTGTCCTCTATTCCTGACTGATACCTTTGCACAAATAAAACTGTTTTATTTGTTTTATTTGTTTATTTGTATTTTTAACTTCGGTAACTTCACTGCAAAGATTGGCTTTAACTAAAGTCAATACTGCTTGAATAACAATTTAATTTTTACTGTTTTTTTTAAATAGGCAGCATAGAAACAAATTACATTTGTTCAGATTTGATCATTTAAGAAAAGCAATAAACAGCAAAACTCTTTGGAAATGATCAGGAATGTTAAATAAAAAGTGTGAAATTTTAATGCGAAAAATATTTTTAGCTTTAGAAAAACCATTGTCCTTCTTTTATGATCCAAACTTTCTGATCACAAAGAGTTCAATGATGCAGCAACAGTGATGTCTGCTTTATTCTCAGCTGAAAAATCAGACTGAATCCCAGCAAACCATAGAAGCAGAGCAGTGTGTGGGGCCCTCTAGTGGATGTTGTGGAGTACTGCAGGTTTTTGTACAGAGTTCTGGTGTTTCCTGTCACTGTGGGCTGCAGAGCGCAGTAGTACACAGCAGAGTCTGGCCCTGCAGCAGAGGAGATCAGCAGCTCCACTTGGTTCCTCTGCTCGTTCAGTCCTGCAGTCAGTCGAGGGTTTGGAGGTTCTGCTTTCACCACAGCTGGATCTTTAGTATCAGTGATCAGGAGAAGGAACCGAGGAGCTGATCCAGGATCTTGTCGATACCACTGGAGGTTCTGAGCTTTAACTGAATATTTACAGGACAGAGTAACTCTGCCTCCCTCTGAGGAAAACTCTTCAGATCTGATGGCAGTAATATCAGCCTCCAAGCTCTGACCTGCTGATCAAACAACATGTTATCTTCACAAAGAAAACCCAACCTGCATCTGGAATGATCTGGAAACGTCTTTGTTTTCCAGCATTTCTGCTGAGAAACAGACGTACCTACAAGAGCTGAGAAGAACCAAATCACAGCCAGGTTTTCCATGTTTCCACAGGTGAAATGTTGGAACTGCTGTTCACAGCTGGAGTCAAACAGTTCTGCAGCAGCTCTGCAGTCACTAGGAGGAGACTTTCCTGCTCAGCTCAGTGGGACAGAGATCTTCTCTGAGTTAGTGCAGCCTTCCTGTCAGCTCCACCCCTCTGACAGGAAGCTGACTTCAAGCTCTCTGGAAGGCTGCCTCGGTCCGTCAGCCTGCTGAGCAGTTCAGGACATCTCCACTGGGAACAAAACCCTCCTGGGAGTTGATCCAGAACAGTCCCAGTAGAACCAGTCCAAACCTGATCCTCAGACCCAGCTCCAGAAGAATTGAGCTGGTGGGCGCTATGGCTTATTTTGGGCAGGGCCTCAGTAAAGAGCTATTTATTCAATATAAATATATAAATAAACATTTATGTAACCTTTCAAATGAAATAACCATGTTGTTTATTAATACAAAATAAAAAATAATGATGTAAACAGTGGCATGTAAGTGTGCATGAGTCACCAAAAAAGGCTGAGTAATTCTCCTCAGATTAGCATCAACTTTAGCTCATATGTTGCTTAAATCTCAGAAACTAATGTTTCCAATCTCTGAAGTCTATTTCTTTAAATGCAAAATCAGACAATGATTTTCACATATTTAAAATAAGTCCAGTTTATTTGTACAGCACATTTCAACAGCAAGGCTATTCAAAGTTCTTCACGTCGTAAAAACATCAATCAAGTATACAGCAGAATCATTAAAATCATCGAGCAAATATCTTTATTGTCACAACAGAAAGTCAGCGAGGAGACCAGCAGCAGGACGATGCAGCATCTCCTCAGGTAAGGAGAGAATGTAACTTACTGAGAAACAGAGATCTGCTGCAGGGAGAAACCAGGCAGGTATCAGGACAATGTTTTTACATTTATTTCAGAATTACTCTCATTCACTCTCCAAAACATTTTTGTCTGTATAGCTAGCATAAGGAGCATACTATTTGCCTTGCAGACAGTTTATTTCTCAAACAGACAATAAACCATTTCTTTTAAACGATTGCTTCTGGATTTTATGCTGCTTACGGAAACCTGGCCCCCAGTTGGTGAGTCTACCCCTTGTGTAGACTCACCATGTTTGACACCTGTGAGTTCAACCATAACATTCTGGTTGCAATCCAGCTGCTCGTTTACACGACACCAGTGACCGGAGTCTCCCACACCGGCCCTTTTTGAAACCAGGTCTCAGGGTGGAACGTTTCTGTAACACCCCCGCAGAGGTGTGAAAGCAAACATGCACAGAATGAAGACCTGCAGGCTTTATTCTATGCATGCACAGGCGGATACCAACTAAAGCAGTCGCGGATATGATTCGACTCTTTTGTGCTACTTAACGTGTTCAGTTTAACACAATTTCTGATAAGGAATGTATGTTTTACATAAACACTTCGTTCATGGGAGACGGGTTACTGTTTACTATAGGTGGAAGCTAAGGGTCAAAAGCGCATGCGTAGAATTAATTAGCCCCAATGATGGTCCACCTTTTACCCCGATGACTCCAGGAGGGGTTAAACAAAATCACTTTAAAACTTCAGCATGTTCTCTTTAATAATGACTCAGTCAGGAACCAGAAACTTGTATTTTAAATTGAAGGACACTTATGACACAAAAAATCCCAGATCCAAAGATTTGTGGTTATAAAAAGAAAAACGAAAGAAAATTTATTAAAAGCAAAAAGCAGTTAGAACTCCAGAAACGTCCTCAAAAAGCACTTCCTTAACGCAGTAGCTTTTAAAAAAAATTTTTGTGAGTAAATATGCGTGATTAACATATAAGGAGGGATCACTGAAAAATATGAGAAAATGCAGGCTGAGTCTCTGAGCAGAGGGAAGATGTGTTGATGCCTTGTATGGAGTTCCTTTCTGTCTCTTCCACCTCCTTGGATCCACGACTGCCCCGCTTGCTTGACCTCGACCAGTGCCAGGCAACTACCTCTCTGTGGCCCCTCCTTGAACTGAAGCAGCTGTATCCAAATAGCTGATGAACATCTCCAGATTCCTGGCTGGAGTGTCTTTTCATATTGGACCTTGGTCCAATATGAAAAGCTGACCTCTGACCCTTCAGAAAAATCTGGTAGTGGCTTGTTTATTTTGAATGTCCACACCTGGGATTCATAACATCCTGCCAACTGGTCTTCATAGTCTTTAAGTTCTCTCCTCTGTACAGCATTTGGCCCAGCAGGTTTCTTGATGTTCGGTCCACAGAGAATCCTCTCAACATTGTTGGTAATCATTCTGAAGTATCGGCCTGTTTAATGTTGGTGATTGTTCCTCTTCAGCCTAATGAAAAATGAAAAATATTTTTATATTGAAAAATAATACAAATTCCCTGCCAGGGAATGACCGCAAATTGTTTTGTCAGTAAGTATTTGGTATTTGATAACGTGCAGTGTTCCCTGCTATGTTTGCTATGTCTTCAACTCTGTTTTCTGCCAGTAAATCTGCTTTGGTAGTCCTCACAGCTCTCATGATGTTTGACCTGACTCTGATGGAGAGCTTGCTGTTCCCTCATCTGGAGGCACAGTGACACTCGCGTAGGAGATGCTTGACATCTTTTGTTACCCATGTTCTTCGGATCCTTAAAGGTTTGTTCAGAACAGTGCTGCAGCTGAGAGGAAGCCTTCTTCCAGTCATGCTTCAATGATTATCACTCAGGTTTATGCTGAACTAAGAGGTCTAGATATTGGGAAAACCAAAGACAGATAGCCAGGCAGGACTGATGATACCTTGCCCTCCAGGTCTTCTGTTTCATCCAGTCAAAATCCAGTGTCTGGATGATTTCCTGTGGGATCCAGTCTCCATGAAAGTTCACTGTGATATTTAGTAACCTGAAGGCTGTTTTAACACGTTCTCGACTGCATGTAGTTTTACAGACTAATAAATGGTTTTGTTGTAGTATTCAAGGATAATTTTGACTGTATCAGTAAAGTAGAAAACAAAGTTTTTGCTGTATTGTATTTTTCGAAAGGGAAAGTCATCATCAGGAGCTTAGAGTTTGACAACATAAATGATTGGAAATGTGATGAAGAATATCGGCTCGGTGCGACTGGAATGAAAATAGGACTGTAGTAAACGAAACACAAATAAATAGACTGATAGCACAATTAACTTTGGAGTAAAAAGAAAATTCTAGATTTTGGTTTTATTCTCTAGATTTTCTGTCTGAGACGAAATGAAGGAAACAAACATGAAGCATTAAAGAGAAGCTAGAAGAACTGAACAGCAGGACCCAGCAGCTCTTCCAATATTTGTTCAGAAGTAAAGGACTCTTTTCTCCCACCATTATTCAGATTTTTATCCCCACATCAAGAATCAGACTGAACCCTTATGATAAAGGTGTTAAATTGTGTGAGGCCCTCTAGTGGATGTTGTGGAGTACTGCAGGTTTTTGTCCAGCGTTCTGGTGTTTCCTGTCACTGTGGGCTGCAGAGCGCAGTAGTACACAGCAGAGTCTGACGGACGGAGATCCTGGATCGTCAGATTAAACGAGGTTTTCTGGTGCTGAGCATCGAATTTGTCTTTCTTGAACTCCTCAGCATTATCTCCCCCTGATGAGAAACCTTTCAACATGTACTTTGGATAACTATTTACTTCTTGCTTATACCAGAACAATGTAGCTGCATAACTGGTCTGATAAGTACATCCCAGAGTCACCGAGTCCTCTGCAGCAGCAACAACTTGTCCTTCTGGCTGCTTCACTGAGTCTCCTTTACACTCTGGGGAAGAACAGAACATGCAGAGGAAGAGAGGAATCAATAAAGATGACTGATTCAAGGAGAACAATCAGCAGCTCTAAAGACTTCTAGTCCATGTAGAATAGATGCCATTTTCACTGATCATTGCCACTTTGAACCATATCAGCTGCTTTTCCAAGGTAACCAATGATCAGCAGCAGCAATGATCTGCTCTGATGTTCTGGAGAATGAACATGAAAAGCTCTTCATGGAGAGCTCAGTCATGTGTTCCAGTGTTGGAAGAGGAAACATGTTGAGCTTTCTATCTTACCAGAGAAAAGAGCAGCCAGAATAATCCACAGCCAATGTTCCATCTGTCCAACCAGGTTGAAATCAGCAGGAGGAAGCAGCTGCTGTTCAGCATTCAGTCTGACTCTTGTTCTCTTCACAGCACCACTTCTTATTGACACAATGCTGGAGCCCAGAGCACAAGGAGAGCACCGCCTGCTGGATCATGGCGCCCTCTGGTGGAGGGAAACGGTTGAGTTGAACAGAGAGGAGGAAAGGCTTCCAGCAGCTGGTCAGTGGGTCACATGTTCAGGAGGAATATTGTTGATAGCAGAAATGATCATAAATATTCCTGAAGCTCCAGCTGAACTGTGGTTGCGGCTGAGCTGATGTTCTGGATCTCAGGGAGGTTCTCCAGCTTTGATATGGAGCAGAACTCTGAACATGATCAGAGACTCCTCACACCTTCTGACCTGCTGCCCTCAGGGAAACAGAGCCAGCAGACGCTGCAGAGCTTTCTGCTTTAAGCTCATAATCAACTGAGTTTACCACAGGTGGACTCCATTTAGGCCGTAGAAACATCTCAAAGATGATCACTGGAAACAGCTCAGTGTTAAGCTTCATGGAAAAAGTATGTGAATATTTTGTATTTTTTCGTGGTTTTCGATTTTTAATTAATTTGCAAAAAGCTCAACTATTTTCCATATTGTCATAGTGGGTTATTTGTGTGTCGAGTTTGAAGAATGAGATTAATACCAGTTGGAATGAGGCTGTTTCCATGAAGCGCTGTGAATACTTTCCAGATGGACTGTTTTCATGCGGCTCACAGTGAAGATCTTTTAAAGTCATGAGACGCTGATATTGGAAACTGTATGAGCTAACCCCAACGTGGACTCACACTGAATCCAGTCCCTGATGAACTTGATTTATTGTTCTTTATCAAATGAATGATTAACCGACCCTGTTATGCAATGATTCTGTTCTGCAGAGAGTTGGTTCAGACCTGACAGGAAGAGCTTTCAGCTGATAGACACTGTCTGGATTACACATACACACACACACACACACACACACACACACACACACACACACACACACACACTTAAGAGAAACAAGAAACATGTTGTTCAGGACAGTCTAAGGATAATCTTAACTGATAATGTAATGCATCTATAGAGGATGAATTCTAACAGGAACCAGTTATGAGATGTTATGGACCGAACAAGCAGTGCGATGTTGTCATCATGTTATTGTATTGTGTAAAACCGATTCTCAGTATGAGCTGATTGCCGTTTCTCTGCTGAGCTGGGACCTTGTGTGATCATGAATCCACATCATCTGGTTTAAGAATCAGCTGGCTCACATCTTCCTTGCTTAAAAGGAAACTCAGAGTTTTTATACCTTAGCAAAAAGTATGTAACAAACTGGCTTAAAAACATCTAGACTATGTCTGTTGATCAGGAATTAAATGAGCTTAGTCTATAAAATAAATGAACCTTTAGCTACTTATTCAACAAAAGATAGCTGTAACTGTTGGATGTTTTCAGATTTCTCCCTCAACTCAACGTGGGAAGATTTTTGTTTCTTATTCATTTATCTCTGAAAGGACGGATAATTAATGAAAGAAAGTAAACTGAGTACAAAGTTGATGAAGTGACCTTAAATCTGGCTGTAGTCAGTAATTTAAACAATCCTACCTGGGATTACTCTCACACTTTCTACCCTCATGACTGTATGACTTCAAATTTAAGGAGTGTGGGATTTTTAAAATGTTTTTACTTTGTTGTCTGACCTCCAAGCTGAACCAGAGCAAGATGACTCTGTTCGACACCAAGGACCTTGACAAGCTTCAACAGAGATTGGAAGTGATAGAAATGAAGATTCATCAACTGGAGTGTGAATATCGAGGTCAACACAGGTTCTGGAAATGAAACAACCCTACCGATGACTCAAAATAACGAAGACCAACAGACAGCTACCAGGCACCCCAGGAAGCAGCTTCCCGCCGTCTCCCTGAACTGCCTCGGAGCTAAGCTGAAAGATAAAGCTCATCCTTTAGATCTGACAAGATGCTTAACAGGACAAACCCCTTACTTAGATGACACAGCGTGGTCAGCACTGAGCTGAGATGTCCCTTCTTCAAGCCCAGCACCAAGGAAAAACAACAACCAGCTGCAGCGGTGAACTCTCTAACTGAAATTCTGCTGGAATACCACTAAAACCAGGTTTGCTGCACTTCAGCAGGAGTCTGCGAGGGAAACCTCACCTTCAAACATCAAGAGGTATGAGGCAAGATCCAAACAATTGCCTCCTAAAGTGACCCGATAAACAAATAACATGCCAAAAGTTCTTATTGTAGGTGATGAGGCAGTAAATGGAATCAGCCGCTTCTGCAGTACAAAGAGAACGAAGGTAATCAGTGTGACCCATTACATGGAGTCCGATATAACAGAAAATACTCGCATTAACTACTGATCAGCTGACTGTTGAGAATCTCATAATATATACTGGAGCTAATGAAATTGCCAAAGAAAAATTGGACATTCTGTAAAATGACTTCAATCGCTCACAATCAGAAATCTGAAAATGAAGGTGTTTATCAGTAGACCGCTACTGATAGTTACACATGGAGATGAAAGATACAGCAAACTGTTTGTGATTAATAAATGGCTTAAAACGCATTCTCTGTCAGCTCAGTGAACTTTGTTGACAAATGTGGGATCTTCTGAGAACGCTATCATCTCAACAAACAAGATGGATTCTGTCTTCATAAATCTGGAACTAAACTATTCACATCAAATATTTTTGTGCTGTGAATCAGAAAAGCTCCTCTGTCCAAATCAAGACAAAGGAAAATGCACATAATAAGATCATCGTCCCAGCAAAGATAGCAGAACAACCTCAAGGCCCAACATGTCTGATAACAATGGAACCCCACTGTACATCAGGAGCATATTGTTCCAAAACAAATGGAAAAGCAGCTGTCTCTCAAGACTTGAGCAGGAAAATCAGCCTTCTGGTCCCCTCCCACCTTGCATCTCTCCCATCCTGCACCAAAGTACATGAAAGACCTGTTGTCGTATCAACCTTCCAGACCACTCGGGTCTTCTGATTCAAGTCTACGTTGCATCCCCACAGAACCGAACATGGAGTTACTGTTGTGCTGATGACACTCAGCTATACTTATCCATACATCCTGATGAATCCAATGTGTTCGGTAGGTTACAGGCATGTCTTGAGGACATTAAAACCTGGATGAGATACTGTTGTTGTTTTTGGACCAGAAGACTCTGCTTACTCTATCACTTGATCTGGATGGCATTAAATTGGCCTCAGATAATAAAATAAAGAACCTTGGTGTTATTTCTGACCAGGATATGTCATTTAAGTCCCATATTAAACAGGTTTCTAGAATTTCCTTCTTTCATCTCCAGAATATTGCCAAAATCAGAAATATTCTGTCCAGGAGTGATACTGAAAAACTGGTTGATGCATTTGCTCCTTCAAGGCTGGAGGAATGTAGCTCTTTACTATCAGGACGTCCACAGGATGGAGTTAAAATCCTTCAGCTGATCCAGAACGCTGTACCAAGAGTGTGGATGGAAATTAAAAAGAGATCATATTTCTACTATTTTAGCTTAAAATTCTCCTTCTCACATATAAAGCCCTTAATAATCAGCTCCATCATCCATCTGAGACCTGACTGGTCCAGATGTTCCTACCAGACATCTGACTGGTCCAGATGTTCCTATCAGACATCTGACTGGTCCAGATGTTCCTACCAGAGATCTGACTGGTCCAGATGTTCCTATCAGACATCTGACTGGTCCAGATGTTCCTACCAGAGCCCTTCGCTCTCAGACTGCAGGTTCACTGCTGGTTCCTGGAGGCTCTAGGAGGAGACTGGGAGGCAGATCCTCCAGTCATCAGGCTCCTCTCCTGAGGAACCAGCTCCCAGTTTTAGTCCGTGAGGCAGACGCCCCGTCAACTTTGAAGACGAAGCTTAAAACTTTCCTCTCTGATAAAGCTGATAGTGAGACTGGCTGAGGTCATCCTGAGCTGTTTCTTTAGCTATGCTGCCAGAGGCTGAGGCTGCTGGAGGACAAACTGACCACTTTTGCTCACTTTCTTCTCCTACTACTCTCCAATTTGCATTATTTGTTGTTCTTTCAAATGTTAACTTTTTATTTTCTCTCCGTTATTTTCTCTCCATAGAAGGTACACCTGGTCTGGTGTTATGTTTGGCTATGATGCCTTCCTGGAGGAGCGCTTCAGCTGAGATGATGCTGCCATCAGCTAATCATTCTCCTTCTCCTGCTGTTAATGTTTTACTTTCATGAACATCGACAATAATCCTCCATCAGTTCATGTGTTCTTCTTGTCTCTCTGCGCCGTCTTCTCCAACCTCCAGTCGGTCGTGGCAGATGGCCGCTGGTACTGAGCCAGGTTCTGGTTCTGCTGGAGGTTTCTTCCTGTTAAAGGGTTGTTTTTTTTCTCTCCACTGTTGCCACATGCATGCTCAGTATGAGGGATTGCTGTAAAGTCAACGACACAATGCCATGCTGTCGCCTCCTGCTGATTTCCCTTCAACCAGAGCAAAGACAGCAGGAAGCAGTGAACTCAGCCTGGATCAGAGGTTAATGCAGCAGCTGGAACTAAAGTAGAATCCCTTCATCTTAAACTCACCTCGAATGAGAGACAGAAGCACAAGGAGGGAAAGCAACATGTCTTTGGAGTTCTGAGAGCCTCACAGCAGATGAACAATGTTGTTCCACTGCAGGAGAAGGAGGAAGAAACGATGCCATTGGATGAGCTGAAGCCCAGTGGGCGGGGCCACTTCAACTCAACCAGTCAGAGAGTTTTCTGCTTCCACTGCAGCTCTGTCTCTGATTTACTGCTTCATGTCTCTGTTGTCTTTGACTTCAGTCCAATGACTTAACAATCAGTGGTTCAGCAGTGAGTGGGGCCCTCTAGTGGATGTTGTGGAGTACTGCAGGTTTTTGTACAGAGTTCTGGTGTTTCCTGTCACTGTGGGCCTCACAGCGCAGTAGTACACAGCAGAGTCTGGCACTGCAGCAGAGGAGATCAGCAGCTCCATCTGGGTTTTATCATCACCCACTTTGAAGGAGAAACCAGGAACTGGATCCTGGAGTTTTAGTCCTGTTCCAGTGTGAGAGATCAGGAACTGTGGAGTTTTTCCAGGATGTTGTCGATACCAGAAGAAGTTGTCAGTTGCAGCTGGTTTTGAAGATTTATAGGATAGAGTAACATTGTTGCCTTCTACACTGAACACTTCCTTGTCATGAGGAGTAAGTTGATCACAGCTGACACCTAAAGAAAGACATATTCATTTAGTTACAAAAGTTTTCATAGTAAGTCATTTACAGATTTTACCAGTTTAAGGTATCTAGAACTAATCTGACCTGTTAGCAGTGAGGCGACGAGCAGAGACAGACCATAATAGTCCATGTTGACCAGAGCTGATGTTGGCGAGCTGAACTGAGTTGAAGGAGGAAGTTTGTGTCTCTTCTAGAGTTCAGGAGCAGCTCAGCTCCTCCCTGAAGCTGAAAGCTCCTCTTCCTCCTGGTTGACAGCCTCACAGCTTCTGATGGAAATATGAAGATTTTTTTATTTTTCAATATAGAGAAATGAAAAGTGTGAATGATGAAAACGATTGATCAGTCTGGTGTCAGTCTAAAGATCGACCACTGCAGAGATAGTTGAGAGAAAAGCTGTTCCTTCATTTGTTCAGGTTAATGAGCAGACGAAGGAAGCTGAGCTGGACTCTGGTTTTGACTGGCAGTGTGGCTCAATAGGTGGCTCCTGATACCAAATTCAGTCCCTCCCCTGGTGACTGCAGAGGATGATTCCCAGACCCCTCTTTTTACCAGTCGATCTATGTTCCTACCCTCATCTCTGGTCACCAGCTCTGGGTAAGCGATCAAAAAATGAGTTCACGGCTATAAGCGGCCAAAATGATTTTCATCCGCAGGGTGTCTGGGCTCTCCTTTAGAGACAGGAGATGGGATTGGGTGAGAAACTCAGTCATCTGGGAGGGACTTGAAGTAAAACTGTATAAGGGATATTTTGATTGGATGAAAAGGATCTGTGTGTATTTTTCTTTAGCTTTTCTAAGCTTGGCCACATTAAATACTGCCGATCATAAAGAAGCATGGCGACAGAGCCGAGTGCGCTAGCTCTGAGCATTCATAGCGTTCACAGTGGAGCGCGTGTCAGAACATATTTAGAGAGTGCATGGGAGATTTAAACCCACACACCATTAATTGTTTGTTCACATAGATATATGTGCTTGGATCAGACTCACTGGGCTTAGATTGGTGACATAAATAAGGCGTAACACAGTATTCGAACAGAAAAGTGGGGGGTGTTTAACTATCTCACTAGGAAAAGTGTGGGAGTTAAAATACCCACATCCCCCAGGGGTGTGACGCCCATGCAGGGCACGCTGGAGGGACGATGTTCCTTGGCTGGCCTGGAAACGGCTTGGGATTGCCCTGGAGGAGCTAGCTCAAGTGGCTGGGGAGAGGGAAGTCTTTGCTCCTCTGTTTAGGCTGCTGCCTCTGGGTCCTGCTCCCAGATCAAGCAGAAGATAATGGATGGATGGATGGCCCAGGAATTTAAAGAACAACTTTGTATTAAAACAGATCCTCATCCATCTTCTGCTTCTCCATCCACTTCATCTCCATCATCACTCTCCTCCCTCACTCTCCGCTTGGGGGAGATAAAAACCTGGATGACCCGGAATTTCCTTAAACTTAATACTTCAGAAACAGAAGCTATTCTGGTGGGCACTCCACATCAGTTGCAGTCATCCGCCATCACCTCATTGACATTTTCTGGTCAGAACATTGCACTTTCCTCTTCTGTCACCAGTCTTGGTGTACTGTTCAACTCTCACCTCTCTTTGATGTCCATATAAAACATATTTGGAAAACTACATTCTTTCATCTGAAAAATATTGCGACTCTTCATCCATCCCTTACACAACCAGATGCTGAAAAACGTATCCATGCATTCATCACCTCAAGGCTGGGTTATTGTAATTCCTTGCTGATTGGAATTTCAAACAAAGTTTACAAAAGCTCCATTCAAAACTGTGCCGCGAGACTGCTTACACTATGAAGAAAATATGACCACATCACCCCATTTCTGTGCTCTCTTCAATTGCTTCCCCTTTCTGCTCTAATTAAATACAAGATCTGTCTTGTCACCCACCAGGGCATTCATGAGAGTGCACCTCACTATCTCCAAGAATTACGATCTATGCACATCACAGGATGCTCCCTTCACTCCCCTGGCTCTTTTCGTCTTCATACTCCTCAACAAAAAGGCAACATGGGTGTGAGATGGGACGTTTTTCTCAGTTGCTCCTCGCTTGTGGAATCAGATTCCGGACCACCTGAGGGTGCCGCGGACCACAGAGTCTTTCACAAAAAAACCAAAAAACATTCTCGTTCTTAAGACCTTAGGATTGATATTTTATGAAATTTTATTATTTTTACATTGGTTAATACTTTCATTATTTTGTTGCACATTGAGATTTTCGTTAAGTGCAAAAATAAATCCAATATTATTCTTATTAATATTCCTATTAGAAGATTAAATAAGTTAGGTTGACCTTTAATATGATCTGCTGGTTTCCTTCTCATGTTGAACATGAGATTTAAAACGTTGTTAAAAAGGAGTCATGGACTAAATGCCTCAACATCTCCAGACTCCCTGAACACAGAGAACACCAGCAGCCGTCCAGTCCGATGGCAGCCTGGACTCTGAGCTGCTGCTGTCCAAGGTGCTGAACTGTCAGTGTCTCTTGTGTGACTGAACACAGTTGTTCAACGATGCTGCAGCTGAAAGAGCTCACAATTAATTGTGAAACAGTTATTAGCATTTTATTAAAATTGTGTAGATTGGTGTTAAAAGTAAACAGCACAGAAGTCACTGAAGAGCTGTTCAAACTTGATAAGTTAATAAAACCAAAAGCAAGAGTAAAACAACTTGAATTTGATTAAAGGTGTCATATACAAAGTGGTAAATGCCACATTGATGACATTAACTTCATGGCAGATGTCTTTCAAAATATGTTATTTTCATGAAGGAGGGGTACTTGAAAGCATCATGAGGTTATTGTCTGTGGCTGGAAAATACTGTACAAAAGATCAAAGGCCTGAAGGAGGACAGAAGTGCAGAAACATCACTCTATACAAGCTGCTGTCCTTCACAGCTGAACCTCCAACATGGAGCAGCCATCATCCCTCCTTGATGATCCAGACGTTCTCATCACAGAGAGTTCAGAGATGCAGCACAAACTCTGATGTCTGCTTTGTTCTCAGCTGCTGAATCAGACTGAAAACTAATAAACCTTAGAAGTGAGTGAGGCCCTCTAGTGGATGTTGTGGAGTACTGCAGGTTTTTGTACAGAGTTCCGGTGTTTCCTGTCACTGTGGGCTTCACAGCGCAGTAGTACACAGCAGAGTCTGGCACTGCAGCAGAGGAGATCGTCATGTTCATTTCCTCTTTGTTTCCTTCAAATTTCATTCTGTCCAGATGTTCTGCTCCACCGTAAGGTGAATGAGACTTCAGGAGCTCTGGAGGTTTCCCTGGATTTTGTCGATACCAGAATAAAAACTGTGCAGAATCTTTGGTGTAACTACAGGTCAGAGTCACAGAGCTGCCCTCTACAGTGAACTCCTCGCTCTTTGCTGCAGTGAGTTGTTGACAGTTTACACCTGAAGGAAGGAAAAACTCAAATCAGTGAAGAAGAACAAGGATCAAACTGTTCTCTGAAAGACTCCAACCAACCTGATCCCCTGAGCAGAAGCAGCAAAGTGAGTCCAGATGTGAGCAGAGGCAGCATGTTGACCAGAGCTGATGTTGGTGAGCTGAACTGAGTTGAAGGAGGAAGTTTGTGTCTCTTCTAGAGTTCAGGAGCAGCTCAGCTCCTCCCTGAAGCTGAAAGCTCCTCTTCCTCCTGGTTGACAGCCTCACAGCTTCAGCTGCTTCCTGATGGAAACATGAAGTTTGGATTTTCTTTAATACAAAGAATAATGTAAGAAATATTAAATCTACTAATAAAGTTTTCCTTTGTCTAAAACACAAAAACCTCATTATTGATGCAGAACGTTTTTGTCCACAGGTGTCAGAGTTCTGGAGATAACTGCTGGACTGTTTACCTTGATTTCTGCTGACGTGAAGAACTGTTGTACAGTTTGGGATAAAAACTGAAACATCTTTAAAAGCAGGACGTCCAGCGCTCTTCTATTGTTGCACCTTTTAAGGCACAGCGCCACCTACTGTAGAGTGAGATAGATGCAAGTTTAACCCAATTTTAAATGACTAAATATGTATTTCTTTACATCTGAATTTATAACCTACATCCCATTTGCAGGGGTGTAAATTCTACATTATGAGAAGTAAATACTTTTCAGGTTTTCTGGGTTATCCATGAGCAATCCTGAATGTGTTGCCAGCCTCCCCGTTGAGGTGAGGAAGCTTTACATCTGGGGAAATTTAAATGTGAAAAATGTTGAAGTGTGGATCTTAGAAGCATCAGCCTGCTGCTGGGAGGGGCTGCCTTCATCCTTGCCTTACAGTAGCATCATTCTATGTCCAAGATAGGATTGGTTGGAGAAGGGTAACATAAAGAATAGATTGGAAGATAATAATCAAAACATTAAATCAAAAACATGAGGTTAAAAATGAGTTCAGCACCATGGCATCCCAGTCTGGTCTGGACTGAAAGTTCTGCTGCATTTCATTGGAACGATGTATCAGAGCAGCCGCCATCTTGGTTCAGGTGAGCCTCCTCCCTCAGGCTGTTGTTGCGAAGGATTATCTCCAGTCAAAATCACTGAGGCTGTCAACTATTATTTAAAGAGACTGATGTTTTGCAAACTCAGGCATGTGTTTCACAAAGAAAATTGATAGGAAAAAAATTAAAATGGAAAGAGGAAACAGTGGACAAATGTCCCCTGTCCAGTGTTACTCTATGGACATTTACAACCAAACCAGCTGATTCCCCTTCAACCAGAGCAAAGACAGCAGGAAGCAGTGAACTCAGCCTGGATCAGAGGTTAATGCAGCAGCTGGAACTAAACTAGAATCCCTTCATCTTAAACTCACCTCTAATGAGAGACAGAAGCACAAGGAGGGAAAGCAACATGTCTTTGGAGTTCTGAGAGCCTCACAGCAGATGAACAATGTTGTTCCACTGCAGGAGAAGGAGGAAGAAACGATGCCATTGGATGAGCTGAAGCTCAGTGGGCTTGGCCACTTCAACTCAACCAATCAGAGCGTTTTCTGCTTCCACTTCAGCTCTGTCTCTGATTTACTGCTTCATGTCTCTGTTGTCTTTGTCTTCAGTCCAATGACTCAACAATCAGTGGTTCAGCAGTGAGTGAGGCCCTCTAGTGGATGTTGTGGAGTACTGCAGGTTTTTGTCCAGAGTTCTGGTGTTTCCTGTCACTGTGGGCCTCACAGCGCAGTAGTACACAGCAGAGTCTGGCACTGCAGCAGAGGAGATCAGCAGCTCCATCTGGGTTTTACTGACTTGGATTTTCAGTTCAGGAACTTTTTTAACTCCTTCAGCTCCTGAAGCCAAGTGGAAGATCAGAACCTCTGGAGGTTCTCCTGGGTTCTGACGGTACCAGTAGAAATAGTCGTCGCTTCGAGCTTCTCTAGATAAAGTGTAGGTCAGAGTGACAGAGCTGCTTTCTAAGCTGAACTCTTCGGTCTTCATCGGAGTGAGTTCATCGCATCTGATGCCTGATGGAGGAGAAATCAGTAAAATGAGACGATTCAGAGAAAATCATGTAGAATTTAGTCATAAAACATTTTAATCTGACCTGTTAGCAGTGAGGCGACGAGCAGAGACAGACCATAATAGTCCATGTTGACCAGAGCTGATGTTGGTGAGCTGAACTGAGTTGAAGGAGGAAGTTTGTGTCTCTTCTAGAGTTCAGGAGCAGCTCAGCTCCTCCCTGAAGCTGAACGCTCCTCTTCCTCTGGGACTCTAAGCTGCCGCTGTCCATGGTGCTGAACAGTCAGTTTCACCTTATTGCTGGCTGAACAAAGGCATTCTGATTCTGAACAATAATTGTTCAAAGACGCTGCACCTGAAAAATCTCACAATTAAGTGTCAAACAGTTATTATAGTTTTATTATAACTGTGTTATCAATTATTCTTTTTTCAGAATTTTAAAAGTAAACGGCATATACAAAGTGTTAAATACCACATTGATGACATTAACTTCATGGCAGATGTCTTTCAAAATATGGAAAATACTGTACAGAAGATCAGCAGCCTGAAGGAGGACAGAAGTGGACATCACTCTGTCCAGGCTGCTGTCCTTCACAGCTGAACCTCCAACATGGAGCAGCCATCATCCCTCCTTGATGATCCAGACGTTCTCATCACAGAATTCAGAGATGCAGCACAAACTCTGATCTCTGCTTTGTTCTCAGCTGCTGAATCAGACTGAAAACTAACAAACCATAGAAGCAGAGCAGTGAGTGAGGCCCTCTAGTGGATGTTGTGGAGTACTGCAGGTTTTTGTACAGAGTTCTGGTGTTTCCTGTCACTGTGGGCTGCAGAGCGCAGTAGTACACAGCAGAGTCTGGCACTGCAGCAGAGGAGATCAGCAGCTTTACTCGTCTCAGAGTTTTATCGATCTCAGCAGAGAAATCAGAGCGATTTGGATGAATCATTCCTCCCTCTGTGATGTAGAGCAGGAACTCTGGTCTGGACCTCTGCTGCTGTCGGTACCACTGGACGCTGTCGATAGAACCAGTATATTCACAGCTCAGACTGGTGCGGCTTCCCTCTGAAACAGCTTGTTCCTTCTGCTCCTGTGTGACGGTGTTCATGGAGCCCATGGCTGCAAAAAGAGTCCTTCATGTCAGTCAGTCTGCAGGAGATTCACAAATCAAGAGACTCAACAGAGGTTCTTCCCTCCACATGTGATCCCAGTGAGATTCATGGAGGAAATCCGAGCAAAGCTGTTTCTGTGTTCTGACACTCACCTATGCAGAGAGAGAAAAGCAGAAGGAGGTCAAGTAACATCATGTTTTCAGCTGTTCAAGTCAGACAGCAGATGAACAACGTTGTTCCACTGCAGCAGAAGGAAAACTCAGCAGCTTCTCTGCTGCACAGACCTTCTCCTCAACATCAAGCTGCTTTTAGCGCTGCACACACGAGCCTTCTCATTGGCTGAGCTCAGCAGTGGTGGGAGGAGCCAGAGAAAAACGCGTTTCACTGTTTCCTTTGCTCCTGAAGTTGGATTCATCCCATTAGATGATTTCTGTTGTGATGTGTGTTTACGTCCTCTGCTTGGTCACAAAAGGAAGAAAGATTTGAGGAACTTCTTGGACCTTCATGCTGGTTCATGTGTCAGTTATACGTTTACCTCCAGCACACGTATTCATAAAGTATCTCCTCCCTGTCAGCCAGAGACATGAAATGCTTGTAATAAATTTCAGAAGCTGATTTTCAGCACAGCAGCAGGGATTCTGGAGAGACGTTGCTGCAAGGTGAAGACCTAAAGCCATGAGGAACCATGGTTGCTGTGGAGAGGAGGCTCAGAGAGACGCAGAGAAAAGGAACTGGTGGAGAGAAGGAAAAGTTCACTGAAGGAAGAACTTCCCTGGAAAATACAACAGATGATGGTCTTATCTGTCTTAAACAGGGTCTGGTGAAAAGGACTGGGCAGGATGGGAACATGAGAACAGGCCCAGCCAGAGCTGAGCCACATGGAAGAAGCTCAGAGGAGAAGCAAACTCTGACAGTCATTACTTCAGAGGAGATGCCTGTGACAGATGGAAGAATTAAAAATCATCAAAGGTTCTGATCATGATGGAAGTCTGCACAAACTTGTACTTTTTACAGGTTTTTATGTGACAAATATTTTGGTGTTCAGTTAAACTCTAAAATATTTTTAAAAGGTAGATTTTCTTTTATTCCAAAACCAAGATTCTTAGTTTTACTCATAATGTTTGAGTTCTTCATTTTTTTAACAAAAAAAAAAAAAAAAAAAAGATCAGAAATGTGTTTAAACACCTTTTTAAACTATTTCATGTTCTGGTGAACCACCCAGTCTCTTATATTAGTGAAACAGAATTACAGAACATGTTGACCTCTGGCTGTTGACTTGTGACAGTTTTCATTCACATCATAATTACGTACCTTTTAGGTTAGTAAATATGGTTAAAATGGACAAAGTGGACTTTGGAAAATGAAAGGGATTTCATATGGCCTGGATAAGCATAGAGGTGCAGTAGTGAGTGAGGCCCTCTAGTGGATGTTGTGGAGTACTGCAGGTTTTTGTACAGAGTTCTGGTGTTTCCTGTCACTGTGGGCCTCACAGCGCAGTAGTACACAGCAGAGTTTGGCACTGCAGCAGAGGAGATCAGCAGATCCATCTGGGTTTTATCATCACTCACTTTGAAGGAGAAACCAGGGACTGGATCCTGGAGTTTATCTCCTGTTCCTGAGTGGGAGATCAGGAACTCTGGAGGTTTTCCAGGATATTGTCGATACCAGAAGAAATAATCGCCATAAGCAGCAGTTTGAGAGTAACTGTAGGTCAGAGTAGCAGAGCTGCCCTCTAAAGTGAACTCCTCAGTCTTCGCTGCAGTGAGCTGTTGACAGTTTACACCTGAAGGAAGGAAAAACTGAAATCAGTGAAGAAGAACAAGGATCAAACTGTTCTCTGAAAGACTCCAACCAACCTGATCCCCTGAGCAGAAGCAGCAGAGTGAGTCCAGATGTGAGCAGAGGCAGCATGTTGACCAGAGCTGATGTTGGTGAGCTGAACTGAGTTGAAGGAGGAAGTTTGTGTCTCTTCTAGAGTTCAGGAGCAGCTCAGCTCCTCCCTGAAGCTGAAAGCTCCTCTTCCTCTTCTCTGTTAAACTAAGAATGATCAGATGCATTGTGGATTTTTAGACTGAGAGTCTGAACACCCTTGTTAAATGCTAGGAGTTTATAATGTGACTCATTAGGTGAAAAGTCGACACAAGCGTTGGCAGTTTGCGTTCTCTATCAACTGTGTGTTTCCTTGTACGATTGGTGTTGATGTTCCCAGTAAATGTCCACTCTCCACTGGTTTACATTCGACAAACATTGCTGGATCTTCAGGTTTCAGCCTGTTCTCTAATGAAACCAGCTCAGTGTTTTCTAACCCTGCTCCTCACGATGAATTATCAGGCTTCTGCAGGACTTGATGGACTTCTGAGGAGGCAATGCGATCATTTGAATGAGGTGTGCTGGACCAGAGACCGATGTAAAACATGAAGAACAGTGGGTTCTGAGGACCAGGGTTAAGAACCACCGCTGTAGAGGGAAACTTACAGCCCTGCAACCCCTGCTCTCCAGGTCTGGATCAGCAGAACGTAGGTCATCTGTGAAGAACAGCTAAGGAAGCAGATCTCCCAGTTTGCATCAGATCTGGTCTGGGCAATGCTCGATCTCCAGCAAGAAAAAATCTCCTGAATGACTTCTTTACTTCACTGCAATGGGATTTTCTGTTTGTGACTGAGACTTGGCTGAGTGATGGTGAGTCCAGCATATTCACTGAACTCTACCAAATGATTGCTATTTTAAACATTTTGGACTCTGTAGCGCATATGTCAATAGGTCTTTAATGTTTTTGGTTCCAAGCCGTTCAGTGATTTATAAACTACCAGAAGTATTTTAAAGTCTATTCTCTGAGCTCCAGGGAGCCAGTGGAAGGACTTTAGAACTGGGGCAATGTGCTCTATCTCTCTGGTCTTAGTGAGAACGCCAGCAGCAGCGTTCTGGATCAGCTGCAGCTTTCTGGTGGAATCTTTAGGCAGACCTGTGAAGACACTGTTGCAGTAATCAATACGACTAAAGATAAACGGATGGATGAGTTTCTCTAGATCTTGTTGAGACATCAGTCCTTGGATCCAGGAAAAGTTCTTCGGGTGATAGAAGGCTGACTTTGTAACTGTCTTTATGTGTCCCTGAAGGTTCAGATCTTGCTGTCTCACCAGTTTCTCTCTCATCTTGTTTGGAATTTTACAGAAATGTACCTTTTTTTTTAAATAAAAACCTTATTAGATTTTTATTTCTCTGAACATGGATGCCTGTCTTTACAACAGCTCATGGTTTACTTTATGTCATGCTGGAAATTTCATTTGTCTACTTCTCCCACCTGATACCTCGGTAACTTATCTGAAAACTCTGGCTTTAGCTACAGGATGGAGATAAACCTGTAGACTCTCCCTAAGAGATGGACTTAATCTTAAGTTTGTGCATGATACCTTCTAGTGGACAATGTGGAGTATTGTGTTGTCTTTGCTTTGCAGGTTTTTGTACAGAGTTCTGGTGTTTCCTGTTACTGTGGGCCGCAGAGCGCAGTAGTACACAGCAGAGTCTGAAAGCTGCAGATCCTGGATCGTCAGATTAAAAGCTGAGTTTTCAACCTGTGCATCAAATCTGTCGTTGTTGAACTCTGGAGCTTTTTCTCTGCTTTGATAGTATTGCTTCAACAAGTACTTTGGGAAGCTGTTTCCTTCTTGCTTGTACCAGAACAATGTAGGCGATGTATCACTGGTTTCATAAGTACATCCCAGAGTCACCGAGTCCTCTGCAGCAGCAACAACTTGTCCTTCTGGCTGCTTCACTGAGTCTCCTTTACACTCTGGGGAAGAACAGAACATGCAGAGGAAGAGAGGAATCAATAAAGATGACTGATTCAAGGAGAACAATCAGCAGCTCTAAAGACTTCTAGTCCATGTAGAATAGATGCCATTTTCACTGATCATTGCCACTTTGAACCATATCAGCTGCTTTTCCAAGGTAACCAATGATCAGCAGCAGCAATGATCTGCTCTGATGTTCTGGAGAATGAACATGAAAAGCTCTTCATGGAGAGCTCAGTCATGTGTTCCAGTGTTGGAAGAGGAAACATGTTGAGCTTTCTATCTTACCAGAGAAAAGAGCAGCCAGAATAATCCACAGCCAATGTTCCATCTGTCCAACCAGGTTGAAATCAGCAGGAGGAAGCAGCTGCTGTTCAGCATTCAGTCTGACTCTTGTTCTCTTCACAGCACCACTTCTTATTGACACAATGCTGGAGCCCAGAGCACAAGGAGAGCACCGCCTGCTGGATCATGGCGCCCTCTGGTGGAGAGAAACGGTTGAGTTGAGCAGAGAGGAGGAAAGGCTTCCAGCAGCTGGTCAGTGGGTCACATGTTCAGGAGGAACTGGTTTTACTGGATATTGTTGATAGCTGAAATGATCAGCAGCAGCCAGGGGCGTAACCATGATCTAAAAGAGAGGGGGGGCAAATTTTTCAGGGTCTATTGAGTGATTTATCGTCTTCTCGCATTCAATGCTGCCTCTCCTTGGTGGCTAAAACACACATAATCACAACCAGCCACAGTTCAGCACCAGGGAACCAACTTTAGTTCTTTAAACTATATAATAACAAAACTTAAAGTTTTAGCTTCCAAGATCTGATTGAGTCGACACAATTACCCTCGAACATCTGGAGGGTAAATAGTCAGATCATTAAGAACCAAATGGTTACACTGAACATGGAATGATCACTAAAACACCATTCCTGTAAACAAATTACTTTGCACACAAAATAGAATGGAAGTGACAAAGTAACCAGATAATAAGCCACATGATTGAATTTCATGGCATGAACATAGAAAGTAACACTACGCTACAACACCACATGACATTTCAGTCAAATGTAGCAGCACATATGTGCAAAATTAAGATAAATAAAAATTGAATGATCCATACCAGCTGCCTTTATGAACACAGGTGATGCAGTAGTCAAATAATATCTGAAACAAAAACATGAACAAACGTCAAAATAAACCAGACATGGCCTTCTCCCTGTGCTACCTTTACTACAGAAAAAAAATACATTTTGGAGTGTAAATGAGTGTGATTCTGAAATATGTGTAAAAACTCAGTCCTGATTGCTGCAGCAGATTTCTTTTTCTCAGCAACTTGTCTGCCCTCACCTGAGAAGGCCCTGCATTACTGTCCCTGTTGCTGACCTCTGGTCTAACGTCTCCTCCGTGACTCTTTGCTCTTCCTAGTGTGACAAGAACGTTTCTTCTAAATATGTGGAATCCTGTGTCCTTTAGACTTGCAGTAAAACGGAGTCTGCTTTAGATTCTATTTTACTGCCAAGTTTTCAGAGCCAGTTGATCAGAATTTTTTCTCTTACAGATTTATTAATAAAGATATATTTTTACATTGTTTTCAGGTTTTCTTTATTTGAAATCATTTGTACGCCGCCCCAACCCCTCCCACTCCTAGAAAGCATCAGGGAACAATAATTTGGGGGCTTGTCCAGGATGAAGAGATAAAAACCAAAAGAAATTGGAAAATTTTACTGATGTGTTTTGTTCATTAGCAGCTGTGTTGGCCGCAGTGGTTTCTGTTGAACTGTGACAACCTTTGACCTTAGCTGGGTTTGGGGTTAATCCATGATCCTTGTTTTTTTGTTTTTTTTGTGTGTGTGTGTGTGTGTGTGTGTGTGTGTGTGTGTGTGTGTGTGTGTATGTGTGTGTGTGTGTGTGTGTGTGTGTCTGCGGACAACCTTTTTTGCTGTCCCTCCGTCATTTCAGGTTTTGTCTCAGTTCCCACGTATTATTTGTGATGCTCTTCATTTCCTCGACCACATTTAGGAGCTAATCAGCTTCTGTGGATCATATTTTTTATGCTGCCTTGCAAAGTAATTCATACCCCTGAATCTCTAAAACATTTGGTCACATTTAAACCACACTTTATTGTATTTTATTGGGATTTAATAGGAAAAGCCAACAAAAAGTAGCATACCATAGTGAAATACATAAAAACTGTTTTCAAGATTTTTTTTTAAATAAATCAACAAATGAAAGTCAGACAAAACAGCAGTGTTGATGGCAAAACAGAGAGAACTGCTTCAACTATTTTGTTACCAATATGAAATATATTAGAAGAAATGTTTTTGGTTGAACTTCCGGTGACGATGATTCGGATTGGGAGAAGTTGCTTTCTATCTGGTGTTTTTTCACTGCCATGTGACCTGATCATTTTATGAATGAAGCAGTTGATGTGCAGAGGAGCGATATGTCGAAAAACCAAACACAGTAAAGTCATCGGGTCGCTGAAATCAGAACACTTTGAACATCTTTGGAGTTTCAGTTTCACCCTAATCAGCAGAATCGGGTTGTGAAACACCAAACCTTGTGTATATCAGTCCAGAATGAGACAATGAAAAGACATTTTTGGTTTTCAGTCTGACTTTATTCATCTCAGCCTGAGAGTTTGATGCATTTTCATCTCGTACCCATGACTGTGGCAGATGAGGTGTGACTCTGCTCCTGTGGATCCTCCCTCAGTGGCTGATCAGCAGCTGTAACCACAGTGCCTCTGAGAAAGCAGCAATTAGCAGAATCCATCTGATATGAAGCGGAGCTCTGAATACCACTTCCCTCCTCTTTGAAGACCAGTCAGATATCTGGGTTCAGGTTTTTGTTCAGCCTCGTCTCCACTTTGTATCACTGTGTTTCTAGAGCTCAGTCGCAGAGAGCTGTGTCTGCCAGGGTTAGCTCTCTGATGCTCAGCTCAGTGGAGGAAGAGGATGTTGCTGAGACTCATCCATGATCAGGAAGACGTTCAGCTGAGGAACCATGTTGGTTGGTTGGTGCTGGACTGGAAGATGGTGCCAGTGTGTGTGTCCTGCCGCCTGACAGTGTACAGACTGTGTGTGATTGTCTCGTCTCTTCTATTTGTTTTGAAAACTAAATCAACTGCAGAACTGTGTCAGTTCAGCTTCCAGGGTGATGAGAAGCTGATTCCCCTTCAACCAGAGCAAAGACAGCAGGAAGCAGTGAACTCAGCCTGGATCAGAGGTTAATGCAGCAGCTGGAACTAAACTAGAATCCCTTCATCTTAAACTCACCTCTAATGAGAGACAGAAGCACAAGGAGGGAAAGCAACATGTCTTTGGAGTTCTGAGAGCCTCACAGCAGATGAACAATGTTCTTCCACTGCAGGAGAAGGAGGAAGAAATGATGCCATTGGATGAGCTGAAGCTCAGTGGGCGGGGCCACTTCAACTCAACCAATCAGAGAGTTTTCTGCTTCCACTGCAGCTCTGTCTCTGATTTACTGCTTCATGTCTCTGTTGTCTTTGTCTTCAGTCCAATGACTCAACAATCAGTGGTTCAGCAGTGAGTGAAGACCTCTAGTGGATGTTGTGGAGTACTGCAGGATTTTGTCCAGAGTTCTGGTGTTTCCTGTCACTGTGGGCTGCAGAGCGCAGTAGTACACAGCAGAGTCTGGCACTGCAGCAGAGGAGATCAGCAGCTCCATCTGGGTTTTATCATCACCCACTTTGAAGGAGAAACCAGGAACTGGATCCTGGAGTTTTAGTCCTGCTCCAGTGTGAGAGATCAGGAACTGTGGAGGTTTTCCAGGATGTTGTCGATACCAGAAGAAATAATCAGTTGCAGCTGGTTTTGAGGATTTATAGGACAGAGTAACATTGCTGCCTTCTACTCTGAACACTTCCTTGTCACGAGGAGTAAGTTGATCACAGCTGACACCTGAAAGAAGAAATTTGTGTCAATCTTTAAGTTAGCAAGATTTTTACGGTGAAACATTGAAACATTTTTACCATGTCAAGGCATCCAGATTGAAACTGACCTGTTAGCAGTGAGGCGACGAGCAGAGACAGACCATAATAGTCCATGCTGACCAGAGCTGATGTTGGTGAGCTGAACTGAGTTGAAGGAGGAAGTTTGTGTCTCTTCTAGAGTTCAGGAGCAGCTCAGCTCCTCCCTGAAGCTGAAAGCTCCTCTTCCTCCTGGTTGACAGCCTCACAGCTTCAGCTGCTTCCTGATGGAAATACAGCAGTGTGTATTTTTATCTTTCAATACAGAGAAATGAAGAGTGTAAATAATGTGAATGACTTATCAATCCAGCGTCAGTTTTAAGATCAGCCACTGCAGAGAGAGTTGAGAGGAAAGATTTTGCTTCATTTGTTCTGGTTAATGAGCAGAAGGAAGCTGAGTTGGACTCTGGATGGTTTTCTCTCTAATTTGTTCCCTGGAAACAGAACCCGTTGGATCGAACCACAATAAGCTGTGAATGTTTTTAGTTTTCTTTTCCGTTAGATGCAGGTCCAACATATTGAAGAGACAATCCCAGTCAAAGCTGGTTCTGGATAGGGGAAGAGAGTTTGATAGAAGTTCCTGAAATGTAGCAGCTAAAGGATGGATTTTTAGCAGAAGTAGAGAAGATGTAAAGCTTTGGATCAGCCAGTTCCCTGGTAAGAGGCGAAGCTTTAGATAAGCCCTGAGCACAGGCTGCTGGGATCTAAAGCTTAGGATATGCACCCAGGTTCTGAGATGGCTCTGTACCAGCTGCAGACGAGCAACTGCGACCTTGGCTATTTCAGATGAGGTCCTGCCCCGAGTGGAGGAGTTCAAGTACCTCCAGGTCTTGTCCACGAATGAGGGAAAATCGCAGCAGGACATTGATTGATGGGTTGATTGGACTCTGAGATGCTGCTGTTCATGGTGCCGCACATTCAGTTTCACCTTACTGACTGAACAAATTATTCAAAGACGCTGCAGTTGAAAATCTCAGTTAATGGTGAAAACGTTTTTAGCATTTTATTAAAATTGTGTAGATTGGTGTTTAAAGTAAGCAGCACAGAAGTCACTGAAGAGCTGCTCAGACTTGATAATTTAATCAAACCAGTAATCAAGAGCAAAACAACTCGAAGTTGATTAAAGGTGTAATACACGAAGTGGTAAATACGACACTGGGGACATTAACTTCACAGCTGATGTATTTCAAATATATTATTTTTGTGAAGGTGTACTTGAATGCATCATGAGGTTCTCATCTGTGGCCATAAAAGACTGTAGAAGATCAGGGGCCTGAAGGCGGACAGAACAGGAAACACATCTTGATGGTGGAACATCTCTCTGTCCATGCTGCTGTTCTTCACAGGCTGAACCTCCATTCAGTTCAGTTTCTTTCTATCACGACTGAAGAAAATCGCTTGTGTTGCCGTTGATTTCACAGCAATCCCTCATACCGAGCATGCATGTGGCGACATTGGAGAGGAAAAACTTCCCTTTAACAGGAAGAAACCTCCAGCAGAACCAGAACCTGGCTGAGTACCTGCGGCCATCTGCCACGACCGACTGGAGGTTTGAGAAGAAGGAGCAGAGAGACGAGAAGATCAGAAGAACTGATGGAGGATTATTGTATAGGATGACCTCAGCCAGTCCATCACCTTTATCAGGGAGGAAAGTTTTAAACTTCGTCTTCAAAGTAGACGGGGCTGCTGCCTCACGGACTAAAACTGGGAGCTGGTTCCTCAGGAGAGGAGCTACTGCAGGTTTTTGTGCAGAGTTTTGGTGTTTCCTGTCACTGTGGGCCTCACAGCGCAGTAGTACACAGCAGAGTCTGGCACTGCAGCAGAGGAGATCAGCAGCTCCATCTGGGTTTTATCATCACTCACTCTGAAGGAGAAACCAGGAACTGGATCCTGGAGTTTTTGTCCTGCTCCAGTGTGGGAGATCAGGAACTGTGGAGGTTTTCCAGGATGTTGTCGATACCAGAAGAAATAATCAGTTGTAGCTGGTTTTGAAGATTTATAGGACAGAGTAACATTGCTGCCTTCCACACTGAACACTTCCTTGTCACGAGGAGTAAGTTGATCACAGCTGACACCTAAAGAAAGACATATTTATTTAGTTACAAAAGTTTTCATAGTAAGTCATTTACAGATTTTACCAGTTTAAGGTATCTAGAACTAATCTGACCTGTTAGCAGTGAGGCGACGAGCAGAGAAAGACCATAATAGTCCATGTTGACCAGAGCTGATGTTGGTGAGCTGAACTGAGTTGAAGGAGGAAGTTTGTGTCTCTTCTAGAGTTCAGGAGCAGCTCAGCTCCTCCCTGAAGCTGAAAGCTCCTCTTCCTCCTGGTTGACAGCCTCACAGCTTCAGCTGCTTTCTTCAAAGAAGCATTTTTTATTTTCTTCAATACAGGGAATAAGTTAAGTAAATATTAAATCTACACATAAAATTTGTCATTGTCTAAAGTACAGGAACCTCAATGTTGATCCAGATCATTTTTACCCACAGGCAAGGGTGGAAAGTAACTAGTTACATTTACTCATGTTACTGTAATTAAGTACAATGTCTGTACTTTGTACTTTTTTCAGCAGTTTACATACCTGAACTTTTGCTTTTACTTGAGTACATTTTGAGTAATGTATTTTATTCAGTTACATTTGAAGTCATACCCGTTAATGAGTAATTTTCTTTATGGGGCCGGTGAGCAGTCATGGCTCTGGGTTGATGATGTACGCTGCTGCCGGTGTCCCTTGGGTCACATCCGTTTTACGGTGTATTGTATGGAAATCAGTGCATGTTGTAAAGACTGTGACCACTAGGTGGCGTGGCCATTGCTTGAACACTGTTATTGTGCTGCGAGTTAGAAACCAAATGCTGCGGGACCCAAACTGCATCAACTTATAGGCTACATAGATGTAACCCACGGCCATACAGAGTAGCATACAGTCACAACACGCCTGCTCTGGCAGCTTTCCTTTCTTTTCCCCAGAGACGATCTCTGATGTAACACCTCGGTGCTCTCAGTCAGCGGTGTTTAAAAGATGGAAAGTAAAAGGAGCAAGAGTGGTGTGTAGAAGGAAAAGAGGAAAGATCACAGCCAAATGTGCAAAAATTGGCAACTTTCTCACTAAAGTGAGCTCACAGTTATTAACGTCAAATGAGGACAGTGAAACGGGTAAGGCAAACCACTGATCAATCAAGCCAATGAATGTTGTGGCAGAGTGGTGTATATCACATAATGTTGCATAATATAAATATTTTTATGAACCGACACCCCATAACTGTCTTATAGTCAGAAGAAAGATGCAGCACCAAGCAGCACCCATGAGCCCACATGTCCAGAGTGGACAGGTAGGATTACTCACTGAGTGAATATTAGAATTAATGAGGATGGTGTAGAACTGCTTTTTATGAAAAGTGGCCTGAGATGCTGGACGGTTCAGCTCATTCCAACTGAACTGATCTGAGGTTCTCGTGAAAACGAGAGATTTCTGCTGAGAATTAAGACCATTATAAAAACGCCATTTAGTGTCAGGAGCTGAGAAGGAAATTCTCATGTCCTTAGGCAACAACTTGTAATAAAGTCGCAGAGACCAGCCCACTGCTCAGGCGTATATTAATGTTTTAGGATTGTTTCTTTAAAACTTCTCTTATGTAGAGGAAAAAGGAGAACAGTCATTAGAAAGTTGAGTCAAACTGTCAATCTGGCAGAGAAAGGTGCATTTTTTGTTTAATCATAAGGATCAGATATCCAAGAACATTAGTTTGCTTGATACTGAAGAAAAGGAACTTCTGATGTACAGAACAGCGTTGGCGATTTGCTCTTTAACTCATGTTTTCATATTTGTGAAATCTAAAGTTGCAATGGAACCATTCCCTTGACAAAAAGATGGTGTTATAAAGTGCAGCACATTTTATTTTTATTTGATGTTTTAATTTCATTTTCAGGGTCTGGTTATCTCTGAAAGCTCATTTGAACAAAATATAGATTCTGATACTGTTGTAAAGAATGTTGTTTGAGATGTGCTCTCATGGACGTATTTTGGAAAAACCCTCTGAATTACAAGGCTTTACAGAACAGTGGGCTGTTGTGGACTTGACATGATTTTAATAATAGGTTGTTATCGACAGTGGGCCGGCCTGAGGCATAAAACTGCAGGGCTGAAAATGAGTCCCAGTCCGTCTCTGGCGTTGCATCAACTGGAAGACCGAGGCGCTGGGAACAACCCATCAAGTATAATTCAAGTTAACCTCTGAGAAAAAGAAAAACTCTTGGTTGTGCTTTAGAGGTCAGTTTAACTAGAAGTATGAGACAGGCAACAGTTTTATCATACAGTGTAAACTTAGTCTGATTTATGTTCAAGGCTATGACCATGTCAACATCCTGAAAAATATTTTAACAAATGTAAATGTTAACAATGTTATCTGGTACTTGGGATATTAATTAGTACTGGCTAAAGCTGAAAACAGAGAATCAGATGCTTAGTTTAGGGTCAGTTATTGAAAACTATTAGACAGGAGGGACAGTGGACATATTGGATGATTTTAGATTTTATAGTTTATCAATAAGTGACCAGTATAGAAATGACTGGAGTTTTAGTCCGAATATTTAATAAACCAACAGTCAGCTGTCTTCTGGATTGTGGGTTATTGGGTTCTAGTCATCATCTGAAGGAACTGCACAGCTTCATAATGATCTTAACCAAAATTTAATTCACACCACACCTCTAAAGCTAACTAGTGGAGCACAGTGGAGCAGAAAAAACGCAGGACCAGGAAAATGTCCTCACTTTCCACAATGAAAACCTTTTGTTAATAAAAATGGTGAAAGTGGTTCAGTATATGCAGTATATACAAACACACACACACACACACACACACACACACACACTTCTAAAGGTTTCTGTTTGTTTTATATGCATCATACTATGAGTCACTGCAGAATATAATATATTAGTAACCCATCAAAAGAAATCCACTGCTGAAGACCAAGACTGGTGGATTGTCTGGTCTATAATTTGTACATTATTAAATAATGTTTATGGAAATGTTATTCAATCTGGTTCCTCTGAGACTATTTAAAGTGAAGGAGTCAGCGATAGTTGGTAAAATATTTTTATGTTGTTCTAATTAAAGCAACAAAACATCCAAAACCTGATGAATCTGGATGCTCAATCTGTTAAATGTTGACAACAAATAATTTTACGTTAACACCAGATTTTTGTCTTCATTCAGTCCTTTTGCTTCTCTAGACCAAAACTGATGATGAATATGATTGAGACCAAGTTCAGTGTTGTCTTTGTTGAGTCATTGCACTGAAGACAGTCAGTGGTTCAGCAGTGAGTGAGGCCCTCTAGTGGATGTTGTGGAGTACTGCAGGTTTTTGTACAGAGTTCTGGTGTTTCCTGTCACTGTGGGCCTCACAGCGCAGTAGTACACAGCAGAGTCTGGCACTGCAGCAGAGGAGATCAGCAGCTCCAGGTGTTTCTCTCCTCTCAGGTAAGTGGAGAATCTTGTTGCTGATTTCAGAGACTCTGCTGATCTCGAGCTGTTGAACCCTGAGATGTAGAAGATGAACTCTGGAGGTTTTCCAGGATATTGTCGATACCAGAACAAATGATCACCAGCAGCTATCTTGCTGGAGTAACTGCAGGTCAGAGTAACAGAGCTGCCCTCTAAAGTGAACTCCTCAGTCTTCGCTGCAGTGAGCTGTTGACAGTTTACACCTGAAGGAAGGAAAAACTGAAATCAGTGAAGAAGAACAAGGATCAAACTGTTCTCTGAAAGACTCCAACCAACCTGATCCCCTGAGCAGAAGCAGCAGAGTGAGTCCAGATGTGAGCAGAGGCAGCATGTTGACCAGAGCTGATGTTGGTGAGCTGAACTGAGTTGAAGGAGGAAGTTTGTGTCTCTTCTAGAGTTCAGGAGCAGCTCAGCTCCTCCCTGAAGCTGAACGCTCCTCTTCCTCCTGGTTGACAGCCTCACAGCTTCAGCTGCTTTCTGGTAGAAATATGACATCTTTATTTCTAGGCTTTCAGAACAATAAATTATATAAAATTCAACATGAGGAGCTGCTTTAATCTGGTTAACAGACTCATTTCTAGATAAACTAACCAAATTGTGTTCTAATGGTGCTGCTGTAAATGTCAGGAATATTTTCTTTGCTCGTTTGATCTTTTCATTTAGTAATTAGCAACAGTCGGTTGATTGATTTTTACAAAAAAAAAGTTAACAAACTGAAGTTTAAAAGCCAGAAACCGAAGGCAGAAGGCTCAGTTTATCACACTTGGACTTTTTAAAGTCACTTTAATATCACTGGCAGCAGTATGGAGGCCTGAAACTGACATCATTATAAATAAAAGCAGAAATATACATATTTTGTTTTTCCTTTTCCTTACACATGCGGTTTTCATCAACAAATGTATATGAATTGTTTCTGCTTTTCCTTATAGCGTTTGTCCTTTTTACATTTCCTCATCTCCTCTTTTTACCAACTGCGTTTCTGCCTCATTATTTAAATGAGGAAGGCGGCCATCTTGGTCCAGCTCCTCTACTGTTGGTCAATAAACAGGAAGCAGCAGGGCCCATGTGCAGATCGACTTTGCACGCCTGCGCCTTTGGCTTCAGTTCAGCAACCGAAGCATCGTTGTGGAGGGAGCGGACAGACGGTGTGTGTCGGAGTCGTTAGGGGAAGCTGCAAAGAGACTGGACGAGTTGGAAGGCGGGACGTTTTCAGCCGACCAATAGGAGAGGAGCTTGTATAAGGAAATGTCAAAACAAAATAGATATACGTTTCGTAATGAAAACGCATGTGTAAGGAAAACGAAAAAGAAAATGTATATTTCTGCTTTTATTTTTAGTTCTGTCAGTTTCGGTCCTCCTCAGCAGCAGCTCTTTCACTGCAATTCATGAAAAAACACAAAAGGAAAACAGAAACAACAGAAACAGGGGTATCATTTCCAAAGAATGGAATAATTTCTGTAGATCATGACTCATTGAAGCCTCAATCCACAGATGTTTTTGTTTTGTTTTGGGGTTTTCATCATTGTTCCTGACATGTTCAGTTCTTTCCTTTGTGTCCAGTCTGTTTCTGATTTTCTGCATTCCTTCCTCTGTGATTAGATCTGATCTTTGTCCTCTTGGTTTGTAGTTTTTTGTGTGTATTTCTTCAGCTCTCTCTGTGTTTATTAGTCCCCCCCAGCTGTTCTGCTTTCCCTGGTGTAGACACGCCTGCTCTGGATTTCAGCTCCCTGGTTTTCATCGTTCCCGTCTGGATCCTCGTTCGCTCCAGTTTCATTTCTAGTTCCTGTTTTTATTCCGTTCTCCAGCTTCTGGTTTGTCTGCATTTGGCTCCCATAAAGCGAACATAACACTTTGATAATTGTTTAAAAATTGAGATGAAGTCTGTTCTCATCAGTTATTCCACACGCTAATGTCTCTGACTGATGTTCACCTTTTCTCATATTTTCTCATATTTTTACGTTTGCAATGATGCATTTTCCGCTAGTTTATTGCTTTAATATCAAATAATGTCTGAATAGAGTTATTTGATATTAAAATAACTCTATTCATCACCAGCAGCTATCTTATTGTTTATTGTCCATTATTTTCCACACATCTCTGACATGTGGCGCTGCTGTCCTGGTGACCCGGACTCGTGTGCCGCGGCGTCCATCCGTCCGTCTGTCCAGTCCATTAACCCTGTTGAGATTTACCGATCAGAAGATTAAGGTCCACAATTACTGTCGATAAATATTATTTTGGTTGGATCATTATAATCTGGACCAATAATAATTCTAACTAACCCACAGTAAGTCTTTATGGGATTATCAGGCAGCAGAACAGCATGTGTAGAGCCTTATGGTCCAGGAAGTCTTTGTTTGATATGACAGTGTAATAGTTTTGGACATTTTTTATGTCATTGTTTCTTTAAAGTTTCCATCACAATTTCTAATTCAGTTCACTTTATTTATGTAGCCCAGATTCCCAACACATCTCATCTGAAACCCAAAAACAGAAGCACTGACCCAGGAGTACTTTCTATGTTAGAGACAAGAAAAGGTTAATGGCAGCAGCAGCTCCTTCAGGGGCTTCATCTCGAAGAGAGACGCAGCCGAACGGGAACGCTCTGGGACAGTGTTCTAGTTCATCGAATGAAAGATAAGCGTGCAGTTAGCAGCAGCAAAGGCTGCCTATGTTGCTGGATTAGCACTCGGTGCAGTACTCGGAGTTTATATTAAATCTGTTTCTGGATCAATGGAATCAACAAAGTCATAATGTTACTGTAACTGAACGGCTTCGAGACCTGCTGTCGTCCTATCAACCTTCCAGACCACTCAGGTCTTCTGGTTCTGGTCTGCTCTGCAGAACCAGAACCAGAACCAAACATGGAGAAGCAGCCTTCAGCTTCTATGCTCCTCTAATCTGGAACAAACTTCCAGAAAACTGCAGAACAGCCGAAACACTGACTTCCTTTAAATCAAGGCTGAAAACCCAGCTGGTTAGAGCTGCCTCTGATCAGCAGATGGAACGCTGATCAGTATTTTCAAATTATATCTGCTTGATGATTTGCTGATTAGCTGTAAACCTGACTGATGTTGTTATGATGTGAAGCACTTTGAACACCTGGTGCTTCCATTAACTGCCCAAGATCATGATCTTCAGCGTCTATGAAGGGAAATAAAGCGTCCTCACATTAGAGCTGGTCATTGAGCCGTAAAGCAAAGTGATTCTCAGCACCAGGTGAAGCTGTAATGTTTCAGATCGTCTAAGATGTTAACATAAGCAGCAAAGATGCTGGAACTCATCATCGCCACTGATCCCAGCTTCATCTCATGACCTGAGTTTTCTCCAAGTCCGCCCATTAGTTTCTGGTCTTAACAATCAGAAATCAAGATGAAACCAGACTCCTAAAGACAGAAGTTTATCTCCTGCACAGCTGCTGGTGGGGACCAGTGGACATCCGCACTGGGGGCTCCACTGGTTTCCACTGACCTCTGTGACTGAGTCACACTGAGACCCAACTGGTTGATCTTGACAGAGTTGCTTTGAGCAAGGAGGACACCCACCAGGAGTGAATCCATCGAACTGCTGTTTCCTTCTGAGCAGGTCCCAGCAGAGATCCCTGCAGGAGCGCCACGGGTCATCAGAACCGCCTCTCCAGCCGTGGGATCACAGGAACGGACCTTTGCACTGCAGGAACTGACTACAGAACACGTTAACTCATGATGACGTCATTTATTCACATGGCATTTTCAAAAACCTCACAGACACTTTACAGGAATAAACAGGATAACGATCACACAGAAGGTGTGACTGGAAGGTGGATGCTCGATCTGCACAGCCCGGGTGTGTTTGGGTAGAGTGCTCTGGGGGGGGCAGCCATGGAGAAGGTTCTTGGTTCTGATTGGTGGAGGCAGGAGGTTGGCATCAGAGGAAGCGCGAAGGATGTGATGGTGGAGCAGGTTGGTGAGGAGGAGGAGTCTGAAATGAAAGCGTTGAGGCAGAGGGAGCCAAGGGAGCTTCTGGAGAACAGGGGTGATGTGGTCTCTCCCCCATCCAGAAGTGTTTCTCCTTCTACACAACTTTTTACTGCTGCGTTTTAACTCTGCTGGTGCCTGTAGGTCAAGCTGTCATCTATATTTAATAAACTGCAAAATGACTGAATCAGTTTTATCATCAACATCATATTCAACACTTCCTTCAGCACCATCTTCCTTTGGTTTTACTGCCAGATGTTGTTTTATTAAATGGTCCAATGTGACCGAACTACAGTCACTTCTAATGAAAACCTGCAACAATTACAAAATGATATTAAGATGAAATATCAGCCAGGTCTGTGGTAACGGTCTCAACTCCGAGACGCCATCATCACTGGTTTCCTCTCAGTTCGTTCCCGTCTCTTGGCCCTGGAACCGGAATCAGACTGAAGTTCATGTGATCTGCTGGCTTCTGCATGGGTCCACCATCGAGATGAACTGCAGAGAGAAATGAGCTCTAAGAGCTGAAGTCTGGAACAAAGCATCTTTTCATGTTTAATTTGACCAGTGCTCCTGTACATGGAACTTCTAAAGCAGATAAAGTTAGAGATGTGTTGTGCCACATGAATTAGGAGCCCCTTCATCCTTGAAGCAGAGACTGTCTCCAGCCGAAAGGAGAGGAGCTAAATCAGACTGAACCGGTGGCGTGATCTCCTGTTGAACGCATCATCATTTCTGACTAAACGGGATTTCAAACATTGTTAAAAAGGAGTCAAAGACTAAATGCCTCAATATCTCCAGACTCCCTGAACACAGAACACCAGCAGCCGTCCAGTCCGACGGCAGCCTGGACTCTAAGATTTTAGATTTGATCAGTTAGGAAAATCAATAATCGGCAGAACGATGCTATGCTGGAAGGACTTTATAAGATACTGGTGATCATTTATGACAACAAAGATAGGCTAACATTTAGACTTATTCCCCAAGCTAAGTTTTGCTATATTAGGTGCACTTGAATGCGTCATGAGGTTATTGAATGTGGCCATAAAGGCTGTGTAGAAGATCAGCAGCCTGAAGGAGGACAGAAGTGGAGGAACATCACTCTGTCCAGGCTGCTGTCCTTCACAGCTAAACCTCCAACATGGAGCAGCCATCATCCCTCCTTGATGATCCAGACGTTCTCATCACAGAGAGTTCAGAGATGCAGCACAAACTCTGATCTCTGCTTTTTCCTCATTCAATCTTAACAAACATGAAAGTAACAAACAATATTGAACTTTTCCAACAATATTCTACTTTTGAAGGTGTGCTTGTGTTAGCTTAAGGATGTGACCACACCCAGTCAGGTTATTGTTGCAGTGTTAGTTTGTCTTATGTACATGTACAGCATCTCTTTATACCATCTTTTCTTGGTATAGAGATGAATTATAGAAGGTTTAATCCAACCTCACATCATTGTCCTCAGTTTATTGTTTTTAAAATGATACTTTTCTCCTCTTTTGTTCAGGTTTTTATCACCACTTGGATAATCAGTCTGAATCCGAACAAACCACACAGGTGAAGCAGTGAGTGAGGCCCTCTAGTGGATGTTGTGGAGTACTGCAGGTTTTTGTCCAGAGTTCTGGTGTTTCCTGTCACTGTGGGCTGCAGAGCGCAGTAGTACACAGCAGAGTCTGACAGACGGAGATCCTGGATCCTCAGATCAAAGGATTTCTTGTCACTGTTGAGGTCAGCATTAAATCTGTCATCGTTAAACTCTGGAGCTTTATCTTTGGTTTTGAAGTATTGCTTCAACATGTACTTTGGGAAGCTGTTTTCTTCTTGTTTATACCAGAACAAGGCATCATTAGTGCCACTGCTCTCATAAGTACATCCCAGAGTCACTGAGTCCTCTGCAGCAGCAACAACTTGTCCTTCTGGCTGCTTCACTGAGTCTCCTTTACACTCTGGGGAAGAACAGAACATGCAGAGGAAGAGAGGAATCAATAAAGATGACTGATTCAAGGAGAACAATCAGCAGCTCTAAAGACTTCTAGTCCATGTAGAATAGATGCCATTTTCACTGATCATTGCCACTTTGAACCATATCAGCTGCTTTTCCAAGGTAACCAATGATCAGCAGCAGCAATGATCTGCTCTGATGTTCTGGAGAATGAACATGAAAAGCTCTTCATGGAGAGCTCAGTCATGTGTTCCAGTGTTGGAAGAGGAAACATGTTGAGCTTTCTATCTTACCAGAGAAAAGAGCAGCCAGAATAATCCACAGCCAATGTTCCATCTGTCCAACCAGGTTGAAATCAGCAGGAGGAAGCAGCTGCTGTTCAGCATTCAGTCTGACTCTTGTTCTCTTCACAGCACCACTTCTTATTGACACAATGCTGGAGCCCAGAGCACAAGGAGAGCACCGCCTGCTGGATCATGGCGCCCTCTGGTGGAGAGAAACGGTTGAGTTGAGCAGAGAGGAGGAAAGGCTTCCAGCAGCTGGTCAGTGGGTCACATGTTCAGGAGGAACTGGTTTTACTGGACTCTTCATCCTTGACTGCAGCGAGCTGTTCACAGCCAACTCCTGAAGGAAGACAGAAATGTATTCCAGTGATTTCTAGCAAACAGATCCTTTAGATATTTTCGTTCTTCCTGCTTTTGGCTCCATTTTAGTGTGATGACAAACCTAGTGATGCAGTGACATCATCTTCCTCACACTATCAGTTCTGTCTACTTTGGTTATTGAATTCATCTCAGTCATTTTCTGCTCCCCGATCGCTGTTGGCAACTACACCGAAACCAAACCTGAACATATTTCATAGTTTTGATTTCAAACTCATAAATCTACTTGTTTTTAACCGTATGATGGTTTTCTCTCTGAGCCTCTGTGGCTTCAAATGATGAAAGTGTATCAGTCCAGTTAAACAGCTGAGAAATGTCAAGGTGTTGTTTTCCCAGTGTGTAAACTTCTGTGGAGAAGAGCCCAGGCGGTTCCTCTGGAGCCTGTTGGGAGACGGGTCTCTTTGTCTGTAAGAAAGTCTTACGTTTTCAGAACACTCTGCACATTTGTTTAGTTCAGGACGATGCGAGTCAGCTGGTTCCTCTCTGGACCTTGATTTAAAAGAATCGAGGCAGGTGGTCCGTGCTCAGAGGAGGACCAGTGGTACAGTACATATAATCCATGTGTCATCTTTGGTCCGTGTCCCGAATGGATGCTCCGTTGACATGATTCCTTATCAGTCAAACTGATCTGGACTCTGGTCTGAACAATCTGCACCGAGAGCACCATCCACTCCGTGTGAAGGTAGGAACAGAGAAGTCGGCTCGTCCCTCATCTGCTGAATGCTCCGTCCTGTCAGGACCGTACTAGCCTGGCATTTCCTTCCTATGCAGTTCCGCTCGATTCTCATCTCCCTTCACTGCTCCCTCTGGGGTTTCTCCCACTGACCTGGATTTCTCCGGTAAAATTTCAGCTGGACCAATCAGCGAACAGGAGGAGGAGTTGTGAACGATGACTTGGATTTTCTGCACTGGTTCAGAATTGTAGTCTTCCTTTAGTTTTGGCAATGGCAGCGGTGGAAGTGATGAGGAGGTTCGGCTTTAACAGCCGCCTGGTTCAGCTCGGCGCTGCTCTCTTTGCAGTGGGGGGATGGTTGCTCTCTTTCTGCTGCGACAGAAGGATGTCTTCAGAGAGAAGAAAGCTTGTGTCTGCTTGACAGTGTGAAGATTTCTCGGTTCTTCTCTCATAGCGTTTACCCTGGCAGCAAAGGTTATCTGCGCCGGCTGTGGACCAGGGATAGGCGAGCGTTTGGCCCGAACCAATAAACGGACCTGAGCTGGGGTCTTTTTTTCTTCCAGCAGCCCGTTACTGGTGTGGGTTAGGGTGACGTGGTGGCGATGTTAAGACACCATGTGTTTCTTTCAAGCATCCGTCTTATTGGCCAAAACCAACAACAAAGGCATGTGAATAGCCAATAAACCCTGGTTTGTTAATCAGCTGTGAGCCCCCCCACCGAGACGACTCATATTTACCCGGTAATCAAGCTGAATTCAAACACAAAGTTCACCATTTTTAAACCTCCAAAACACTAAAGCACTGGGTGCTTTCTTCATGACTTTAGTATATTTTGAAAAACGAAAATCACTATTTCCTCAGAAATTTAAGATTTTTATGTTTTTTCCTCTGTTTCAGCTCTGATGGCTTGTTCCTGCTTTTATTGTGGCACGTCACATTTAACATACTGGGCCTCAATAAGTGAGAGAAACACCTTTATGTTGTTTTCAGACTGTATTTGTCCCCTCCCCCATGACTGTGGCAGATGAGGTGTGACTCTGCCACAGTCATGGGGGAGGGGACAAAGACAACAAGTCTCTGTTGTCTTTGTCTTCAGTCCAATGACTCAACAGTCAGTGGTTCAGCAGTGAGTGAGGCCCTCTAGTGGATGTTGTGGAGTACTGCAGGTTTTTGTACAGAGTTCTGGTGTTTCCTGTCACTGTGGGCTTCACAGCGCAGTAGTACACAGCAGAGTCTGGCACTGCAGCAGAGGAGATCGTCATGTTCATTTCCTCTTTGTTTCCTTCAAATTTCATTCTGTCCAGATGTTCTGCTCCACCGAAAGGTGAATGAGACTTCAGGAGCTCTGGAGGTTTCCCTGGATTTTGTCGATACCAAAATAAAACCTCCACAGAGCCTTTGGTGTAACTGCAGGTCAGAATCACAGAGCTGCCCTCTAAAGTGAACTCCTCAGTCTTCGCTGCAGTGAGCTGTTGACAGTTTACACCTGAAGGAAGGAAAAACTGAAATCAGTGAAGAAGAACAAGGATCAAACTGTTCTCTGAAAGACTCCAACCAACCTGATCCCCTGAGCAGAAGCAGCAAAGTGAATCCAGATGTGAGCAGAGGCAGCATGTTGACCAGAGCTGATGTTGGTGAGCTGAACTGAGTTGAAGGAGGAAGTTTGTGTCTCTTCTAGAGTTCAGGAGCAGCTCAGCTCCTCCCTGAAGCTGAAAGCTCCTCTTCCTCCTGGTTGACAGCCTCACAGCTTCAGCTGCTTTCTGGTGGAAACATGAGGTTTGGATTTTCTTTAATACAGAGAATGATGTAAGAAATATTAAATCTACTAATGAAGTTTTCCTTTGTCTAAAACACAAAAACCTCATTATTGATGCAGAACGTTTTTGTCCACAGGTGTCAGAGTTCTGGAGATAACTGCTGGACTGTTTACCTTGATTTCTGCTGACGTGAAGAACTGTTGTACAGTTTGGGATAAAAACTGAAACATCTTTAAAAGCAGGACGTCCAGCGCCCTTCTATTGTTGCACCTTTTAAGGCACAGCGCCACCTACTGTAGAGTGAGTTAGCTGCAAGTTTAACCCAATTTTAAATGACTAAATATGTATTTCTTTACATCTGAATTTATAACCTACATCCCATTTGCTGGGTGTAAATTCTATATTATGAGAAGTAAATACTTTTCAGGTTTTCTGGGTTATCCATGAGCAATCCTGAATGTGTTGCCAGCCTCCCCGTTGAGGTGAGGAAGCTTTACATCTGGGGAAATTTAAATGTGAAAAATGTTGAAGTGTGGATCTTTGAGGCATCAGCCTGCTGCTGGGAGGGGCTGCCTTCATCCTTGCCTTAAGGTAGCATCATTTTATGTCCAACATAGGATTGGTTGGAGAAGGGTAACATAAAGAATAGACTGGAAGATAATAATCAACACATTAAATCAAAAACATCAGGTTAAAAATGAGTTCAGCACCGTGGCATCCCAGTCTGGTCTGGACTGAAAGTTCTGCTGCATTTCATTGGAACGACGTATCAGAGCAGCCGCCATCTTGGTTCAGGTGAGCCTCCTCCCTCAGGCTGTTGTAGCGAAGGATTATCTCCAGGCAAAATCACTGAGGTTGGCAACTTTTATTTAAAGAGATTGATGTTTTGCAAACTCAGCCATGTGTTTCACATAGAAAATTGATAGGAAAAAAATAAAAATGGAAAGAGGAAACAGTGGACAAATGTCCCCTGTCCAGTGTTACTCTATGGACATTTACAACCAAACCAGATGATTCCCCTTCAACCAGAGCAAAGACAGCAGGAAGCAGTGAACTCAGCCTGGATCAGAGGTTAATGCAGCAGCTGGAACTAAACTAGAATCCCTTCATCTTAAACTCACCTCTAATGAGAGACAGAAGCACAAGGAGGGAAAGCAACATGTCTTTGGAGTTCTGAGAGCCTCACAGCAGATGAACAATGTTGTTCCACTGCAGGAGTAGGAGGAAGAACATCTTGACGAATCAGGTCTCTGGTAGCAACATCTGGACCAATCAGGTCTCTGGTAGCAACATCTGGATCAATCAGGGCTCTGATGGATGATGGAGCTGATTATTAAGGGCTTTAAATGTGAGAAGGAGAATCTAAGATTATAATCTTTATTTAACAGGGAGCTGATGAAGGGAAGCTAAAATAACTTGGAGCAGCCATCATCCCTCCTTGATGATCCAGACGTTCTCATCACAGAGAGTTCAGAGATGCAGGAGAAACTCTCTGCTTTGTTCTCAGCTGCTCAGTCAGACTGAAAACTAACAAACCATAGAAGCAGAGCAGTGAGTGAGGCCCTCTAGTGGATGTTGTGGAGTACTGCCGGTTTTTGTACAGAGTTCTGGTGTTTCCTGTCACTGTGGGCTGCAGAGCGCAGTAGTACACAGCAGAGTCTGGCACTGCAGCAGAGGAGATCAGCAGCTTTACTCGTCTCAGAGTTTTATCGATCTCAGCAGAGAAATCAGAGCGATTTGGATGAATCGTTCCTCCCTCTGTGATGTAGAGCAGGAACTCTGGTCTGGACCTCTGCTGCTCTCGGTACCACTGGACGTTGTTGATAGAACCAGTATATTCACAGCTCAGACTGGTGCGGCTTCCCTCTGAAACAGCTTGTTCCTTCTGCTCCTGTGTGACGGTGTTCATGGAGCCCATGGCTGCAAAAAGAGTCCTTCATGTCAGTCAGTCTGCAGGAGATTCACACATCAAGAGACTCAACAGAGGTTCTTCCCTCCACATGTGATCCCAGTGAGATTCATGGAGGAAATCCGAGCAAAGCTGTTTCTGTGTTCTGACACTCACCTATGCAGAGAGAGAAAAGCAGAAGGAGGTCAAGTAACATCATGTTTTCAGCTGTTCAAGTCAGACAGCAGATGAACAACGTTGTTCCACTGCAGCAGAAGGAAAACTCAGCAGCTTCTCTGCTGCACAGACCTTCTCCTCAACATCAAGCTGCTTTTAGCGCTGCACACACAAGCCTTCTCATTGGCTGAGCTCAGCAGTGGTGGGAGGAGCCAGAGAAAAACGCGTTTCACTGTTTCCTTTGCTCCTAAAGTTGGATTCATCCCATTAGATGATTTCTGTTGTGATGTGTGTTTACGTCCTCTGCTTGGTCACAAAAGGAAGAAAGATTTGAGGAACTTCTTGGACCTTCATGCTGGTTCATGTGTCAGTTAGACGTTTACCTCCAGCACACGTATTCATAAAGTATCTCCTCCCTGTCAGCCAGAGACATGAAATGCTTGTAATAAACTTCAGAAGCTGATTTTCAGCACAGCAGCAGGGATTATGGAGAGACGTTGCTGCAAGATGAAGACCTAAAGCCATGAGGAGCCGTGGTTGCTGTGGAGAGGAGGCTCAGAGAGACGGAGACAAAAGGAACCCCCTGACCACCATTGTGGAAAAATTAATTACCAAGCACCGTTCGGTGAAAATCACTCAGTCAGGTTTATTTGTATATTGTGCACAATACAGAGAGCTTCTAGACAATCAGCAATGAACAAGTCAGAGCAGCAGCTCAGAAAGAAAGCTCTGCCAGGCAGTCAACACAGATTTATCTCAAGGATAAGGAGTCCAAAACAAGGGAGAGACCGTCTGGTTCCCATGCAGCCGCAGCAAAACAACATCCAACCTGGTGTGTGGAACCCAAACAGGTTCATTTGGTGACAATTCATAAGTACTTACAATAAAGACATAACATCACATTACCAGCAGATGAATATAGTCATAATGTGCTAACTTATAATCACATTTTCCATCACACATCCCCCCTTCCATCAAGATGTTCCTCAAAAAATAATTCTAATCACAAATACATTTTTTAATATAGTCATATTTAAATGTTAAAAAAGCACAACTCAAGTGATATGAATTATAAACATAAACTCTTTCTTAATTATTGAAAGATTACGGAAACCACTCCAAAAGCCAGCCAGTCATTTATTAGCAGTTGTTCAAGGTCAAGGTTGTAACATGAAAAGTGACATTTCTCCTGCTTTGTCCAGAATCAGCCTCTTCATATCAGCTCGCTGGCTAAGCTAATAGCCTAGCTTACGGTGGTTAACAGGCTCCAGCGAGTGATACAGCAGCAGGGACAGAGGACACAAGGCAGCAGGGGGAGGAAAAAGGAAGTGAGGAGAGGAAATAGGGGACAGATTTTTCAAGATCGTCTGTCAGGATGTTTATGTCAGATATGACCCTAATTCATATTTTACTGACATTTTAGATTTGTTTCTAGAGAGAGATCCAGACTTTGAAATGTATATTTTTAGTTTAGGTCAGAGTTTTGATTATTCATTGTAGGCTGGTGTCACATGACGCAGCAGGTGTTCAGTTCTGATTGTTTAAAAACTTGAAACAAAACATTGTTCTGCTTCTTTGGGAGAAAAATTCACCCCCCCCCTCCTACACACACACACACAGGAGTTAATCTCTGACATGTTCCTTCTACCCCCCCGCCCCACCAAAAAAACTAGAAGAAACAGGATTTTGGCATCTGGACAGCATAAACTCTGGACAGGCTGGATGTCCATCTCAGAGACAGTCAGTCCTTCATACATGGACTCCTGACTGCAGCTTAGAGAAGACAGTGATCCTCTCATGGAGGTTGGTTTGGACTGTGAGAGAAAGCTGCAGAAAATACATGCGTGTGCCTGCAGAGATGCAGACTCCATGCAGATACGAGGAAATGACGTTGCTGAGTTGAGTTTAAGTCCAGACACAGAACCCTGTAAAAACGTCTCCCTTGACCTGAACGCTTCCAGATATTTGGCCTCTAATGGAATCCACCCAGAATGGCTGATCCAGGACAGTCCTGACCATTAAGGACTCCCAGACCAACACCCTCCACTGGTCAATCACCTTCCTCACATCATCATGGAACCTTCTGCAGTTCATCTTAGGCACCAAGAATGAGAAGAACATCAGCACAAGAAAAGGATGATGTCTGGATAACTGGAGCCCTATGATCGAGGAAACTGATGAAAAGCAGAATTTCACAGAATCTGCCGATGGTGGCGAGCAGGAAAGGATATACAGCAGTTTCTGTAGAGTTTTGGCCACTGCAGCGACCATCCTGGTTGCTGCCTGGTTAGTTGGGGCTTGGTTTGCAGGAACACGAGAAGCAACGCCACAACTCTGACAGTCATGCCTTCAGTGAAGATGCCTGTGACTGATGGAAGAATTTAAAATGATCAAAGGTCCTGATCATAATGGAAGTTGTGGAAATATACTTGGTCATTGATGCTGATTAATTCTTGTGTGATTCATATGTTTACTCATTTATGCATTAGTGAAATGATGACAACGAGTCTGTGTTACATTTAGTTTTTATTAGAGTAATCCTTTACTAAATACTTAGGTACACTGCATTTTAATCCCATGTTTTAGGCACACCTGGAGAGAACTGGTGAATGGTTAGAACTTTGGATGGAAACTTACTGGAACGTTGAGCTAGGATCTGCTGAGGGTCAGGCAGTTACTTACGAGTGGACAGATAGCATTGAGAGAACTGGCTCCAATCGGTCTAAAGGCTGCAGAGAGTGGTACGCTCTGACACAGGATGCAACCCCGACATATACCTTAGGATCTGCGTAAACTATACATTGTCTCAGTCTCCTTAACTGAGCCTGAGTTTAAGACGTGCCCTTTAATGGAAACTGGAATGCGCAGCCGCTGGGGCGGCAGCCACGCTATAAGAACATCCTCACCCTGAGGGGATTCAGATCGCGCTGTGAGATGCAGGACCTTTCTGTTGTCCTGGTGAGCTCCCCGGCCGCGTCCTTGTGTTACAGGTGAATTATTTGCTTTTACTCTGATTGTTTGATTATACTCGTATTTTAGCTAAATAAACTGGATGATTGTTACATGATTTAATTTTGGCTCTTTGTGGTGCTTTCTCCAACATCAATGGACACGGGAGAGATGGACAGAAGGGAAGAAAATATTAATCAGTGTCAATGAGTTTTCCATCTCAACAAAGTCTGCACAAGATTTGACTTTTTACAGGTTTTTATGTGACAAATATTGTGGTTTTGATTTCATCTTTAAAGAATTTTTAAAAGTGAGATTTTCTTTTGTATTAAAAACAAGATTCTTAGTTTTGCTCATAACGCTGTCAAAAAATGACCAGGAAACTTTCTAAAGGGGGTGACATCACTGTATAAACTATTTCATGTAGCTGATTTTGCTGCTTATGTCAATTCTGCAAAGAATTTCATTAAAATAAATAACGTCACCTTTTAGTAGGGAGTGTTTCAGCAGGCCAGAGTCCCTCCTCAGTAAAAGGGTTGGGGACGGCTAAGATATGTGTCTCTGCCTGGTTGACTTCACTCTGATTGGCTACAACCATGTTTGGGAAACTCTTCAGGAAAATGCGCTGAACATCGTCTCAAACTGAGGTTATAACTCCGTGCTACTTCCCCATAAATGTAAACTTGTAAAACTATTTCATGTTCTGTTGAACCACAGCAGTCTCTTTTTTTGTGAAACAGAATAACAGTAAATGTTGACATCTGGCTGTTGATTTGTGACAGTTTTCATTCACATCATAATTTCGTACCTTATAGGTTGGTAAATATGGTTAAAATAGATAAAGTGGAATTTGGAAAACAATAAAACGGATTTCATATGGTCTGGATGACCACACAGGTGCAGCAGTGAGTGAGGCCCTCTAGTGGATGTTGTGGAGTACTGCAGGTTTTTGTACAGAGTTCTGGTGTTTCCTGTCACTGTGGGCTGCAGAGCGCAGTAGTACACAGCAGAGTCTGACGGACGGAGATCCTGGATCCTCAGATTAAAAGCTGAGTTGTTGACCATTGCATCAAATCTGTCGTTGTTGAACTCTGGAGCTTTTTCTCTCACTTTAACGTATTCTTTCAACATGTACTTTGGGAAGCTGTTTTCTTCTTGCTTGTACCAGAACAAGGCATCACCTGTAGCACTGGCTTTATAAGTACATCCCAGAGTCACCGAGTCCTCTGCAGCAGCAACAACTTGTCCTTCTGGCTGCTTCACTGAGTCTCCTTTACACTCTGGGGAAGAACAGAACATGCAGAGGAAGAGAGGAATCAATAAAGATGACTGATTCAAGGAGAACAATCAGCAGCTCTAAAGACTTCTAGTCCATGTAGAATAGATGCCATTTTCACTGATCATTGCCACTTTGAACCATATCAGCTGCTTTTCCAAGGTAACCAATGATCAGCAGCAGCAATGATCTGCTCTGATGTTCTGGAGAATGAACATGAAAAGCTCTTCATGGAGAGCTCAGTCATGTGTTCCAGTGTTGGAAGAGGAAACATGTTGAGCTTTCTATCTTACCAGAGAAAAGAGCAGCCAGAATAATCCACAGCCAATGTTCCATCTGTCCAACCAGGTTGAAATCAGCAGGAGGAAGCAGCTGCTGTTCAGCATTCAGTCTGACTCTTGTTCTCTTCACAGCACCACTTCTTATTGACACAATGCTGGAGCCCAGAGCACAAGGAGAGCACCGCCTGCTGGATCATGGCGCCCTCTGGTGGAGGGAAACGGTTGAGTTGAGCAGAGAGGAGGAAAGGCTTCCAGCAGATGGTCAGTGGGTCACATGTTCAGGAGGAATATTGTTGATAGCAGAAATGATCAGAAATATTCCTGAAGCTCCAGCTGAACTGTGGTTGCGGCTAAGCTGATGTTCTGGATCTCAGGGAGGTTCTCCAGCTTTGATATGGAGCAGAACTCTGAACATGATCAGAGACTCCTCACACCTTCTGACCTGCTGCCCTCAGGGAAACAGAGCCATCAGACGCTGCAGAGCTTTCTGCTTTAAGCTCATAATCAACTGAGTTTACCACAGGTGGACTCCATTTAGGCCGTAGAAACATCTCAAAGATGATCACTGGAAACAGCTCAGTGTTAAGCTTCATGGAAAAAGTATGTGAATATTTTGTATTTTTTCGTGGTTTTCGATTTTTAATTAATTTGCAAAAAGCTCAACTATTTTCCATATTGTCATAGTGGGTTATTTGTGTGTCAAGTTTGAAGAATGAGATTAATACCAGTTGGAATGAGGCTGTTTCCATGAAGCGCTGTGAATACTTTCCAGATGGACTGTTTTCATGCGGCTCACAGCGAAGATCTTTTAAAGTCATGAGACGCTGATATTGGAAACTGTATGAGCTAACCCCAACATGGACTCACACTGAATCCAGTCCCTGATGAACTTGATTTATTGTTCTTTATCAAATGAATGATTAACCGGCCCTGTTATGCAATGATTCTGTTACAATATGATTTTAATCTTCATGTTTTTCAACTTAGCATCAGTCAAGACGTTGGACTATAACTGATCCACATTTCCAACCTTGTTCACGCGCTGGGGTTTTATGTTTGCTTCTTAGCTGTTGATACTTCTTGTTCACACCTTTAAAAGATGTGAAAGGAGGGATTGTTGATGATGAATATTTTTCATTTAAGAGAGGAAGGCCTGGATGCCTTTAAGAGGGAGATGAACACTTCTCTGAGTGCCAGTTTGGGGCGACTGGAGTGTGTGACAAATCAGCTGTGACCCAGCGTCTTTGATAACTGCAGAGAGTTGGTTCAGACCTTACAGGAAGAGCTTTCAGCTGATAGACACTGTCTGGATTACACACACACACACACACACACACACACACACACACACACACACACACACACACACACACACTTAAGAGAAACAAGAAACATGTTGTTCAGGACAGTCTAAGGATAATCTTAACTGATAATGTAATGCATCTATAGAGGATGAATTCTAACAGGAACCAGTTATGAGATGTTATGGACCGAACAAGCACTGCGATGTTGTCAACATGTTATTGTATTGTGTAAAACCGATTCTCAGTATGAGCTGATTGCCATTTCTCTGCTGAGCTGGGACCTTGTGTGATCATGAATCCACATCATCTGGTTTAAGAATCAGCTGGCTCACATCTTCCTTGCTTAAAAGGAAACTCAGAGTTTTTATACCTTAGCAAAAAGTATGTAACAAACTGGCTTAAAAACATCTAGACTATGTCTGTTGATCAGGAATTAAATGAGCTTAGTCTATAAAATAAATGAATCTTTAGCTACTTATTCAACAAAAAATAGCTGTAACTGTTGGATGTTTTCAGATTTCTCCCTCAACTCAACGTGGGAAGATTTTTGTTTCTTATTCATTTATCTCTGAAAGGACGGATAATTAATGAAAGAAAGTAAACTGAGTACAAAGTTGATGAAGTGACCTTAAATCTGGCTGTAGTCAGTAATTTAAACAATCCTACCTGGGATTACTCTCACACTTTCTACCCTCATGACTGTATGACTTCAAATTTAAGGAGTGTGGGATTTTTAAAATGTTTTTACTTTGTTGTCTGACCTCCAAGCTGAACCAGAGCAAGATGACTCTGTTCGACACCAAGGACCTTGACAAGCTTCAACAGAGATTGGAAGTGATAGAAATGAAGATTCATCAACTGGAGTGTGAATATCGAGGTCAACACAGGTTCTGGAAATGAAACAACCCTACCGATGACTCAAAATAACGAAGACCAACAGACAGCTACCAGGCACCCCAGGAAGCAGCTTCCCGCCGTCTCCCTGAACTGCCTCGGAGCTAAGATGAAAGATAAAGCTCATCCTTTAGATCTGACAAGATGCTTAACAGGACAAACCCCTTACTTAGATGACACAGCGTGGTCAGCACTGAGCTGAGATGTCCCTTCTTCAAGCCCAGCACCAAGGAAAAACAACAACCAGCTGCAGCGGTGATCTCTCTAACTGAAATTCCTCTGCATTCTGCTGGAATACCACTAAAACCAGGTTTGCTGCACTTCAGCAGGAGTCTGCGAGGGAAACCTCACCTTCAAACATCAAGAGGTATGAGGCAAGATCCAAACAATTGCCTCCTAAAGTGACCCGATAAACAAATAACATGCCAAAAGTTCTTATTGTAGGTGATGAGGCAGTAAATGGAATCAGCCGCTTCTGCAGTACAAAGAGAACGAAGGTAATCAGTGTGACCCATTACATGGAGTCCGATATAACAGAAAATACTCGCATTAACTACTGATCAGCTGACTGTTGAGAATCTCATAATATATACTGGAGCTAATGATATTGCCAAACAAAAATTGGACATTCTGTAAAATGACTTCAATCGCTCACAATCAGAAATCTGAAAATGAAGGTGTTTATCAGTAGACCGCTACTGATAGTTACACATGGAGATGAAAGATACAGCAGACTGTTTGTGATTAATAAATGGCTTAAAATGCATTCTCTGTCAGCTCAGTGAACTTTGTTGACAAATGTGGGATCTTCTGAGAACGTTATCATCTCAACAAACAAGATGGATTCTGTCTTCATAAATCTGGAACTAAACTATTCACATCAAATATTTTTGTGCTGTGAATCAGAAAAGCTCCTCTGTCCAAATCAAGACAAAGGAAAATGCACATAATAAGATCATCGTCCCAGCAAAGATAGTAGAACAACCTCAAGGCCCAACACGTCTGATAACAATGGAACCCCACTGTACATCAGGAGCACATTGTTCCAAAACAAATGGAAAAGCAGCTGTCTCTCAAGACTTGAGCAGGAAAACCAGCCTTCTGGTCCCCTCCCACCTTGCATCTCTCCCATCCTGCACCAAAGTACATGAAAGACCTGTTGTCGTATCAACCTTCCAGACCACTCGGGTCTTCTGATTCAAGTCTACGTTGCATCCCCACAGAACCGAACATGGAGTTACTGTTGTGCTGATGACACTCAGCTATACTTATCCATACATCCTGATGAATCCAATGTGTTCGGTAGGTTACAGGCATGTCTTGAGGACATTAAAACCTGGATGAGATACTGTTGTTGTTTTTGGACCAGAAGACTCTGCTTACTCTATCACTTGATCTAGATGGCATTAAATTGGCCTCAGATAATAAAATAAAGAACCTTGGTGTTATTTCTGACCAGGATATGTCATTTAAGTCCCATATTAAACAGGTTTCTAGAATTTCCTTCTTTCATCTCCAGAATATTGCCAAAATCAGAAATATTCTGTCCAGGAGTGATACTGAAAAACTGGTCGATGCATTTGTTCCTTCAAGGCTGGAGGACTGTAACTCTTTACTATCAGGACGTCCACAGAATGGAGTTAAAAGCCTTCAGCTGATCCAGAACGCTGTGCCAAGAGTGCGGATGGAAATTAAAAAGAGATCATATTTCTACTATTTTAGCTTAAAATTCTCCTTCTCACATATAAAGCCCTTAATAATCAGCTCCATCATCCATCTGAGACCCGACTGGTCCAGATGTTCCTATAAGAGACCCGACTGGTCCAGATGTTCCTACCAGAGATCTGACTGGTCCAGATGTTCCTATCAGACATCTGACTGGTCCAGATGTTCCTACCAGAGCCCTTCGCTCTCAGACTGCAGGTTCACTGCTGGTTCCTGGAGGCTCTAGGAGGAGACTGGGAGGCAGATCCTCCAGTCATCAGGCTCCTCTCCTGAGGAACCAGCTCCCAGTTTTAGTCCGTGAGGCAGACGCCCCGTCAACTTTGAAGACGAAGCTTAAAACTTTCCTCTCTGATAAAGCTGATAGTGAGACTGGCTGAGGTCATCCTGAGCTGTTTCTGTAGCTATGCTGCCAGAGGCTGAGGCTGCTGGAGGACAAACTGACCACTTTTGCTCACTTTCTTCTCCTACTACTCTCCAATTTGCATTATTTGTTGTTCTTTCAAATGTTAACTTTTTATTTTCTCTCCGTTATTTTCTCTCCATAGAAGGTACACATGGTCTGGTGTTATGTTTGGCTATGATGCCTTCCTGGAGGAGCGCTTCAGCTGAGATGATGCTGCCATCAGCTAATCATTCTCCTTCTCCTGCTGTTAATGTTTTACTTTCATGAACATCGACAATAATCCTCCATCAGTTCATGTGTTCTTCTTGTCTCTCTGCGCCGTCTTCTCCAACCTCCAGTCGGTCGTGGCAGATGGCCGCTGGTACTGAGCCAGGTTCTGGTTCTGCTGGAGGTTTCTTCCTGTTAAAGGGTTGTTTTTTTTCTCTCCACTGTTGCCACATGCATGCTCAGTATGAGGGATTGCTGTAAAGTCAACGACACAATGCCATGCTGTCGCCCCCTGCTGATTTCCCCTTCAACCAGAGCAAAGACAGCAGGAAGCAGTGAACTCAGCCTGGATCAGAGGTTAATGCAGCAGCTGGAACTAAACTAGAATCCCTTCATCTTAAACTCACCTCGAATGAGAGACAGAAGCACAAGGAGGGAAAGCAACATGTCTTTGGAGTTCTGAGAGCCTCACAGCAGATGAACAATGTTGTTCCACTGCAGGAGAAGGAGGAAGAAACGATGCCATTGGATGAGCTGAAGCCCAGTGGGCGGGGCCACTTCAACTCAACCAGTCAGAGAGTTTTCTGCTTCCACTGCAGCTCTGTCTCTGATTTACTGCTTCATGTCTCTGTTGTCTTTGACTTCAGTCCAATGACTTAACAATCAGTGGTTCAGCAGTGAGTGGGGCCCTCTAGTGGATGTTGTGGAGTACTGCAGGTTTTTGTACAGAGTTCTGGTGTTTCCTGTCACTGTGGGCCTCACAGCGCAGTAGTACACAGCAGAGTCTGGCACTGCAGCAGAGGAGATCAGCAGCTCCATCTGGGTTTTATCATCACCCACTTTGAACGAGAAACCAGGAACTGGATCCTGGAGTTTTAGTCCTGTTCCAGTGTGAGAGATCAGGAACTGTGGAGGTTTTCCAGGATGTTGTCGATACCAGAAGAAATACTCAGTTGTAGCTGGTTTTGAAGATTTATAGGATAGAGTAACATTGTTGCCTTCTACACTGAACACTTCCTTGTCATGAGGAGTAAGTTGATCACAGCTGACACCTAAAGAAAGACATATTTATTTAGTTACAAAAGTTTTCATAGTAAGTCATTTACAGATTTTACCAGTTTAAGGTATCTAGAACTAATCTGACCTGTTAGCAGTGAGGCGACGAGCAGAGAAAGACCACAATAGTCCATGTTGACCAGAGCTGATGTTGGCGAGCTGAACTGAGTTGAAGGAGGAAGTTTGTGTCTCTTCTAGAGTTCAGGAGCAGCTCAGCTCCTCCCTGAAGCTGAAAGCTCCTCTTCCTCCTGGTTGACAGCCTCACAGCTTCTGATGGAAATATGAAGATTTTTTATTTTTCAATATAGAGAAATGAAAAGTGTGAATGATGAAAACGATTGATCAGTCTGGTGTCAGTCTAAAGATCGACCACTGCAGAGATAGTTGAGAGAAAAGCTGTTCCTTCATTTGTTCAGGTTAATGAGCAGACGAAGGAAGCTGAGCTGGACTCTGGGTTTGACTGGCAGTGTGGCTCAATAGGTGGCTCCTGATACCAAATTCAGTCCCTCCCCTGGTGACTGCAGAGGATGATTCCCAGACCCCTCTTTTTAAAAAGTTTTATTGAGCTTCATTCCACTGGTTTTTCAGACTGAAATAAATTTTCTTTCAACCTTGCGAAGCATCAGTTTTTTGGGTTTCTGAATTTCCTTCCCCTTGTATTGGGAACTGTGCTGATACTGCCCACATAATATAAACTCTAATGCAGCTACATTGGCTCCCAGCAGATTCTCGAGTGTATTTCAAGATCCTGGTTTTGACTTGGAAAGCTTTGCATGGATGGTCACCTGTTCACGTCTTTGGACTACTGCATCCCAACACCCCAATCAGGTACTTGAGGTCCTGTGATCAAGGCCTACTGATCTCCAATGGAGAACTGAAAATGAAAGGAGGAACCATGTTCTTCTGTGACTCCAAGACTATGTTTGGAACACTCTTCCTTTGATGCTGAGACTCAGTGGCTTCCTTTAAAAGTCTGCTGAATACCTGTCTTATAAATCTGCTTTTGTTTAGTGTGCCTTGTGAGCTTGTTCTGTTTGTTGAAACACTAATTTTTATCTTGAAAGGTGCGACATAAATAAGGATTTACTTATTTGGCAATTAGTATCATTATAAACATGGTTCCACTTAGTTTGTTCTTGCTTCAGTGTTTTTGGGTCTGTCTGTTCTCAGTTGTTCCTGATAAGGCTCTTCCAAGGTTGTCCTTTGTCACCAATTCAGTTTGTAATCTTTGTAGACAGATTTTCTAGCCTCAGCCAAAGTTTTGAGGTGATTGATTTTGGTGGTCTCTGCTGTTTGCAGATGATGTGGTTCAGTTGGCTTTATCAAATCATGATCTCCGGCTTTCGTATATATCCATGACACGTCTGCAGTGATGGGGACTGTACCGGTCTGTCGTGGTGAGGAGTGAGTTGAGTCAAAGTTCTCCATTTACCAGTCGATCTACGTTCCTACCCTCATCTCTGGTCACTAGCTCTGGGTAAGTGATCAAAAAATGAGTTCGCGGCCAAAATGGTTTTCATCCGCAGGGTGTCTGGGCTCTCCTTTAGAGACAGGAGATGGGATTGGGTGAGAAGCGCAGTCATCTGGGAGGGACTCGAAGTAAAACTGTATAAGGGATATTTTGATTGGATGAAAAGGATCTGTGTCCATTTTTGTTTAGCTTTTCTAAGCTTGGCCACGTTAAATACTGCCGATCATAAAGAAGCATGGCGACAGAGCCGAGTGCGCTAGCTCTGAGCATTCGTAGCGTTCACAGTGGAGCACGTGTCAGAACATATTTAGAGAGTGCATGGGAGATTTAAACCCACACACCATTAATTGTTTGTTTACATAGATATACGTGCTCGGATCAGACTCACTGGGCTTAGATTGGTGACATAAATAAGGCGTAACACAGTATTTGAACAGAAAAGTGGGGGGTGTTTAACTATCTCACTAGGAAAAGTGTGGGAGTTAAAATACCCACATCCCCCAGGGGTGTGACGCCCATGCAGGGCACGCTGGAGGGACGATGTTCCTTGGCTGGCCTGGAAACGGCTTGGGATTGCCCTGGAGGAGCTAGCTCAAGTGGCTGGGGAGAGGGAAGTCTTTGCTCCTCTGTTTAGGCTGCTGCCTCTGGGTCCTGCTCCCAGATCAAGCAGAAGATAATGGATGGATGGATGGCCCAGGAATTTAAAGAACAACTTTGTATTAAAACAGATCCTCATCCATCTTCTGCTTCTCCATCCACTTCATCTCCATCATCACTCTCCTCCCTCACTCTCCGCTTGGGGGAGATAAAAACCTGGATGACCCGGAATTTCCTTAAACTTAATACTTCAGAAACAGAAGCTATTCTGGTGGGCACTCCACATCAGTTGCAGTCATCCGCCATCACCTCATTGACATTTTCTGGTCAGAACATTGCACTTTCCTCTTCTGTCACCAGTCTTGGTGTACTGTTCAACTCTCACCTCTCTTTGATGTCCATATAAAACATATTTGGAAAACTACATTCTTTCATCTGAAAAATATTGCGACTCTTCATCCATCCCTTACACAACCAGATGCTGAAAAACGTATCCATGCATTCATCACCTCAAGGCTGGGTTATTGTAATTCCTTGCTGATTGGAATTTCAAACAAAGTTTACAAAAGCTCCATTCAAAACTGTGCCGCGAGACTGCTTACACTATGAAGAAAATATGACCACATCACCCCATTTCTGTGCTCTCTTCAATTGCTTCCCCTTTCTGCTCTAATTAAATACAAGATCTGTCTTGTCACCCACCAGGGCATTCATGAGAGTGCACCTCACTATCTCCAAGAATTACGATCTATGCACATCACAGGATGCTCCCTTCACTCCCCTGGCTCTTTTCGTCTTCATACTCCTCAACAAAAAGGCAACATGGGTGTGAGATGGGACGTTTTTCTCAGTTGCTCCTCGCTTGTGGAATCAGATTCCGGACCACCTGAGGGTGCCGCGGACCACAGAGTCTTTCACAAAAAAACCAAAAAACATTCTCGTTCTTAAGACCTTAGGATTGATATTTTATGAAATTTTATTATTTTTACATTGGTTAATACTTTCATTATTTTGTTGCACATTGAGATTTTCGTTAAGTGCAAAAATAAATCCAATATTATTCTTATTAATATTCCTATTAGAAGATTAAATGAGTTAGGTTGACCTTTAATATGATCTGCTGGTTTCCTTCTCATGTTGAACATGAGATTTAAAACGTTGTTAAAAAGGAGTCATGGACTAAATGCCTCAACATCTCCAGACTCCCTGAACACAGAGAACACCAGCAGCCGTCCAGTCCGATGGCAGCCTGGACTCTGAGCTGCTGCTGTCCAAGGTGCTGAACTGTCAGTGTCTCTTGTGTGACTGAACACAGTTGTTCAACGATGCTGCAGCTGAAAGAGCTCACAATTAATTGTGAAACAGTTATTAGCATTTTATTAAAATTGTGTAGATTGGTGTTAAAAGTAAACAGCACAGAAGTCACTGAAGAGCTGTTCAAACTTGATAAGTTAATAAAACCAAAAGCAAGAGTAAAACAACTTGAATTTGATTAAAGGTGTCATATACAAAGTGGTAAATGCCACATTGATGACATTAACTTCATGGCAGATGTCTTTCAAAATATGTTATTTTCATGAAGGAGGGGTACTTGAAAGCATGATGAGGTTATTGTCTGTGGCTGGAAAATACTGTACAGAAGATCAAAGGCCTGAAGGAGGACAGAAGTGGACATCACTCTGTCCAGGCTGCTGTCCTTCACAGCTGAACCTCCAACATGGAGCAGCCATCATCCCTCCTTGATGATCCAGACGTTCTCATCACAGAGAGTTCAGAGATGCAGCACAAACTCTGATGTCTGCTTTGTTCTCAGCTGCTGAATCAGACTGAAAACTAATAAACCTTAGAAGTGAGTGAGGCCCTCTAGTGGATGTTGTGGAGTACTGCAGGTTTTTGTACAGAGTTCCGGTGTTTCCTGTCACTGTGGGCTTCACAGCGCAGTAGTACACAGCAGAGTCTGGCACTGCAGCAGAGGAGATCGTCATGTTCATTTCCTCTTTGTTTCCTTCAAATTTCATTCTGTCCAGATGTTCTGCTCCACCGTAAGGTGAATGAGACTTCAGGAGCTCTGGAGGTTTCCCTGGATTTTGTCGATACCAGAATAAAAACTGTGCAGAATCTTTGGTGTAACTACAGGTCAGAGTCACAGAGCTGCCCTCTACAGTGAACTCCTCGCTCTTTGCTGCAGTGAGTTGTTGACAGTTTACACCTGAAGGAAGGAAAAACTCAAATCAGTAAAGAAGAACAAGGATCAAACTGTTCTCTGAAAGACTCCAACCAACCTGATCCCCTGAGCAGAAGCAGCAAAGTGAGTCCAGATGTGAGCAGAGGCAGCATGTTGACCAGAGCTGATGTTGGTGAGCTGAACTGAGTTGAAGGAGGAAGTTTGTGTCTCTTCTAGAGTTCAGGAGCAGCTCAGCTCCTCCCTGAAGCTGAAAGCTCCTCTTCCTCCTGGTTGACAGCCTCACAGCTTCAGCTGCTTCCTGATGGAAGTTTGGATTTTCTTTAATACAAAGAATAATGTAAGAAATATTAAATCTACTAATAAAGTTTTCCTTTGTCTAAAACACAAAAACCTCATTATTGATGCAGAACGTTTTTGTCCACAGGTGTCAGAGTTCTGGAGATAACTGCTGGACTGTTTACCTTGATTTCTGCTGACGTGAAGAACTGTTGTACAGTTTGGGATAAAAACTGAAACATCTTTAAAAGCAGGACGTCCAGCGCTCTTCTATTGTTGCACCTTTTAAGGCACAGCGCCACCTACTGTAGAGTGAGATAGATGCAAGTTTAACCCAATTTTAAATGACTAAATATGTATTTCTTTACATCTGAATTTATAACCTACATCCCATTTGCAGGGGTGTAAATTCTACATTATGAGAAGTAAATACTTTTCAGGTTTTCTGGGTTATCCATGAGCAATCCTGAATGTGTTGCCAGCCTCCCCGTTGAGGTGAGGAAGCTTTACATCTGGGGAAATTTAAATGTGAAAAATGTTGAAGTGTGGATCTTAGAAGCATCAGCCTGCTGCTGGGAGGGGCTGCCTTCATCCTTGCCTTACAGTAGCATCATTCTATGTCCAAGATAGGATTGGTTGGAGAAGGGTAACATAAAGAATAGATTGGAAGATAATAATCAAAACATTAAATCAAAAACATGAGGTTAAAAATGAGTTCAGCACCATGGCATCCCAGTCTGGTCTGGACTGAAAGTTCTGCTGCATTTCATTGGAACGACGTATCAGAGCAGCCGCCATCTTGGTTCAGGTGAGCCTCCTCCCTCAGGCTGTTGTTGCGAAGGATTATCTCCAGTCAAAATCACTGAGGCTGTCAACTATTATTTAAAGAGACTGATGTTTTGCAAACTCAGGCATGTGTTTCACAAAGAAAATTGATAGGAAAAAAATTAAAATGGAAAGCAGAAACAGTGGACAAATGTCCCCTGTCCAGTGTTACTCTATGGACATTTACAACCAAATCAGCTGATTCACCTTCAACCAGAGCAAAGACAGCAGGAAGCAGTGAACTCAGCCTGGATCAGAGGTTAATGCAGCAGCTGGAACTAAACTAGAATCCCTTCATCTTAAACTCACCTCTAATGAGAGACAGAAGCACAAGGAGTGAAAGCAACATGTCTTTGGAGTTCTGAGAGCCTCACAGCAGATGAACAATGTTGTTCCACTGCAGGAGAAGGAGGAAGAAACGATGCCATTGGATGAGCTGAAGCTCAGTGGGCTTGGCCACTTCAACTCAACCAATCAGAGCGTTTTCTGCTTCCACTTAAGCTCTGTCTCTGATTTACTGCTTCATGTCTCTGTTGTCTTTGTCTTCAGTCCAATGACTCAACAATCAGTGGTTCAGCAGTGAGTGGGGCCCTCTAGTGGATGTTGTGGAGTACTGCAGGTTTTTGTCCAGAGTTCTGGTGTTTCCTGTCACTGTGGGCCTCACAGCGCAGTAGTACACAGCAGAGTCTGGCACTGCAGCAGAGGAGATCAGCAGCTCCATCTGGGTTTTACTGACTTGGATTTTCAGTTCAGGAACTTTTTTAACTCCTTCAGCTCCTGAAGCCAAGTGGAAGATCAGAACCTCTGGAGGTTCTCCTGGGTTCTGACGGTACCAGTAGAAATAGTCGTCGCTTCGAGCTTCTCTAGATAAAGTGTAGGTCAGAGTGACAGAGCTGCTTTCTAAGCTGAACTCTTCGGTCTTCATCGGAGTGAGTTCATCGCATCTGATGCCTGATGGAGGAGAAATCAGTAAAATGAGACGATTCAGAGAAAATCATGTAGAATTTAGTCATAAAACATTTTAATCTGACCTGTTAGCAGTGAGGCGACGAGCAGAGACAGACCATAATAGTCCATGTTGACCAGAGCTGATGTTGGTGAGCTGAACTGAGTTGAAGGAGGAAGTTTGTGTCTCTTCTAGAGTTCAGGAGCAGCTCAGCTCCTCCCTGAAGCTGAAAGCTCCTCTTCCTCTGGGACTCTAAGCTGCCGCTGTCCATGGTGCTGAACAGTCAGTTTCACCTTATTGCTGGCTGAACAAAGGCATTCTGATTCTGAACAATAATTGTTCAAAGACGCTGCACCTGAAAAATCTCACAATTAAGTGTCAAACAGTTATTATAGTTTTATTATAACTGTGTTATCAATTATTCTTTCTTCAGAATTTTAAAAGTAAACGGCATATACAAAGTGTTAAATACCACATTGATGACATTAACTTCATGGCAGATGTCTTTCAAAATATGGAAAATACTGTACAGAAGATCAGCAGCCTGAAGGAGGACAGAAGTGGACATCACTCTGTCCAGGCTGCTGTCCTTCACAGCTGAACCTCCAACATGGAGCAGCCATCATCCCTCCTTGATGATCCAGACGTTCTCATCACAGAGAGTTCAGAGATGCAGCACAAACTCTGATCTCTGCTTTGTTCTCAGCTGCTCAATCAGACTGAAAACTAACAAACCATAGAAGCAGAGCAGTGAGTGAGGCCCTCTAGTGGATGTTGTGGAGTACTGCAGGTTTTTGTACAGAGTTCTGGTGTTTCCTGTCACTGTGGGCTGCAGAGCGCAGTAGTACACAGCAGAGTCTGGCACTGCAGCAGAGGAGATCAGCAGCTTTACTCGTCTCAGAGTTTTATCGATCTCAGCAGAGAAATCAGAGCGATTTGGATGAATCATTCCTCCCTCTGTGATGTAGAGCAGGAACTCTGGTCTGGACCTCTGCTGCTGTCGGTACCACTGGACGCTGTCGATAGAACCAGTATATTCACAGCTCAGACTGGTGCGGCTTCCCTCTGAAACAGCTTGTTCCTTCTGCTCCTGTGTGACGGTGTTCATGGAGCCCATGGCTGCAAAAAGAGTCCTTCATGTCAGTCAGTCTGCAGGAGATTCACAAATCAAGAGACTCAACAGAGGTTCTTCCCTCCACATGTGATCCCAGTGAGATTCATGGAGGAAATCCGAGCAAAGCTGTTTCTGTGTTCTGACACTCACCTATGCAGAGAGAGAAAAGCAGAAGGAGGTCAAGTAACATCATGTTTTCAGCTGTTCAAGTCAGACAGCAGATGAACAACGTTGTTCCACTGCAGCAGAAGGAAAACTCAGCAGCTTCTCTGCTGCACAGACCTTCTCCTCAACATCAAGCTGCTTTTAGCGCTGCACACACGAGCCTTCTCATTGGCTGAGCTCAGCAGTGGTGGGAGGAGCCAGAGAAAAACGCGTTTCACTGTTTCCTTTGCTCCTGAAGTTGGATTCATCCCATTAGATGATTTCTGTTGTGATGTGTGTTTACGTCCTCTGCTTGGTCACAAAAGGAAGAAAGATTTGAGGAACTTCTTGGACCTTCATGCTGGTTCATGTGTCAGTTATACGTTTACCTCCAGCACACGTATTCATAAAGTATCTCCTCCCTGTCAGCCAGAGACATGAAATGCTTGTAACAAATTTCAGAAGCTGATTTTCAGCACAGCAGCAGGGATTCTGGAGAGACGTTGCTGCAAGGTGAAGACCTAAAGCCATGAGGAACCATGGTTGCTGTGGAGAGGAGGCTCAGAGAGACGCAGAGAAAAGGAACTGGTGGAGAGAAGGAAAAGTTCACTGAAGGAAGAACTTCCCTGGAAAATACAACAGATGATGGTCTTATCTGTCTTAAACAGGGTCTGGTGAAAAGGACTGGGCAGGATGGGAACATGAGAACAGGCCCAGCCAGAGCTGAGCCACATGGAAGAAGCTCAGAGGAGAAGCAAACTCTGACAGTCATTACTTCAGAGGAGATGCCTGTGACAGATGGAAGAATTAAAAATGATCAAAGGTTCTGATCATGATGGAAGTCTGCACAAACTTGTACTTTTTACAGGTTTTTATGTGACAAATATTTTGGTGTTCAGTTAAACTCTAAAATATTTTTAAAAGGTAGATTTTCTTTTATTCCAAAACCAAGATTCTTAGTTTTACTCATAATGTTTGAGTTCTTCATTTTTTTAACAAAAAAAAAAAAAAAAAAAAAAAAAAAAGATCAGAAATGTGTTTAAACACCTTTTTAAACTATTTCATGTTCTGGTGAACCACCCAGTCTCTTATATTAGTGAAACAGAATTACAGAACATGTTGACCTCTGGCTGTTGACTTGTGACAGTTTTCATTCACATCATAATTACGTACCTTTTAGGTTAGTAAATATGGTTAAAATGGACAAAGTGGACTTTGGAAAATGAAAGGGATTTCATATGGCCTGGATAAGCATAGAGGTGCAGTAGTGAGTGAGGCCCTCTAGTGGATGTTGTGGAGTACTGCAGGTTTTTGTACAGAGTTCTGGTGTTTCCTGTCACTGTGGGCCTCACAGCGCAGTAGTACACAGCAGAGTTTGGCACTGCAGCAGAGGAGATCAGCAGATCCATCTGGGTTTTATCATCACTCACTTTGAAGGAGAAACCAGGGACTGGATCCTGGAGTTTATCTCCTGTTCCTGAGTGGGAGATCAGGAACTCTGGAGGTTTTCCAGGATATTGTCGATACCAGAAGAAATAATCGCCATAAGCAGCAGTTTGAGAGTAACTGTAGGTCAGAGTAACAGATCTGCCCTCTAAAGTGAACTCCTCAGTCTTCGCTGCAGTGAGCTGTTGACAGTTTACACCTGAAGGAAGGAAAAACTGAAATCAGTGAAGAAGAACAAGGATCAAACTGTTCTCTGAAAGACTCCAACCAACCTGATCCCCTGAGCAGAAGCAGCAGAGTGAGTCCAGATGTGAGCAGAGGCAGCATGTTGACCAGAGCTGATGTTGGTGAGCTGAACTGAGTTGAAGGAGGAAGTTTGTGTCTCTTCTAGAGTTCAGGAGCAGCTCAGCTCCTCCCTGAAGCTGAAAGCTCCTCTTCCTCTTCTCTGTTAAACTAAGAATGATCAGATGCATTGTGGATTTTTAGACTGAGAGTCTGAACACCCTTGTTAAATGCTAGGAGTTTATAATGTGACTCATTAGGTGAAAAGTCGACACAAGCGTTGGCAGTTTGCATTCTCTATCAACTGTGTGTTTCCTTGTACGATTGGTGTTGATGTTCCCAGTAAATGTCCACTCTCCACTGGTTTACATTCGACAAACATTGCTGGATCTTCAGGTTTCAGCCTGTTCTCTAATGAAACCAGCTCAGTGTTTTCTAACCCTGCTCCTCACGATGAATTATCAGGCTTCTGCAGGACTTGATAGACTTCTGAGGAGGCAATGCGATCATTTGAATGAGGTGTGCTGGACCAGAGACCAATGTAAAACATGAAGAACAGTGGGTTCTGAGGACCAGGGTTAAGAACCACCTCTGTAGAGGGAAACTTACAGCCCTGCAACCCCTGCTCTCCAGGTCTGGATCAGCAGAACGTAGGTCATCTGTGAAGAACAGCTAAGGAAGCAGATCTCCCAGTTTGCATCAGATCTGGTCTGGGCAATGCTCGATCTCCAGCAAGAAAAAATCTCCTGAATGACTTCTTTACTTCACTGCAATGGGATTTTCTGTTTGTGACTGAGACTTGGCTGAGTGATGGTGAGTCCAGCATATTCACTGAACTCTACCAAATGATTGCTATTTTAAACATTTTGGACTCTGTAGCGCATATGTCAATAGGTCTTTAATGTTTTTGGTTCCAAGCCGTTCAGTGATTTATAAACTACCAGAAGTATTTTAAAGTCTATTCTCTGAGCTCCAGGGAGCCAGTGGAAGGACTTTAGAACTGGGGCAATGTGCTCTATCTCTCTGGTCTTAGTGAGAACGCCAGCAGCAGCGTTCTGGATCAGCTGCAGCTTTCTGGTGGAATCTTTAGGCAGACCTGTGAAGACACTGTTGCAGTAATCAATACGACTAAAGATAAACGGATGGATGAGTTTCTCTAGATCTTGTTGAGACATCAGTCCTTGGATCCAGGAAAAGTTCTTCGGGTGATAGAAGGCTGACTTTGTAACTGTCTTTATGTGTCCCTGAAGGTTCAGATCTTGCTGTCTCACCAGTTTCTCTCTCATCTTGTTTGGAATTTTACAGAAATGTACCTTTTTTTTAAAAAAAACCTTATTAGATTTTTATTTCTCTGAACATGGATGCCTGTCTTTACAACAGCTCATGGTTTACTTTATGTCATGCTGGAAATTTCATTTGTCTACTTCTCCCACCTGATACCTCGGTAACTTATCTGAAAACTCTGGCTTTAGCTACAGGATGGAGATAAACCTGTAGACTCTCCCTAAGAGATGGACTTAATCTTAAGTTTGTGCATGATACCTTCTAGTGGACAATGTGGAGTATTGTGTTGTCTTTGCTTTGCAGGTTTTTGTACAGAGTTCTGGTGTTTCCTGTTACTGTGGGCCGCAGAGCGCAGTAGTACACAGCAGAGTCTGAAAGCTGCAGATCCTGGATCGTCAGATTAAAAGCTGAGTTTTCAACCTGTGCATCAAATCTGTCGTTGTTGAACTCTGGAGCTTTTTCTCTGCTTTGATAATATTGCTTCAACAAGTACTTTGGGAAGCTGTTTCCTTCTTGCTTGTACCAGAACAATGTAGGCGATGTATCACTGGTTTCATAAGTACATCCCAGAGTCACTGAGTCCTCTGCAGCAGCAACAACTTGTCCTTCTGGCTGCTTCACTGAGTCTCCTTTACACTCTGGGGAAGAACAGAACATGCAGAGGAAGAGAGGAATCAATAAAGATGACTGATTCAAGGAGAACAATCAGCAGCTCTAAAGACTTCTAGTCCATGTAGAATAGATGCCATTTTCACTGATCATTGCCACTTTGAACCATATCAGCTGCTTTTCCAAGGTAACCAATGATCAGCAGCAGCAATGATCTGCTCTGATGTTCTGGAGAATGAACATGAAAAGCTCTTCATGGAGAGCTCAGTCATGTGTTCCAGTGTTGGAAGAGGAAACATGTTGAGCTTTCTATCTTACCAGAGAAAAGAGCAGCCAGAATAATCCACAGCCAATGTTCCATCTGTCCAACCAGGTTGAAATCAGCAGGAGGAAGCAGCTGCTGTTCAGCATTCAGTCTGACTCTTGTTCTCTTCACAGCACCACTTCTTATTGACACAATGCTGGAGCCCAGAGCACAAGGAGAGCACCGCCTGCTGGATCATGGCGCCCCCTGGTGGAGAGAAACGGTTGAGTTGAGCAGAGAGGAGGAAAGGCTTCCAGCAGCTGGTCAGTGGGTCACATGTTCAGGAGGAACTGGTTTTACTGGATATTGTTGATAGCAGAAATCATCAGCAGCAGCCAGGGGCGTAACCATGATCTAAAAGGGGGGGGAGGGGGGCAAATTTTTCAGGGTCTATTGAGTGATTTATCGTCTTCTCGCATTCAATGCTGCCTCTCCTTGGTGGCTAAAACACACATAATCACTACCAGCCACAGTTCAACACCAGGGAACCAACTTTAGTTCTTTAAACTATATAATAACAAAATTTAAAGTTTTAGCTTCCAAGATCTGATTGAGTCGACACAATTACCCTTGAACATCTGGAGGGTAAATAGTCAGATCATTAAGAACCAAATAGTTACACTGAACATGGAATGATCACTAAAACACCATTCCTGTAAACAAATTACTTTGCACACAAAATAGAATGGAAGTGACAAAGTAACCAGATAATAAGCCACATGATTGAATTTCATGGCATGAACATAGAAAGTAACACTACGCTACAACACCACATGACATTTCAGTCAAATGTAGCAGCACATATGTGCAAAATTAAGATAAATAAAAATTGAATGATCCATACCAGCTGCCTTTATGAACACAGGTGATGCAGTAGTCAAATAATATCTGAAACAAAAACATGAACAAACGTCAAAATAAACCAGACATGGCCTTCTCCCTGTGCTACCTTTACTACAGAAAAAAATACATTTTGGAGTGTAAATGAGTGTGATTCTGAAATATGTGTAAAAACCCAGTCCTGATTGCTGCAGCAGATTTCTTTTTTCTCAGCAACTTGTCTGCCCTCACCTGAGAAGGCCCTGCATCACTGTCCCTGTTGCTGACCTCTGGTCTAACGTCTCCTCCGTGACTCTTTGCTCTTCCTAGTGTGACAAGAACGTTTCTTCTAAATATGTGGAATCCTGTGTCCTTTAGACTTGCAGTAAAACGGAGTCTGCTTTAGATTCTATTTTACTGCCAAGTTTTCAGAGCCAGTTGATCAGAATTTTTTCTCTTACAGATTTATTAATAAAGATATATTTTTACATTGTTTTCAGGTTTTCTTTATTTGAAATCATTTGTACGCCGCCCCAACCCCTCCCACTCCTAGAAAGCATCAGGGAACAATAATTTGGGGGCTTGTCCAGGATGAAGAGATAAAAACCAAAAGAAATTGGAAAATTTTACTGATGTGTTTTGTTCATTAGCAGCTGTGTTGGCCGCAGTGGTTTCTGTTGAACTGTGACAACCTTTGACCTTAGCTGGGTTAGGGGGTTAATCCATGATCCTTGCATTTTTTATTTTTTTTTATTTTGTGTGTGTGTGTGTGTGTGTGTGTGTGTGTGTGTGTGTGTGTGTGTGTGTGTGTGTGTGTCTGCGGACTACCTTTTTTGCTGTCCCTCCGTCATTTCAGGTTTTGTCTCAGTTCCCACGTATTATTTGTGATGCTCTTCATTTCCTCGACCACATTTAGGAGCTAATCAGCTTCTGTGGATCATATTTTTTATGCTGCCTTGCAAAGTAATTCATACCCCTGAATCTCTAAAACATTTGGTCACATTTAAACCACACTTTATTGTATTTTATTGGGATTTAATAGGAAAAGCCAACAAAAAGTAGCATACCATAGTGAAATACATAAAAACTGTTTTCAAGATTTTTTTTTAAATAAATCAACAAATGAAAGTCAGACAAAACAGCAGTGTTGATGGCAAAACAGAGAGAACTGCTTCAAATATTTTGTTACCAATATGAAATATATTAGAAGAAATGTTTTTGGTTGAACTTCCGGTGATGATGATTTGGATTGGGAGAAGTTGCTTTCTATCTGGTGTTTTTTCACTGCCATGTGACCTGATCATTTTATGAATGAAGCAGTTGATGTGCAGAGGAGCGATATGTCGAAAAACCAAACACAGTAAAGTCATCGGGTCGCTGAAATCAGAACACTTTGAACATCTTTGGAGTTTCAGTTTCACCCTAATCAGCAGAATCGGGTTGTGAAACACCAAACCTTGTGTATATCAGTCCAGAATGAGACAATGAAAAGACATTTTTGGTTTTCAGTCTGACTTTATTCATCTCAGCCTGAGAGTTTGATGCATTTTCATCTCGTACCCATGACTGTGGCAGATGAGGTGTGACTCTGCTCCTGTGGATCCTCCCTCAGTGGCTGATCAGCAGCTGTAACCACAGTGACTCTGAGAAAGCAGCAATTAGCAGAATCCATCTGATATGAAGCGGAGCTCTGAATACCACTTCCCTCCTCTTTGAAGACCAGTCAGATATCTGGGTTCAGGTTTTTGTTCAGCCTCGTCTCCACTTTGTATCACTGTGTTTCTAGAGCTCAGTCGCAGAGAGCTGTGTCTGCCAGGGTTAGCTCTCTGATGCTCAGCTCAGTGGAGGAAGAGGATGTTGCTGAGACTCATCCATGACCAGGAAGACGTTCAGCTGAGGAACCATGTTGGTTGGTTCTGGACTGGAAGATGGCGCCAGTGTGTGTGTCCTGCCACCTGACAGTGTACAGACTGTGTGTGATTGTCTCGTCTCTTCTATTTGTTTTGAAAACTAAATCAACTGCAGAACTGTGTCAGTTCAACTTCCAGGGTGATGAGAAGCTGATTTCCCTTCAACCAGAGCAAAGACAGCAGGAAGCAGTGAACTCAGCCTGGATCAGAGGTTAATGCAGCAGCTGGAACTAAACTAGAATCCCTTCATCTTAAACTCACCTCTAATGAGAGACAGAAGCACAAGGAGGGAAAGCAACATGTCTTTGGAGTTCTGAGAGCCTCACAGCAGATGAACAATGTTCTTCCACTGCAGGAGAAGGAGGAAGAAACGATGCCATTGGATGAGCTGAAGCTCAGTGGGCGGGGCCACTTCAACTCAACCAATCAGAGAGTTTTCTGCTTCCACTGCAGCTCTGTCTCTGATTTACTGCTTCATGTCTCTGTTGTGTTTGTCTTCAGTCCAATGACTCAACAATCAGTGGTTCAGCAGTGAGTGGGGCCCTCTAGTGGATGTTGTGGAGTACTGCAGGTTTTTGTACAGAGTTCTGGTGTTTCCTGTCACTGTGGGCTGCAGAGCGCAGTAGTACACAGCAGAGTCTGACGGACGGAGATCCTGGATCCTCAGATTAAAAGCTGAGTTGTTGACCATTGCATCAAATCTGTCGTTGTTGAACTCTGGAGCTTTATCTCTGCTTTGATAATATTGCTTCAACATGTACTTCGGGAAGCTGTTTCCTTCTTGCTTGTACCAGAACAAGGTATCACCTGTAGCACTGGCTTTATAAGTACATCCCAGAGTCACCGAGTCCTCTGCAGCAGCAACAACTTGTCCTTCTGGCTGCTTCACTGAGTCTCCTTTACACTCTGGGGAAGAACAGAACATGCAGAGGAAGAGAGGAATCAATAAAGATGACTGATTCAAGAAGAACAATCAGCAGCTCTAAAGACTTCTAGTCCATGTAGAATAGATGCCATTTTCACTGATCATTGCCACTTTGAACCATATCAGCTGCTTTTCCAAGGTAACCAATGATCAGCAGCAGCAATGATCTGCTCTGATGTTCTGGAGAATGAACATGAAAAGCTCTTCATGGAGAGCTCAGTCATGTGTTCCAGTGTTGGAAGAGGAAACATGTTGAGCTTTCTATCTTACCAGAGAAAAGAGCAGCCAGAATAATCCACAGCCAATGTTCCATCTGTCCAACCAGGTTGAAATCAGCAGGAGAAAGCAGCTGCTGTTCAGCATTCAGTCTGACTCTTGTTCTCTTCACAGCACCACTTCTTATTGACACAATGCTGGAGCCCAGAGCACATGGAGAGCTCCGCCTGCTGGATCATGGCGCCCCCTGGTGGAGAGAAACGGTTGAGTTGAGCAGAGAGGAGGAAAGGCTTCCAGCAGCTGGTCAGTGGGTCACATGTTCAGGAGGAACTGGTTTTACTGGACTCTTCATCCTTGACTGCAGCAGCTGTTCACAGCCAACTCCTGAAGGAAGACAGAAATGTATTCCAGTGATTTCTAGCAAACAGATCCTTTAGATATTTTCGTTCTTCCTGCTCTCGGCTCCATTTTAGTGTGGTGACAAACCTAGTGATGCAGTGACATCATCTTCCTCACACTATCAGTTCTGTCTGATTTGGTTATTGAATTCATCTCAATCCTTTTCTACTCCCCGATCGCTGTTGGCAACTACACCGAAACCAAACCTGAACATATTTCATAGTTTTGATTTCAAACTCATAAATCTACTTGTTTTTAACCGTATGATGGTTTTCTCTCTGAGCCTCTGTGGCTTCAAATGATGAAAGTTTATCAGTCCAGTTAAACAGCTGAGAAATGTCAAGGTGTTGTTTTCCCAGTGTGTAAACTTCTGTGGAGAAGAGCCCAGGCGGTTCCTCTGGAGCCTGTTGGGAGACGGGTCTCTTTGTCTGTAAGAAAGTGTTACGTTTTCAGAACACTCTGCACATTTGTTTAGTTCAGGACGATGCGAGTCAGCTGGTTCCTCTCTGGACCTTGATTTAAAAGAATCGAGGCAGGTGGTCCGTGCTCAGAGGAGGACCAGTGGTACAGTACATATAATCCATGTGTCATCTTTGGTCCGTGTCCCGAATGGATGCTCCGTTGACATGATTCCTTATCAGTCAAACTGATCTGGACTCTGGTCTGAACAATCTGCACCGAGAGCACCATCCGCTCCGTGTGAAGGTAGGAACAGAGAAGTCGGCTCGTCCCTCATCTGCTGAATGCTCCGTCCTGTCAGGACCGTACTAGCCTGGCATTTCCTTCCTATGCAGTTCCGCTCGATTCTCATCTCCCTTCACTGCTCCCTCTGGGGTTTCTCCCACATTTCTCCGGTAAAATTTCAGCTGGACCAATCAGCGAATAGGAGGAGGAGTTGTGAACGATGACTTGGATTTTCTGCACTGGTTCAGAAAAGTAGTCTTCCTTTAGTTTTGGCAATGGCAGCGGTAGAAGTGATGAGGAAGTTCGGCTTTAACAGCCGCCTGGTTCAGCTCGGCGCTGCTCTCTTTGCAGTGGGGGGATGGTTGCTCTCTTTCTGCTGCGACAGAAGGATGTCTTCAGAGAGAAGAAAGCTTGCGTCTGCTTGACAGTGTGAAGATTTCTCGGTTCTTCTCTCATAGCGTTTACCCTGGCAGCAAAGGTTATCTGCGCCGGCTGTGGACCAGGGATAGGCGAGCGTTTGGCCCGAACCAATAAACGGACCTGAGCTGGGGTCTTTTTTTCTTCCAGCAGCCCGTTACTGGTGTGGGTTAGGGTGACGTGGTGGCGATGTTAAGACAATATGTTTTTCTTTCAAGCATCCGTCTTATTGGCCAAAACCAACAACAAAGGCATGTGAATAGCCAATAAACCCTGGTTTGTTAATCAGCTGTGAGCCCCCCCACCGAGACGACTCATATTTACCCGGTAATCAAGCTGAGTTCAAACACAAAGTTCACCATTTTAAAACCTCCAAAACACTAAAGCACTGGGTGCTTTCTTCATGACTTTAGTATATTTTGTAAAATGAAAATCACTATTTCCTCAGAAATTTAAGATTTTTATGTTTTTTCCTTTGTTTCAGCTCTGATGACTTGTTCCTGCTTTTATTGTGGCACGTCCATCACATTTAACATACTGGGCCTCAATAAGTGAGAGAAACACCTTTATGTTGTTTTCAGACTGTATTTGTCCCCTCCCCCATGACTGTGGCAGATGAGGTGTGACTCTGCCACAGTCATGGGGGAGGGGACAAAGACAACAAGTCTCTGTTGTCTTTGTCTTCAGTCCAATGACTCAACAGTCAGTGGTTCAGCAGTGAGTGAGGCCCTCTAGTGGATGTTGTGGAGTACTGCAGGTTTTTGTACAGAGTTCTGGTGTTTCCTGTCACTGTGGGCCTCACAGCGCAGTAGTACACAGCAGAGTCTGGCACTGCAGCAGAGGAGATCGTCATGTTCATTTCCTCTTTGTTTCCTTCAAATTTCATTCTGTCCAGATGTTCTGCTCCACCGAAAGGTGAATGAGACTTCAGGAGCTCTGGAGGTTTCCCTGGATTTTGTCGATACCAAAATAAAACATCCACAGAACCTTTGGTGTAACTGCAGGTCAGAATCACAGAGCTGCCCTCTAAAGTGAACTCCTCAGTCTTCGCTGCAGTGAGCTGTTGACAGTTTACACCTGAAGGAAGGAAAAACTCAAATCAGTAAAGAAGAACAAGGATCAAACTGTTCTCTGAAAGACTCCAACCAACCTGATCCTCTGAGCAGAAGCAGCAGAGTGAGTCCAGATGTGAGCAGAGGCAGCATGTTGACCAGAGCTGATGTTGGTGAGCTGAACTGAGTTGAAGGAGGAAGTTTGTGTCTCTTCTAGAGTTCAGGAGCAGCTCAGCTCCTCCCTGAAGCTGAAAGCTCCTCTTTCTCCTGGTTATCAGCCTCACAGCTTCAGCTGCTTTCTGGTGGAAACATGAGGTTTGGATTTTCTTTAATACAGAGAATGATGTAAGAAATATTAAATCTACTAATAAAGTTTTCCTTTGTCTAAAACACAACAACCTCATTATTGATGCAGAACGTTTTTGTCCACAGGTGTCAGAGTTCTGGAGATAACTGCTGGACTGTTTACCTTGATTTGTGCTGACGTGAAGTACTGTTGTACAGTTTGGGATAAAAACTGAAACATCTTTAAAAGCAGGACGTCCAGCGCCCTTCTATTGTTGCACCTTTTAAGGCACAGCGCCACCTACTGTAGAGTGAGTTAGCTGCAAGTTTAACCCAATTTTAAATGACTAAATATGTATTTCTTTACATCTGAATTTATAACCTACATCCCATTTGCTGGGGTGTAAATTCTACATTATGAGAAGTAAATACTTTTCAGGTTTTCTGGGTTATCCATGAGCAATCCTGAATGTGTTGCCAGCCTCCCCGTTGAGGTGAGGAAGCTTTACATCTGGGGAAATTTAAATGTGAAAAATGTTGAAGTGTGGATCTTAGAGGCATCAGCCTGCTGCTGGGAGGGCTGCCTTCATCCTTGCCTTACAGTAGCATCATTCTATGTCCAAGATAGGATTGGTTGGAGAAGGGTAACATAAAGAATAGATTGGAAGATAATAATCAAAACATTAAATCAAAAACATCAGGTTAAAAATGAGTTCAGCACCGTGGCATCCCAGTCTGGTCTGGACTGAAAGTTCTGCTGCATTTCATTGGAACGACGTATCAGAGCAGCCGCCATCTTGGTTCAGGTGAGCCTCCTCCCTCAGGCTGTTGTAGCGAAGGATTATCTCCAGGTAAAATCACTGAGGTTGGCAACTTTTATTTAAAGAGATTGATGTTTTGCAAACTCAGGCATGTGTTTCACATAGAAAATTGATAGGAAAAAAACTAAAAATGGAAAGAGGAAACAGTGGACAAATGTCCCCTGTCCAGTGTTACTCTATGGACATTTACAACCAAACCAGCTGATTCCCCTTCAACCAGAGCAAAGACAGCAGGAAGCAGTGAATCAGCCTGGATCAGAGGTTAATGCAGCAGCTGGAACTAAACTAGAATCCCTTCATCTTAAACTCACCTCTAATGAGAGACAGAAGCACAAGGAGGGAAAGCAACATGTCTTTGGAGTTCTGAGAGCCTCACAGCAGATGAACAATGTTCTTCCACTGCAGGAGAAGGAGGAAGAAACGATGCCATTGGATGAGCTGAAGCTCAGTGAGCGGGGCCACTTCAACTCAACCAATCAGAGAGTTTTCTGCTTCCACTGCAGCTCTGTCTCTGATTTACTGCTTCATGTCTCTGTTGTCTTTGTCTTCAGTCCAATGACTCAGCAATCAGTGGTTCAGCAGTGAGTGAGGCCCTCTAGTGGATGTTGTGGAGTACTGCAGGTTTTTGTACAGAGTTTTGGTGTTTCCTGTCACTGTGGGCTTCACAGCGCAGTAGTACACAGCAGAGTCTGGCACTGCAGCAGAGGAGATCAGCAGCTCCATCTGGGTTTTATCATCACTCACTCTGAAGGAGAAACCAGGAACTGGATCCTGGAGTTTTCGTCCTGCTCCAGTGTGAGAGATCAGGAACTGTGGAGGTTTTCCAGGATGTTGTCGATACCAGAAGAAATAATCAGTTGCAGCTGGTTTTGAGGATTTATAGGACAGAGTAATATTGCTGCCTTCTACACTGAACACTTCCTTGTCACGAGGAGTAAGTTGATCACAGCTGACACCTGAAAGAAGAAATTTGTGTCAATCTTTAAGTTAGCAAGATTTTTACGGTGAAGCATTGAAACATTTTTACCATGTCAAGGCATCCAGATTGAAACTGACCTGTTAGCAGTGAGGCGACGAGCAGAGACAGACCATAATGGTCCATGTTGACCAGAGCTGATGTTGGTGAGCTGAACTGAGTTGAAGGAGGAAGTTTGTGTCTCTTCTAGAGTTCAGGAGCAGCTCAGCTCCTCCCTGAAGCTGAAAGCTCCTCTTCCTCCTGGTTGACAGCCTCACAGCTTCAGCTGCTTCCTGATGGAAATACAGCAGTGTGTATTTTTATCTTTCAATACAGAGAAATGAAGAGTGTAAATAATGTGAATGACTTTTCAATCCAGCGTCAGTTTTAAGATCAGCCACTGCAGAGAGAGTTGAGAGGAAAGATTTTGCTTCATTTGTTCTGGTTAATGAGCAGAAGGAAGCTGAGTTGGACTCTGGATGGTTTTCTCTCTAATTTGTTCCCTGGAAACAGAACCCGTTGGATCAAACCACAATAAGCTGTGAATGTTTTTAGTTTTCTTTTCCGTTAGATGCAGGTCCAACATATTGAAGAGACAATCCCAGTCAAAGCTGGTTCTGGATAGGGGAAGAGAGTTTGATAGAAGTTCCTGAAATGTAGCAGCTAAAGGATGGATTTTTAGCAGAAGTAGAGAAGATGTAAAGCTTTGGATCAGCCAGTTCCCTGGTAAGAGGCGAAGCTTTAGATAAGCCCTGAGCACAGGCTGCTGGGATCTAAAGCTTAGGATATGAACCCAGGTTCTGAGATGGCTCTGTACCAGCTGCAGACGAGCAACTGCGACCTTGGCTATTTCAGATGAGGTCCTGCCCCGAGTGGAGGAGTTCAAGTACCTCCAGGTCTTGTCCACGAATGAGGGAAAATCGCAGCAGGACATTGATTGATGGGTTGATTGGACTCTGAGATGCTGCTGTTCATGGTGCCGCACGTTCAGTTTCACCTTACTGACTGAACAAATTATTCAAAGACGCTGCAGTTGAAAATCTCAGTTAATTGTGAAAACGTTTTTAGCATTTTATTAAAATTGTGTAGATTGGTGTTTAAAGTAAGCAGCACAGAAGTCACTGAAGAGCTGTTCAGACTTGATAATTTAATCAAACCAGTAATCAAGAGCAAAACAACTCGAAGTTGATTAAAGGTGTAATATACGAAGTGGTAAATACGACACTGGGGACATTAACTTCACAGCTGATGTATTTCAAATATATTATTTTTGTGAAGGTGTACTTGAATGCATCATGAGGTTCTCATCTGTGGCCATAAAAGACTGTAGAAGATCAGGGGCCTGAAGGCGGACAGAACAGGAAACACATCTTGATGGTGGAACATCTCTCTGTCCATGCTGCTGTTCTTCACAGGCTGAAACTCCATTCAGTTCAGTTTCTTTCTATCACGACTGAAGAAAATCGCTTGTGTTGCCGTTGATTTCACAGCAATCCCTCATACCGAGCATGCATGTGGCGACATTGGAGAGGAAAAACTTCGCTTTAACAGGAAGAAACCTCCAGCAGAACCAGAACCTGGCTGAGTACCTGCGGCCATCTGCCACGACCGACTGGAGGTTTGAGAAGACGGAGCAGAGAGACGAGAAGAACAGAAGAACTGATGGAGGATTATTGTATAGGATGACCTCAGCCAGTCCATCACCTTTATCAGGGAGGAAAGTTTTAAGCTTCGTCTTCAAAGTAGACGGGGCTGCTGCCTCACGGACTAAAACTGGGAGCTGGTTCCTCAGGAGAGGAGCTACTGCAGGTTTTTGTACAGAGTTCTGGTGTTTCCTGTCACTGTGGGGCCTCACAGCACAGTAGTACACAGCAGAGTCTGGCACTGCAGCAGAGGAGATCAGCAGCTCCATCTGGGTTTTATCATCACTCACTCTGAAGGAGAAACCAGGAACTGGATCCTGGAGTTTTTGTCCTGCTCCAGTGTGGGAGATCAGGAACTGTAGAGGTTTTCCAGGATGTTGTCGATACCAGAAGAAATAATCAGTTGTAGCTGGTATTAAAGATTTATAGGACAGAGTAACATTGCTGCCTTCTACACTGAACACTTCCTTGTCACGAGGAGTAAGTTGATCACAGCTGACACCTAAAGAAAGACATATTTATTTAGTTACAAAAGTTTTCATAGTAAGTCATTTACAGATTTTACCAGTTTAAGGTATCTAGAACTAATCTGACCTGTTAGCAGTGAGGCGACGAGCAGAGAAAGACCATAATAGTCCATGTTGACCAGAGCTGATGTTGGTGAGCTGAACTGAGTTGAAGGAGGAAGTTTGTGTCTCTTCTAGAGTTCAGGAGCAGCTCAGCTCCTCCCTGAAGCTGAAAGCTCCTCTTCCTCCTGGTTGACAGCCTCACAGCTTCAGCTGCTTTCTTCAAAGAAGCATTTTTTATTTTCTTCAATACAGAGAATAAGTTAAGTAAATATTAAATCTACACATAAAATTTGTCATTGTCTAAAGTACAGGAACCTCAATGTTGATCCAGATCATTTTTACCCACAGGCAAGGGTGGAAAGTAACTAGTTACATTTACTCATGTTACTGTAATTAAGTACAATGTCTGTACTTTGTACTTTTTTCAGCAGTTTACATCCCTGAACTTTTGCTTTTACTTGAGTACATTTTGAGTAATGTATTTTATTCAGTTACATTTGAAGTCATACCTGTTAATGAGTAATTTTCTTTATGGGGCCGGTGAGCAGTCATGGCTCTGGGTTGATGATGTACGCTGCTGCCGGTGTCCCTTGGGTCACATCCGTTTTACGGTGTATTGTGTGGAAATCAGTGCATGTTGTATAGACTGTGACCACTAGGTGGCGTGGCCATTGCTTGAACACTGTTATTGTGCTGCGAGTTAGAAACCAAATGCTGCGGGACCCAAACTGCATCAACTTATAGGCTACATAGATGTAACCCACGGCCATACAGAGTAGCATACAGTCACAACACGCCTGCTCTGGCAGCTTTCCTTTCTTTTCCCCAGAGACGATCTCTGATGTAACACCTCGGTGCTCTCAGTCAGCGGTGTTTAAAAGATGGAAAGTAAAAGGAGCAAGAGTGGTGTGTAGAAGGAAAAGAGGAAAGATCACAGCCAAATGTGCAAAAATTGGCAATTTTCTCACTAAAGTGAGCTCACAGTTATTAACGTCAAATGAGGACAGTGAAACGGGTAAGGCAAACCACTGATCAATCAAGCCAATGAATGTTGTGGCAGAGTGGTGTATATCACATAATGTTGCATAATATAACTATTTTTATGAACCGACACCCCATAACTGTCTTATAGTCAGAAGAAAGATGCAGCACCAAGCAGCACCCATGAGCCCACATGTCCAGAGTGGACAGGTAGTATTACTCACTGAGTGAATATTAGAATTAATGAGGATGGTGTAGAACTGCTTTTTATGAAAAGTGGCCTGAGATGCTGGACGGTTCAGCTCATTCCAACTGAACTGATCTGAGGTTCTCGTGAAAACGAGAGATTTCTGCTGAGAATTAAGACCATTATAAAAACGCCATTTAGTGTCAGGAGCTGAGAAAGAAATTCTCATGTCCTTAGGCAACAACTTGTAATAAAGTCGCAGAGACCAGCCCACTGCTCAGGCGTATATTAATGTTTTAGGATTGTTTCTTTAAAACTTCTCTTATGTAGAGGAAAAAGGAGAACAGTCATTAGAAAGTTGAGTCAAACTGTCAATCTGGCAGAGAAAGGTGCATTTTTTTGTTTAATCATAAGGATCAGATATCCAAGAACATTAGTTTGCTTGATACTGAAGAAAAGGAACTTCTGATGTACAGAACAGCGTTGGCGATTTGCTCTTTAACTCATGTTTTCATATTTGTGAAATCTAAAGTTGCAATGGAACCATTCCCTTGACAAAAAGATGGTGTTATAAAGTGCAGCACATTTTATTTTTATTTGATGTTTTAATTTCATTTTCAGGGTCTGGTTATCTCTGAAAGCTCATTTGAACAAAATATAGATTCTGATACTGTTGTAAAGAATGTTGTTTGAGATGTGCTCTCATGGACGTATTTTGGAAAAACCCTCTGAATTACAAGGCTTTACAGAACAGTGGGCTGTTGTGGACTTGACATGATTTTAATAATAGGTTGTTATCGACAGTGGGCCGGCCTGAGGCATAAAACTGCAGGGCTGAAAATGAGTCCCAGTCCGTCCCTGGTGTTGCATCAACTGGAAGACCGAGGCACTGGGAACAACCCATCAAGTATAATTCAAGTTAACCTCTGAGAAAAAGAAAAACTCTTGGTTGTCCTTAAGAGGCCAGTTTAACTAGAAGTATGAGACAGGCAACAGTTTTATCATACAGTGTAAACTTAGTCTGATTTATGTTCAAGGCTATGACCATGTCAACATCCTGAAAAATATTTTAACAAATGTAAATGTTAACAATGTTATCTGGTACTTGGGATATTAATTAGTACTGGCTAAAGCTGAAAACAGAGAATCAGATGCTTAGTTTAGGGTCAGTTATTGAAAACTATTAGACAGGAGGGACAGTGGACATATTGGATGATTTTAGATTTTATAGTTTATCAATAAATGACCAGTATAGAAATGACTGGAGTTTTAGTCCGAATATTTAATAAACCAACAGTCAGCTGTCTTCTGGATTGTGGGTTATTGGGTTCTAGTCATCATCTGAAGGAACTGCACAGCTTCATAATGATCTTAACCAAAATTTAATTCACACCACACCTCTAAAGCTAACTAGTGGAGCACAGTGGAGCAGAAAAAAACGCAGGACCAGGAAAATGTCCTCACTTTCCACAATGAAAACCTTTTGTTAATAAAAATGGTGAAAGTGGTTCAGTATATGCAGTATATACAAACACACACACACACACACACACACACACACACACACACACACACACACACACACTTCTAAAGGTTTCTGTTTGTTTTATATGCATCATACTATGAGTCACTGCAGAATATAATATATTAGTAACCCATCAAAAGAAATCCACTGCTGAAGACCAAGACTGGTGGATTGTCTGGTCTATAATTTGTACATTATTAAATAATGTTTATGGAAATGTTATTCAATCTGGTTCCTCTGAGACTATTTAAAGTGATGGAGTCAGCGATAGTTGGTAAAATATTTTTATATTGTTCTAATTAAAGCAACAAAACATCCAAAACCTGATGAATCTGGATGCTCAATCTGTTAAATGTTGACAACAAATAATTTTACGTTAACACCAGATATTTGTCTTCATTATGTCCTTTTGCTTCTCTAGACCAAAACTGATGATGAATATGACTGAGACCAAGTTCAGTGTTGTCTTTGTTGAGTCATTGCACTGAAGACAGTCAGTGGTTCAGCAGTGAGTGAGGCCCTCTAGTGGATGTTGTGGAGTACTGCAGGTTTTTGTACAGAGTTCTGGTGTTTCCTGTCACTGTGGGCTGCAGAGCGCAGTAGTACACAGCAGAGTCTGGCACTGCAGCAGAGGAGATCAGCAGCTCCAGGTGTTTCTCTCCTCTCAGGTAAGTGGAGAATCTTGTTGCTGATTTCAGAGACTCTGCTGATCTCGAGCTGTTGAGCCCTGAGATGTAGAAGATGAACTCTGGAGGTTTTCCAGGATATTGTCGATACCAGAACAAATGATCACCAGCAGCTATCTTGCTGGAGTAACTGCAGGTCAGAGTAGCAGAGCTGCCCTCTAAAGTGAACTCCTCAGTCTTCGCTGCAGTGAGCTGTTGACAGTTCACACCTGAAGGAAGGAAAAACTCAAATCAGTGAAGAAGAACAAGGATCAAACTGTTCTCTGAAAGACTCCAACCAACCTGATCCCCTGAGCAGAAGCAGCAGAGTCAGTCCAGATGTGAGCAGAGGCAGCATGTTGACCAGAGCTGATGTTGGTGAGCTGAACTGAGTTGAAGGAGGAAGTTTGTGTCTCTTCTAGAGTTCAGGAGCAGCTCAGCTCCTCCCTGAAGCTGAAAGCTCCTCTTCCTCCTGGTTGACAGCCTCACAGCTTCAGCTGCTTTCTGGTAGAAATATGACATCTTTATTTCTAGGCTTTCAGAACAATAAATTATATAAAATTCAACATGAGGAGCTGCTTTAATCTGGTTAACAGACTCATTTCTAGATAAACTAACCAAATTGTGTTCTAATGGTGCTGCTGTAAATGTCAGGAATATTTTCTTTGCTCGTTTGATCTTTTCATTTAGTAATTAGCAACAGTCGGTTGATTGATTTTTACAAAAAAAAAGTTAACAAACTGAAGTTTAAAAGCCAGAAACCGAAGGCAGAAGGCTCAGTTTATCACACTTGGACTTTTTAAAGTCACTTTAATATCACTGGCAGCAGTATGGAGGCCTGAAACTGACATCATTATAAATAAAAGCAGAAATATACATATTTTGTTTTTCCTTTTCCTTACACATGCGGTTTTCATCAACAAATGTATATGAATTGTTTCTGCTTTTCCTTATAGCGTTTGTCCTTTTTACATTTCCTCATCTCCTCTTTTTACCAACTGCGTTTCTGCCTCATTATTTAAATGAGGAAGGCAGGCCATCTTGGTCCAGCTCCTCTACTGTTGGTCAATAAACAGGAAGCAGCAGGGCCCATGTGCAGATCGACTTTGCACGCCTGCGCCTTTGGCTTCAGTTCAGCAACCGAAGCATCGTTGTGGAGGGAGCGGACAGACGGTGTGTGTCGGAGTCGTTAGGGGAAGCTGCAAAGAGACTGGACGAGTTGGAAGGCGGGACGTTTTCAGCCGACCAATAGGAGAGGAGCTTGTATAAGGAAATGTCAAAACAAAATAGATATACGTTTCGTAATGAAAACGCATGTGTAAGGAAAACGAAAAAGAAAATGTATATTTCTGCTTTTATTTTTAGTTCTGTCAGTTTCGGTCCTCCTCAGCAGCAGCTCTTTCACTGCAATTCATGAAAAAACACAAAAGGAAAACAGAAACAACAGAAACAGGGGTATCATTTCCAAAGAATGGAATAATTTCTGTAGATCATGACTCATTGAAGCCTCAATCCACAGATGTTTTTGTTTTGTTTTGGGGTTTTCATCATTGTTCCTGACATGTTCAGTTCTTTCCTTTGTGTCCAGTCTGTTTCTGATTTTCTGCATTCCTTCCTCTGTGATTAGATCTGATCTTTGTCCTCTTGGTTTGTAGTTTTTTGTGTGTATTTCTTCAGCTCTCTCTGTGTTTATTAGTCCCCCCCAGCTGTTCTGCTTTCCCTGGTGTAGACACGCCTGCTCTGGATTTCAGCTCCCTGGTTTTCATCGTTCCCGTCTGGATCCTCGTTCGCTCCAGTTTCATTTCTAGTTCCTGTTTTTATTCCGTTCTCCAGCTTCTGGTTTGTCTGCATTTGGCTCCCATAAAGCGAACATAACACTTTGATAATTGTTTAAAAATTGAGATGAAGTCTGTTCTCATCAGTTATTCCACACGCTAATGTCTCTGACTGATGTTCACCTTTTCTCATATTTTCTCATATTTTTACGTTTGCAATGATGCATTTTCCGCTAGTTTATTGCTTTAATATCAAATAATGTCTGAATAGAGTTATTTGATATTAAAATAACTCTATTCATCACCAGCAGCTATCTTATTGTTTATTGTCCATTATTTTCCACACATCTCTGACATGTGGCGCTGCTGTCCTGGTGACCCGGACTCGTGTGCCGCGGCGTCCATCCGTCCGTCTGTCCAGTCCATTAACCCTGTTGAGATTTACCGATCAGAAGATTAAGGTCCACAATTACTGTCGATAAATATTATTTTGGTTGGATCATTATAATCTGGACCAATAATAATTCTAACTAACCCACAGTAAGTCTTTATGGGATTATCAGGCAGCAGAAGAGCATGTGTAGAGCCTTATGGTCCAGGAAGTCTTTGTTTGATATGACAGTGTAATAGTTTTGGACATTTTTTATGTCATTGTTTCTTTAAAGTTTCCATCACAATTTCTAATTCAGTTCACTTTATTTATGTAGCCCAGATTCCCAACACATCTCATCTGAAACCCAAAAACAGAAGCACTGACCCAGGAGTACTTTCTATGTTAGAGACAAGAAAAGGTTAATGGCAGCAGCAGCTCCTTCAGGGGCTTCATCTCGAAGAGAGACGCAGCCGAACGGGAACGCTCTGGGACAGTGTTCTAGTTCATCGAATGAAAGATAAGCGTGCAGTTAGCAGCAGCAAAGGCTGCCTATGTTGCTGGATTAGCACTCGGTGCAGTACTCGGAGTTTATATTAAATCTGTTTCTGGATCAATGGAATCAACAAAGTCATAATGTTACTGTAACTGAACGGCTTCGAGACCTGCTGTCGTCCTATCAACCTTCCAGACCACTCAGGTCTTCTGGTTCTGGTCTGCTCTGCAGAACCAGAACCAGAACCAAACATGGAGAAGCAGCCTTCAGCTTCTATGCTCCTCTAATCTGGAACAAACTTCCAGAAAACTGCAGAACAGCCGAAACACTGACTTCCTTTAAATCAAGGCTGAAAACCCAGCTGGTTAGAGCTGCCTCTGATCAGCAGATGGAACGCTGATCAGTATTTTCAAATTATATCTGCTTGATGATTTGCTGATTAGCTGTAAACCTGACTGATGTTGTTATGATGTGAAGCACTTTGAACACCTGGTGCTTCCATTAACTGCCCAAGATCATGATCTTCAGCGTCTATGAAGGGAAATAAAGCGTCCTCACATTAGAGCTGGTCATTGAGCCGTAAAGCAAAGTGATTCTCAGCACCAGGTGAAGCTGTAATGTTTCAGATTCGTCTAAGATGTTAACATAAGCAGCAAAGATGCTGGAACTCATCATCGCCACTGATCCCAGCTTCATCTCATGACCTGAGTTTTCTCCAAGTCCGCCCATTAGTTTCTGGTCTTAACAATCAGAAATCAAGATGAAACCAGACTCCTAAAGACAGAAGTTTATCTCCTGCACAGCTGCTGGTGGGGACCAGTGGACATCCGCACTGGGGGCTCCACTGGTTTCCACTGACCTCTGTGACTGAGTCACACTGAGACCCAACTGGTTGATCTTGACAGAGTTGCTTTGAGCAAGGAGGACACCCACCAGGAGTGAATCCATCGAACTGCTGTTTCCTTCTGAGCAGGTCCCAGCAGAGATCCCTGCAGGAGCGCCACGGGTCATCAGAACCGCCTCTCCAGCCGTGGGATCACAGGAACGGACCTTTGCACTGCAGGAACTGACTACAGAACACGTTAACTCATGATGACGTCATTTATTCACATGGCATTTTCAAAAACCTCACAGACACTTTACAGGAATAAACAGGATAACGATCACACAGAAGGTGTGACTGGAAGGTGGATGCTCGATCTGCACAGCCCGGGTGTGTTTGGGTAGAGTGCTCTGGGGGGGGCAGCCATGGAGAAGGTTCTTGGTTCTGATTGGTGGAGGCAGGAGGTTGGCATCAGAGGAAGCGCGAAGGATGTGATGGTGGAGCAGGTTGGTAAGGAGGAGGAGTCTGAAATGAAAGCGTTGAGGCAGAGGGAGCCAAGGGAGCTTCTGGAGAACAGGGGTGATGTGGTCTCTCCCCCATCCAGAAGTGTTTCTCCTTCTACACAACTTTTTACTGCTGCGTTTTAACTCTGCTGGTGCCTGTAGGTCAAGCTGTCATCTATATTTAATAAACTGCAAAATGACTGAATCAGTTTTATCATCAACATCATATTCAACACTTCCTTCAGCACCATCTTCCTTTGGTTTTACTGCCAGATGTTGTTTTATTAAATGGTCCAATGTGACCGAACTACAGTCACTTCTAATGAAAACCTGCAACAATTACAAAATGATATTAAGATGAAATATCAGCCAGGTCTGTGGTAACGGTCTCAACTCCGAGACGCCATCATCACTGGTTTCCTCTCAGTTCGTTCCCGTCTCTTGGCCCTGGAACCGGAATCAGACTGAAGTTCATGTGATCTGCTGGCTTCTGCATGGGTCCACCATCGAGATGAACTGCAGAGAGAAATGAGCTCTAAGAGCTGAAGTCTGGAACAAAGCATCTTTTCATGTTTAATTTGACCAGTGCTCCTGTACATGGAACTTCTAAAGCAGATAAAGTTAGAGATGTGTTGTGCCACATGAATTAGGAGCCCCTTCATCCTTGAAGCAGAGACTGTCTCCAGCCGAAAGGAGAGGAGCTAAATCAGACTGAACCGGTGGCGTGATCTCCTGTTGAACGCATCATCATTTCTGACTAAACGGGATTTCAAACATTGTTAAAAAGGAGTCAAAGACTAAATGCCTCAATATCTCCAGACTCCCTGAACACAGAACACCAGCAGCCGTCCAGTCCGACGGCAGCCTGGACTCTAAGATTTTAGATTTGATCAGTTAGGAAAATCAATAATCGGCAGAACGATGCTATGCTGGAAGGACTTTATAAGATACTGGTGATCATTTATGACAACAAAGATAGGCTAACATTTAGACTTATTCCCCAAGCTAAGTTTTGCTATATTAGGTGCACTTGAATGCGTCATGAGGTTATTGAATGTGGCCATAAAGGCTGTGTAGAAGATCAGCAGCCTGAAGGAGGACAGAAGTGGAGGAACATCACTCTGTCCAGGCTGCTGTCCTTCACAGCTAAACCTCCAACATGGAGCAGCCATCATCCCTCCTTGATGATCCAGACGTTCTCATCACAGAGAGTTCAGAGATGCAGCACAAACTCTGATCTCTGCTTTTTCCTCATTCAATCTTAACAAACATGAAAGTAACAAACAATATTGAACTTTTCCAACAATATTCTACTTTTGAAGGTGTGCTTGTGTTAGCTTAAGGATGTGACCACACCCAGTCAGGTTATTGTTGCAGTGTTAGTTTGTCTTATGTACATGTACAGCATCTCTTTATACCATCTTTTCTTGGTATATCTCTATACCAAACATAAACCACATAAACAATCAGTCTAAATCCTCACAATTCATTGAACAGTGAGTGAGGCCCTCTAGTGGATGTTGTGGAGTACTGCAGGTTTTTGTACAGAGTTCTGGTGTTTCCTGTCACTGTGGGCTGCAGAGCGCAGTAGTACACAGCAGAGTCTGACAGACGGAGATCCTGGAACCTCAGATCAAAGGATTTCTTGTCACTGTTTAGGTCAGCATTAAATCTGTCATCGTTAAACTCTGGAGCTTTATCTTTGGTTTTGAAGTATTGTTTCAACATGTACTTTGGGAAGCTGTTTTCTTCTTGTTTATACCAGAACAAGGTCTCAGTTCCACCACTAGCCTTATAAGTACATCCCAGAGTCACCGAGTCCTCTGCAGCAGCAACAACTTGTCCTTCTGGCTGCTTCACTGAGTCTCCTTTACACTCTGGGGAAGAACAGAACATGCAGAGGAAGAGAAGAATCAATAAAGATGACTGATTCAAGGAGAACAATCAGCAGCTCTAAAGACTTCTAGTCCATGTAGAATAGATGCCATTTTCACTGATCATTGCCACTTTGAACCATATCAGCTGCTTTTCCAAGGTAACCAATGATCAGCAGCAGCAATGATCTGCTCTGATGTTCTGGAGAATGAACATGAAAAGCTCTTCATGGAGAGCTCAGTCATGTGTTCCAGTGTTGGAAGAGGAAACATGTTGAGCTTTCTATCTTACCAGAGAAAAGAGCAGCCAGAATAATCCACAGCCAATGTTCCATCTGTCCAACCAGGTTGAAATCAGCAGGAGGAAGCAGCTGCTGTTCAGCATTCAGTCTGACTCTTGTTCTCTTCACAGCACCACTTCTTATTGACACAATGCTGGAGCCCAGAGCACAAGGAGAGCACCGCCTGCTGGATCATGGCGCCCTCTAGTGGAGGGAAACGGTTGAGTTGAGCAGAGAGGAGGAAAGGCTTCCAGCAGCTGGTCAGTGGGTCACATGTTCAGGAGGAATATTGTTGATAGCAGAAATGATCATAAATATTCCTGAAGCTCCAGCTGAACTGTGGTTGCGGCTGAGCTGATGTTCTGGATCTCAGGGAGGTTCTCCAGCTTTGATATGGAGCAGAACTCTGAACATGAACAGAGACTCCTCACACCTTCTGACCTGCTGCCCTCAGGGAAACAGAGCCATCAGACACTGCAGAGCTTTCTGCTTTAAGCTCATAATCAACTGAGTTTACCACAGGTGGACTCCATTTAGGCCGTAGAAACATCTCAAAGATGATCACTGGAAACAGCTCAGTGTTACGCTTCATGGAAAAAGTATGTGAATATTTTGTATTTTTTCGTGGTTTTCTATTTTTAATTAATTTGCAAAAAGCTCAACAATTTTCCACATTGTCATAGTGGGTTATTTGTGTGTCGAGTTTGAAGAATGAGATTAATACCACTTGGAATGAGGCTGTTTCCATGAAGCGCTGTGAATACTTTCCAGATGAACTGTTTTCATGCGGCTCACAGTGAAGATCTTTTAAAGTCATGAGACGCTGATATTGGAAACTGTATGAGCTAACCCCAACGTGGACTCACACTGAATCCAGTCCCTGATGAACTTGATTTGTTGTTCTTTATCAAATGAATGATTAACCAGCCCTGTTATGCAATGATTCTGTTACAATATGATTTTAATGTTCACGTTTTTCAACTTAGCAGCAGTCAAGACGTTGGACTATAACTGATCCACATTTCCAACCTTGTTCACGCGCTGGGGTTTTATGTTTGCTTCTTAGCTGTTGATACTTCTTGTTCACACCTTTAAAAGACGTGAAAGGAGGGATTGTTGATGATGAATATTTTTCATTTAAGAGAGGAAGGCCTGGATGCCTTTAAGAGGGAGATGAACACTTCTCTGAGTGCCAGTTTGGGGCGACTGGAGTGTGTGACAAATCAGCTGTGACCCAGCGTCTTTGATAACTGCAGAGAGTTGGTTCAGACCTGACAGGAAGAGCTTTCAGCTGATAGACACTGTCTGGATTACACACACACACACACACACACACACACACACACACACACACACACACACACACACACTTAAGAGAAACAAGAAACATGTTGTTCAGGACAGTCTAAGGATAATCTTAACTGATAATGTAATGCATCTATAGAGGATGAATTCTAACAGGAACCAGTTATGAGATGTTATGGACCGAACAAGCAGTGCGATGTTGTCATCATGTTATTGTATTGTGTAAAACCGATTCTCAGTATGAGCTGATTGCCATTTCTCTGCTGAGCTGGGACCTTGTGTGATCATGAATCCACATCATCTGGTTTAAGAATCAGCTGGCTCACATCTTCCTTGCTTAAAAGGAAACTCAGAGTTTTTATAACTTAGCGAAAATTATGTAACAACCTGGCTTAAAAACATCTAGACTATGTCTGTTGATCAGGAATTAAATGAGCTTAGTCTATAAAATAAATGAACCTTTAGCTACTTATTCAACAAAAAATAGCTGTAACTGTTGGATGTTTTCAGATTTCTCCCTCAACTCAACGTGGGAAGATTTTTGTTTCTTATTCATTTATCTCTGATAGGACGGATAATTAATGAAAGAAAGTAAACTGAGTACAAAGTTGATGAAGTGACCTTAAATCTGGCTGTAGTCAGTAATTTAAACAATCCTACCTGGGATTACTCTCACACTTTCTACCCTCATGACTGTATGACTTCAAATTTAAGGAGTGTGGGATTTTTAAAATGTTTTTACTTTGTTGTCTGACCTCCAAGCTGAACCAGAGCAAAACGACTCTGTTCAACACCAAGGACCTTGACAAGCTTCAACAGAGATTGGAAGTGATAGAAATGAAGATTCATCAACTGGAGTGTGAATATCGAGGTCAACACAGGTTCTGGAAATGAAACAACCCTACCGATGACTCAAAATAACGAAGACCAACAGACAGCTACCAGGCACCCCAGGAAGCAGCTTCCCGCCGTCTCCCTGAACTGCCTCGGAGCTAAGCTGAAAGATAAATCTCATCCTTTAGATCTGACAAGATGCTTAACAGGACAAACCCCTTACTTAGATGACACAGCGTGGTCAGCACTGAGCTGAGATGTCCCTTCTTCAAGCCCAGCACCAAGGAAAAACAACAACCAGCTGCAGCGGTGATCTCTCTAACTGAAATTCTGCTGGAATACCACTAAAACCAGGTTTGCTGCACTTCAGCAGGAGTCTGCGAGGGAAACCTTACCTTCAAACATCAAGAGGTATGAGGCAAGATCCAAACAATTGCCTCCTAAAGTGACCCGATAAACAAATAACATGCCAAAAGTTCTTATTGTAGGTGATGAGGCAGTAAATGGAATCAGCCGCTTCTGCAGTACAAAGAGAACGAAGGTAATCAGTGTGACCCATTACATGGAGTCCGATATAACAGAAAATACTCGCATTAACTACTGATCAGCTGACTGTTGAGAATCTCATAATATATACTGGAGCTAATGATATTGCCAAACAAAAATTGGACATTCTGCAAAATGACTTCAATCGCTCACAATCAGAAATCTGAAAATGAAGGTGTTTATCAGTAGACCGCTACTGATAGTTACACATGGAGATGAAAGATACAGCAAACTGTTTGTGATTAATAAATGGCTTAAAACGCATTCTCTGTCAGCTCAGTGAACTTTGTTGACAAATGTGGGATCTTCTGAGAACGCTATCATCTCAACAAACAAGATGGATTCTGTCTTCATAAATCTGGAACTAAACTATTCACATCAAATATTTTTGTGCTGTGAATCAGAAAAGCTCCTCTGTCCAAATCAAGACAAAGGAAAATGCAAATAATAAGATCATCGTCCCAGCAAAGATAGCAGAACAACCTCAAGGCCCAACATGTCTGATAACAATGGAACCCCACTGTACATCAGGAGCATATTGTTCCAAAACAAATGGAAAAGCAGCTGTCTCTCAAGACTTGAGCAGGAAAACCAGCCTTCTGGTCCCCTCCCACCTTGCATCTCTCCCATCCTGCACCAAAGTACATGAAAGACCTGTTGTCGTATCAACCTTCCAGACCACTCGGGTCTTCTGATTCAAGTCTACGTTGCATCCCCACAGAACCGAACATGGAGTTACTGTTGTGCTGATGACACTCAGCTATACTTATCCATACATCCTGATGAATCCAATGTGTTCGGTAGGTTACAGGCATGTCTTGAGGACATTAAAACCTGGATGAGATACTGTTGTTGTTTTTGGACCAGAAGACTCTGCTTACTCTATCACTTGATCTGGATGGCATTAAATTGGCCTCAGATAATAAAATAAAGAACCTTGGTGTTATTTCTGACCAGGATATGTCATTTAAGTCCCATATTAAACAGGTTTCTAGAATTTCCTTCTTTCATCTCCAGAATATTGCCAAAATCAGAAATATTCTGTCCAGGAGTGATGCTGAAAAACTGGTCGATGCATTTGCTCCTTCAAGGCTGGAGGACTGTAACTCTTTACTATCAGGACGTCCACAGAATGGAGTTAAAAGCCTTCAGCTGATCCAGAACGCTGCACCAAGAGATGGAAATTATGCGGATGGAAATTAAAAAGAGATCATATTTCTACTATTTTAGCTTAAAATTCTCCTTCTCACATATAAAGCCCTTAATAATCAGCTCCATCATCCATCAGAGACCCGACTGGTCCAGATGTTCCTATCAGAGACCTGACTGGTCCAGATGTTCCTATAAGAGATCTGTCTGGTCCAGATGTTCCTACCAGAGACCCTACTGGTCCAGATGTTCCTATCAGAGATCTCACTGGTCCAGATGTTCCTACCAGAGCCCTTCGCTCTCAGACTGCAGGTTCACTGCTGGTTCCTGGAGGTTCTAGAAGTGGACTGGGAGTCAGATCCTCCAGTCATCAGGCTCCTCTCCTGAGGAACCAGCTCCCAGTTTTAATCCATGAGGCAGACGCCCCGTCAACTTTGAAGACGAAGCTTAAAACTTTCCTCTCTGATAAAGCTGATAGTGAGACTGGCTGAGGTCATCCTGAGCTGTTTCTGTAGCTATGCTGCCAGAGGCTGAGGCTGCTGGAGGACAAACTGACCACTTTTGCTCACTTTCTTCTCCTACTACTCTCCAATTTGCATTATTTGTTGTTCTTTCAAATGTTAACTTTTTATTTTCTCTCCGTTATTTTCTCTCCATAGAAGGTGCACCTGGTCTGGTGTTATGTTTGGCTATGATGTCTTCCTGGAGGAGCGCTTCAGCTGAGATGATGCTGCCATCAGCTAATCGTTCTCCTTCTCCTGCTGTTAATGTTTTACTTTCATGAACATCGACAATAATCCTCCATCAGTTCATGTGTTCTTCTTGTCTCTCTGCTTCGTCTTCTCCAACCTCCAGTCGGTCGTGGCAGATGGCCGCTGGTACTGAGCCAGGTTCTGGTTCTGCTGGAGGTTTCTTCCTGTTAAAGGGTTGTTTTTTTTCTCTCCACTGTTGCCACATGCATGCTCAGTATGAGGGATTGCTGTAAAGTCAACGACACAATGCCATGCTGTCGCCCCCTGCTGGCCAGGAGGAGTGAACGCTGCAAGTCAACGGCTCGATGCTCTGCTGGGTTTCCTCAGAAACTTTTTGAACTATTTTGAATAACTAATTGACCTGACTGTACTGCTTGATAACCAGGATCAATTGAAATGTATGTATGATTGAACTGAAATGATTAGTTTGTAAAGTGCCTCGAAACGACATTTGTTGTGAATTGTTTATTAATATAAATAAAACTGATATGAAATAAACTGAATTAAATTGAGAAGCAGCATTCAGTTTTTATGCTATAATCTGAAACAAACTTCCTGTAAACTGCAAAGGTGCTGAAACACTGAGTTCCTTTAAATCAAGGCTAAAAACCAACCCTTTTCAAGCTGCCTTTGATTAGTAATAAGTGGAACATTGATCAATATACTTGACGTGTATTTGCTTGATGATTTTGATGATGGCATTGGACAAGATGTAATGTTTATGGCTTGTTTCATAATTGTGGCTGAATGACGTTTTTATGATGTAAAGCACTTTGAACGGCCTTGTTGCTGAAATGTGCTATACATATAAACTTGACTTGACTTGACTGGGTGGTAAAAAACTCACACCTAAGGTAGGGATGATGGTGGTGATGGCGGTAGGAGTTCAGTCCACAATCGGAGGGTTGCAGTTTGATCCCCTCTCCATCTGCCTCATCCATACTTGCCTGCTGTTGGTGGTGGTCAGAGGGCCCGGCACGGTGTAAGGTGGCCGCGCCTCTGAGACTCCTCCAGGGCAGCGATTGCGACTATCCAGTGGTCTGCCACCATCAGCATGGGAATATGCGCATGAAGGGGTGAATGACTGAATATAGTGTGTAGTGATTAAGTGACAAGTACAAGCCTTTTACCATTTTACTATGTTAGACTCTAAGCAACTCAAGCTAATCCTGTTTCTGTTGTGTCTTCATGGTGTCCTTCCTTCCTGTAGCAGAAAGAAGGTGAGAATGAATGTATTAAGGTTTCTGTTAACCACAGATGGTTATGTGCGAAAATCCCAGTAGATCAACAGTTTGTGAAATACTCAGACTTGCCTGTCTGGCAGCTGTAACCACAGTGACTCTCATGAAGCAGGAATAAGCAGAATCCATCTGATAAGAAGCGGAGCTCTGAATACCACTTCCCTCCTCTTTGAAGACTAGTCAGATATCTGGGTTCAGGTTTTTGTTCAGCCTCGTCTCCACTTTGTATCACTGTGTTTCTAAAGCACAGTAGTAGAGAGCTGTGTCTGCCAGGGTTAGCTCTCTGATGCTCAGCTCAGTGGAGGAAGAAGATGTTTGAGATTCGTATCGTTGATGATCAAGGTTGTAATCAGCAGAGCCTCCTTTTCCATTTTTCAAGAGGATAAATTGAGGAGCATGAAGGTCAGAAGGATGTTTATACCAGTGAAGATCAGCATAATCAGATGTTGTCTCATAGCTACAGCTGAGTGAGACAGGTTGTCCTTCTGTCGCTCTGACTTCATCTCCAACAGCAGAGACTGTGTCTCCAGCTATTAGTCCTGGAAAAGGGGAGAAAATGACGAATAAAAGTCCCCTTTCCAGTGTTACTCTGTGGACATTCATAACAAGAACAGCTGCAGAACTGTGTCAGTTCAGCTTCCAGGGTGATGAGAAGCTGATTCCCCTTCAACCAGAGCAAAGACAGCAGGAAGCAGTGAACTCAGCCTGGATCAGAGGTTAATGCAGCAGCTGGAACTAAACTAGAATCCCTTCATCTTAAACTCACCTCTAATGAGAGACAGAAGCACAAGGAGGGAAAGCAACATGTCTTTGGAGTTCTGAGAGCCTCACAGCAGATGAACAATGTTCTTCCAATGCAGGAGAAGGAGGAAGAAACGATGCCATTGGATGATCTGAAGCTCAGTGGGCGGGGCCACTTCAACTCAACCAATCAGAGCGTTTTCTGCTTCCACTGCAGCTCTGTCTCTGATTTACTGCTTCATGTCTCTGTTGTCTTTGTCTTCAGTCCAATGACTCAACATTCAGTGGTTCAGCAGTAGTGAGGCCCTCTAGTGGATGTTGTGGAGTACTGCAGGTTTTTGTACAGAGTTCTGGTGTTTCCTGTCACTGTGGGCCTCACAGCGCAGTAGTACACAGCAGAGTCTGGCACTGCAGCAGAGGAGATCAGCAGCTCCATCTGGGTTTTATCATCACTCACTCTGAAGGAGAAACCAGGAACTGGATCCTGGAGTTTTTGTCCTGCTCCAGTGTGGGAGATCAGGAACTGTGGAGGTTTTCCAGGATGTTGTCGATACCAGAAGAAGTTGTCAGTTGCAGCTGGTTTTGAAGATTTATAGGATAGAGTAACATTGTTGCCTTCTACACTGAACACTTCCTTGTCACGAGGAGTAAGTTGATCACAGCTGACACCTAAAGAAAGACATATTTATTTAGTTACAAAAGTTTTCATAGTAAGTCATTTACAGATTTTACCAGTTAAAGGTATCTAGAACTAATCTGACCTGTTAGCAGGGAGGCGACGAGCAGAGAAAGACCATAATAGTCCATATTGACCAGAGCTGATGTTGGTGAGCTGAACTGAGTTGAAGGAGGAAGTTTGTGTCTCTTCTAGAGTTCAGGAGCAGCTCAGCTCCTCCCTGAAGCTGAAAGCTCCTCTTCCTCCGGGACTCTAAGCTGCCACTGTCCATGGTGCTGAACAGTCAGTTTCACCTTATTTCTGGCTGAACAAAGGCATTCTGATTCTGAACAATAATTGTTCAAAGACGCTGCACCTGAAAAATCTCACAATTAAGTGTCAAACAGTTTTTACAGTTTTATTATAACTGTGTTAACAATTATTCTTTCTTCAGCATTTTTAAAAGAAAATGGCACAAAAGATTTGTTTAGATTGGATCAGGAAAATCAATAATCAACAGAACGATGCTCTGTAGGAAGGGCTAAATGAGACAATGGTGATAATTTATGATGGAAAAAAATAGCTAACATTTCCAATTATTTGATGTTATAATTCATTGTAAACAAGGTGCACTTGAATACATCATGAGGTTATTGAATGTGGCCATAAAGGCTGTGTAGAAGATCAGCGGCTTGAAGGAGGACAGAAGTGGACATCACTCTGTCCAGGCTGCTGTCCTTCACAGCTGAACCTCCAACATGGAGCAGCCATCATCCCTCCTTGATGATCCAGACGTTCTCATCACAGAGAGTTCAGTGATGCAGCACAAACTCTGATCTCTGCTTTGTTCTCAACTGCTCAATCAGACTGACAACTAACAAACCATAGAAGCAGAGCAGTGAGTGAGACCCTCTAGTGGATGTTGTGGAGTACTGCAGGTTTTTGTACAGAGTTCTGGTGTTTCCTGTCACTGTGGGCTGCAGAGCGCAGTAGTACACAGCAGAGTCTGGCACTGCAGCAGAGGAGATCAGCAGCTTTACTCGTCTCAGAGTTTTATCGATCTCAGCAGAGAAATCAGAGCGATTTGGATGAATTGTTCCTCCCTCTGTGATGTAGAGCAGGAACTCTGGTCTGGACCTCTGCTGCTGTCGGTACCACTGGACGTTGTAGATAGAACCAGTATATTCACAGCTCAGACTGGTGCGGCTTCCCTCTGAAACAGCTTGTTCCTTCTGCTCCTGTGTGACGGTGTTCATGGAGCCCATGGCTGCAAAAAGAGTCCTTCATGTCAGTCAGTCTGCAGGAGATTCACACATGAAGAGACTCAACAGAGGTTCTTCCCTCCACATGTGATCCCAGTGAGATTCATGGAGGAAATCCGAGCAAAGCTGTTTCTGTGTTCTGACACTCACCTATGCAGAGAGAGAAAAGCAGAAGGAGGTCAAGTAACATCATGTTTTCAGCTGTTCAAGTCAGACAGCAGATGAACAACGTTGTTCCACTGCAGCAGAAGGAAAACTCAGCAGCTTCTCTGCTGCACAGACCTTCTCCTCAACATCAAGCTGCTTTTAGCGCTGCACACACGAGCCTTCTCATTGGCTGAGCTCAGCAGTGGTGGGAGGAGCCAGAGAAAAACGCGTTTCACTGTTTCCTTTGCTCCTAAAGTTGGATTCATCCCATTAGATGATTTCTGTTGTGATGTGTGTTTACGTCCTCTGCTTGGTCACAAAAGGAAGAAAGATTTGAGGAACTTCTTGGACCTTCATGCTGGTTCATGTGTCAGTTAGACGCTTACCTCCAGCACACGTATTCATAAAGTATCTCCTCCCTGTCAGCCAGAGACATGAAATGCTTGTAATAAACTTCAGAAGCTGATTTTCAGCACAGCAGCAGGGATTCTGGAGAGACGTTGCTGCAAGATGAAGACCTAAAGCCATGAGGAGCCGTGGTTGCTGTGGAGAGGAGGCTCAGAGAGACGGAGACAAAAGGAACCCCCTGACCACCATTGTGGAAAAATTAATTACCAAGCACCGTTCGGTGAAAATCACTCAGTCAGGTTTATTTGTATATTGTGCACAATACAGAGAGCTTCTAGACAATCAGCAATGAACAAGTCAGAGCAGCAGCTCAGAAAGAAAGCTCTGCCAGGCAGTCAACACAGATTTATCCCAAGGATAAGGAGTCCAAAACAAGGGAGAGACCGTCTGGTTCCCATGCAGCCGCAGCAAAACAACATCCAACCTGGTGTGTGGAACCCAAACAGGTTCATTTGGTGACAATTCATAAGTACTTACAATAAAAACATAACATCACATTACCAGCAGATGAATATAGTCATGATGTGCTAACTTATAATCACATTTTCCATCACACATCCCCCCTTCCATCAAGATGTTCCTCAAAAAATAATTCTAATCACAAATACATTTTTTAATATAGTCATATTTAAATGTTAAAAAAGCACAACTCAAGTGATATGAATTATAAACATAAACTCTTTCTTAATTATTGAAAGATTACGGAAACCGCTCCAAAAGCCAGCCAGTCATTTATCAGCAGTTGTTCAAGGTCAAGGTTGTAACATGAAAAGTGACATTTCTCCTGCTTTGTCCAGAATCAGCCTCTTCATATCAGCTCGCTGGCTAAGCTAATAGCCTAGCTTACGGTGGTTAACAGGCTCCAGCGAGTGATACAGCAGCAGGGACAGAGGACACAAGGCAGCAGGGGGAGGAAAAAGGAAGTGAGGAGAGGAAATAGGGGACAGATTTTTCAAGATCGTCTGTCAGGATGTTTATGTCAGATATGACCCTAATTCATATTTTACTGACATTTTAGATTTGTTTCTAGAGAGAGATCCAGACTTTGAAATGTATATTTTTAGTTTAGGTCAGAGTTTTGATTATTCATTGTAGGCTGGTGTCACATGACGCAGCAGGTGTTCAGTTCTGATTGTTTAAAAACTTGAAACAAAACATTGTTCTGCTTCTTTGGGAGAAAAATTCACCCCCCCCTCCTACACACACACACACAGGAGTTAATCTCTGACATGTTCCTTCTACCCCACCGCCCCACCAAAAAAACTAGAAGAAACAGGATTTTGGCATCTGGACAGCATAAACTCTGGACAGGCTGGATGTCCATCTCAGAGACAGTCAGTCCTTCATACATGGACTCCTGACTGCAGCTTAGAGAAGACAGTGATCCTCTCATGGAGGTTGGTTTGGACTGTGAGAGAAAGCTGCAGAAAATACATGCGTGTGCCTGCAGAGATGCAGACTCCATGCAGATACGAGGAAATGACGTTGCTGAGTTGAGTTTAAGTCCAGACACAGAACCCTGTAAAAACGTCTCCCTTGACCTGAACGCTTCCAGATATTTGGCCTCTAATGGAATCCACCCAGAATGGCTGATCCAGGACAGTCCTGACCATTAAGGACTCCCAGACCAACACCCTCCACTGGTCAATCACCTTCCTCACATCATCATGGAACCTTCTGCAGTTCATCTTAGGCACCAAGAATGAGAAGAACATCAGCACAAGAAAAGGATGATGTCTGGATAACTGGAGCCCTATGATCGAGGAAACTGATGAAAAGCAGAATTTCACAGAATCTGCCGACGGTGGCGAGCAGGAAAGGATATACAGCAGTTTCTGTAGAGTTTTGGCCACTGCAGCGACCATCCTGGTTGCTGCCTGGTTAGTTGGGGCTTGGTTTGCAGGAACACGAGAAGCAACGCCACAACTCTGACAGTCATGCCTTCAGTGAAGATGCCTGTGACTGATGGAAGAATTTAAAATGATCAAAGGTCCTGATCATAATGGAAGTTGTGGAAATATACTTGGTCATTGATGCTGATTAATTCTTGTGTGATTCATATGTTTACTCATTTATGCATTAGTGAAATGATGACAACGAGTCTGTGTTACATTTAGTTTTTATTAGAGTAATCCTTTACTAAATACTTAGGTACACTGCATTTTAATCCCATGTTTTAGGCACACCTGGAGAGAACTGGTGAATGGTTAGAACTTTGGATGGAAACTTACTGGAACGTTGAGCTAGGATCTGCTGAGGGTCAGGCAGTTACTTACGAGTGGACAGATAGCATTGAGAGAACTGGCTCCAATCGGTCTAAAGGCTGCAGAGAGTGGTACGCTCTGACACAGGACGCAACCCCGACACATACCTTAGGATCTGCGTAAACTATACATTGTCTCAGTCTCCTTAACTGAGCCTGAGTTTAAGACGTGCCCTTTAATGGAAACTGGAATGCGCAGCCGCTGGGGCGGCAGCCACGCTATAAGAACATCCTCACCCTGAGGGGATTCAGATCGCGCTGTGAGCTGCAGGACCTTTCTGTTGTCCTGGTGAGCTCCCCGGCCGCGTCCTTGTGTTACAGGTGAATTATTTGCTTTTACTCTGATTGTTTGATTATACTCATATTTTAGCTAAATAAACTGGATGATTGTTACATGATTTAATTTTGGCTCTTTGTGGTGCTTTCTCCAACATCAATGGACACGGGAGAGATGGACAGAAGGGAAGAAAATATTAATCAGTGTCAATGAGTTTTCCATCTCAACAAAGTCTGCACAAGATTTGACTTTTTACAGGTTTTGATTTAATCTTTAAAGAATTTTTAAAAGTGAGATTTTCTTTTGTATTAAAAACAAGATTCTTAGTTTTGCTCATAACGCTGTCAAAAAATGACCAGGAAACTTTCTAAAGGGGGTGACATCACTGTATAAACTATTTCATGTAGCTGATTTTGCTGCTTATGTCAATTCTGCAAAGAATTTCATTAAAATAAATAACGTCACCTTTTAGTAGGGAGTGTTTCAGCAGGCCAGAGTCCCTCCTCAGTAAAAGGGTTGGGGACGGCTAAGATATGTGTCTCTGCCTGGTTGACTTCACTCTGATTGGCTACAACCATGTTTGGGAAACTCTTCAGGAAAATGCGCTGAACATCGTCTCAAACTGAGGTTATAACTGCGTGCTACTTCCCCATAAATGTAAACTTGTAAAACTATTTCATGTTCTGTTGAACCACAGCAGTCGCTTTTTTTGTGAAACAGAATAACAGTAAATGTTGACCTCTGGCTGTTGATTTGTGACAGTTTTCATTCACATCATAATTACGTACCTTATAGGTTGGTAAATATGGTTAAAATAGATAAAGTGGAATTTGGAAAACAATAAAACGGATTTCATATGGTCTGGATAACCACACAGGTGCAGCAGTGAGTGAGGCCTAGTGGATCAGTACTCCACAACATCTAGTGGATGTTGTGGAGTACTGCAGGTTTTTGTACAGAGTTCTGGTGTTTCCTGTCACTGTGGGCTTCACAGCGCAGTAGTACACAGCAGAGTCTGGCACTGCAGCAGAGGAGATCAGCAGCTCCAGGTGTTTCTCTCCTCTCAGGTAAGTGGAGAATCTTGTTGCTGATTTCAGAGACTCTGCTGATCTCGAGCTGTTGAGCCCTGAGATGTAGAAGATGAACTCTGGAGGTTTTCCAGGATATTGTCGATACCAGAAGAAATGATCATTGCCATCTGCTGGTTTGGAGTAACTGCAGGTCAGAGTAACAGAGCTGCCCTCTAAACTGAACTCCTCAGTCTTCGCTGCAGTGAGCTGTTGACAGTTTACACCTGAAGGAAGGAAAAACTCAAATTAATGAAAAAGAACAAGGATCAAACTGTTCTCTGAAAGACTCCAACCAACCTGATCCCCTGAGCAGAAGCAGCAGAGTGAGTCCAGATGTGAGCAGAGGCAGCATGTTGACCAGAGCTGATGTTGGTGAGCTGAACTGAGTTGAAGGAGGAAGTTTGTGTCTCTTCTAGAGTTCAGGAGCAGCTCAGCTCCTCCCTGAAGCTGAAAGCTCCTCTTCCTCCTGGTTGAACAACAGATCATCTATTTAACTGACTCTAAAAAGGTATTCACCCTCCTTGAATTCATCTTTTTATTGCTTTTTAAAAATGAAATCAACATCAAAATATTTTTTCTTCCTGCCACATGGAGTAGAAATCAAAAGGAAACACTGTTTCCCTGCAGCCTGACTATCTCCCAACATGTCTGAAAGAACTACAAGAGGTGTTTTTAGGTGGAGCTCTCTGTATTTTCCTTTGGGTTCACTTTCAGTTTTCTGACCTTTGAGTAGAAATGTTTCAGTGTTACCCCATCATCGGTCAAAGAGTTCTTGTTCATAGCAGCAATGATTGGCGTCATGCAGACCAGACCTCCATGATGTCTCGCAGCAACTATGAGAGGTTAAGATCTGCTCCACTGATGAGAACAAGTTATGGAGTCTGTGGGTTTCTTTCCTGAAGCTGCTACCTTCTCCACCTGACCTTTGATATGTAGAAAACAACCGATAAAATCTTGATTTTAGCTTTGGTTTGACTTTGATTTTAGATACAAAGTAAATCATCAGTTCACCACTAGTAGAAGCACAAGTTCCTTTGTTGACAAGACAGAGCTTTCTTTGTTTTTTGCAAAGTCTTGTCAAATACATTAAATTTTACTGACCAAGATTTCATTTACAAAAATAAAGAGTGAAATATACAGATGAGGAGAATACTCTCTATCGGCACTGGGATTGATACTTTAACCTCCACAGGCTGAACCTCCAACATGGAGCAGTATCATCCCTCCTTCATTATCCAGACTTTAATGATGCAGCACAAACTCTGATCTCTGCTTTGTTCTCAGCTGCACAATCAGACTGAAAACTAAAAAACCATGGAAGCAGAGCAGTGAGTGAGGCCCTCTAGTGGATGTTGTGGAGTACTGCAGGTTTTTGTCCAGAGTTCTGGTGTTTCCTGTCACTGTGGGCCTCACAGCGCAGTAGTACACAGCAGAGTCTGGCACTGCAGCAGAGGAGATCGTCATGTTCATTTCCTCTTTGTTTCCTTCAAATTTCATTCTGTCCAGATGTTCTGCTCCACCGAAAGGTGAATGAGACTTCAGGAGCTCTGGAGGTTTCCCTGGATTTTGTCGATACCAGAATAAAAACTGTGCAGAATCTTTGGTGTAACTACAGGTCAGAGTCACAGAGCTGCCATCTAAAGTGAACTCCTCAGTCTTCGCTGCAGTGAGCTGTTGACAGTTTACACCTGAAGGAAGGAAAAACTGAAATCAGTGAAGAAGAACAAGGATCAAACTGTTCTCTGAAAGACTCCAACCAACCTGATCCCCTGAGCAGAAGCAGCAGAGTGAGTCCAGATGTGAGCAGAGGCAGCATGTTGACCAGAGCTGATGTTGGTGAGCTGAACTGAGTTGAAGGAGGAAGTTTGTGTCTCTTCTAGAGTTCAGGAGCAGCTCAGCTCCTCCCTGAAGCTGAAAGCTCCTCTTCCTCCTGGTTGACAGCCTCACAGCTTCAGCTGCTTTCTGGTGGAAACATGAGGTTTGGATTTTCTTTAATACAGAGAATGATGTAAGAAATATTAAATCTACTAATAAAGTTTTCCTTTGTCTAAAACACAACAACCTCATTATTGATGCAGAACGTTTTTGTCCACAGGTGTCAGAGTTCTGGAGATAACTGCTGGACTGTTTACCTTGATTTCTGCTGACGTGAAGAACTGTTGTACAGTTTGGGATAAAAACTGAAACATCTTTAAAAGCAGGACGTCCAGCGCTCTTCTATTGTTGCACCTTTTAAGGCACAGCGCCACCTACTGTAGAGTGAGATAGCTGCAAGTTTAACCCAATTTTAAATGACTAAATATGTATTTCTTTACATCTGAATTTATAACCTACATCCCATTTGCTGGGGTGTAAATTCTACATTATGAGAAGTAAATACTTTTCAGGTTTTCTGGGTTATCCATGAGCAATCTTGAATGTGTTGCCAGCCTCCCCGTTGAGGTGAGGAAGCTTTACATCTGGGGAAATTTAAATGTGAAAAATGTTGAAGTGTGGATCTTTGAGGCATCAGCTTGCTGCTGGGAGGGGCTGCCTTCATCCTTGCCTTACAGTAGCATCATTCTATGTCCAAGATAGGATTGGTTGGAGAAGGGTAACATAAAGAATAGATTGGAAGATAATAATCAAAACATTAAATCAAAAACATGAGGTTAAAAATGAGTTCAGCACCGTGGCATCCCAGTCTGGTCTGGACTGAAAGTTCTGCTGCATTTCATTGGAACGACGTATCAGAGCAGCCGCCATCTTGGTTCAGGTGAGCCTCCTCCCTCAGGCTGTTGTAGCGAAGGATTATCTCCAGGTAAAATCACTGAGGTTGGCAACTTTTATTTAAAGAGATTGATGTTTTGCAAACTCAGGCATGTGTTTCACATAGAAAATTGATAGGAAAAAAACTAAAAATGGAAAGAGGAAACAGTGGACAAATGTCCCCTGTCCAGTGTTACTCTATGGACATTTACAACCAAATCAGCTGATTTCCCTTCAACCAGAGCAAAGACAGCAGGAAGCAGTGAACTCAGCCTGGATCAGAGGTTAATGCAGCAGCTGGAACTAAACTAGAATCCCTTCATCTTAAACTCACCTCTAATGAGAGACAGAAGCACAAGGAGGGAAAGCAACATGTCTTTGGAGTTCTGAGAGCCTCACAGCAGATGAACAATGTTCTTCCACTGCAGGAGAAGGAGGAAGAACATCTGGACGAATCAGGTCTCTGGTAGCAACATCTGGACCAATCAGGGCTCTGATGGATGATGGAGCTGATTATTAAGGGCTTTAAATGTGAGAAGGAGAATCTGAGATTATAATCTTTATTTAACAGGGAGCTGATGAAGGGAAGCTAAAATAACTTGGAGCAGCCATCATCCCTCCTTGATGATCCAGACGTTCTCATCACAGAGAGTTCAGTGATGCAGCAGAAAATCTCTGCTTTGTTCTCAGCTGCTCAGTCAGACTGAAAACTAACAAACCATAGAAGCAGAGCAGTGAGTGAGGCCCTCTAGTGGATGTTGTGCAGTACTGCAGGTTTTTGTACAGAGTTCTGGTGTTTCCTGTCACTGTGGGCCTCACAGCGCAGTAGTACACAGCAGAGTCTGGCACTGCAGCAGAGGAGATCAGCAGCTTTACTCGTCTCAGAGTTTTATCGATCTCAGCAGAGAAATCAGAGCGATTTGGATGAATTGTTCCTCCCTCTGTGATGTAGAGCAGGAACTCTGGTCTGGACCTCTGCTGCTGTCGGTACCACTGGACGTTGTAGATAGAACCAGTATATTCACAGCTCAGACTGGTGTGGCTTCTCTCTGAAACAGCTTGTTCCTTCTGCTCCTGTGTGACGGTGTTCATGGAGCCCATGGCTGCAAAAAGAGTCCTTCATGTCAGTCAGTCTGCAGGAGATTCACACATGAAGAGACTCAACAGAGGTTCTTCCCTCCACATGTGATCCCAGTGAGATTCATGGAGGAAATCCGAGCAAAGCTGTTTCTGTGTTCTGACACTCACCTATGCAGAGAGAGAAAAGCAGAAGGAGGTCAAGTAACATCATGTTTTCAGCTGTTCAAGTCAGACAGCAGATGAACAACGTTGTTCCACTGCAGCAGAAGGAAAACTCAGCAGCTTCTCTGCTGCACAGACCTTCTCCTCAACATCAAGCTGCTTTTAGCGCTGCACACACGAGCCTTCTCATTGGCTGAGCTCAGCAGTGGTGGGAGGAGCCAGAGAAAAACGCGTTTCACTGTTTCCTTTGCTCCTAAAGTTGGATTCATCCCATTAGATGATTTCTGTTGTGATGTGTGTTTACGTCCTCTGCTTGGTCACAAAAGGAAGAAAGATTTGAGGAACTTCTTGGACCTTCATGCTGGTTCATGTGTCAGTTATACGTTTACCTCCAGCACACGTATTCATAAAGTATCTCCTCCCTGTCAGCCAGAGACATGAAATGCTTGTAATAAACTTCAGAAGCTGATTTTCAGCACAGCAGCAGGGATTCTGGAGAGACGTTGCTGCAAGGTGAAGACCTAAAGCCATGAGGAACCATGGTTGCTGTGGAGAGGAGGCTCAGAGAGACGCAGAGAAAAGGAACTGGTGGAGAGAAGGAAAAGTTCACTGAAGGAAGAACTTCCCTGGAAAATACAACAGATGATGGTCTTATCTGTCTTAAACAGGGTCTGGTGAAAAGGACTGGGCAGGATGGGAACATGAGAACAGGCCCAGCCAGAGCTGAGCCACATGGAAGAAGCTCAGAGGAGAAGCAAACTCTGACAGTCATTACTTCAGAGGAGATGCCTGTGACAGATGGAAGAATTAAAAATGATCAAAGGTTCTGATCATGATGGAAGTCTGCACAAACTTGTACTTTTTACAGGTTTTTATGTGACAAATATTTTGGTGTTCAGTTAAACTCTAAAATATTTTTAAAAGGTAGATTTTCTTTTATTCCAAAAATGAGATTCTTAGTTTTACTCATAATGTTTGAGTTCTTTTTTTAAAAAATAAAAAATTAGTGAAACAGAATAACAGAACATGTTGACCTCTGGCTGTTGACTTGTGACAGTTTTCAATCACATCATAATTACGTACCTTCTAGGTTAATAAATATGGTTAAAATGGACAAAGTGGACTTTGGAAAATGAAAGGGATTTCATATGGCCTGGATAAGCATAGAGGTGCAGCAGTGAGTGAGGCCCTCTAGTGGATGTTGTGGAGTACTGCAGGTTTTTGTCCCGCGTTCTGGTGTTTCCTGTCACTGTGGGCTGCAGAGCGCAGTAGTACACAGCAGAGTCTGACGGACGGAGATCCTGGATCCTCAGGTTAAAGGATGTTTTCTCAGTTTTCCCTGTAAATCTGTTGCTGTTTATGTCTTGAGGAGTCTCCACAGTTTCTCCATAACGTTTCAATATGTATTTTGGGAAATCGTTTCTGTTTTGTTTATACCAGAACAATCTCGGGAACTGATCACTGGTTTCAAAAGTACATCCCAGAGTCACCGAATCCTCTGCAGCAGCAACAACTTGTCCTTCTGGCTGCTTCACTGAGTCTCCTTTACACTCTGGGGAAGAACAGAACATGCAGAGGAAGAGAGGAATCAATAAAGATGACTGATTCAAGGAGAACAATCAGCAGCTCTAAAGAGTTCTAGTCCATGTAGAATAGATGCCATTTTCACTGATCATTGCCACTTTGAACCATATCAGCTGCTTTTCCAAGGTAACCAATGATCAGCAGCAGCAATGATCTGCTCTGATGTTCTGGAGAATGAACATGAAAAGCTCTTCATGGAGAGCTCAGTCATGTGTTCCAGTGTTGGAAGAGGAAACATGTTGAGCTTTCTATCTTACCAGAGAAAAGAGCAGCCAGAATAATCCACAGCCAATGTTCCATCTGTCCAACCAGGTTGAAATCAGCAGGAGGAAGCAGCTGCTGTTCAGCATTCAGTCTGACTCTTGTTCTCTTCACAGCACCACTTCTTATTGACACAATGCTGGAGCCCAGAGCACAAGGAGAGCTCCGCCTGCTGGATCATGGCGCCCTCTGGTGGAGGGAAACTGTTGAGTTGAGCAGAGAGGAGGAAAGGCTTCCAGCAGCTGGTCAGTGGGTCACATGTTCAGGAGGAACTGGTTTTACTGGATATTGTTGATAGCAGAAATGATCAGCAGCATCCAGGGGCGTAACCATGATCTGAAAAGAGAGGGGGGGCAAATTTTTCAGGGTCTATTGAGTGATTTATCGTCTTCTCACATTCAATGCTGCCTCTCCTTGGTGGCTAAAACACACATAATCACTACCAGCCACAGTTCAACACCAGGGAACCAATTTTAGTTCTTTAAACTATATAATAACAAAATTTAAAGTTTTAGCTTCCAAGATCTGATTGAGTCGACACAATTACCCTCGAACATCTGGAGGGTAAATAGTCAGATCATTAAGAACCAAATGGTTACTGAACATGGAATGATCACTAAAACACCATTCCTGTAAACAAATTACTTTGCACACCAAATGGAATGGAAGTGACAAAGTAACCAGATAATAAGCCACATGATTGAATTTCATGGCATGAACATAGAAATTAACACTACACTACAACACCACATGACATTTCAGTCAAATGTAGCAGCACATATGTGCAAAATTAAGATACATAAAAATTGAATGATCCATACCAGCTGCCTTTATGAACACAGGTGATGCAGTAGTCAAATAATATCTGAAACAAAAACATGAACAAACGTCAAAATAAACCAGACATGGCCTTCTCCCTGTGCTACCTTTACTACAGAAAAAAATACATTTTGGAGTGTAAATGAGTGTGATTCTGAAATATGTGTAAAAACCCAGTCCTGATTGCTGCAGCAGATTTCTTTTTCTCAGCAACTTGTCTGCCCTCACCTGAGAAGGCCCTGCATCACTGTCCCTGTTGCTGACCTCTGGTCTAACGTCTCCTCCGTGACTCTTTGCTCTTCCTAGTGTGACAAGAACGTTTCTTCTAAATATGTGGAATCCTGTGTCCTTTAGACTTGCAGTAAAACGGAGTCTGCTTTAGATTCTATTTTACTGCCAAGTTTTCAGAGCCAGTTGATCAGAATTTTTTCTCTTACAGATTTATTAATAAAGATATATTTTTACATTGTTTTCAGGTTTTCTTTATTTGAAATCATTTGTACGCTGCCCCAACCCCTCCCACTCCTAGAAAGCATCAGGGAACAATAATTTGGGGGCTTGTCCAGGATGAAGAGATAAAAACCAAAAGAAATTGGAAAATTTTACTGATGCATTTTGTTCATTAGCAGCTGTGTTGGCCGCAGTGGTTTCTGTTGAACTGTGACAACCTTTGACCTTAGCTGGGTTAGGGGGTTAATCCATGATCCTTGTATTTTTTTTTTTTTTATTATTTTGTGTGTGTGTGTGTGTGTGTGTGTGTGTGTGTGTGTGTGTGTGTATGTGTGTGTGTGTGTCTGCGGACTACCTTTTTTGCTGTCCCTCCATCATTTCAGGTTTTGTCTCAGTTGCCACGTATTATTTGTGATGCTCTTCATTTCCTCGACCACATTTAGGAGCTAATCAGCTTCTGTGGATCATATTTTTTATGCTGCCTTGCAAAGTAATTCATACCCCTGAATCTCTAAAACATTTGGTCACATTTAAACCACACTTTATTGTATTTTATTGGGATTTAATAGGAAAAGCCAACAAAAAGTAGCATACCATAGTGAAATACATAAAAACTGTTTTCAAGATTTTTTTTTTTTTAAAATAAATCAACAAATGAAAGTCAGACAAAACAGCAGTGTTGATGGCAAAACAGAGAGAACTGCTTCAAATATTTTGTTACCAATATGAAATATATTAGAAGAAATGTTTTTGGTTGAACTTCCGGTGATGATGATTTGGATTGGGAGAAGTTGCTTTCTATCTGGTGTTTTTTCACTGCCATGTGACCTGATCATTTTATGAATGAAGCAGTTGATGTGCAGAGGAGCGATATGTCGAAAAACCAAACACAGTAAAGTCATCGGGTCGCTGAAATCAGAACACTTTGAACATCTTTGGAGTTTCAGTTTCACCCTAATCAGCAGAATCGGGTTGTGAAACACCAAACCTTGTGTATATCAGTCCAGAATGAGACAATGAAAAGACATTTTTGGTTTTCAGTCTGACTTTATTCATCTCAGCCTGAGAGTTTGATGCATTTTCATCTCGTACCCATGACTGTGGCAGATGAGGTGTGACTCTGCTCCTGTGGATCCTCCCTCAGTGGCTGATCAGCAGCTGTAACCACAGTGCCTCTGAGAAAGCAGCAATTAGCAGAATCCATCTGATATGAAGCAGAGCTCTGAATACCACTTCCCTCCTCTTTGAAGACCAGTCAGATATCTGGGTTCAGGTTTTTGTTCAGCCTCGTCTCCACTTTGTATCACTGTGTTTCTAGAGCTCAGTCGCAGAGAGCTGTGTCTGCCAGGGTTAGCTCTCTGATGCTCAGCTCAGTGGAGGAAGAGGATGTTGCTGAGACTCATCCATGATCAGGAAGACGTTCAGCTGAGGAACCATGTTGGTTGGTTGGTGCTGGACTGGAAGATGGTGCCAGTGTGTGTGTCCTGCCGCCTGACAGTGTACAGACTGTGTGTGATTGTCTCGTCTCTTCTATTTGTTTTGAAAACTAAATCAACTGCAGAACTGTGTCAGTTCAGCTTCCAGGATGATGAGAAGCTGATTCCCCTTCAACCAGAGCAAAGACAGCAGGAAGCAGTGAACTCAGCCTGGATCAGAGGTTAATGCAGCAGCTGGAACTAAACTAGAATCCCTTCATCTTAAACTCACCTCTAATGAGAGACAGAAGCACAAGGAGGGAAAGCAACATGTCTTTGGAGTTCTGAGAGCCTCGCAGCAGATGAACAATGTTCTTCCACTGCAGGAGAAGGAGGAGGAAACGATGCCATTGGATGAGCTGAAGCTCAGTGGGCGGGGCCACTTCAACTCAACCAATCAGAGAGTTTTCTGCTTCCACTGCAGCTCTGTCTCTGATTTACTGCTTCATGTCTCTGTTGTCTTTGTCTTCACTCCAATGACTCAACAGTCAGCGGTTCAGCAGTGAGTGAGGCCCTCTAGTGGATGTTGTGGAGTACTGCAGGTTTTTGTACAGAGTTCTGGTGTTTCCTGTCACTGTGGGCTGCAGAGCGCAGTAGTACACAGCAGAGTCTGGCACTGCAGCAGAGGAGATCAGCAGCTCCATCTGGGTTTTATCATCACCCACTTTGAAGGAGAAACCAGGAACTGGATCCTGGAGTTTTAGTCCTGCTCCAGTGTGAGAGATCAGGAACTGTGGAGGTTTTCCAGGATGTTGTCGATACCACAAGAAATAATCAGTCGGAGCTGGTTTTGAGGATTTATAGGACAGAGTAACATTGCTGCCTTCTACTCTGAACACTTCCTTGTCACGAGGAGTAAGTTGATCACAGCTGACACCTGAAAGAAGAAATTTGTGTCAATCTTTAAGTTAGCAAGATTTTTACGGTGAAGCATTGAAACATTTTTACCATGTCAAGGCATCCAGATTGAAACTGACCTGTTAGCAGTGAGGCGACGAGCAGAGACAGACCATAATAGTCCATGTTGACCAGAGCTGATGTTGGTGAGCTGAACTGAGTTGAAGGAGGAAGTTTGTGTCTCTTCTAGAGTTCAGGAGCAGCTCAGCTCCTCCCTGAAGCTGAAAGCTCCTCTTCCTCCTGGTTGACAGCCTCACAGCTTCAGCTGCTTCCTGATAGAAATACAGCAGTGTGTATTTTTATCTTTCAATACAGAGAAATGAAGAGTGTAAATAATGTGAATGACTTATCAATCCAGCGTCAGTTTTAAGATCAGCCACTGCAGAGAGAGTTGAGAGGAAAGATTTTGCTTCATTTGTTCTGGTTAATGAGCAGAAGGAAGCTGAGTTGGACTCTGGATGGTTTTCTCTCTAATTTGTTCCCTGGAAACAGAACCCGTTGGATCGAACCACAATAAGCTGTGAATGTTTTTAGTTTTCTTTTCCGTTAGATGCAGGTCCAACATATTGAAGAGACAATCCCAGTCAAAGCTGGTTCTGGATAGGGGAAGAGAGTTTGATAGAAGTTCCTGAAATGTAGCAGCTAAAGGATGGATTTTTAGCAGAAGTAGAGAAGATGTAAAGCTTTGGATCAGCCAGTTCCCTGGTAAGAGGCGAAGCTTTAGATAAGCCCTGAGCACAGGCTGCTGGGATCTAAAGCTTAGGATATGAACCCAGGTTCTGAGATGGCTCTGTACCAGCTGCAGACGAGCAACTGCGACCTTGGCTATTTCAGATGAGGTCCTGCCCCGAGTGGAGGAGTTCAAGTACCTCCAGGTCTTGTCCACGAATGAGGGAAAATCGCAGCAGGACATTGATTGATGGGTTGATTGGACTCTGAGATGCTGCTGTTCATGGTGCCGCACATTCAGTTTCACCTTACTGACTGAACAAATTATTCAAAGACGCTGCAGTTGAAAATCTCAGTTAATGGTGAAAACGTTTTTAGCATTTTATTAAAATTGTGTAGATTGGTGTTTAAAGTAAGCAGCACAGAAGTCACTGAAGAGCTGTTCAGACTTGATAATTTAATCAAACCAGTAATCAAGAGCAAAACAACTCGAAGTTGATTAAAGGTGTAATATACGAAGTGGTAAATACGACACTGGGGACATTAACTTCACAGCTGATGTATTTCAAATATATTATTTTTGTGAAGGTGTACTTGAATGCATCATGAGGTTCTCATCTGTGGCCATAAAAGACTGTAGAAGATCAGGGGCCTGAAGGCGGACAGAACAGGAAACACATCTTGATGGTGGAACATCTCTCTGTCCATGCTGCTGTTCTTCACAGGCTGAACCTCCATTCAGTTCAGTTTCTTTCTATCACGACTGAAGAAAATCGCTTGTGTTGCCGTTGATTTCACAGCAATCCCTCATACCGAGCATCATGCATGTGGCGACATTGGAGAGGAAAAACTTCCCTTTAACAGGAAGAAACCTCCAGCAGAACCAGAACCTGGCTGAGTACCTGCGGCCATCTGCCACGACCGACTGGAGGTTTGAGAAGAAGGAGCAGAGAGACGAGAAGAACAGAAGAACTGATGGAGGATTATTGTATAGGATGACCTCAGCCAGTCCATCAGCTTTATCAGGGAGGAAAGTTTTAAGCTTCGTCTTCAAAGTAGACGGGGCTGCTGCCTCACGGACTAAAACTGGGAGCTGGTTCCTCAGGAGAGGAGCCTGATGACTGAAGGATCTGCCTCCCATTCTACTTCTAGAACCTCCAGGAAGCAGCAGTGAACCTGCAGTCTGAGAGCGAAGGGTTCTGGTAGGAACATCTGGACCAATCAGGGTTCTGGTAGGAACATCTGGACCAATCAGGGCTCTGATGGATGATGGAGCTGATTATTAAGGGCTTTAAATGTGAGAAGGAGAATCTAAGATTATAATCTTTATTTAACAGGGAGCTGATGAAGGGAAGCTAAAATAACTTGGAGCAGCCATCATCCCTCCTTGATGATCCAGACGTTCTCATCACAGAGAGTTCAGTGATGCAGCACAAACTCTCTGCTTTGTTCTCAGCTGCTCAGTCAAACTGAAAACTAACAAACCATAGAAGCAGAGCAGTGAGTGAGGCCCTCTAGTGGATGTTGTGGAGTACTGCAGGTTTTTGTACAGAGTTCTGGTGTTTCCTGTCACTGTGGGCGTCACAGCGCAGTAGTACACAGCAGAGTCTGGCACTGCAGCAGAGGAGAACAGCAGCTCCATCTGGGTTTTATCATCACCCACTTTAGAAGAGAAACCAGGAACCAGCTGAGATATTTCTGTTCCTGTTCCTGAGTGGGAGATCAGAACCTCTGGAGGTTTTCCAGGATACTGTCGATACCAGAAGAAAATATCACTTCCGGTTGCTTTCTGAGAGTATTTGTAAGACAGGTTAACCGAGGTGCCTGCTAAACTAAACACTTCATCCTTAAGTGCAGTTAGTTGTTGGCAGCTGAATCCTGCAAAAGACAAATCAGTTAACTTTATTTTTAAATACCCAACATGATCATTTTATCACCAGTTCTAAATTTCAAACTGACCTGTTAGCAGTGAGGCGATGAGCAGAGACAGACCATAATAGTCCATGTTGACCAGAGCTGATGTTGGTGAGCTGAACTGAGTTGAAGGAGGAAGTCTGTGTCTCTTCTAGAGTTCAGGAGCAGCTCAGCTCCTCCCTGAAGCTGAAAGCTCCTCTTCCTCCGGGACTCTAAGCTGCCGCTGTCCATGGTGCTGAACAGTCAGTTTCACCTTATTGCTGGCTGAACAAAGGCATTCTGATTCTGAACAACAATTGTTCTAAGACGCTGCACCTGAAAAATCTCACAATTAAGTGTCAAACAGTTTTTACAGTTTTATTATAACTGTGTTAACAATTATTCTTTCTTCAGCATTTTTAAAAGTAAATGGCACAAAAGATTTGTTTAGATCGGATCAGGAAAATCAATAATCAACAGAACGATGCTCTGTAGGAAGGGCTAAATGAGACAATGGTGATAATTTATGATGGAAAAAAATAGCTAACATTTCCAATTATTTCATGTCATAATTCATTGTAAACAAGGTGCACTTGAATGCATCATGAGGTTATTGAATGTGGCCATAAAGGCTGTGTAGAAGATCAGCGGCTTGAAGGAGGACAGAAGTGGACATCACTCTGTCCAGGCTGCTGTCCTTCACAGCTGAACCTCCAACATGGAGCAGCCATCATCCCTCCTTGATGATCCAGACGTTCTCATCACAGAGAGTTCAGAGATGCAGCAGAAACTCTGATCTCTGCTTTGTTCTCAGCTGCTCAGTCAGACTGAAAATAACAAACCATAGAAGAAGAGCGGTGAGTGAGGCCCTCTAGTGGATGTTGTGGAGTACTGCAGGTTTTTGTACAGAGTTCTGGTGTTTCCTGTCACTGTGGGCTGCAGAGCGCAGTAGTACACAGCAGAGTCTGGCACTGCAGCAGAGGAGATCAGCAGATGAAACATCATTCTTGATCTCTCATGTTTCAAAGAAAGCCTTCCTGTTGTGTCTGAATATCCAGATGTGACCAGCTGTGGAGATGAACTGGACGTCTGTCGGTACCACAAGAGCAGGTTTACTGTTCCTGAATAGTTGCAGGACAGAGTCACAGTGTCTTCTGCCAAACCCAGGAGAACATCATTTAATGGTGTCAGTAACTCCTCAGAGGATCCTGAAAACGACAAAGGTTGATTTAGCAGGAAGTTTAGATGTCAGTTCTGTGCCTTTTATTCTTAGTTTATTCTGAAACCAAATTCAGAGCTCCAGATGTTTTCATGTCTACTGTCTCCTTTTCCACCTGGCTGCATCTTTAGATGACTTACCTGGTTGAAAGGAGAAGATCATCGTCATCCAGAAGAAAAGCAGCAACATTATTTTCACTCGTACCGACAGAAGAACAGAGAGAACACAGCAGCTCTTCAGCTCCAACGCAAAGTCTTTCAGAGTGGAGCTCCTCCCCTGGCTGAGCTCTGGTTCCATTCAGCCTGATGATGGGCCGTCCCATTAAAACCAGTCCAAAACCAGGGTGTCTAATGCCAAAACAAGGTCAGAATTTCAGTCCAGGATCTGGAGGGATCGCTGCAGATGCCCTGCATGGGAGACATGAACATCTAAGACCTGGTCTGAGTGAATCTGTGGACAAACATCTTCTAGGCTCTCACCATATGAAAGGAACTCAACAGTCCACTTATTTTGGAGATTTTTGGTTTAAACAAGTAAAATAGAGACAAAAATAGAAACAAACTGAAAGAACGAAGAGGAAGTCAGTTTCTCTGATTGCAGGAACTGATCACAAAAACAAAGTTTTTTGACTCAATGAGTGACGTAATGCTGGAACACAGAGCTAAAGTAGCGGGCAGGGCCCACTTGATAATGCTGCCCTCTAGTGGATCTGAATATCTGAGTAGGAGAAAGGCTTCCAGCAGCTTCTCAGTGTGTCAGAACAAAAAGTCCAGAGTAAAAAAATAACCAGAAATCGAATAAAAAATGAAATATCAATAGTATTCATGCAAAGTATGTCCAAGGATGTATTTTACAGCAGTACACACTTTCAATATTTGAAAAAAAAAAATTCCCTTCTCACCCTCCACGGGTGGTATTTCTCAACGGTGCCATCATCCCTCCTTGATGATCCAGACGTTCTCATCACAGAGAGTTCAGAGATGCAGCAGAAACTCTGATCTCTGCTTTGTTCTCAGCTGCTCAGTCAGACTGAAAATAACAAACCATAGAAGAAGAGCGGTGAGTGAGGCCCTCTAGTGGATGTTGTGGAGTACTGCAGGTTTTTGTACAGAGTTCTGGTGTTTCCTGTCACTGTGGGCTGCAGAGCGCAGTAGTACACAGCAGAGTCTGGCACTGCAGCAGAGGAGATCAGCAGATGAAACATCATTCTTGATCTCTCATGTTTCAAAGAAAGCCTTCCTGTTGTGTCTGAATATCCAGATGTGACCAGCTGTGGAGATGAACTGGACGTCTGTCGGTACCACAAGAGCAGGTTTACTGTTCCTGAATAGTTGCAGGACAGAGTCACAGTGTCTTCTGCCAAACCCAGGAGAACATCATTTAATGGTGTCAGTAACTCCTCAGAGGATCCTGAAAACGACAAAGGTTGATTTAGCAGGAAGTTTAGATGTCAGTTCTGTGCCTTTTATTCTTAGTTTATTCTGAAACCAAATTCAGAGCTCCAGATGTTTTCATGTCTACTGTCTCCTTTTCCACCTGGCTGCATCTTTAGATGACTTACCTGGTTGAAAGGAGAAGATCATCGTCATCCAGAAGAAAAGCAGCAACATTATTTTCACTCGTACCGACAGAAGAACAGAGAGAACACAGCAGCTCTTCAGCTCCAACGCAAAGTCTTTCAGAGTGGAGCTCCTCCCCTGGCTGAGCTCTGGTTCCATTCAGCCTGATGATGGGCCGTCCCATTAAAACCAGTCCAAAACCAGGGTGTCTAATGCCAAAACAAGGTCAGAATTTCAGTCCAGGATCTGGAGGGATCGCTGCAGATGCCCTGCATGGGAGACATGAACATCTAAGACCTGGTCTGAGTGAATCTGTGGACAAACATCTTCTAGGCTCTCACCATATGAAAGGAACTCAACAGTCCACTTATTTTGGAGATTTTTGGTTTAAACAAGTAAAATAGAGACAAAAATAGAAACAAACTGAAAGAACGAAGAGGAAGTCAGTTTCTCTGATTGCAGGAACTGATCACAAAAACAAAGTTTTTTGACTCAATGAGTGACGTAATGCTGGAACACAGAGCTAAAGTAGCGGGCAGGGCCCACTTGATAATGCTGCCCTCTAGTGGATCTGAATATCTGAGTAGGAGAAAGGCTTCCAGCAGCTTCTCAGTGTGTCAGAACAAAAAGTCCAGAGTAAAAAAATAACCAGAAATCGAATAAAAAATGAAATATCAATAGTATTCATGCAAAGTATGTCCAAGGATGTATTTTACAGCAGTACACACTTTCAATATTTGAAAAAAAAAAATTCCCTTCTCACCCTCCACGGGTGGTATTTCTCAACCTCTGAGCTCGGGTCCTCTACCAGAGGCCTGGGAGCTTGAGGGTTCTGCGTAGTATCTTGGCTGTGCTGAGAACTGCGCATTTCTGGACTGAGATGTCTGATGTTGTTCCTGGGATCTGTTTTAGCCACTGCTCCAGTTTGGGGGTGACTGCCCCGAGGGCCCCGATGACCACAGGCACCACTGTGGTCTTCACCTTCCAGGCCTTCTCCAGTTCCTCTCTGAGGCCCTGGTATTTCTCCAGTTTCTCATGTTCCTTTTTCCTGATGTTGCAATCGCTTGGTATTGTTACATCCACCACAACGGCTTTCCTCTGTTGTTTATCCACCACCACGATGTCCGGTTGGTTCGCCATTACCATTTTGTCTGTCTGGATCTGGAAGTCCCACAGGATCTTAGCTCGGTCATTCTCCACCACCTTTGGGGGTGTGCCCCACTTTGATCTCGGGGCTTCCAGTCCATATCCTGCACAGATGTTTCTGTACACTATGCCCGCCACTTGGTTATGACGTTCCATGTACGCTTTCCCTGCCAGCATCTTGCACCCTGCTGTTATGTGTTGGACTGTCTCAGGGGCCTCCTTGCACAATCTACACCTTGGATCTTGTCTGGTGTGGTAGATCTGAGCCTCTATTGCTCTGGTGTTTAGGGCCTGTTCCTGTGCAGCCAGGATGAGTGCCTCTGTGCTGTCCTTGAGTCCAGCTTTTTCCAGCCAGTGGTAGGATTTCCTGATATCAGCCACTTCAGTTATTTGTCGGTGGTACATCCCATGTAGGGGCTTATCCTCCCATGATGGTTCCTCCAGCACCTCATCCTCTGGTCCCCATTGTTTGAGACATTCGCTGAGCACATCGTCGGTTGAGGCTTTGACCTTGATGTATTTATGGATCTTGGATGTTTCATCCTGGACAGTGGCTCTCACACTCGCTAGTCCTCTGCCTCCGTCCTTACGGCTCGCGTATAGTCTCAGGATGCTGGATTTAGGGTGGAACCCTCCATGCATGGTTAGTAGTTTCCGAGTTTTAACATCCATGGTCTTTATCTCTTCCTTTGGCCAGCTTATTATTCCTGCAGGGTATCTGATTACTGGCAAGGCATAGCTGTTTATCGCACGGATCTTGTTCTTGCCATTGAGCTGGCTTCTCAGGACTTGCCTTACTCGTTGGAGGTATTTGGCTGTGGCTCCTTTCCTTGTGACCTCATCGAGGCTGCCATTTGCTTGTGGTATTCCCAGGTACTTGTAACTGTCCTCAATGTCTGCTATTGTTCCCTCTGGGAGTGAGACCCCTTCTGTGTGGATGACCTTCCCTCTCTGTGTAACCATCCGACCACACTTCTCTAGTCCGAATGGCATCCCAATGTCAGTGCTGTAGATCCTGGTGGTGTGGATCAGTGAGTCGATGTCTCGTTTGCTCTTAGCGTACAGCTTGATGTCATCCATGTAGAGGAGGTGACTGATGGTGGCTCCGTTCTTGAGTCGGTATCCGTAGCCAGTCTTGTTGATGACTTGGCTGAGGGGGTTCAGACCTATGCAGAACAGCAGTGGGGACAGAGCGTCTCCTTGGTATATGCCACATTTGATGGACACTTGTGCAATTGGCTTGTAGTTGGCTTCAAGGGTAGTGTTCCACATCCCCATCGAGGCTGCAATGAAGGCTCTTGGAGTCCTGTTGATGTTGTACATCTCTAAGATTTCAGTTCTGTGCCTTTTATTGCTGTACTCATGTATTTATCCATGTGCCCACTTATCTTAGCTGCTATGATGCCTGACATGAGCTTCCATGTTGTAGAGAGACAGGTTATTGGGACCGAACCCTTTGAGGGATCCTTCTGGATCAGGATTGTGAATGAATCACCATTCAGGGTGAGTCCCACTTTGTAGCAGCTGGTTCATTTGAGCTGCCAGTCGCTCATGGAGGGCAGTGAGTTTCTTTAGCCAGTAGGCATGGATCATGTCAGGACCTGGTGCTGTCCAGTTTTTCATACCTGAGACTCTTTCTTGGAGTCTCAGGTATGAGATTATGGATTAGTGTTCAATATTGTTTGTTACTTTCATGTTTGTTAAGATTGAATGAGGAAAAAGCAGAGATCAGAGTTTGTGCTGCATCACTGAACTCTCTGTGATGAGAACGTCTGGATCATCAAGGAGGGATGATGGCTGCTCCAAGTTATTTTAGCTTCCCTTCATCAGCTCCCTGTTAAATAAAGATTATAATCTTAGATTCTCCTTCTCACATTTAAAACCCTTAATAATCAGCTCCATCATCCATCAGAGCCCTGATTGGTCCAGATGTTCCTACCAGAACCCTGATTGGTCCAGATGTTCCTACCAGAACCCTTCGCTCTCAGACTGCAGGTTCACTGCTGCTTCCTGGAGGTTCTAGAAGTAGAATGGGAGGCAGATCCTTCAGTCATCAGGCTCCTCTCCTGAGGAACCAGCTCCCAGTTTTAGTCCGTGAGGCAGCAGGATATTGAACACTGATGCTGAGTTGTACACCAGCTCATTGGTTTCCGTTATGGTGTTGGTAGGGATCGTTCTCAATGCTGCATTCACATCTTCAATGAGACTTTCTGATAGGTACTTCACTCAGCCGTTGTAATTGGCATCGGGATTGCCTGGTGTTCATTCGGGCCACGATCCTACCTCTCAGGTCAGTTGCTGCCTCGTTCAGCTGTGATGGTTCGTTCATTATTGGGGCTGCATACCCAATCTCTGGGTGGGGAGTTGAAGCTAACTCCCCTCTGACCCGGCGTCCTGGCTCCCCCTTGCCGTAGCATTTGTATTGTACCTCGTCTATCTCAAGTTGTGACAGCATTCGCCGTTTGTGGATGTTGGAACACTGAGCTACTAGTTGTGTGGCAGTTGGTGTTGAATGGGGATGTCGACGTAACCATTCCTCCCGCATTCTTTGCATGTAACCCCTCTGACTAGGGTTACTTGAGTAGTAGCATTCCAACAGATCCAAGTTTTCACCTCTCGCCCAATTCCGTCTTGTTCCAGTAACCCATTTTTCGTAAAGGTGCCCTGGTTCCCCAGCACCTGACGCAGACCTTGTTTGGCCGGGCGACGTCTGAGCCGGCATGGCGTGTATTCCTTTGTCACTCATCATGAGGTAGGCAGTAGCGCGAAGGATCTTGCCTAAGGACCCACACTGGATATCTGAACCAAGCGACCCGGCCTGGATTCGAACCCCGGTCTCCCGGGTGAAGGTCGGGTGACTTACCCATTGAGCTACAAGGTCGGGTGACTTACCCATTGAGCTACCCAGCCGCTTATATATATATATATATATATATATATATATATATATATATATATATATATATATATATATATATATATATATATATATATATATATATATTTTTTTTTTTTTTTTTTTTTTTTTTTCCCACAAAGTTTACTACTTATTCTTAGTCACTCGGTTGATTTAGATTTGGATCATGTCTGTCTGGCAGGTTCCACTTTGGACATGTTAACAATACATTTTCCTCAGGCACCATGTTTAGTCACATCCCCTCATTGAATGCCTCAAAAATATTGAATAAATATTGAACTGTCATGATAATCAGTTTGGTTTTTTTGTTGTTTTTTGTTCAGGTGTACTTATATTAAGTGTGTCGATATACAACCAGGTAAATTCTGCAGACTTAGATGCAGCTCATACAAGATTTTCATTTGCATATTTATAAAAAGGCTCCTCTTGGTGGTTTGATTTTGTTTGATGAATTTAAGTAGGTTTAATCTAAAACCACCCAGTTATTAGTTTTTTTTTGTTTTAAATACTTTTCTCTTTGTTTTATTCAGGGTTTTTTTCACCACATAAACAATCAGTCTAAATCCTCACAAACCATCATAGAATAACTGTATGAGGCCCTCTGGTGGATGTTGTGGAGTACTGCAGGTTTTTGTCCAGCGTTCTGGTGTTTCCTGTCACTGTGGGCTGCAGAGCGCAGTAGTACACAGCAGAGTCTGACAGATGGAGATCCTGGATCGTCAGATCAAAGGATTTCTTGTCACTGTTGAGGTCAGCATCAAATCTGTCGTTGTTGAACTCTGGAGCTTTATCTTTGGTTTTGAAGTATTGCTTCAACATGTACTTTGGGAAGCTGTTTTCTTCTTGTTTATACCAGAACAATGTAGGCGATGTATCACTGGTTTCATAAGTACATCCCAGAGTCATCGAGTCCTCTGCAGCAGCAACAACTTGTCCTTCTGGCTGCTTCACTGAGTCTCCTTTACACTCTGGGGAAGAACAGAACATGCAGAGGAAGAGAGGAATCAATAAAGATGACTGATTCAAGGAGAACAATCAGCAGCTCTAAAGACTTCTAGTCCATGTAGAATAGATGCCATTTTCACTGATCATTGCCACTTTGAACCATATCAGCTGCTTTTCCAAGGTAACCAATGATCAGCAGCAGCAATGATCTGCTCTGATGTTCTGGAGAATGAACATGAAAAGCTCTTCATGGAGAGCTCAGTCATGTGTTCCAGTGTTGGAAGAGGAAACATGTTGAGCTTTCTATCTTACCAGAGAAAAGAGCAGCCAGAATAATCCACAGCCAATGTTCCATCTGTCCAACCAGGTTGAAATCAGCAGGAGGAAGCAGCTGCTGTTCAGCATTCAGTCTGACTCTTGTTCTCTTCACAGCACCACTTCTTATTGACACAATGCTGGAGCCCAGAGCACATGGAGAGCACCGCCTGCTGGATCATGGCGCCCTCTGGTGGAGGGAAACGGTTGAGTTGAGCAGAGAAGAGGAAAGGCTTCCAGCAGCTGGTCAGTGGGTCACATGTTCAGGAGGAACTGGTTTTACTGGACTCTTCATCCTTGACTGCAGCAGCTGTTCACAGCCGACTCCTGAAGGAAGACAGAAATGTATTCCAGTGATTTCTAGCAAACAGATCCTTTAGATATTTTCGTTCTTCCTGCTTTCGGCTCCATTTTAGTGTGATGACAAACCTAGTGATGCAGTGACATCATCTTCCTCACACTATCAGTTCTGTCTGCTTTGGTTATTGAATTCATCTCAGTCCTTTTCTACTCCCCGATCGCTGTTGGCAACTACACCGAAACCAAACCTGAACATATTTCATAGTTTTGATTTCAAACTCATAAATCTACTTGTTTTTAACCGTATGATGGTTTTCTCTCTGAGCCTCTGTGGCTTCAAATGATGAAAGTGTATCAGTCCAGTTAAACAGCTGAGAAATGTCAAGGTGTTGTTTTCCCAGTGTGTAAACTTCTGTGGAGAAGAGCCCAGGCGGTTCCTCTGGAGCCTGTTGGGAGACGGGTCTCTTTGTCTGTAAGAAAGTCTTACGTTTTCAGAACACTCTGCACATTTGTTTAGTTCAGGACGATGCGAGTCAGCTGGTTCCTCTCTGGACCATGATTTAAAAGAATCGAGGCAGGTGGTCCGTGCTCAGAGGAGGACCAGTGGTACAGTACATATAATCCATGTGTCATCTTTGGTCCGTGTCCCGAATGGATGCTCCGTTGACATGATTCCTTATCAGTCAAACTGATCTGGACTCTGGTCTGAACAATCTGCACCGAGAGCACCATCCGCTCCGTGTGAAGGTAGGAACAGAGAAGTTGGCTCGTCCCTCATCTGCTGAATGCTCCGTCCTGTCAGGACCGTACTAGCCTGGCATTTCCTTCCTATGCAGTTCCGCTCGATTCTCATCTCCCTTTACTGCTCCCTCTGGGGTTTCTCCCACTGACCTGGATTTCTCCGGTAAAATTTCAGCTGGACCAATCAGCAAACAGGAGGAGGAGTTGTGAACAATGACTTGGATTTTCTGCACTGGTTCAGAATCGTAGTCTTCCTTTAGTTTTGGCAATGGCAGCGGTAGAAGTGATGAGGAAGTTCGGCTTTAACAGCCGCCTGGTTCAGCTCGGCGCTGCTCTCTTTGCAGTGGGGGGATGGTTGCTCTCTTTCTGCTGCGACAGAAGGATGTCTTCAGAGAGAAGAAAGCTTGTGTCTGCTTGACAGTGTGAAGATTTCTCGGTTCTTCTCTCATAGCGTTTACCCTGGCAGCAAAGGTTATCTGCGCTGGCTGTGGACCAGGGATAGGCGAGCGTTTGGCCCGAACCAATAAACGGACCTGAGCTGGGGTCTTTTTTTCTTCCAGCAGCCCGTTACTGGTGTGGGTTAGGGTGACGTGGTGGCGATGTTAAGACAATATGTTTTTCTTTCAAGCATCCGTCTTATTGGCCAAAACCAACAACAAAGGCATGTGAATAGCCAATAAACCCTGGTTTGTTAATCAGCTGTGAGCCCCCCCACCGAGACGACTCATATTTACCCGGTAATCAAGCTGAATTCAAACACAAAGTTCACCATTTTAAAACCTCCAAAACACTAAAGCACTGGGTGCTTTCTTCATGACTTCAGTATATTTTGAAAAACGAAAATCACTATTTCCTCAGAAATTTAATCTTTTTATATTTTTTCCTCTGTTTCTACTCTGATGGCTTGTTCCTGCTTTTATTGTGGCATGTCACATTTAACATACTGGGCCTCAATAAGTGAGAGAAACACCTTTATGTTGTTTTCAGACTGTATTTGTCCCCTCCCCCATGACTGTGGCAGATGAGGTGTGACTCTGCCACAGTCATGGGGGAGGGGACAAAGACAACAAGTCTCTGTTGTCTTTGTCTTCAGTCCAATGACTCAACAGTCAGTGGTTCAGCAGTGAGTGAGGCCCTCTAGTGGATGTTGTGGAGTACTGCAGGTTTTTGTACAGAGTTCTGGTGTTTCCTGTCACTGTGGGCCTCACAGCGCAGTAGTACACAGCAGAGTCTGGCACTGCAGCAGAGGAGATCAGCAGCTCCAGGTGTTTCTCTCCTCTCAGGTAAGTGGAGAATCTTGTTGCTGATTTCAGAGACTCTGCTGATCTCGAGCTGTTGAGCCCTGAGATGTAGAAGATGAACTCTGGAGGTTTTCCAGGATATTGTCGATACCAGAAGAAATTATCATTGCCATCTGCTGGTTTGGAGTAACTGCAGGTCAGAGTAACAGAGCTGCCCTCTAAACTGAACTCCTCAGTCTTCGCTGCAGTGAGCTGTTGACAGTTTACACCTGAAGGAAGGAAAAACTCAAATTAATGAAAAAGAACAAGGATCAAACTGTTCTCTGAAAGACTCCAACCAACCTGATCCCCTGAGCAGAAGCAGCAGAGTGAGTCCAGATGTGAGCAGAGGCAGCATGTTGACCAGAGCTGATGTTGGTGAGCTGAACTGAGTTGAAGGAGGAAGTTTGTGTCTCTTCTAGAGTTCAGGAGCAGCTCAGCTCCTCCCTGAAGCTGAAAGCTCCTCTTCCTCCTGGTTGAACAACAGATCATCTATTTAACTGACTCTAAAAAGGTATTCACCCTCCTTGAATTCATCTTTTTATTGCTTTTTAAAAATGAAATCAAGATCAAAATATTTTTTCTTCCTGCCACATGGAGTAGAAATCAAAAGGAAACACTGTTTCCCTGCAGCCTGACTATCTCCCAACATGTCTGAAAGAACTACAAGAGGTGTTTTTAGGTGGAGCTCTCTGTATTTTCCTTTGGGTTCACTTTCAGTTTTCTGACCTTTGAGTAGAAATGTTTCAGTGTTACCCCATCATCGGTCAAAGAGTTCTTGTTCATAGCAGCAATGATTGGCGTCATGCAGACCAGACCTCCATGATGTCTCGCAGCAACTATGAGAGGTTAAGATCTGCTCTACTGATGAGAACAAGTTATGGAGTCTGTGGGTTTCTTTCCTGAAGCTGCTACCTTCTCCACCTGACCTTTGATATGTAGAAAACAACCGATAAAATCTTGATTTTAGCTTTGGTTTGACTTTGATTTTAGATACAAAGTAAATCATCAGTTCACCACTAGTAGAAGCACAAGTTCCTTTGTTGACAAGACAGAGCTTTCTTTGTTTTTTGCAAAGTCTTGTCAAATACATCAAATTTTACTGACCAAGATTTCATTTACAAAAATAAAGAGTGAAATATACAGATGAGGAGAATACTCTCTATCGGCACTGGGATTGATACTTTAACCTCCACAGGCTGAACCTCCAACATGGAGCAGTATCATCCCTCCTTCATTATCCAGACTTTAATGATGCAGCACAAACTCTGATCTCTGCTTTGTTCTCAGCTGCACAATCAGACTGAAAACTGAAAAACCATGGAAGCAGAGCAGTGAGTGAGGCCCTCTAGTGGATGTTGTGGAGTACTGCAGGTTTTTGTACAGAGTTCTGGTGTTTCCTGTCACTGTGGGCTGCAGAGCGCAGTAGTACACAGCAGAGTCTGGCACTGCAGCAGAGGAGATCAGCAGATGAAACGTCTTTGTTGATCTCTCATGTTTCAAAGAAAGCCTTCCTGTTGTGTCTGAATATCCAGATGTGACCAGCTGTGGAGATGAACTGGACGTCTGTCGGTACCACAAGAGCAGGTTTACTGTTCCTGAATAGTTGCAGGACAGAGTCACAGTGTCTTCTGCCAAACCCAGGAGAACATCATTTAATGGTGTCAGTAACTCCTCAGAGGATCCTGAAAACGACAAAGGTTGATTTAGCAGGAAGTTTAGATTTCAGTTCTGTGCCTTTTATTCTTAGTTTATTCTGAAACCAAATTCAGAGCTCCAGATGTTTTCATGTCTACTGTCTCCTTTTCCACCTGGCTGCATCTTTAGATGACTTACCTGGTTGAAAGGAGAAGATCTTCATCATCCAGAAGAAAAGCAGCAACATTATTTTCACTCGTACCGACAGAAGAACAGAGAGAACACAGCAGCTCTTCAGCTCCAACGCAAAGTCTTTCAGAGTGGAGCTCCTCCCCTGGCTGAGCTCTGGTTCCATTCAGCCTGATGATGGGTCGTCCCATTGAAACCAGTCCAGGATCTGGAGGGAACACTGCAGCTGTTGGACAAACGACAAAAAAAGACTGATCACATTTGTCCTGGATGGGAGACATGAATAAAAACGTTCTTGTCCAACCGAACATCTGGAGTCCGGCTACAGTTTGTCAGTAAAAGAACTAATCTTTTAGAATAATGTGATCTGAACAGATGAGTTAGAGATCAAGAAATTATTCCACATGTTCAGTTTCTCTGTGGTTGTCTTCAAGTACATCATGTTCATCGCAGTCAGTCAAATATTTGTTTGTTCTAATATGTGACCAACATCAGAGGAACAAAAGTCTCAGGAAGAAAAAAGAGGAAATATTTAAGAAGTCTCCCTAATTAACAAACTGATGGAAATCACTCCGGGGAATCAAGAACTCATAATCTTTGAAAATCTGAGCCTAACATTGTTGAACATGAACATGAATATTCCTCAGAGCTTCAGTTTTTATGTCCACATGAGAATCTAAACACCTCACTTATAAACATGGAGTACGCACAAAACAGGGCCTGAAACGCAAAGGTTGCGATCTCAGAAAACATACTTGACAGGAGAATGTGTGGTTCCCCTCACAGACTCTGATATGGAGATATGTGAAACTGGCGACGCAGATGGTGAGGTGGGGAATTAAAGCCACACTGCATCATGATTGCTCTCAGACATTTAATTTCACTCCATATTCAAACTTTAATCATAGATGGACTGCATCATAAGCCCTTCGTCCAAAACACTAACAACCCAGGGTTCAGACCAGGAGGCAGAACCTCTCGGCAGCTTCTGTCCCGTCACCCACCCGTTACCCCATTAAGACATGTCTTACCCACGGCCAAAAGCAAATGGATTAAAGATTAAGCTAAAAAGAGCAAATAATGAAAATGTCATAAAGAAAATATGACTCGAACTGAACAGAAAAACAAAACAATTAAATGTGGTTTATTGAACTTCAGATCTCTCTCTTCAAAGACTTTGTTCATTAATGACTTGATGTGTGATAATCAGATTGATTTGTTCTGTCTCACAGAAACCTGGCTGCAGCAAGAGGATTGTGTAAGAAGAAACCCCTTCTAATTATTTAAATTTTCACATTCCTTGAAGTAGAAGAGGAGGTGAAGGAGGAGCAACTATTTTTCATTCAGATTTACGAAATTTATGGTTCAGTTCTTTTGAACATCTAACCCTTAGTTTTCCTCATCCTAGCAGCAAAACAGTAAAACCACTTTTGTTTGTTGTTGTGTATCATCCACCAGACCCTTGAATGCATCATGAGGTTATTGAATGTGGCCTCTCAATTTTTCGATCATTTCTCAGATTTTTTTTTTATATCTAATTTAGTGTTAAATACTGATAAGATCATTATAGTGGGAGATTTCAACATTCATGTTGGCTCTGAGGATGATAGCCTAAATGTAGCCTTTAATGCCATCTTAGACTCAATTGGCTTTACTCAAAGAATCCACAGTCCTACCCACTGTTGTCATCATACTTTAGACCTTGTGCTGACATTGAGTGTGAAGAAATAACAGTACTTTCCTATAACCCTGTGCTGTCTGACCATTTTAATAACCTTTAAGTTTATTTTAACTGAGTATTCCAAACCTGTGAGAAAATTTAATTATAGAAGAGCTTTATCAGACAATATTGTAAAAACATTAACAGAATCTCTTCCATGTTTAATTTCCTCAGAATCTCAGATAAACACAGTAGAAGGGAGCAGTTTAATCTCCTGCCCTTCTGAAATCGATGTTCTTGTTCCTAGAGTCACTTACTCCTTCCGTGTGGCATTAGACAATGTAGCCCCCTTAAAAGAGAAGGTAATTATCCATAGGAGGTTGGCTCCTTGGTTTAATTAAGGCTGCGTACATTGAAGCAGAACACTAGGAAATTTTAGAGAAAACAGTGCTCTACACATCGAGAGGAGTACTACTTAACTTGGAAAAATGGTCTACTGCTGTACAAAATAAACACTATTAGAAATAAAATAGTTGGCATCCTCCCAAACGTGATGACTTCATCCTCAGTAAGTGAGGCAGCGCTGAATGTAACTCTAGAACCTGATTTGTGTTTCGACTGTTTTGAGTCAGCTAAGCTTTCTGAGTTGTCAAAACTATTAGCTTCTTCCAAACCTGCGACTTGCCTGTTGGACCTTGTCCCAACCAGATTATCTAAAGAGGTGTTTCCTTTGATTACTGCCCCTATTTTAGATATGATTAATCTGTCCCTGGTAAATGCACATGTTCCACAGGCTTTTAAGGAAGCTGGAATTAAACCTTTACTCCAGAAACATTCTCTCAGTCAAGATGGCTTCATAAATCACAGACCCATATCTAATCCTCCTTTCTGACCTAAAATCCTGGAGAAAATCGTTGCTGATCGACTGTGTGAGCGTCGAAAAAACGATGACCTGTTGGAAGAGTTTCAGTCCAGTTTCAGAGCTCATCAAAGCACTGAAACGGCTCTGCTGAAAGTTACTGATGATCTTCTCTTGGCCTCAGATAATGGACTGGTTCTGGTTCTGTTAGATCCCGGTTCTGGTTCTGATCCAGTGGACCAGCACCAGGCTGGTTTAAATCTGTCAGACAGATTCCAGTTTGTTCATGTGAACGATAAATCTTCTTCCCACTCCAGGGATACTGGTGGAGGACCACAGGGCTGTGTGCTCGGACCAGTCCCTTTTACTATATATCTGCTTCCAGGTGGAAAAACCATCCGACAGCAGGGGATGAATTTCCACTGTTATGCTGATGATCCTCAGCTCTATCTGTCCATAAATCCTGATGAACCCGTGAGGCAGATTGCAGGCACGCCTTGAGGACGTTAAAACCTGGATGACACTACATTTTCTGCTTTTAAGTTCTGATGAGAAAGAAGTTGTTTTTGGACCAGAACCTCCAAAAGAGACCCTGCTTAGTCCATCACTTGGACGGCATTAAACTGGCCTCAGATAAAGAACCCCGGTGTTATTTTGACCAGGATGTCATTGAAGTCCCACATTAAGCAGGTTTCTGGGGTTTCCCTCCCTCATCTCCAGGACGCTGATGGAGTTCGGAGCTTCCTGTGCAGGAGTGAAGCTGATGAACTCGTCCCTGCATTTCTGACTTCAAGGCTGGACGACTGCAGCGCTGCGCTGTCAGGACGTCATCAGGGTGGAGCTAAACGCCTGCAGCGGATCTGAAACACAGCAGCAGAAGTTCTGATGGAATTTAAAGACAGAGATGTAAAACTACTCAACTACTACTTATATTAAACCAAGCAGAGTTACTACCCAACTCTGCTTGGTTTAATATAAGAAAACCAATGGAACAGAAACAGGCTGTGAGGCCCTCTACTGGATGTTGTGGATTATTGTGTTGTCTTTGCGCTGCAGGTTTTTGTACAGAGTTCTGGTGTTTCCTGTCACTGTGGGCTGCAGAGCGCAGTAGTACACAGCAGAGTCTGACGGACGGAGATCCTGGATCGTCAGATTAAACGATTTTTTGTTACTGTTGAAGTCAGAATCAAATCTGTCGTTGTTGAACTCTGGAGCTTTATCTTTTGTTGATGACATTTGCTTCAACATGTACTTTGGGAAGCTGTTTTCTTCTTGTTTATACCAGAACAATGTTGGAAACGGATCACTGCTCTCATAAGTACATCCCAGAGTCACCAAGTCCTCTGCAGCAGCAACAACTTGTCCTTCTGGCTGCTTCACTGAGTCTCCTTTACACTCTGGGGAAGAACAGAACATGCAGAGGAAGAGAGGAATCAATAAAGATGACTGATTCAAGGAGAACAATCAGCAGCTCTAAAGACTTCTAGTCCATGTAGAATAGATGCCATTTTCACTGATCATTGCCACTTTGAACCATATCAGCTGCTTTTCCAAGGTAACCAATGATCAGCAGCAGCAATGATCTGCTCTGATGTTCTGGAGAATGAACATGAAAAGCTCTTCATGGAGAGCTCAGTCATGTGTTCCAGTGTTGGAAGAGGAAACATGTTGAGCTTTCTATCTTACCAGAGAAAAGAGCAGCCAGAATAATCCACAGCCAATGTTCCATCTGTCCAACCAGGTTGAAATCAGCAGGAGGAAGCAGCTGCTGTTCAGCATTCAGTCTGACTCTTGTTCTCTTCACAGCACCACTTCTTATTGACACAATGCTGGAGCCCAGAGCACAAGGAGAGCACCGCCTGCTGGATCATGGCGCCCCCTGGTGGAGAGAAACGGTTGAGTTGAGCAGAGAGGAGGAAAGGCTTCCAGCAGCTGGTCAGTGGGTCACATGTTCAGGAGGAACTGGTTTTACTGGATATTGTTGATAGCAGAAATAATCAGCAGCAGCCAGGGGCGTAACCATGATCTGAAAAGAGAGGGGGGGCAAATTTTTCAGGGTCTATTGAGTGATTTATCGTCTTCTCGGATTCAATGCTGCCTCTCCTTGGTGGCTAAAACACACATAATCACAACCAGCCACAGTTCAGCACCAGGGAACCAACTTTAGTTCTTTAAACTATATAATAACAAAATTTAAAGTTTTAGCTTCCAAGATCTGATTGAGTCGACACAATTACCCTTGAACATCTGGAGGGTAAATAGTCAGATCATTAAGAACCAAATGGTTACTGAACATGGAATGATCACTAAAACACCATTCCTGCATGTAAATCATTAGTTTGCACACCAAATGGAATGGAAGTGACAAGGTAACAGGTTAATAAGCCACATCATTTAATGTAATGGCATGAACATAGAAAGTGACAACATGAAACACAATCATTTGTCATATGTAACAGCACAGCAGTGTTAAATGAATCAAGATAAATGAAAATGGCATGACCTATATTTCTCACCTTTATGAACACAATAATGCAATAGTCAATATCTGACATATATATCTGGTGACAAAAATGTCAAAATATAAACTACACACGGCCTTCTCACTGTGCTACCTATAATACAGACAAAAAATATTGTTTGAATGAGAGAAATTCTGATAAATTTGTAGAAACCCTGTCCTGATACCTGCCTGGTTTCTCACTGCAACATGTGTCAAATTATAATCGCTCCTTACCAGAGAAAAGCCTGCATCATCATCCCTGCTACTGGCCTCAGGTCTAATGTCCCCCCCCCCCGACTCTTTAATCTTTCTATTGTGGTGATAAAGATTTATTTTAAATATATGGAAAGCAACAGTGAGCACAATCTCTGCACAGAAATGAAAGAGCATTGGGTTTAATCCAAGTCACTGAAGAGCTGTTCAAACTTGATAAGTTAATAAAACCAAAAGCAAGAGTAAAACAACTTGAATTTGACTAAAGGTGTCATATACAAAATCTCCTAATAAAGTTTTCCTTTGTCTAAAACACAAAAACCTCATTATTGATGCAGAACGTTTTTGTCCACAGGTGTCAGAGTTCTGGAGATAACTGCTGGACTGTTTACCTTGATTTCTGCTTACGTGAAGAACTTTGTCATAAGAAATTTGTCATATACAAAGTGGTAAATACCACATTGATGACATTAACTTCATGGCAGATGTCTTTCAAAATATGTTATTTTCATGAAGGAGGGGTACTTGAAAGCATGATGAGGTTATTGTCTGTGGCTGGAAAATACTGTACAGAAAATCAGAGGCCTGAAGGAGGACAGAAGTGCAGGAACATCACTCAATCCAAGCTGCTGTCCTTCACAGTTGAACCTCCAACATGGAGCAGCCATCATCCCTCCTTGATGATCCAGACGTTCTCATCACAGAGAGTTCAGAGATGCAGCACAAACTCTGATCTCTGCTTTGTTCTCAGCTGCTGAATCAGACTGAAAACTAATAAACCTTAGAAGTGAGTGAGGCCCTCTAGTGGATGTTGTGGAGTACTGCAGGTTTTTGTACAGAGTTCTGGTGTTTCCTGTCACTGTGGGCGTCACAGCGCAGTAGTACACAGCAGAGTCTGGCACTGCAGCAGAGGAGATCGTCATGTTCATTTCCTCTTTGTTTCCTTCAAATTTCATTCTGTCCAGATGTTCTGCTCCACCGAAAGGTGAATGAGACTTCAGGAGCTCTGGAGGTTTCCCTGGATTTTGTCGATACCAGAATAAAATCTGTACAGAATCTTTGGTGTAACTACAGGTCAGAGTCACAGAGCTGCCATCTAAAGTGAACTCCTCAGTCTTCGCTGCAGTGAGCTGTTGACAGTTTACACCTGAAGGAAGGAAAAACTGAAATCAGTGAAGAAGAACAAGGATCAAACTGTTCTCTGAAAGACTCCAACCAACCTGATCCCCTGAGCAGAAGCAGCAGAGTGAGTCCAGATGTGAGCAGAGGCAGCATGTTGACCAGAGCTGATGTTGGTGAGCTGAACTGAGTTGAAGGAGGAAGTTTGTGTCTCTTCTAGAGTTCAGGAGCAGCTCAGCTCCTCCCTGAAGCTGAAAGCTCACTCTTCCTCCTGGTTGACAGCCTCACAGCTTCAGCTGCTTTCTGGTGGAAACATGAGGTTTGGATTTTCTTTAATACAGAGAATGATGTAAGAAATATTAAATCTACTAATAAAGTTTTCCTTTGTCTAAAACACAAAAACCTCATTATTGATGCAGAACGTTTTTGTCCACAGGTGTCAGAGTTCCGGAGAAAACTGCTGGACTGTTTACCTTGATTTCTGCTGACGTGAAGAACTGTTGTACAGTTTGGGATAAAAACTGAAACATCTTTAAAAGCAGGACGTCCAGCGCTCTTCTATTGTTGCACATTTTAAGGCACAGCGCCACCTACTGTAGAGTGAGACAGCTGCAAGTTTAACCCAATTTTAAATGACTAAATATGTATTTCTTTACATCTGAATTTATAACCTACATCCCATTTGCTGGGGTGTAAATTCTACATTATGAGAAGTAAATACTTTTCAGGTTTTCTGGGTTATCCATGAGCAATCCTGAATGTGTTGCCAGCCTCCCCATTGAGGTGAGGAAGCTTTACATCTGGGGAAATTTAAATGTGAAAAATGTTGAAGTGTGGATCTTTGAGGCATCAGCCTGCTGCTGGGAGGGGCTGCCTTCATCCTTGCCTTACAGTAGCATCATTCTATGTCCAAGATAGGATTGGTTGGAGAAGGGTAACATAAAGAATAGATTGGAAGATGATAATCAAAACATTAAATCAAAAACATCAGGTTAAAAATGAGTTCAGCACCGTGGCATCCCAGTCTGGTCTGGACTGAAAGTTCTGCTGCATTTCATTGGAACGACGTATCAGAGCAGCCGCCATCTTGTTTCAGGTGAGCCTCCTCCCTCAGGCTGTTGTAGCGAAGGATTATCTCCAGGCAAAATCACTGAGGTTGGCAACTTTTATTTAAAGAGACTGATGTTTTGCAAACTCAGCCATGTGTTTCACAAAGAAAATTGATAGGAAAAAAATAAAAATGGAAAGAGGAAACAGTGGACAAATGTCCCCTGTCCAGTGTTACTCTATGGACATTGACAACGAAATCAGCTGATTTCCCTTCAACCAGAGCAAAGAAAGCAGGAAGCAGTGAACTCAGCCTGGATCAGAGGTTAATGCAGCAGCTGGAACTAAACTAGAATCCCTTCATCTTAAACTCACCTCTAATGAGAGACAGAAGCACAAGGAGGGAAAGCAACATGTCTTTGGAGTTCTGAGAGCCTCACAGCAGATGAACAATGTTCTTCCACTGCAGGAGAAGGAGGAAGAACATCTGGACGAATCAGGTCTCTGGTAGCAACATCTGGACCAATCAGGGCTCTGATGGATGATGGAGCTGATTATTAAGGGCTTTAAATGTGAGAAGGAGAATCTGAGATTATAATCTTTATTTAACAGGGAGCTGATGAAGGGAAGCTAAAATAACTTGGAGCAGCCATCATCCCTCCTTGATGATCCAGACGTTCTCATCACAGAGAGTTCAGTGATGCAGCAGAAAATCTCTGCTTTGTTCTCAGCTGCTCAATCAGACTGACAACTAACAAACCATAGAAGCAGAGCAGTGAGTGAGGCCCTCTAGTGGATGTTGTGGAGTACTGCAGGTTTTTGTACAGAGTTCTGGTGTTTCCTGTCACTGTGGGCTGCAGAGCGCAGTAGTACACAGCAGAGTCTGGCACTGCAGCAGAAGAGATCAGCAGCTTTACTCGTCTCAGAGTTTTATCGATCTCAGCAGAGAAATCAGAGCGATTTGGATGAATTGTTCCTCCCTCTGTGATGTAGAGCAGGAACTCTGGTCTGGACCTCTGCTGCTGTCGGTACCACTGGACGCTGTAGATAGAACCAGTATATTCACAGCTCAGACTGGTGCGGCTTCCCTCTGAAACAGCTTGTTCCTTCTGCTCCTGTGTGACGGTGTTCATGGAGCCCATGGCTGCAAAAAGAGTCCTTCATGTCAGTCAGTCTGCAGGAGATTCACACATGAAGAGACTCAACAGAGGTTCTTCCCTCCACATGTGATCCCAGTGAGATTCATGGAGGAAATCCGAGCAAAGCTGTTTCTGTGTTCTGACACTCACCTATGCAGAGAGAGAAAAGCAGAAGGAGGTCAAGTAACATCATGTTTTCAGCTGTTCAAGTCAGACAGCAGATGAACAACGTTGTTCCACTGCAGCAGAAGGAAAACTCAGCAGCTTCTCTGCTGCACAGACCTTCTCCTCAACATCAAGCTGCTTTTAGCGCTGCACACACGAGCCTTCTCATTGGCTGAGCTCAGCAGTGGTGGGAGGAGCCAGAGAAAAACGCGTTTCACTGTTTCCTTTGCTCCTAAAGTTGGATTCATCCCATTAGATGATTTCTGTTGTGATGTGTGTTTACGTCCTCTGCTTGGTCACAAAAGGAAGAAAGATTTGAGGAACTTCTTGGACCTTCATGCTGGTTCATGTGTCAGTTAGACGCTTACCTCCAGCACACGTATTCATAAAGTATCTCCTCCCTGTCAGCCAGAGACATGAAATGCTTGTAATAAACTTCAGAAGCTGATTTTCAGCACAGCAGCAGGGATTCTGGAGAGACGTTGCTGCAAGATGAAGACCTAAAGCCATGAGGAGCCGTGGTTGCTGTGGAGAGGAGGCTCAGAGAGACGGAGACAAAAGGAACCCCCTGACCACCATTGTGGAAAAATTAATTACCAAGCACCGTTCGGTGAAAATCACTCAGTCAGGTTTATTTGTATATTGTGCACAATACAGAGAGCTTCTAGACAATCAGCAATGAACAAGTCAGAGCAGCAGCTCAGAAAGAAAGCTCTGCCAGGCAGTCAACACAGATTTATCCCAAGGATAAGGAGTCCAAAACAAGGGAGAGACCGTCTGGTTCCCATGCAGCCGCAGCAAAACAACATCCAACCTGGTGTGTGGAACCCAAACAGGTTCATTTGGTGACAATTCATAAGTACTTACAATAAAAACATAACATCACATTACCAGCAGATGAATATAGTCATGATGTGCTAACTTATAATCACATTTTCCATCACACATCCCCCCTTCCATCAAGATGTTCCTCAAAAAATAATTCTAATCACAAATACATTTTTTAATATAGTCATATTTAAATGTTAAAAAAGCACAACTCAAGTGATATGAATTATAAACATAAACTCTTTCTTAATTATTGAAAGATTACGGAAACCGCTCCAAAAGCCAGCCAGTCATTTATCAGCAGTTGTTCAAGGTCAAGGTTGTAACATGAAAAGTGACATTTCTCCTGCTTTGTCCAGAATCAGCCTCTTCATATCAGCTCGCTGGCTAAGCTAATAGCCTAGCTTACGGTGGTTAACAGGCTCCAGCGAGTGATACAGCAGCAGGGACAGAGGACACAAGGCAGCAGGGGGAGGAAAAAGGAAGTGAGGAGAGGAAATAGGGGACAGATTTTTCAAGATCGTCTGTCAGGATGTTTATGTCAGATATGACCCTAATTCATATTTTACTGACATTTTAGATTTGTTTCTAGAGAGAGATCCAGACTTTGAAATGTATATTTTTAGTTTAGGTCAGAGTTTTGATTATTCATTGTAGGCTGGTGTCACATGACGCAGCAGGTGTTCAGTTCTGATTGTTTAAAAACTTGAAACAAAACATTGTTCTGCTTCTTTGGGAGAAAAATTCACCCCCCCCTCCTACACACACACACACAGGAGTTAATCTCTGACATGTTCCTTCTACCCCACCGCCCCACCAAAAAAACTAGAAGAAACAGGATTTTGGCATCTGGACAGCATAAACTCTGGACAGGCTGGATGTCCATCTCAGAGACAGTCAGTCCTTCATACATGGACTCCTGACTGCAGCTTAGAGAAGACAGTGATCCTCTCATGGAGGTTGGTTTGGACTGTGAGAGAAAGCTGCAGAAAATACATGCGTGTGCCTGCAGAGATGCAGACTCCATGCAGATACGAGGAAATGACGTTGCTGAGTTGAGTTTAAGTCCAGACACAGAACCCTGTAAAAACGTCTCCCTTGACCTGAACGCTTCCAGATATTTGGCCTCTAATGGAATCCACCCAGAATGGCTGATCCAGGACAGTCCTGACCATTAAGGACTCCCAGACCAACACCCTCCACTGGTCAATCACCTTCCTCACATCATCATGGAACCTTCTGCAGTTCATCTTAGGCACCAAGAATGAGAAGAACATCAGCACAAGAAAAGGATGATGTCTGGATAACTGGAGCCCTATGATCGAGGAAACTGATGAAAAGCAGAATTTCACAGAATCTGCCGACGGTGGCGAGCAGGAAAGGATATACAGCAGTTTCTGTAGAGTTTTGGCCACTGCAGCGACCATCCTGGTTGCTGCCTGGTTAGTTGGGGCTTGGTTTGCAGGAACACGAGAAGCAACGCCACAACTCTGACAGTCATGCCTTCAGTGAAGATGCCTGTGACTGATGGAAGAATTTAAAATGATCAAAGGTCCTGATCATAATGGAAGTTGTGGAAATATACTTGGTCATTGATGCTGATTAATTCTTGTGTGATTCATATGTTTACTCATTTATGCATTAGTGAAATGATGACAACGAGTCTGTGTTACATTTAGTTTTTATTAGAGTAATCCTTTACTAAATACTTAGGTACACTGCATTTTAATCCCATGTTTTAGGCACACCTGGAGAGAACTGGTGAATGGTTAGAACTTTGGATGGAAACTTACTGGAACGTTGAGCTAGGATCTGCTGAGGGTCAGGCAGTTACTTACGAGTGGACAGATAGCATTGAGAGAACTGGCTCCAATCGGTCTAAAGGCTGCAGAGAGTGGTACGCTCTGACACAGGACGCAACCCCGACACATACCTTAGGATCTGCGTAAACTATACATTGTCTCAGTCTCCTTAACTGAGCCTGAGTTTAAGACGTGCCCTTTAATGGAAACTGGAATGCGCAGCCGCTGGGGCGGCAGCCACGCTATAAGAACATCCTCACCCTGAGGGGATTCAGATCGCGCTGTGAGCTGCAGGACCTTTCTGTTGTCCTGGTGAGCTCCCCGGCCGCGTCCTTGTGTTACAGGTGAATTATTTGCTTTTACTCTGATTGTTTGATTATACTCATATTTTAGCTAAATAAACTGGATGATTGTTACATGATTTAATTTTGGCTCTTTGTGGTGCTTTCTCCAACATCAATGGACACGGGAGAGATGGACAGAAGGGAAGAAAATATTAATCAGTGTCAATGAGTTTTCCATCTCAACAAAGTCTGCACAAGATTTGACTTTTTACAGGTTTTTATGTGACAAATATTGTGGTTTGATTTCATCTTTAAAGAATTTTTAAAAGTGAGATTTTCTTTTGTATTAAAACAAGATTCTTAGTTTTGCTCATAACGCTGTCAAAAAATGACCAGGAAACTTTCTAAAGGGGGGTGACATCACTGTATAAACTATTTCATGTAGCTGATTTTGCTGCTTATGTCAATTCTGCAAAGAATTTCATTAAAATAAATAACGTCACCTTTTAGTAGGGAGTGTTTCAGCAGGCCAGAGTCCCTCCTCAGTAAAAGGGTTGGGGACGGCTAAGATATGTGTCTCTGCCTGGTTGACTTCACTCTGATTGGCTACAACCATGTTTGGGAAACTCTTCAGGAAAATGCGCTGAACATCGTCTCAAACTGAGGTTATAACTGCGTGCTACTTCCCCATAAATGTAAACTTGTAAAACTATTTCATGTTCTGTTGAACCACAGCAGTCGCTTTTTTTGTGAAACAGAATAACAGTAAATGTTGACATCTGGCTGTTGATTTGTGACAGTTTTCATTCACATCATAATTACGTACCTTATAGGTTGGTAAATATGGTTAAAATAGATAAAGTGGAATTTGGAAAACAATAAAACGGATTTCATATGGTCTGGATGACCACACAGGTGCAGCAGTGAGTGAGGCCCTCTAGTGGATGTTGTGGAGTACTGCAGGTTTTTGTACAGAGTTCTGGTGTTTCCTGTCACTGTGGGCCGCAGAGCGCAGTAGTACACAGCAGAGTCTGACGGACGGAGATCCTGGATCCTCAGATTAAAAAGCTGAGTTGTTGACCATTGCATCAAATCTGTCGTTGTTGAACTCTGGAGCTTTTTCTCTCACTTTAACATATTCTTTCAACATGTACTTTGGGAAGCTGTTTTCTTCTTGTTTATACCAGAACAAGGCATAATTAGTGCTACTGGTTTCATAAGTACATCCCAGAGTCACCGAGTCCTCTGCAGCAGCAACAACTTGTCCTTCTGGCTGCTTCACTGAGTCTCCTTTACACTCTGGGGAAGAACAGAACATGCAGAGGAAGAGAGGAATCAATAAAGATGACTGATTCAAGGAGAACAATCAGCAGCTCTAAAGACTTCTAGTCCATGTAGAATAGATGCCATTTTCACTGATCATTGCCACTTTGAACCATATCAGCTGCTTTTCCAAGGTAACCATTGATCAGCAGCAGCAATGATCTGCTCTGATGTTCTGGAGAATGAACATGAAAAGCTCTTCATGGAGAGCTCAGTCATGTGTTCCAGTGTTGGAAGAGGAAACATGTTGAGCTTTCTATCTTACCAGAGAAAAGAGCAGCCAGAATAATCCACAGCCAATGTTCCATCTGTCCAACCAGGTTGAAATCAGCAGGAGAAAGCAGCTGCTGTTCAGCATTCAGTCTGACTCTTGTTCTCTTCACAGCACCACTTCTTATTGACACAATGCTGGAGCCCAGAGCACAAGGAGAGCACCGCCTGCTGGATCATGGCGCCCCCTGGTGGAGAGAAACGGTTGAGTTGAGCAGAGAGGAGGAAAGGCTGGTCTGACGGTGGTGAGGACTACGAAGAGAGGGCAGAAGAGGAATAGAGTCAAAGAATTTTCTACATATAGAAGTTAAATTAAGATCATGTCCATGATTATATTTGTCTTATAGTATTTGAAAAATGGTGTGTTAGAGATATTAATCAACTGATGATGGAGCCCCACCAAGATGGTTCATATACAAAGAGCCCAACATTTATTACTACACTGCTGTCTGAAACCAGTCTGCCCATTCACCTCTGACCTCTGACATCACCAGGACATTTTCACCCACAAGATGCTGCTCTCTGGTTATTTTCTTTCTCTTTCTGACCATGGTCTGTTAACCATAGATGGTTGTGTGTGAAAATCCAAGTAGATTAGCATTTTGTGAAATGTTCCACCAACAGCCATCCTGCATTCAACATCCCTTCAATCCGTTTTCTTCCCTGATTTGATGCTCATTTTAATTTCACACAGTCAGTTTCATTACATGTAGATGTGTAAATACATGCAGTTGGTGTCCCCTTTGAATGCTACTTCCCTCCTCTTTGAAGACCAGTCAGATATCTGGGTTCAGGTTTTTGTTCAGCCTCGTCTCCACTTTGTATCACTGTGTTTCTAGAGCTCAGTAGCAGAGAGCTGTGTCTGCCAGGGTTAGCTCTCTGATGCTCAGCTCAGTGGAGGAAGAGGATGTTGCTGAGACTCATCCATGATCAGGAAGACGTTCAGCTGAGGAACCATGTTGGTTCTAGAGCAGAAACTGAGGAGCCTGTAGGTCCGAATGATGTGTCACGCAATAATACATTTGGTTTGCAAATGAATAATAATAATAATAATAATGATGATGATGATGATAATAATAATATATCAATAATTGCTGAGAAATTGCGAAGAAAATTTGTAATTTAGATTAAAACGACCAAGTCACGGCACCAACTGGTTATCAGGAAATAAGACCCAAGGCTCAGGTATTAAATACAATCGATGAAGAATTGAAGTTTACCATGCTGCTTCGCAGGTTTGTGACAGGATATAGTCGCCTTTCCCCTCATTGCAAACTGTACCCCAAATCCGAGTTGCCGTCTCTGAGGAGACGAAGATACACATATTGGGTGTCACTGGTTTATGAGACACTACTTGGCTTGGCCCCACCTTTTCCTTGTGTATTTCTCAAAAGAACTGCCAGCCCTTATGCTTTACGCTCAAGTGATGTTCTTTACCTGCAAGTTCCTCGTGTTCGGACTGTTGGGGAAAGCATGCCTTCAGTTATTCTACTAATTCTGCCTGGAATTTTCTCCAGACTGGACTGAGAATGTCTGAACTTGTTTCATTAAAATATTTAGTTCGTTGTTGTGCAAAAGGAAGAAAGTTTCCTTTTTTAATATTAATGCTTTTAATCAGTTGCATTTTATAAGACAGTTTTTGTTTTGGCCAGGTCACCCTTGTAAAAAAAAAAAGACCTTGGACTCGATGGGTTTTTATCTGGTTAAATAAAGGTTAATAAAATAAAATAGGATAAGTTCAGCTCTGACATTTTGAGCAGCAGCCTCTACACACGTATGAAATATTGACAGGCAATGTCTCTCCAAAATATGAGTTTAATACAAATAAGTCAACCTTCCAGTAAAATACTTTAACCCACAAACTCACTAAGCTAGTAACACTTAAATAAACTACTAAAAAAAACTATGACAGAATAATGAAAACCAACACATTACCAAAGATTCAAACAGTAAATATAAACAAATAAATGAAAAGAAAAGAATGAAGCCAATAACCAATCAGATGCTGCGTTGATGTCACAGTCCAGTATGAGCTTTGAATGCTGAGGAAAACAGGTTTATTTATCATGTTATATATTATTTTTGGAAATAAGGCCAAATTATCTTTCAACTAATTCAGATTATGTTGCAGCAAAAAATTTTATAAATTACCCACAGCAGCACCAACATTTGTAAGAATAAACAATGCAAAGCAGAAGAAGAGACGATCAAATATTTTTTGATAAAGTAATGTTTCCTTAAATAAGTTGCTGAAATAGATTGTCAATCACCTTTCGGTCATTCAGCGCAGTCATGGATTTAATTTTAGTTCTGGAATCTCAAGATGGTGGTTTTAGAAAGTGTTACCTCCGACAAGATGGCGGCTTAAACAGATACAGAAGTTAACGTCTTGGCACTATTTTAGTGATCTTTTTGAACTTATGTGTACTTTTAAGCAACATTAATTGTTAGCCTCATAACATAATTGCCTAAGTCAAAGGAAAGACTTTGTCAAATATGGATTTTGGACTGTAACTGGTGTTCTGATAGACTGAGGACATACATCAGTATTATGCAGATATCTCCATTTGGTCAAAATATGACTTATGCACTTAGGCAGTTATGCTATTAGGCTAATGTAATATTAACTGTTTCTGAATGCCAGCAGGAAGCTGCAGCTGACGTGGAATGAACAGGGAAAAGTTATGTTTTGGATTGCCAGGCCATGGGGCTATGTTTGACATAAATAGCATCTAGCTTTTACCTTTACCATTAAGATAACAGGCACAATTTATTACATTTTAACAAATAAGTTTATGCATATTAGTGAGAAGAGAGGAGAGAGGGAAAGAAAAATACCAGTAAAACAGACATGCTTACGGTACTGGACTATTAGGAATCAAACCACTTATTTGAATGAAGTTTGATTCACTGATAGCCTCAGCTCTGGCTTGTTCTAAGGCTCCCTCGGGATGGTGGAGACAGCAAAGGGGAAAGCTGTGGCTGTTGGGAAAAATAAAAGGCGAAAGTAGCTACAGTTGTTCTCCTTTCAGCTCCAAGACAGGACGAGCATGGAGTTGCGACGACAGCTGGGTGGCGGTGGCGGTTTGGCTGGCACATGTTAGCTTGGACTGTGGGGTGTCTTCGGCCTCATGCAGAGCATTGCAGCGGCAGGTCGACCTGTGAGGGACCGCGGTTCCTCCGCTCAGCTCTGGGGCTGGACGAGATGTCGCTTCAGTGACGGAGTCAGAGACAACATCTATGTGTTGGGAATCTATAGTTCAGAAATTCTGCCTGCAGAATTTCTGAAATCAGGGTCGAGGTTTATTTCTCGACTGGGAGACAGACACTGGGTACAGTAACAACAGTCTGAAATTAATTGGATCCAGGTCTTCTGGGAAGAAGCATCATCTCCTTTCCTCACCAATGAAGAAACAAGTTCCCTCCAAGGCAGCAAAAGGGGGAGGGTGTACGGTCCAAGAAAGAGGTCCTCTCCAAGGCAACAGCCGATGTGAGAAATGGATGTCTTCCTTCAGCAGATAGCTTCTGTTAACATGATGTCACATATTCACGCAGTGACACTCCTCCTCTTCCTCCTAAAACTGAACGTGGGTTAATGGATTCTTGGAATAAAAGTTCTGATATCAGTCTCTTTGTTTTTCTGCAGGGCCATTGCTCGCCATGTGCCTTGAGCATAAATGCTTTATGGTGCATGGGAACATGGGTCCTTTCTCATATCTTTGATGTATTTATCATGTTTCGTGTTTTTCATGTTATATAGTATATTGTTGCTTCAGTAGTGAATAACAGTATGTAAAATTATATTGAGCATTTTTTTGGTCTGCAACAGTAAAATGATTTCAGTGGTTCATTTTGTTTCTCTCCCTTCGAGCCTACAGAGCAGCATTACAGACCTCGACTCTGAGCGCTTTCTCACAGCAGCTGTGAGCAACAACGCGAAGCGTACAAACCACGCCAAGTCTGAGAGGAGGGCGGCAGGAGGGAGAGAGAGAGAGAGCGCGTGCAAGTGATGGCTTCTTTTATTTCTGTTCTGCCCTGACTCTTAATGCATTTCAAACGTAGCTGTCTGTAGAACTTGAGACTGAAGCATAACAGAATGGGCCAATGGCAGGTGGGAGAGGGGGGCACCACTGGGGGAGACTGGAGGAGAATCATCTTTTTTTCTGGGGAAAATTTGTTATTTTGTATTGCTTGTATCTAATAACACGCCTTACACATTTTTAAATTAATATCTTGTTATTATCTAGTTATTATTATGGTGGTTTTTTTCACAGGGCTGATTTTTTTGTTGTTGCCCCCCCGGCCATTTGGTTTTCGATGCGCAGTGCATGGGCAGAGCGACGGCAGTGGTCCTCTGTCCAGTGTTATTCTGTGGACATTCACAACAAGACCAACTGCAGAACTGTGTCAGTTCAGCTTCCAGGATGATGAGAAGCTGATTCCCCTTCAACCAGAGCAAAGACAGCAGGAAGCAGTGAACTCAGCCTGGATCAGAGGTTAATACAGCAGCTGGAACTAAACTAGAATCCCTTCATCTTAAACTCACCTCTAATGAGAGACAGAAGCACAAGGAGGGAAAGCAACATCTCTGCTTTGATATCAGCTGAACAATCAGACTGAATCCTGACAAACCATAGAAGCAGAGCAGTGAGTGGGGCCCTCTAGTGGATGTTGTGGAGTACTGCAGGTTTTTGTCCAGAGTTCTGGTGTTTCCTGTCACTGTGGGCGTCACAGCGCAGTAGTACACAGCAGAGTCTGGCACTGCAGCAGAGGAGATCAGCAGCTCCATCTGGGTTTTATCATCACCCACTTTAGAAGAGAAACCAGGAACCAGATGAGATATTTCTGTTCCTGTTCCTGAGTGGGAGATCAGAACCTCTGGAGGTTTTCCAGGATACTGTCGATACCAGAAGAAAATATCACTTCCGGTTGCTTTCTGAGAGTATTTGTAAGACAGGTTAACCGAGGTGCCTGCTAAACTAAACACTTCATCCTTAAGTGCAGTTAGTTGTTGGCAGCTGACTCCTGCAAAAGACAAATCAGTTAACTTTATTTTAAATACCCAACATGATCATTTTATCACCAGTTCTAAATTTCAAACTGACCTGTTAGCAGTGAGGCGATGAGCAGAGACAGACCATAATAGTCCATGTTGACCAGAGCTGATGTTGGTGAGCTGAACTGAGTTGAAGGAGGAAGTTTGTGTCTCTTCTAGAGTTCAGGAGCAGCTCAGCTCCTCCCTGAAGCTGAAAGCTCCTCTTCCTCCTCTTCAACCAGACAACTGCAGCTGATCCAGAACGCTGCTGCTGGCGTTCCCACTAAGACCAGGAAGACAGAGCACATCAGCCCAGTTCTAAAGTCCTTCCACTGGCTCCCTGGAGCTCAGAGAATGGACTTTAAAATCCTTCTGGTAGTTTATAAACCACTGAACGGCTTAAAGACCTGTTGTCGTCGTATCAACCTTCCAGACCAGTCAGGTCTTCTGGTTCTGGTCTGCTCTGCATCCCCAGAACCAGAACCAAACATGGAGAAGCATTTTTCAGCTTCTATGCTCCACTAATCTGGAACAAACTTCCAGAAAATTGCAACACAGCCGAAACACTGAGTTCCTTTAAATCAAGGCTAAAACCCCACCTGGTCAGAGCTGCCTCTGATCAGTAGTCGGTGGAACATTGATCTATATTTGCTTGATGATATCTTCTTGATGATCCTTATGATTTTGATGCGTTGATATTTGCTTGATAATTTTGTGATGTAAAGCACTTTGAACTGCCTTGTTGTTGAAATGCACTTTACAAATAAACTTGACTTGACTTCCTCCTGGTTGACAGCCTCACAACTTCAGCTGCTTTCAGCTACAATACAATGCAAAATAGTATTTCCTTATTGTTAGATCAAGTCTGAAATATGTCCTACATAACAGCGCTGTTCTTTGCAGACATTAACATATGGGCTGCAGTAGCTCGGCTGGAGCTAGTTGGTTGCAGACCTGGAGGCTCCTGGTTCAAACCCTCCCTCCCTGGGGATTCTTGGGGGTGTTGCATCAGGATGGGAATCCTTTCAATACCTTTATTAGTCCCCCAAGGGGGAAATTACATATTCAGTACAGCCCGTCCAAGGTAGATAGGTGTCTGCCCTTTTTATGATTGTGATGGTTGGATGATTCATACAGTTTTTTGACTGGGTAGCTGACAATCTTAGAGTACATTTTTATTTCATGCAACAGTTTAGATTTGTCAACAATGGACAGATATTTGCACCACCTGGTATTACAGAACTGCATAACTCTCAATATTAAATTTATAAAACAGAAGAAGAATTTCTTCACTTGCTCCAAAGAACCTCAGGCGTCTAAAGAAATATTTTTACGGATGGTAACAGGAACTATCTAACAGTCAGATATTGATCCAATATTGATCTTCATTTTTTTATTGTATTAACTTTAAGTGCAGTTTCATCAGTCCATTGAGAAACTTCAGTGACTCTATGTTGGTGCAAGCCCACGCTGTCAGAGTCGTCAAAGAAAATGAGTAAGGAAAGCTCTGTCATCAGAATGGTGTATTTGTACAGCAGACATCAGTGTGAAGCATGAATCAGTCGAAGTCTCACATCTCTGGGGGTCCAACATTGGTAATGGCAGCAGGTGATTGGGTTTTGTTTGTTTAATGATTTGGACTCAATCAGAAAAGAGACGTTCCAGTAAATCAAAAATGAATTTATTATCTTTTGGGTCATTTTTGTTACTAAAATGTCTTCTTGTTTTGAATCAAAATGCAAGTGAAAAATCCCCCCAGAAAAGTATTCTGGCACTTAGCTAAAAGATTTTGTTTTAATTTTTGGGGTCTCGGTGGTCCTGAGTGATGCTCATTGATCCCTGTGGTGTTTTATCGGGCTCTGCCATACTTGCAATTAATAAAAAAAACTCTAGTTGAGTTCTCTGTTTCCTCTCTGCTTTAGCCTTTGCTACTTTACACTAACATCCAGACAAGATATATAATATCATTTTCTCTGCAACATCCTTCCTTAAAGATAATTTATTGTATTTGTTTAAATTCTAAAATCTTGATGACCCATTAGTTGTTCCAGAATGCTGCAGGTCGACATTTTACAGGTTGGCAAGACCGAATTCAGGGGTGGACTGGGACAATAATCCAGGCTGGGAATTTGATTTAATCCAGGTTGGGAGAAACAGTTATCTGTCTAGACTAGACAGCCCTAATCCTCATATTGAACTGTCCTCATACCTAACAAGGTTTACAGCAAGTTAAGAAGATACGTTGTGTCAAGTAAGTTGGTAACATTTAGCAGAAAAGGACAATGAAGAACAATGAGAACATTTTGTTTCCAAATATAGTAACTTCACCATTTCTATTTTGTCATTTTCAGGTTACCTGTGACAGCTGGAACAGGTGGTACCACTAAAACAGTGTCAAGAACCCGCCAAATGACACAGAATCTTTCTGTGTTGTGCATTTAGGTTTTTATTTATATATTAAATGGTTTTCTGCTCAAAGGAAATCCTGAAGCAGGTTGCTGGCCATATTGATCCCCTTCAGTTCGCCTATCAGGCATGCAGCAGAGTAGAGGATGCAACTCTGTTCCTAATAAATCTCTTAGTGCAGCCCCTGGAGGCTCCTAAAACACACACAAGGCTATTGTTTGTTGACTTTTCATCTGCATTTAATACTATTCAGTCCTATCTGCTTGGAGAGAAACTTTTATCAGAGTTCTATCTGAACTCCAATCTTGTGAGTTGGCTGTTCGACTTTTTGTCAGATTGGTCAGCGTGTGAGTCAACGACGTGCTGTCATCCAGGTCCTTCTCGTCTACAGGCTCACCTCAGGGCTGTGTCCTATCTTCTCTACTGTTTATTCTCTATCTGAATTCCTGTCGGAGTACTGACGTCAACAGGCATATTTTGAAATTTGCGGATGACTCTGTAAGTAAGTCTTTTGAACGACAGTGAGGTTGAGCATGGTGCTATAGTAGAGGACTTTATAAAGTTGTACAAGGACTTTTGTCTGTCAATTAATGTTTCTAAAATGACAGACATGATCATTGACTTTCGTAAATCCCAATGTAGAAGAACTTCCTGTACAATCATTCACGACCTGGAAGTCGATATAGTAACGGAATATAAGTACGTGGGAACAGTTACTGATAATGACCTGAGCTTTGAGCTAAACACAGATGTGGTATGCAAAAATAATCAGCAGCACCTTTTCTTTTTAAGGAAACTGGGTTCTTTAAAGTGTGTAATTTATTAATTACTTTAGTTTATCAATGTTTTATTGAATCTGTTCTTTCTTATTGTTGTGTGGCTTGGTTTGGTTTCCTTACTTTGTCTAATAAAAAGAGTTTGATGAGGCTCACAAAGATGGCAAGTAAGATAATTGGAGTGAATCAAGCACAGCTCCATACTATATACTCTAAGCAGATGAGAGCCAAGGCTAAATCGATCGTTGATTGTCCTGAACATCCTCTTCATAGTGAGTTCGAGCTTCCATCTGGCTGCCGCTTTAGGAAACTGAAGATTATAACCTGGTGTGGGAGGGTTTCTTTTATTCCTGCAGCTATTGTTGAGCTTAATCTCCCTGGTTTAAACTGCAACTCCCAAACTTCACCGTCTTTGAGGTTTTTGAAATAAGGTGCAACTGGGGTTCGTGTAACTGCTCTTCTGCTTCCTTCCTGTGGTCCAACTGCTGCTCCTGGTCAGAAACAACCAGTCAGAGCCAGGAGGAAGGTCTTAGCACTGTCAATTACACTCGTGCACGTGCTGCTCAAGATTACCAGTTTGCTGCAGCTTTGCAAACGATGGAGAAACAACCTAACAGACCAAACTAATTCACAGTGCAAAGACCTTCCTCCTGGCTCTGACTGTGTGATTCTGACTAGAAGTGCTGTTTTCTGCAGATGGCAGTAGGACCACAGGGAGGAAGCCCAGAATCCTGATTTTTAGTTTTTTCACAGTTTATCTCTTACAATCTACTGTCAGGACGTAGTGACAGTTTTAACAACTATGTAAAGCAACATATTGTTATTGAGCTGCCTACTGCAGCTTTAAAGATCTTTGGTTTGACATTGGTTGTGAATTGGCACTGTATACTTGAACTGGATTCATTTCACCATGTCAGACTGAAATTTGTTTTTAAATGTCTTTAGCATCTTCCTTTCACTAAACTTTACACCTCTCAGCCCTGGTTTCAGAACTGGTCTCAAACATCTTGATGGTGGAACATCACTCTGTCCAGGCTGCTGTCCTTCACAGCTGAACCTCCAACATAGCAGCCATCATCCCTCCTTGATGATCCAGACTTTATCACAAATATTTCAATGAACTCTGTCTGCTTTGTTCTCAGCTGAACAATCAGACTGAATCTAACATTAAATATTGAACTGTCATGATAATCAGTTTGGTTTTTTTGTTGTTTTTTTGTTCAGGTGTACTTATATTAAGTGTGTCGATATACAACCAGGTAAATTCTGCTGACTTAGATGCAGCTCATACAAGATTTTCATTTGCATATTTATAAAAAGGCTCCTCTTGGTGGTTTGATTTTGTTTGATGAATTTAAGTAGGTTTAATCCAAAACCACCCCTTATTAGTTTTTTTGTTTTAAATACTTTTCTCTTTGTTTTATTCAGGTTTTTTTCACCACATAAACAATCAGTCTAAATCCTCACAAACCATCATAGAATAACTGTATGACGCCCTCTAGTGGATGTTGTGGAGTACTGCAGGTTTTTGTCCAGCGTTCTGGTGTTTCCTGTCACTGTGGGCTGCAGAGCGCAGTAGTACACAGCAGAGTCTGACAGATGGAGATCCTGGATCCTCAGATTAAACGATTTCTTGTTACTGTTGAGGTCAGCATCAAATCTGTCGTTGTTGAACTCTGGAGCTTTATATTTGGATGATGAGAGTTGTTTCAACATGTACTTCAGGAAGCTGTTTTCTTCTTGTTTATACCAGAACAAAGTATAACCTGCAACACTGGTTTCAAAAGTACATCCCAGAGTCACCAAGTCCTCTGCAGCAGCAACAACTTGTCCTTCTGGCTGCTTCACTGAGTCTCCTTTACACTCTGGGGAAGAACAGAACATGCAGAGGAAGAGAGGAATCAATAAAGATGACTGATTCAAGGAGAACAATCAGCAGCTCTAAAGACTTCTAGTCCATGTAGAATAGATGCCATTTTCACTGATCATTGCCACTTTGAACCATATCAGCTGCTTTTCTAAGGTAACCAATGATCAGCAGCAGCAATGATCTGCTCTGATGTTCTGGAGAATGAACATGAAAAGCTCTTCATGGAGAGCTCAGTCATGTGTTCCAGTGTTGGAAGAGGAAACATGTTGAGCTTTCTATCTTACCAGAGAAAAGAGCAGCCAGAATAATCCACAGCCAATGTTCCATCTGTCCAACCAGGTTGAAATCAGCAGGAGAAAGCAGCTGCTGTTCAGCATTCAGTCTGACTCTTGTTCTCTTCACAGCACCACTTCTTATTGACACAATGCTGGAGCCCAGAGCACAAGGAGAGCACCGCCTGCTGGATCATGGCGCCCCCTGGTGGAGAGAAACGGTTGAGTTGAACAGAGAGGAGGAAAGGCTTCCAGCAGCTGGTCAGTGGGTCACATGTTCAGGAGGAATATTGTTGATAGCAGAAATGATCAGAAATATTCCTGAAGCTCCAGCTGAACCGTGGTTGCGGCTGAGCTGATGTTCTGGATCTCAGGGAGGTTCTCCAGCTTTGATATGGAGCAGAACTCTGAACATGATCAGAGACTCCTCACAACCTTCTGACCTGCTGCCCTCAGGGAAACAGAGCCATCAGACGCTGCAGAGCTTTCTGCTTTAAGCTCATAATCAACTGAGTTTACCACAGGTGGACTCCATTTAGGCCGTAGAAACATCTCAAAGATGATCACTGGAAACAGCTCAGTGTTAAGCTTCATGGAAAAAGTATGTGAATATTTTGTATTTTTTCGTGGTTTCGATTTTTAATTAATTTGCAAAAAGCTCAACAATTTTCCACATTGTCATAATGGGTTATTTGTGTGTCGAGTTTGAAGAATGAGATTAATACCACTTGGAATGAGGCTGTTTCCATGAAGCGCTGTGAATACTTTCCAGATGGACTGTTTTCATGCGGCTCACAGTGAAGATCTTTTAAAGTCATGAGACGCTGATATTGGAAACTGTATGAGCTAACCCCAACGTGGACTCACACTGAATCCAGTCCCTGATGAACTTGATTTATTGTTCTTTATCAAATGAATGATTAACCGGCCCTGTTATGCAATGATTCTGTTACAATATGATTTTAATGTTCACGTTTTTCAACTTAGCAGCAGTCAAGACGTTGGACTATAACTGATCCACATTTCCAACCTTGTTCACGCACTGGGGTTTTATGTTTGCTTCTTAGCTGTTGATACTTCTTGTTCACACCTTTAAAAGACGTGAAAGGAGGGATTGTTGATGATGAATATTTTTCATTTAAGAGAGGAAGGCCTGGATGCCTTAAGAGGGAGATGAACACTTCTCTGAGTGCCAGTTTGGGGCGACTGGAGTGTGTGACAAATCAGCTGTGACCCAGCGTCTTTGATAACTGCAGAGAGTTGGTTCAGACCTGACAGGAAGAGCTTTCAGCAGATAGACACTGTCTGGATTACACACACACACACACACACACACACACACACACACTTAAGAGAAACAAGAAACATGTTGTTCAGGACAGTCTAAGGATAATCTTAACTGATAATGTAATGCATCTATAGAGGATGAATTCTAACAGGAACCAGTTATGAGATGTTATGGACCGAACAAGCAGTGCGATGTTGTCAACATGTTATTGTATTGTGTAAAACCGATTCTCAGTATGAGCTGATTGCCATTTCTCTGCTGAGCTGGGACCTTGTGTGATCATGAATCCACATCATCTAGTTTAAGAATCAGCTGGCTCACATCTTCCTTGCTTAAAAGGAAACTCAGGGTTTTTATACCTTAGCAAAAGTATGTAACAACCTGGCTTAAAAACATCTAGACTATGTCTGTTGATCAGGAATTAAATGAGCTTAGTCTATAAAATAAATGAACCTTTAGCTACTTATTCAACAAAAAATAGCTGTAACTGTTGGATGTTTTCAGATTTCTCCCTCAACTCAACGTGGAAAGATTTTTGTTTCTTATTCATTTATCTCTGAAAGGACGGATAACTAATAAAGAAAGTAAACTGAGTACAAAGTGGATGAAGTGACCTTAAATCTGGCTGTAGTCAGTAATTTAAACAATCCTACCTGGGATTACTCTCACACTTTCTACCCTCATGACTGTATGACTTCAAATTTTAGGACTGTGGGATTTTTAAAATGTTTTTACTTTGTTGTCTGACCTCCAAGCTGAACCAGAGCAAGATGACTCTGTTCGACACCAAGGACCTTGACAAGCTTCAACAGAGATTGGAAGTGATAGAAATGAAGATTCATCAACTGGAGTGTGATTATTGAGGTCAACACAGGTTCTGGAAATGAAACAACCCTACCGATGACTCAAAATAACGAAGACCAACAGACAGCTACCAGGCACCCCAGGAAGCAGCTTCCCGCCGTCTCCCTGAACTGCCTCGGAGCTAACTGAAATAAATCTCATCCTTTAGATCTGACAAGATGCTTAACAGGACAAACCCCTTACTTAGATGACACAGCGTGGTCAGCACTGAGCTGAGATGTCCCTTCTTCAAGCCCAGCACCAAGGAAAAACAACAACCAGCTGCAGCGGTGATCTCTCTAACTGAAATTCCTCTGCATTCCGCTGGAATACCACTAAAACCAGGTTTGCTGCACTTCAGCAGGAGTCTGCGAGGGAAACCTCACCTTCAAACATCAAGAGGTATGAGGCAAGATCCAAACAATTGCCTCCTAAAGTGACCCGATAAACAAATAACATGCCAAAAGTTCTTATTGTAGGTGATGAGGCAGTAAATGGAATCAGCCGCTTCTGCAGTACAAAGAGAACGAAGGTAATCAGTGTGACCCATTACATGGAGTCCGATATAACAGAAAATACTCGCATTAACTACTGATCAGCTGACTGTTGAGAATCTCATAATATATACTGGAGCTAATGATATTGCCAAACAAAAATTGGACATTCTGTAAAATGACTTCAATCGCTCACAATCAGAAATCTGAAAATGAAGGTGTTTATCAGTAGACCGCTACTGATAGTTACACATGGAGATGAAAGATACAGCAAACTGTGATTAATAAATGGCTTAAAAAGCATTCTCTGTCAGCTCAGTGAACTTTGTTGACAAATGTGGGATCTTCTGAGAACGCTATCATCTCAACAAACAAGATGGATTCTGTCTTCATAAATCTGGAACTAAACTATTCACATCAAATATTTTTGTGCTGTGAATCAGAAAAGCTCCTCTGTCCAAATCAAGACAAAGGAATATGCAAATAATAAGATCATCGTCCCAGCAAAGATAGCAGAACAACCTCAAGGCCCAACACGTCTGATAACAATGGAACCCCACTGTACATCAGGAGCACATTGTTCCAAAACAAATGGAAAAGCAGCTGTCTCTCAAGACTTGAGCAGGAAAATCAGCCTTCTGGTCCCCTCCCACCTTGCATCTCTCCCATCCTGCACCAAAGTACATGAAAGACCTGTTGTCATATCAACCTTCCAGACCACTCGGGTCTTCTGATTCAAGTCTACGTTGCATCCCCACAGAACCGAACATGGAGTTACTGCTGTGCTGATGACACTCAGCTATACTTATCCATACATCCTGATGAATCCAATGTGTTCGGTAGGTTACAGGCATGTCTTGAGGACATTAAAACCTGGATGAGATACTGTTGTTGTTTTTGGACTAGAAGACTCTGCTTACTCTATCACTTGATCTGGATGGCATTAAATTGGCCTCAGATAATAAAATAAAGAACGTTAGTGTTATTTCTGACCAGGATATGTCATTTAAGTCCCATATTAAACAGGTTTCTAGAATTTCCTTCTTTCATCTCCAGAATATTGCCAAAATCAGAAATATTCTGTCCAGGAGTGATGCTGAAAAACTGGTCGATGCATTTGCTCCTTCAAGGCTGGAGGACTGTAACTCTTTACTATCAGGACGTCCACAGGATGGAGTTAAAAGCCTTCAGCTGATCCAGAACGCTGTACCAAGAGTGCGGATGGAAATTAAAAGAGATCATATTTCTACTATTTTAGCTTAAAATTCTCCTTCTCACATATAAAGCCCTTAATAATCAGCTCCATCATCCATCTGAGACCCGACTGGTCCAGATGTTCCTATCAGAGACCTGACTGGTCCAGATGTTCCTACCAGACATCTGACTGGTCCAGATGTTCCTATCAGAGATCCGACTGGTCCAGATGTTCCTACCAGACATCTGACTGGTCCAGATGTTCCTACCAGAGCCCTTCGCTCTCAGACTGCAGGTTCAGATGCTGGTTCCTGGAGGCTCTAGAAGTGGACTGGGAGTCAGATCCTCCAGTCATCAGGCTCCTCTCCTGAGGAACCAGCTCCCAGTTTTATCCATGAGGCAGACGCCCCGTCACTTTGAAGACGAAGCTTAAAACTTTCCTCTCTGATAAAGCTGATAGTGAGACTGGCTGAGGTCATCCTGAGCTGTTTCTGTAGCTATGCTGCCAGAGGCTGAGGCTGCTGGAGGAAAACTGACCACTTTTGCTCACTTTCTTCTCCTACTACTCTCCAATTTGCATTATTTGTTGTTCTTTCAAATGTTAACTTTTTATTTTCTCTCCATTATTTTCTCTCCATAGAAGGTACACCTGGTCTGGTGTTATGTTTGGCTATGATGTCTTCCTGGAGGAGCACTTCAGCTGAGATGATGCTGCCATCAGCTAATCGTTCTCCTTCTCCTGCTGTTAATGTTTTACTTTCATGAACATCGACAATAATCCTCCATCAGTTCATGTGTTCTCTTGTCTCTCTGCTCCGTCTTCTCCAACCTCCAGTCGGTCGTGGCAGATGGCCGCTGGTACTGAGCCAGGTTCTGGTTCTGCTGGAGGTTTCTTCCTGTTAAAGGGTTGTTTTTTTTCTCTCCACTGTTGCCACATGCATGCTCAGTATGAGGGATTGCTGTAAAGTCAATGACACAATGCCATGCTGTCGCCCCCTGCTGGCCAGGAGGAGGTGAACGCTGCAAGTCAACGGCTCGATGCTCTGCTGGGTTTCCTCAAAACTTTTGAACTATTTTGAATAACTAATTGACCTGACTGTACTGTTGATAACCAGGATCAATTGAAATGTATGTATAATTGAACTGAAATGATTAGTTTGTAAAGTGCCTCTGAAACGACATTTGTTGTGAATTGTTTATTAATATAAATAAAACTGATATGAAATAAACTGAATTAAATTGAGAAGCAGCAGCATTCAGTTTTTATGCTATAATCTGAAACAAACTACCTGAAACTGCAAAGGTGCTGAAACACTGAGTTCCTTTAAATCAAGGCTAAAACCAACCCTTTTCAAGCTGCCTTTGATTAGTAATAAGTGGAACATTGATATAATTTGACGTGTATTTGCTTGATGATTTTGATGATGGCATTGGACAAGATGTAATGTTTATGGCTTGTTTCATAATTGTGGCTGAATGACGTTTTTGATGTAAAGCACTTTGAACTGCCTTGTTGTTGAAATGTGCTATACATATAAAACTTGACTTGACTTGAGGGTGGTAAAAAACTACACCTAAGGTAGGGATGATGGTGGTGATGGCGGTAGGAGTTCAGCCCACAATCGGAGGTTGCAGTTTGATCCCCTCTCCATCTGCCTCATCCATACTTGCCTGCTGTTGGTGGTGGTCAGAGGGCCCGGCACGGTGCAAGGTGGCCTCGCTCTGAGACTCCTCCAGGGCAGCGATTGCGACTATCCAGTGGTCTGCCACCATCAGCATGGGAATATGCGCTGAAGGGGTGAATGAACTGAATATAGTGTGTAGTGATAAGTGACAAGTACAAGCCTTTTACATTTTACTATGTTAGACTCTAAGCAACTCAAGCTAATCCTGTTTCTGTTGTGTCTTCATGGGTCCTTCCTTCCTGTAGCAGAAAGAAGGTGAGAATGAATGTATTAAGGTTTCTGTTAACACAGATGGTTATGTGCGAAAATCCCAGTAGATCAACAGTTTGTGAAATACTCAGACTTGCCTTCTGGCAGCTGTAACCACAGTGAC